>OX276458.1:632907-1832907 GCA_946251905.1 Cryptocephalus moraei | reverse complement strand
TGTCATCAACAATCTGACTAATTGCTTAGCACGTCAGTCGTGCAACGTCAATGTTTGGAAGGTTTGGACGATTTTAAACTGTTGATACAATTTTTAAACGAAGTGCGGGAAAAGATCCAGACTGTCATCCAGACTGTTCAAAACAAGTTTCTTATTTCAGGTTACCGACAAGACAAACACCTCCAGGACTTCTCCAACCGCTTTTCACGACCAACCAACCAAACCTTCCTGAAGGAGAATTAAGAGAAATATCAACGAAATCGGAGTTGCAGTAACCGTTTGTATGAATTTTTGAAAATGACTAGAAACGTAGGTATCTAAACATTCCCATTTTGAAAATTTTGAAATGTAGTGAGCTACTAAAGAGACAGAAAGAGAGACGTTCTAAACTTTTTACAAAATAGAGTTGCAATTATTTCTATACTGACTTTTGTAATTAGCCAGAAATATAATCATCGAAATACGAAAAAAGCGCCTAAATATTTCGGAAAGTTGGACAGATAACTGGTTGAAATTCACTTAACTCCCACAATGTACTTGAATTAATATTCACGTGGAACTTCAAGCAATTTGGATTTGCAGTATTTTTTTCACAAATTTTCGAAATTGACCACCATAAGTTCAAAGTTATTCACTACGAAACGTCTCTTATTTCAGAAAGTTGGCCTTTTGGCTGGATGCCAAAGTTGTGCCTGGATATCGTTTATTTGTTCCATCGAATCGCACAGGATGTGTCGATCCGAAGAGATTTCGGCCCGGATAAGCTCGAAATTAAGGAATCGTTGAACCCCGGATCGGTGGCCATTGTTCTAGTCACCTTCGCTTCGATATAAAGGACTCATCACATTTCAAACACGAAGGGAACGATTTCGTAGGGTCAAATCCTCCAAATTTCCTCCTACGACATTTCTAGCCAATTCAAGTCGAAAACCTCCTTTCGTGAAATTGAGGGTGTAAGTTGAGGCGTGCTCATCTCCTCGCCCGGAGAAATGAATTATGCATAGTCCGGGAATAGACAAAGACAAGTAGGCAGATGGGCCGTAGGCGGTTTCCTAAGTAACCGATACACTAAGGTGTTCCACGTGCGTTCGTGCATATGTGTCTTATTTTTTCGTGTGAGCGTTTCGTTAGCGATGCCGTTGCGACATGAATTTCGACTAACACCTCCTATCAATTAAACAGACGAGAGAGCACACACCGACATGTGGGGGACAATGTGGAAACGATTCAGTCTTCAATAAACTGAATTTGATGTAGTGGTGAGCTTCAAGTAACTTTCCACGACGTTCTCATGAAGCACGGAAGTAATTTGTGATATGTTTCTAATCTAATAATTTTCAAGTGTATTTCGGACAGTTCAAACTTAGTTTGAAGTCTCTAGACCGCTAGAAATCTTTCTGAATCTTTACTAACTGCTGAATATGGGTATATGACTTTTTTGAAAATTTATCAAACTGTCATGAAACTCAAACATCATATTTTAAAGCAACCCATCGATTCTCTCGAGGCCTTCTAAAGAGCCTACAACTTCCCAGGAAACATTTGAGAGTCCTCCAGGAACATTTAATAATTCGCCCAGAAATCCCATAAAAATTTGGAAATTTTGGATATTTTCCGATGGTTCATGGGAGCTTTGGCAACTCAGTACCAATTGGAAATTTTCAAACAACTCACAATTGAAGACTACAATATTTCAATTAGCTTCTGTAAATACAATGGAACTTATGCAAGCGTAATAGGAACCTGTTAAATTTTCCTGTATGCTTCTGGAAAATCCTCGGAACTTCTCATAGTCGTAAGTACCGCGAGCCTCTGATATTTTGTGTAAAAACGACTCAAAATGCTAGAAACTCCTTACTAGCTTTCCAGATGACTTGCACGAAACTCACAAGAACCTCCAGAAACCCCTTGGAGTCGCAGTGTAGCGCCCCGAGGCTCCGCTGTTCCCTGACACGTGTAGGTACCTTTATTCCGGACGGGGAAACGCGAAATGATCACACTTAACACACATGTACACCTCTCTCTCGTACCACTTCGACTCCGTAAAGTAACATTACGCCGCGAACTGCAGCTCTTAATTGTAATTAGCGGATAAGACCTCGCCAGAACCGGATCGAGAGATTATTTTTATTCACGTTCAAATGCAAAGCTTAACTGATCGGTTGTTAGTTTTTGGCGTTGACGGTTCTCGATGGTACGAAAAATGGATTTTTGAGGACACGAAAGGTAATGTTTTTGCGTGGAAGTCACTATGATTATTTAACGACAATATGGCGTGATTGCAATGAAATGTTGTTGAGATTTATTGTTAACGTACATGAGTGTTATCATGGAAACGATAAATACATTTATTTTCCCTTTGTTCATTACATGTAAGTACTGTTTGAATTGGCAACACTTTTTAGAGAATTTTTTTACTTGTCCATTTGTCCACACTACAACCGGATATGTTTATTGGACAAAAATTTGACATAACAATCAGCGATAAGATTGTACGTTATGTGAATAAAAATTAAAGCTTAAAAAATGGAACTCGAAATATAGAACAATAATTTAATTAAACAGCTAAAGGTAATGCTCAAAATGCCCTCTTACAGCTCTTCTTCAGTATGCAATATGTTCCTTAAGACATTGTCCTTCAAGAGCCCAAATAACTAAAAATCTAATGGAGTGAGATCTGGTGACCTGCTTGGCCAACTGCCCTGACTAATTACTCTGTCGCCAAAATTCTCTTAAATATCCCATAGTAGCACGAGCCGTATGTGCCCTTGCAGAGTCTCGTTGGAAATATCTAATTTGACGCTCTTCGTCTGTTAATTGGTTTATAAAAGACCTCAAAAGGTGTTGGATATATCTCTCCGAATTGACGGTAAAATTAAAAAACATTGGCCCAATCACCCGCGTCCTTGAGACTGCCAACCAAACACCAACTTTCACCGGGTGCAAATGTGTCTCCCTGATAGCGTAAGGATTTTCACCTGACCAAATTATGTAATTTTGTTTATTCACATAGCCGTTAAGATGAAACCAGTCTTTGTCGAAAAAGAAGGTATTGTCAAGGATATCATTATTATTTAATGTCATTGAACCAATTGCAAATTAAAACTCTGCGGGTGATCAGGAGGGGTTTATGATTGGACGATGAAAATTTTGTAAGGGTGGTACGTTAATTTCTTTTTAAGCACAGTGGAGCAACTTCCATGTGATAAACCTGTAAAACCCTGAATTAGAACAAACATGAAAAAGTGGAAGTCTTATGGTATGAATGAAAATTGGTTGAATAGGAGGCATAAGGACCAAACCTTCTTGAAGGGAGAGCTTTCTTAAGGATTTGCGAGGACTTCTTTGCATTCGAGTTTTGATATCCTCGACAACTTCCTGGTTTAGAGTAGAAGGTCTACCAGTTGATTTTTGTATGCTTACGCTCCCCGTGCTTAAATAACGTTCAACTACTCGCATGCAATGTTTCTGAAAGACAGCAAAAGTGACCAAAGCCTCCGAAAACATTTCCTGAAATTGCTGGCATGTCGCTTCGAGAGAGTACTGCCAACCAGTAATTGGGTTATAAATCCCGCTTCGAAAGTACGCCATTCCAATGAAAATATCGTGTTGTAACGTAAAAACCATTTTGAATAAATAATTTTGAAAATAATACAAAAAATTTGAATTTGAAATAGCAAATGGTATCTGTCAATGACGTTGTCAGTGTCACCAACCGGATGTTACTCCAGTTGTACCATTTAAAAATGAAATTCAATATTGCCAACTCAAACAGTCATTCTTGATCACGTTGTACCAGTATGATCCAATATAAACAAATGAATTAAATAATCTGTAAGCCGGTACTGCGATCCCCCTTATATACATACTCGCAGCACGTTAGACGGAGATAGAACGCTTGGAGGGTTACTCGGTTAAGAAAGCAATATCGTAACAATCTGGAGCACTTCATTATTATTATACGCTCAGCTAGGCGCACGGCGAATGACAGCCGATGTTTTCGCAATAATAATTGAAAATTTTATGTTTGCAAAAGGTCGGCGTTGCATGCACAAGTAGAAGGTGGAGAGAGTGAGACGGAGAAATCGACAGTTAGTCGGGCACAGTATCGACGCGTAATCATTGTGTTTTCGATCGATTTATATCAGGAAGGTGAAGTCGCCTTACAGTGCAAGGCGCAACAAGAACGGTCTGAGGGAACGGCATTTGCGAGCAACCGCCGAATCGGAACGGTAGTAACATTAAATTCAGAAACTACAAGTTATCCTTAACTTCATGCCTGAGATATAAGAATTTAAAATTGTTTCAAATTTTTGTCTAAAAAATTCAAATTAAGTTAGAGCATGACGTGCTCCTACTGAAAATTGTGTATGAGCCGATGAAGGTTTCGTTTTAACCTCGCGTTGATGTCTCCAGATTTTACTTACTAATTTCCCTGAAATCACAACTTAATCTGCTTTAATTTCCATTCTCTCTTTCTTAACAAACCAATTATCGTGTACCTACACTAATTTTATTTTCTTGTGGCACTCATAACCTAATATGACCTTGTAATCTTTCCCGAGCTTCCTGTCAGCTCATCTTAGTTTTCACAAACCGCATTTTGACATTCCTCAATTTATAGCCACATTAAAAATGTGTATTCCATCCCGAAGTTTGACTAATAACAGTGTTTATACGGCCGAACCCCGTGACTGATTCGATAAACGCCAATATCAATACACCTAACTGTCTAAGACCGTCTTTTACCGTTTAGGTCGAAAAAAAATGTCGATATCTCGTAATTAAAACGGTTCATAATTAACGACGCTCTTCGTAAAAGTAAATTCCCGAGATAAACAATTGACGAAAAAGGTTGTTCTAATTAAATGGTACGTTAATTAAAATTCCTTCAATTGGATTTGATCGATAATATCCGAAAGTTAAAGGATTTTAATTATTATTGAACGTTTCTCGTATTAATTCTGACGTATTTCAAATATTTCAAAGTTGTCGGTGTGATTTTGAAGAGTGAATGGACGGCAGAGTCAAGGCTCTTCAGATAGTATATATTTGGAATTTCGAAAAATGAATTAATTAATATATCTCGACTAAATTTTAAAGTAAGTGCTCATGCTGAGTGGAAATTAAAATTGTAATTGGAAAATTGGGGACTCTTATATTAAGGTGTTTCAAAAATTGTATGGAAGCCTCGAAAGAAACTCTGCAGCGATTTCAATATAATCAAGTTGGCCAACCTCATGGTATAGTTTAAATTTAAAAATATAAATATTTAATTATTTCAGTCCCTTAAGAAGAAAAGTCCTTCAACGGACTTACTTAACTCAACACTTTACTCAACACTTAAGAAAGTGTTAAGAATCTTAAGTCCCTTAAGAATAGAAAAAGTCCTGGACAAGACAAAATTACCAATGAGATGGTTAAATATGGAGGGAGAAAACTACAGAATTAAATATTAACCATATTTAAGGTACAGTGTTGTTAAGTAATTAATTACAATTACTTGAAAAAGTAATTGAATTACTTTCATTGTAATTGACTAGTAATTCAATTACTCGTTTCGGTACAATTACAATTACATTTTCAATTACTTTTCACAATTACATTGTACAAAAGTTCTTTTAAATATTTTTAGTAGGTAATATGTAAGTACGTTAAAGTTTCTTATTGTGGATTCTGACTACCTGGTTTCTTTAACGCAACTCTATCCCTGTCCCAACCAGTGATTAGCATTAACGATTATTTTTAACTATCCTATTAGGGTCGCCTTTCTGGGAAACGGCTCATTTCCTATGATTGTTGGGGATGGTTGTTTACGACATTTTACCCTCTCAGAGGCCTTTTCTGATTGGGTGCCTTCATGGCCTTATTTATTTATTTAAAAGAGAATTTGTCGTCGTTTCTTATTGTGGCTCGTACCCGACAACTGTGACAAGTAAAGCAAGATGAATATCCAAAAACTTCCACTTGTTTTAAGCTGCGGGCTTTTCGATGTAGTTTCTAGCAATGAAGAAAAAATAATTGCAAAGTGTCAAGTATGTGTTGGTAGCAATAGCGGCTTAATCAGTGCATCTCCCAAAGCAACTTCAAACTTGTAATTATGTAAACAAAATGTAATTGTAATTGCAATTACAATCGCATATTTTGTAATTGTAATTGTAATTAATTACTTACTGTGAAGTAATTTTAACAACACTGTAAGAATGTCATGGAAGAACAAAAAGTTGCAGTTGCAAATGCAAGCAGTATGTCTGCATTTTTACCTGGTTTTGTAGAATTTTGAAGGGGCCACCCTGTTTAGTGGTGTCAGAACAAAAGGTTCGAAGGTGAAGAAGGTAAGAGATAAGCAGAAATCCTGCTAGCGGATATTGTAATGTCAGTGGCATTTCGCATTAACCCTACTCCCAAATAACCTTATTTCAACGAAAAATACCGTAATTATCGGTACTCAGTTATCCTAAATGATATTGTTACCTGCACGACTATGACCTTGACGGTTATCTCATTAATATGAGTCTATCTTGTTGGAAAAAAGAGTGTAATATGATTATCCATATTAGAAATAAGAAGAAGAAGAATTCCAGTGATGGAAATATCGACGTACATCCCTCAAAAGGCTTCTTTTATCTCTCTCTCTCTCTCTCTCTCTCTCTCTCTCTCTCTCTCTCTCTTTCTAGGGAGTTGTCGCTGTCTCCAAAAGTCTTCAGGGGACTCCTGAAGGGGCTAGTTAAAGACTTACTTTTCCATACTTGTGTGACGAGTCGAAGGTCTCTGCCGACCAGCGGTCGGTCTCGACGCGTGCGCGTTCGAGCGCCCCCGTCAGGCCGTCGATCCGCGACCACTCGCGCACGTCGTGGTCCCGGAACGGCGACGTCGCGACGCCCCCTTTCGACGCCGCCGCCGCCACCACCATCTCCATGCCGACGCTCCTCGCCGCCTATGCCTCGACGCTGCAGGCGTGCTATCAATTGTTGCGATTGACAATCAACCTGAAACGAAGGCATAACGATCGTTAAGGCTCGGAAAGGTATGTGAAGAAATTTGTTGTGGTGTAATGCGTTAAATATGGAAATATTGTCGCCTCTTTGAGAAAGACAGTAAGTAAGTAACATGCTATCTCTTCTATAATTACTTTTTCCAGTTTCTTCTTAGTGACTTGTAATTAGATTTCTGTGACGCCGATATTGCAAACTATCTACCAATTAGCCTTCTAACAAAATCCTAACGAATTGTGTCAACCTGCTGAACAAGCCAGTTTGAGGAAAGACTATAGCATAACGGACCATTTGCAAACCATCTCCAGTTTCAATGAAAAATGCACTAAATACAATATACCCTTAAATTTACTCTTCGTGGGTTATGAAACAGCATTTGAGTCAGTAGAAACCTCGGTTGTTCTAGATGCAATGGACGATGCAAATATAAGATCGTTTCTACATAGTCGCAGTATGGTATAAACATAAGAGAGAAAGAAAGGCCATATATTTCTAGTTGGCTAAACAGAGAAAGAACTTTTGCGACGTTGCTAGCTCGCGAAACATCACAGTCATCGCCACACTCTACTGGATCATTCGCTGTTTAGCCTCCGACGGGAATATTTGGAATGGGTTACTGACCGGCCGGCCGGCAACGTTGCAAAACTTCCTTCTCTGTCATACTAACGAACTACTATTAGTTTCTCTTTCGTTCTTGTTGATTTAGGACCCTGCATTTCAAGAGAATAGGTCCGTATACCCAAGACACTCTTCCCTAATAAAACATATCTACCAAAACGCCACAATGCGGGTAATTGACATTATATCTCCTGAACATTCTTGAAAAACTGCACGGGGAAGGTAAGGGTATTAATATAGATGGTACATACCTGAATCACCTTCGCTTTGCTGACGATATTATCATCATTAGCAGCGACAAAAATGAATCAAAAACTATGCTCGAAGAATTGCAAGTAGTTTCAAATTGGGCTTAAGGTTAACCTAAAGAAAACCAAGATAAGGCCAATGGAAGACACAGAGAGATGAATACATATATCTTGGTCATTCCATCAAAATAGGAAAATGGAACCTAACCTCCCAAATATCTAGAAGAAGGAGATTGATCTGGGCTGCCTTAATGTGATTTCTCGTAATTGTTGGGTTTGTCTCGTAAGGATGCATTACATTTACTTCTCAAAATTGTACAAATGGAAAGATTACCTACCGTCTACTTTTTAAAATATGTTTGAACTGTGTAAAGTGGCATTTTAAAAATGTATCTGTAATATTTTACCAAATTCAAAATTATAACTATAAAGAGCATAATAACCATATGCCCTTCATGGTACCTAAGGCATTCCTTCCTAAAAGTCCCAATATACCGGCACCTTGCTTTAATGAAAACCTCGAAAACAAAGCTCACCATGCACTGGTACTCACAACAGAACAACAAACTTTCCGCCGAATAAACATTTGAAACCAAGGCCGCGACTAATTAAATCGACGTGTCACTTGATTAATACACATACACGTTACTACTGTTTCCGTCAGCTGTTATTGCCCTTCGGTGGTACTCGGATGGGAGCTTTCAGGGTACGACGACGCTCCTCTCAATCTCTCTTTATCTTCCTACGTGTTCGGTTTTTCGGGAATGCCGAGATACGTGCGATAATACAACGAAATCTCACTGAATATTAAAGAAATTAAAGCGTTCACCAGCTGGTGTTAAGATATGTGCCCACGTACAAGACGAAAATGGAAAAACAGGCTCGGGACAGAGACGGATCAAGCGGACAAGCCGATAACACTATTTCGAGCGAAGACCTGGAGGAATCCAGTACGAATTCGAAGTTATACCAGATTCACCGAGTCAAGTCTCAAACCTTCGAAGTCTTCAAAGTCTCTTACTCATTAACCCATGATTGCTTTAAGTCAGATGATTACAAATATCGAGTCAATCTAGTCAAACTCTTCATATTCAACAAACTTAAGCATCCTTCGTGGCGTTGATCCAATGTGCTTCTGCGATTAGATCAAATGATCTAATGATATTGACAAGACGCCCTGATTGATACCTCGTCAAGTTGCTTATTAGAATACATCAGAATTGAATTGTGCTGTGGTCGTGAAATGATCGTTACTCTTCATTAGATCGTTTTTACTTTCTGTTGTATGTAGGTTGTGTCCCGTGAAAACTCGAGACCACATAAATTTTATCAGAATCAGTGTCGTGCAAAGGGTATTTTACTCGTAATTTTTATTTTTTTAGGTTTTTTGGATTTACTCAAAAACTGGTCAAAGGTTTTTTTAAACTTCATATGTTTTGTTTAGTTAAAGTTACTCTACTTTTGTGAATTTTGAGTTTTTCTCATTTTCTCCAAAACGGCTTTACCGATTCTCACCAAATTGTAGACTTGAACTGATCTAACTAATAGCTAAAACTTTTAGTTGAAACCTTTTTTCCTAAAACCTCCTTAAAGAGAACTTATGAATATTTTCAATTGTTCAATTTTTTTAACAATGCTTTTAATGTTTTCATTAAATTTTATAATTGAATTAACATATTAAATGTATATAATTTTTATTAGATTTTTTTTTAATAAAACTGTCCTAAAGGGCACTTTACTTTTAAGAATTTTTATTTTGTTGTAAAATTTTCTTTAAAACGGTTTTGGTGATTTACACTAAATCTCACTCTATTTATCTGTTTAACGCCTATTCCTTTGGTTTGAAACAGTTTTATCCGAAATTGCCCTAAAGGCACTTCCTTAAATGCATCGGTTTGTAGAGTAATTATTGTTCAATCTAACTGATACTTCTCCATCAAGTAAAGTTGTTTTACTTATTCCAAGTTAATGATTGGGGTCTTATTTCCAAGTATTTAGTTTGCAATAATTTAAGGTCATTATTTAATTTAGTATAATAATAAGTAGCTGTATATGACATTTGCATCCAATTTCTTTACACATTTTAGGTAAACCAATTTTTCTTTTTTCAATTTTTCTGTAGCTCTAATTTAATAAAATTCACTGTTAGGAGTATTCAACGACTAGAGAAGTTTCGAGAATAATTCACAATCTGTTGTATAAGTGTTACATATTGGAAGCAAAATTCTAATATGTATTACGTATTAAGGAACTTTCGAGAATGATAAGTGTACAAAAAGGCTCGTTAAAATAAAACCATCGTTAAGATAAGCATTATTAGGTGTCGAGATGATTACCTAATTGTGTAATTATTCTCTGTACTGTTAGTTACGGCTAAGAATCGGTAGCGAGAGGATGTGAGTCGAGTGCACTACTGTGATTGTGTCGTGAAAAAGTGAATTTTGTGAATGAACCGCCTCCCACCACTGACGTCTACGCTCTAGGACTTCCTAAAGGCTTCTAGATATAATTTTGGAAGCACACGAATCTTTTCCAAATTATATTGATTCTGTGTGGCAATTCAAATTTCCACTGGAACGTTAGTTCAAGGCTTTGATTGTTAGGGTTAATATTGATCACTTAAAGGAGTCCTAGATTGTTGATGACTTTTGGATGGCGAGGAAAAAGAAGACGTGCCTCCAGGATCCACACATGAGAGGAGAGATGAGATTCGGGCCTTGGGAATCCTTGGGTAAGTGGTAAGTATCCCCCCAAAGAAATATTTATAAGTTGCATTGAAATCTTATTAATTTCTATCATTTTTGTGAATCTTGTAAAATTAACACAAGTAACATTAGTAACAAGTAAAGATTGTGTGATTAATCTGAGTTTGTAGTGTTTGTTACATTTAGAGATTATTAAATTTACTTACAACAATTGGAAATGATGAGATATTTAAAATTTAATTGCAAAAAAGGAACAAATGTATTCGTTATCTGATTATATAACGTTTATCACTTTATGACAGTTATTTTGTTACTTTGTAATTTTAAACTTGTATGTTTTACAAAAATGAGTTGTTTCTATGTTCATTCTTTAATTCTGTTTATCCCCTTTACAGAAAATGATCATCGGAGAGCGCCTTCGCACACAACCGAGATGGAAGAGATTTTCTAAGGGTCTTAAGGTATAATAAATCCAAATTTTCTTCTATTTTCAACTCTAATAGTCTTTCTTCTTTATTTTCAGGTAGGTGCACATTTCCTTATTGACGCGTCTTTTTCATTGGAAAAATGGGAAAAGTTTTCGTGGATTGTGGTGCTCTTAGTGCTTTGCGAGTGAGTTTTATATTTTTTGGTTGTCTGGTAAGTACGTATGTTATACATATATATTTTTTATTTTCAGTAACAATAATTCTTTTTTTTTATAAGTACCTAAATCTTTTTTTATGTGAATAAGGTATTTTGTAATTTTTTTTTAATTTCAAAAAATTTCACCTTAACAAAAGTTCAGTCTAACTGATATATTTCCATTAAATAAAGTTACTTTATTGTTAGTTGTATTAGTTATTGTTATAGTACGCGATAAAATTACTCGTATTCAAAAACATTTTTCATCTAATAAATAATCAAAAGAAATATTTACTAATAAGAGAAAATGTTAATATTCAATACCAAATTTATTTTATAAAACTGTGATAATGTTGCCATGAATAATTTGTCCGGCCATATGAGAAAGTCTTACGATGTTACACATCGCCATTTTTTTGATCTAATGAAAGAATCCAAATGACCAACTGGAGATCGAGGTTTATCGTCTCAAACTGTTTATTGCACCTATTCCAACTGCTTGCCATATTGATAATTGGATTTTAATAATCCATAGATTAATTAAAATTCTCTTTATGTACCTAGGTACTTGTATTGGTCACAAGCTGTCTTTGATGCTTCTAAGAATATATAAAATATATAACGCTAATATCTTACATATTCCATAAGAATATAGGTAGAGGAGTTTAGACTGTTAGAAGAAAATTCAAAAAATATCGCGAAGGTCGATGATTGGCTTCTAATTATTGTCACATCGCTGACTGCTTATAAAAAAAACTTAAGTTGAAATATTACAAGTATTAAAAAATAAAGTAACACAAGATTCAGGTTTATTAAAAATGATAAAAGTATCCGAAGAATTAATATAGGAAGTAGAATATCAAAAAGATTTTAATCGTACTGTTATTGGTGAGGTTTCAGTTAGTTTCTCAAGAATTTCGAAAGTTAAAGAGTAATCTGTAGATGAAGATTGTAGAAGAAGATGCGTTATTATTTCTCAAAATCGTCCCCGATCTTTACATACGAGTTACTTATTACTTATTAATTACCTAATCTTGAAATAATATTTAACTCTAAGTTCTTGTTTTAACGCCGTTTTCGGGACATCGGTAACATGCGTAGTACACACATCAACCGGAATCGGGTTTCTCATCAAACAAACGACTAATCCTTGTGCCGTTATGGTTATTAACGAAGTCCGAGACAATGCTCGTATAATTTAGTACCGTTACCGGTTAAGTTTTTTATACTTTCGGGCCCGTTTTGTCGTCAAACAATACTATCGATGATGGATTTTTAATGATCTCTGCGAGAGAGCGCCAGCGGAAGAGAAGGATAACGCGTGGGCGGAATACCGAAATACGAAATGAATTAGACTTGAAGGGAGACTTAAAAAGAGCATTTGGTTAGTCAGTTTGGTAATTGTGTTAATTACATTGAAACTTTACATCTAACTGTTTTCTGATATACAATAATCCTTTTAAGGATAATTACAATTGTCACAGTTTCATCGCCGCTATTACATTTAACTAATTACTTTCATCTAGTCGTGCAGGAACTGACCTAAATAACGTCGAATTCAGTTAATCGAACGTAATAAGTGCGAGCGCTTCCGCGAAAAATCAGCGAGGAATTAATCTCTAATATCGAGAGCGATAAATCATAGCCTCATTATACCCACGTGTGATCCTTTTAGCTCCGATAAAAATGACATTAAAATTGAATAAATTACCAGCGAGAGACATTCGACGAACACCGGTAGCCGGAGAGCTACAGCGGCCGAGAAAATTAACACCCGGGGCGGTGTTATAATATAACCACTTCCTGTTGTGTATGCGTACGTTGTACGCGAGATGACAGAGTGTTATGAAGGCGGCCTAATCACGATGCGCGAAAGACATAAGTAGTAGAGGACATCCATACTGTCTGCAGTAGGTATACGTTGCAAGGGAATTGTTACGAACAAGCGACTTGTATATAACACTTTGATTTTATACGACTCACACAACCGAAGCCTCTCCTCTCTCGGGACTTTTCCGTGTATTCGGATTAAATGGTCGTCATTGTGGCGTATATGCAAACAAAGCCGATCCTTTGTCGTACACTAAATCTTTCCGTCATCGGAAGACGTCGGATTACATTTTGATTGAACGCCATAGAACCAAACAAACCAGTTGATAACACAAACACCTTCTTTCCGTTTGCCCAAAAATGGTCAAAGCCTTGACGATCCGACATGAGCGAATTAATCCGAATCGACTTTTCGATGGCGTCACCGCCACCTCTTGATTTACGACGACGGCGAAGGAGAGAAGAAAAAATCGAAAAGAGAGGCTCAACACAAAACCCGAAACGTTCCAATTTCCGTTGCAAGAGTATTGCAACGAAGGTCGCCTCATTTTCGGGAGCTCAGCTCATAGGAGCCTTGAGCGGTTCCGCGTTAAGTCCTTTGTCACGAATTTTCCTCTTTGCGGGTGTATGTGACATATGACGGATGACGAAAATTCGATACGACACGTCTGACCTTTGATTAGCGTACAAGGCTAGCGCCGCGGAGATCGGAATTGAGATATTGTCTTTTTTCGGGTATGCAACAATAGACGAAAATTAAGTGAATTCGGTGAGCGTGCGTGTGTAATACCCGATGTTTGTTTGCTGAAGAAAAGTCGGTTTTAATGACTTCCTTGTCGATCGAAGGGCGATGTAACGAAAATAGATTTTAGATACCTATTCTGCATGACTGTTTAAAATGTCCAATAATTTCGCAGACACAACTTTTTCTACTCATACCTCGTCAATTTGGGCCTCGATGGAGCGTGCGAGTTTCCTCACGAGCCCTTTTTTAACATGCAAATTACGGGAAATCCCATCTTTATCACGGAAATATTAAAGAGCAAGAGGGCAAGAAAAATCAATCAAGATACAAATATTATGCCTAAATACAAATATGACGGTGGTGAGGCAATTCGACACCTCCGGCCAATTTCATTATAGAAGCATGAAAGAAGCTACACTTTAAACACGATCTTATAGGCCAGGCGACAAAAAAATAAAGTTGATATAATGTTCTACAGATATCTGAAAGTTTTAAATGGTAGGGGGAGACCTATAGAAAGATCACTGTATGACCATATATAGCTATAATGTACCTGTTTTTTAATAAACAATGGGTTAAGGTGTGAAAATCGATTTTTTTCTCATAGAATTTTCCGGTTGCATTTTAGAGAAAAGTGGTAAACAGGAAAGTTGTAGGCAATAAAAAGGCGATTAATTTGGTTTTTTATAATTTAAAATCGATAAATAAACAATTGAGGTATTAACAGAAAACCATCAATTTTTCAATATTATATAAATGTTAATAACTTCTGCAATAATAGTGATAAGTGAAACGTAATACATGAATTATGAAGCCTTTAGGGGTCTTTATAAGTGTGCAAAATTTCAGCCAGATCGGGTTATTAGTTTACGAGATATCTTATTTGTTTATCCCAGAGACTCAATGTTTAAACAATTCAGCTTGCCCAGGCTGCAATCCTACAGATATTTAATAAGGTGAAATAGTTTCCTTGAATGCCGAACTATAAGTAAAGTTTTAAAACTAACTCATTTTTAATGAAATTGTTGTTAAAAAAATCATTTTAAAAAGCGGCTAATTTCTTGCTTATAAACAAATTAAATAACTTTTTTGTCTATTGTTACACACGTTCTTAACAAATTGCATTGAAAAGGTAGTAAAAAACCTTTCATTTAAAAAAAAAAGGTTCTACTGTCAATAGAAGCCAAGATAGCAACATTTTTAAAAAAAAATCATAACTTCATTTTTTATAAATATTAAGAGACGAAATTTTCACCAATTTTACATAAAGACCTAAAATATTAATACAGGATTTATAAGTTTAATATCTATGCACCTTGAATAAAGTTCTAGCCCTTTAAAGTTAAGGTTTTTCGCTCAAATCTACGATTCAATAGATACAATTATCTTTGTGTTTTATATTTTTATACAATTAATAATAATATACTATATATTTATATATATTATGTATATATGTAATATACAATTAATAATTAATGTACAATTGTCGTACTAGAAAATCACCGAAAATTAAATACCTACATACAATGATCACAATTTTTTTGCAATTTAAATGCTAATTTTTTGCAGCGGTTTGTTTTTTAAATGTTGTATAAAATTAGTATATTTTACAATTTCATTGTTATGAAAATTACAAATATTTATTTCAGATAGATATAGAAAATGATGAAAATATCCTGTTTTAAATAAATAATAATAAAATAAACAATAATAAAAATAAAATACTATTTATTATTAAGATACTATAATTAATATTATTGAATTAAAGTTCATTACAAGTAAAATCAGAAAATGATCGTCATTTCCTATATCCATCTGAAATAAATATGTGTATACTATATACTAGTCAGTATATACGATATAAAATATACTAATTTTATACAAAATTTAAAAAACAAAGACTGCTGCAAAAAATTAGCATAATATTAGCAATAACTATAATAGTTATTTATTATACAAGCGGATAAAATGAACGTTTAACGAGCGATATGTTTAAATCGCGAGTTGAACGTTCATTGTAATTGTGATTTTTTTAACAACAATTTCATTAAAAATGAGTTGGTTTTCAAACTTAACTTATAGTTCGGTATTCAAGGAAACTATTCCACCTTATTAAACATCTGTAGGATTGCAGCCTGGGCAAGCTCAATTGTTTAAACATTGAGTCTCTGTAATAAACAAATAAGATATCTCGTAAACTAATAACCCGATCTGGCTGAAATTTTGCGCACTTATAGAGACCCCCACACGCTTCATAATTCGTGTATTACATTTCACTTACCACTATTATTGCAAAAGTTATTAACATTTATAAAATAATGAAAAATTGATGGTTTTTTGCTAATAATTCAATTGTTTATTTATCGATTTTAATTGATAAAAAACCAAATGAACCGTCTTTTTATTCTCTACAACTTTCCTGTTGACCGCTTTTCTCTAAAATGCAACCGGAAAATTCTATAAGGATAAAAATCGATTTTCACACCTTAACCCATTGTTTATAAAAAACAGGGACATTCTAGCTGTATATGGTCCCCCCTACCATTTAAAACTTTCAAATATCTGTAGAACATTATGCCGTGAAAACTATAATTTTTCAGTATGTAGCCTGGGCTATTAAACACTTTTGAAAATTCTCTTACATCGAGTTTCGTTTCTGACCCCTCATTGAAATCTCCGACATTCCCACATGAAAAGCATTCAAAACCCGATACATTTTCCGAACAAAAAGCTTGTTAATAAGTAAATTCGCCGTAATTTCTGGCGATCCGTATCTCTCTCGTGACATTTACGCGGGGTTTAAGCCGACAACCTTAACGGCACAAGTCCGGCGTAAATAATACAGAAGAAGAGAGGCGAAGAGAAGAAAAAATAATAATGAACGAGGACGTCGAATTCGAGCGGAGATATCAGTGTATGATAATGGCGATCGCGGCCCCGGGCCGCTGGCTAACTGGGACGAAAATATCAAATGATACATATTATTCGTAACATAATACTTTATGTGCTTAACGAGGTACTACAGTACAGCTGCGTCGTCGTCCCGTTGTTGTTATTATTAATTTCATTATTTTTTTTTTGTTTCGCTCGGGCTCGATTTATGGCGTGTACGTGGGACGGATTTAATTACCGACGATTCCTGGGAACAGTGTCGATTATTAATGGGTTCCGATTATTATTTTTTTAAATTTCACCTAATGGTTTATTAGCGAAATGTCGCCCTAACTGGATTCTTTGAGAAGCCGATTTTATCACTTATGACTCCGATTCCAGTAGAAAAATAGGGATACCTACCCATAATATTAGTTATTTTCCCTTCATAAACCAAAAATACGAAAAATCATTCAATCTTGTAGTTTCCAACACAAGGCAGCAATAAAAGGAAAGCAAGAAGCAAAAGGGAGGTAACGACACCTTTTAATTATTTTTACACAAATATTACCACCGCTGATTCCATATCGTCCATATATTCCAATCCGCTGACATTGCTGATTCCAATTACTCCTAATTACTACTTCTCAATTATGACTCCGATTCCAGTCGAAAAGTGGATATGCCTAAGTATGATATTAATTATTTTCCCTTCATGAACCAAAAATCGAAGTAGGTATCAATACCAAAAATCTTTCAAACTTATAGTTTCGATCACCAGGCAGCAATAAAAGGAAAAGCAAGAAGCAAAGAGAGGTGGCAAAGAATGACACCTTTTAAAAATTTTTACACGAATATTATCACCGCGTTTTCATCTATAGACTTCGCTGATTCCAATTACTAACTTAGTTTCGCGACTATTGGACTAGTACCTATAGTTGTGGAGATATATATATTGTGCAACAGTTCAAAATTTCATAAAATCGGTAATATCTCAGGCAGTTGAAAACATAACTTCCTACTAACTTGAAAGGCATATAAAATACCCAAAGATCATTTGAGTAGTAGTGAAAATCCAGTTTTCTACACGCAATGTGATTTTTTGATAATTTTTGAAGCAGGACCGTCTTAATTATTTTGATGAAGTTTGTGGAATCAAAGAATATTACTGACATATTTCACAATAGAGTTTCATATGTTGTAGTTTTTTTAAAATAGATTTTTGACGTAAATACTGGCAAGGAGTCTTTAAGAATGTTTTCACAACTGTAATAAACCAATTAAAGGAGTTGTAGTTGAATGAAATTGAAAATGTAACTCTTGACGTGGAGTTGGCAAGTTTTTAAATTACTTAGGAAAATTTCAGTCGGCGACGTTATACTATCTTAAGCTAAATCTGATCTTTCAGAAGAAGTTAAAGAGCTTCTAAAGAATTATTGAAGATCATATTGTAATGAACTGGAATTGACTTAACCCTTACTAGAGTTGAGGAATTTCTAAGCTAGTTGTAATTGGAATAGCGTTACAAAATTGTTCAAAGGAATTGCAATCCTCTTTCTTAAGCAAAATATGAATATTTCCACAATTTCCACACTAACCACAATGAAATTTTTAAGGGAGTTGTAGTTGTTTTCAGAAATTTATGAAGCTTGAATTGCAATAGGCCCGCACATGAGTTCATATAATGAATGAAGTTTTATACAAACATGTGAAACAAGGGCAATCTTAAAAAATACTCTAAGTCTAAGCTACTTGTTGTAATTGCAATGGTGTTATAAATTATATATCCCCAAATTCCACACTAACCACAATGAATTTTTTAAAGGAGTTGTAGTTGTTTTCAGAAATGTATGAAGCTTGAATTGCAATTAGCAATTAACATAAGGAAAGGAGTTTTATACAAACATGTGAAACAAGAGCAATCTTAAACAACTCCTAGTCTTTCTTATGTAGCTACTTATATGTTATGATTTTATTAAAGCAAAAAGATCTCATAATTCGAACGATTCCATCTAAATCTTTATTATCAGACCGATTTATCTTTTAATGTCAAGAATAAATTTAATAAACCAGATTCGTCGCCGGAATCATTATTTCATAACGAACTCCGATCGCTTTTAATCATAACTTTACAAAGACAAAATCGATACGTATCACGCCACTAATTATTATCATTTCACGTCGTTTCCACACAACGTTTCGAAACCGCTGATTCCATATCGAACCTCTCTTTCTCTCTCTCTCTCTCTCTATACAGAGAGAAAAATATTTCCCTCTCCTCCGCGTCACCCTCTCGTTTTATCATTTTCTCTCGCCCGTGTATCGACCCGGCGGACATTTAAATACCTTATTTGAATACAAAACGTCGTGTCTGTCGCGAGATAAATCATTCGAGTTCTCCTGGGTGATTTACGGCGAGGTTGCGCCCTCTCCGAAACGAGAAAAAGAAGAGAGGAGGAGAAAAAAGGCAAGTCTTCGATTCCTCGAAGGGGAAGAAAGAGAAAAGAGGAAAATCCGCGTACACGACGATTGACTCACGAAAGTGACTAAGAAAGGTCAGAGAAATTTAGTGGGAGATCGATTGGGGTTCGATGATGGTATAGCCACGATGACGTATTGAAATTTATCAATTACTCACTTAATTTGAATTACACTTTTCCACATAGCTCCAAGAACGCTTTTAGAGATGATTTCATTGTGTTAAATTGTTTTACAACTTCTCACAACAAAATTTCTGTATTAAAATAGTAAGTGAACTAAGAAACACATGCATAAACAAAGGTTGCCACTGAAAAGGCAATTTCGCCGTATATACCTTCTCAAACACTTGGAACTCTCCTAAGTTTCGTCCAGAGTTTGTAACTTGTTAGCAACTAATGAATTTTATCATCTTAAGCTTCCCAAGATATTCTTGAACACTCCTGAACTTCACTGTCTTTTTCCATAAAACTCAGTTGAAGATTTTTAGTTCTTAGCCTAAAAATTATTGCCAGTTTTCGAGACTTCAAATTAAGAGTTAATTTCGAAAGTTTCCATAGCAGACATTTCTACTTTTTGGTGTTAGACTGGGCTCATTATGTAAAAAGTGTCTAATAAAGTGACAGAAAAGGTAAAGTTGCAGTGATTTTCATTGAATTTTTTGCATATTGACCAATTTTTAAAATCTAATGTAAAACGCGCATTTTCACACCATTTTCCGGCCTCGGAGAGGTAGGACTTTTTGGAATGGCTTACTTTCAATATAATATGAGATGAAAAATATTGGATACGGCACTGAAAAGGCAATTTCGCCTTGTACGTCTCTCCTAAGTTTCGTCCAGAGTTTGTAACTTGTTAGCAACTAATGAATTTTATCAACTTAAGCTTCCCAAGATATTCTTGAACACTCCTGAACTCCACTGTCTTTTTCCATAAAACTCAGTTGAAGATTTCTAGTTCTTAGCTTAAAAATTCTTGCCAGTTTTCGATACTTCAACTTAAGAGTTAATTTCGAAAGTTTTCATAGCAGACATTTCTACTTTTTGGTGTTAGACTGGGCTCATTATGTAAAAAGTGTCTAATAAAGTGAAAGAAAAGTTAAAGTGTCAGTAATTTTCATTGAATTTTTTGCATGTTGACCAATTTTTAAAAATCAATATAAAACGCGCATTTTCACCCCATTTTCCGGCCTTGGAGAGATAGGACTTTTTGGAATCTTAGTTTCATTATAACATGAGAAGAAAAATCTTGGATACGGTACTGAAAAGGCAATTTCGCCTTGTACAGCTTCCCAAACACTTGGAACTCTCCTAAGTTTCATCCAGATTTCGTAAACTTGTTAGCTAATAAATTTTATCATCTTAAACTTCCCAAGATATTGTTGAACACTCCTGTCTTTTTCCATAAAACCCAGGTGAAGATTTTTAGTTCTTAGCCTAAACATTATTGCGCGTTTTCGATACAGGCAATTATGAGTTAATTTCGAAAATGTTCATAGCAGAGATTTCTACATTTTGGGGTTTGACTGGGCTCATTATGTAAAAAGTGTCTAATAAACTGACAGAAAAGTTAAAGTTCCAGTAATTTTCATTGAATTTTTTGCATATTTGACCAATTTTTAAAAATCAATGTAAGACGCGCATTTTCACCCCATTTTCCGGCCTCGGAGAGGTAGGACTTTTTGGAATGGCTTACTTTAAATGACTTTCATATGAGATGAAAAATATTGGATACGGCACTGAAAAGGCAATTTCGCCTTGTACGTCTTCTCAAACACTTGGAACTCTTCTAAGTTTCGTCCAGAGTTCGTAAACTTGTTAGCAGCTAATGAATTTTATAATCTTAAGCTTCCCAAGATATTCTTGAACACTCCTGAACTTTCCTGCCTTTTTCCATAAAATCAAGGTGAAGATATTTAGTTCTTAGCCTAAAGATTATTGCGCGTTTTCGATATTTCAAATTAAGAGTTAATTTCGAAAATTTTCATGGCAGAGATTTCTACTTTTTGGTGTGTGACTGGACTCATTATGTAAAAAGTGTCTAATAAAGTGACAGAAAACTTAAAGTTCCAGTAGTTTTCATTGAATTTTTTGCATGTTGACCAATTTTTAAAAACCAGTGTAAAACGCGCCTTTTCACCCCATTTTCCGACCTCGGAGAGATAGGACTTATTGGAATTGCTTAGTTTGCTTATGACAGAAAACTTAAAGTTCCAGTAATTTTCATTAAATTTTTTGCATGTTGACCAATTTTTAAAAACCAATAAAAAACGCGCATTTTCACCACATTTTCCGGCCTCGGAGAGATAGGTCTTATTAGAATTGCTTAGTTTGCTTATGACAGAAAACTTACTTAAAGTTCCAGTAATTTTCATTAAATTTTTTGCATGTTGACCAATTTTTAAAAACCAATGTAAAACCCCATTTCCCCCCATTTTCCAGCCTCGGAGAGATAGGACTTATTGGAATTGCTTAGTTTGCTTATGACAGAAAACTTAAAGTGACAGAAAACTTAAAGTTCCAGTAATTTTCATTGAATTTGTTGCATGTTGACCGATTTTTAAAAACCAATGTAAAACCCCATTTCCCCCCATTTTCCGGCCTCGGAGAGATAGGACTTATTGGAATTGCTTAGTTTGCTTATGACAAAAAACTTAAAGTGACAGAAAACTTAAAGTTCAAGTAATTTTCATTGAATTTTTTGCATGTTGACCAATTTTTAAAAACCAATGTAAAACCCCATTTCCCCCCATTTTCCGGCCTCGGGGAGATAGGACTTATTGGAATTGCTTAGTTTGCTTATGACAGAAAACTTAAAGTTCCAGTAATTTTCATTGAATTTTTTGCATGTTGATCAATTTTTAAAAACCAATATAAAACGCGCATTTTCACCCCATTTTCCGGCCTCGGAGAGATAGGACTTATTGGAATTGCTTAGTTTGCTTAAGACAGAAAACTTAAAATGACAGAAAACATAGTTCCAGTAATTTTCATTGAATTTTTTGCATGTTGACCAATTTTTATAAACTAATATAAAACGCGCATTTTCACCCAATTTTCCGGCCTCGGAGAGATAGGACTTATTGGAATTGCATAGTCTGCTTATGACAGAAAACTTAAAGTGACAGAAAACTTAAAGTTCCAGTAGTTTTTATTTAATTTTTTTGCATGTTGACCAATTTTTAGAAAACAATGTAAAACGCGTCTTTTCACTTCATTTTTCGGCCTCTGAGAGATAGGACTTATTGGAATTGCTTAGTTTGCATAGTTTTGTACCTAACATAGATGAAAAATCTTGGATACGAAGCTTAGGATGTTTCTAAGCTATTTCGTAAAGTATCTCGAACCTCGTCACACTCATTTTTTGACAAATCAAATAAGAAGATTTATATCCGCAACCTATTGGAAACGAAGTAGCTTCCTACACGCAACGTCATGGAAAATTTATCTCACCTGGAGTACTCATGATAACAAAGGCATTATAATTGTGAATACGTCGTACTCTCGTTTTCTCTTCCTCTCTTATCTCTCTCTCCTCGTACGCCCGTAACACCAAACCGAGCGTGTTCTTTATCCATCCTCCGCGTCGATTTAACGAGCGTTTATTATTTTATCGGCGGATCCGAAGCGGAGAGCCGTAAAACGACATCGATACTAGATTTTTAAAAAATTCAAAGTCCAGAGTAAGAAAGCTGTACGCTGATTGGATGGGCGCTAAACGTGCAGATTCGCCTGCGGTAACGAGTAAATTCGGTTACTTTTTAACCTTCCGTTATTCATTTCGTGCGGCGGAACTGCAAGTCCCGTCCGAACAAGCCCCAATTGGATAATGAATCGGGTCGATTAAGTCTTGCAATAAAATTAATAACACCCGGTCGACCTTCTGCTCCTTGCAAAAGAACGATATATATATATACGGATCGCCCTGTATATGCGATCGCACGCTTATCTACTTATCTGCGCGAAAATAATGGAAAGTCGAGCGTTTTTATGGACAGGTCGGGCTCGTATAATTCGCGTTTTACAATGTTTATAATCGACGATAAATCGATCGGTTTTATATATCGATGCGATCAGGGCCGGAATCAGGACCAAAATCCAATAATCTCCACTGCTTTGCTAGTAGAAGCTCATGGGCAATTTGCTTTTAGAGAAATCAACGCAGATACCAAAACCGTATTAGTTACAGGGTGTCTCTAAGAGGTTGAAAAATTGCTCATCTACATATGTATTATTGAGTTCCATATGAAGCATTTAAACCAAACTTACATTCTTCTATGCTATATTATATAAACATTACTTACGTATTCAAATTTATTTGGTTTAAAATGATACAAAATTCTTAGAAAAAAAATAAGTGTTCTTATGTCCCGAAGTTGCTCTCATCGCTTTTGTTGATATCTGGTATGGTACTCAATATGGATATACTTTTGATAACGTTGCATTTTATTATGGAAGGACTTTTCATTACCAAGTGGTATAACTGTGACTCTTTAGCAGTAAGGTCATTTGCTTTGGATTAACTTTTATTAATTAGTCAGTCAGCAGCAAGCTTATTTGTATTTCCATCATTTGTCCTGTCACATACCATTTGGAAACAAAAAAATAAAATTCATACTCCACAAAATCTAAAATGAATCCAAAGGGGTTATATGTAGTCTTCTGATCTGTGGTTGGGCCATGTTCCAACCTTTCATAGACTCTTATTTAGTTAGCTAATTTTTCAAATTTTTCTCTACTATCTTCAATGACTCGATGTTAGAGCATATAAATCGTTAGAAACAATCAGCGTGACTTCTGCAAGTTTTCACCAATGTTTCGAAAAACAACCGGAATAAGTAAGTTTTCCTAACTTAAGTATGTAGTAACTAAGTATGTAGTTTCACCCATACCATCAATACCGTCATGATTCGTTCATTTACACTTCCTCCTTCACTACAACGAACTTAATCTATGTCGTACACTTTGCACACAACCTTCTCTCCCTATTGAGATGGCGAGAGAGGAGGAGAGTGAAAGAGCGCCGCTGTAATATACGTACCGACGTACGATCGTTCCTCTCTCGTAGTCGGTTCGAATACCAAAGTTCAAGTTTCGCATAAAGCTGCAGCTACCCCGGTCAAGCAACCTCCATATAAGGCTCTTCGGGTGCGCTTATCCTGCACACGTAGACGAGACGTTGGAGACAGAGGCGTGCGTCGACCGAAGACATGGAGGAATAAAGCGATAGTACCGAGGAGAGACGTGAACAGTACTAGTTGGATTAGTTAGAGGAATATCCATTTTTGAAAATTAATGGAATCGTTGACGCATATGGATTTTTCACGTAGTGTTGCATACGAGACGAGACGAGACGGGACTTTGAAAAGTCTCGTCTCGTCTCGCAATAAAAGTCTCGTCTCGTCTCGCAATAAAAGCATCGTCTCGTCTCATGTCTCGCACGAGAGTCTCGCAACAGTCTCGCAAAATGTTTATGTTCCCTATCTAAATAAAATATACAAATGAAATCAGTTCAAATTTTTATGTTAATGAACAAAAACATAGCAATTTAACAAAAATATAGGAAAAAACGAAAATCGATGATTTTTCGTAAAAATGTCTATGCCGATGCTGCTAAAGAGTTTTTTATATTCGGTTGAAGTATTAATATTTATGATCTTATTTTTAAAAATGATTGTCGTAACTTATTGCGATGATCAAAATTATTATGCCGACTTGCAATTTTAAAATAAATATTAAAAAGAGAACGTAATCACCAAATTTGTTTCCTTTGTCCGAGGCAATAATTCTAGTATAATAGTAGTACACGGGGCAATATCTCGGAAAGCTCAAAAAAGTAAACATTACGTAACAGTTATTGTAAAGACAGCAGGTTGCTCGCTATTATGCGGCTTTAAAAAATATCTTTCAATAACATTCACGATAATTAGAATGGTTAATTAATATTTGCCATTTTTGTCTGCGATACTTCCAGACTTTTGCGAGACTCTCGTGCGAGATTTGAGACGAGACTTTTTGAAAGTCTCGTCTTGTCTCGCAAGGAAAATTTAAAGTATCGTCTCGAGTCTCGTCTCGAAAACGAGACGAGACGAGACGAGACGAGACTCTCGCAAACGAGAATATCGTGGGCACCACTATTTCCACGTAATTAATCCCGGATGGCCCGGAGTAATCCAGGCTCGCTCCTATAGTAACTACAGGAGCATAACAAATACAGTGAAAATATTTGAAGGAATGGAGATAAAGCTCAGAGCTACAGACGATGGATGTGGGTGGTAAAAGATGGTTGCTTTCATTAAAACCATATAAACTCAATGGAGATGGTTTGTTAGTGAATCTCTGAACACCAGAAGAGGTAATTTGATGAGATGTAACAATTTTATGTAAGGAGGACGCTTCGTTTGAGTTAAAGTAAGATCCAAATTTGAGATCAACGTTGAGATGCTCTTTGGCAATGCCCACCAACCCACAAAAACCAATAAGTAGTTTGTTTCTAGAACTGATACTGCGTACCTAACTGATGTTACTTTCTTGGTTTCATATTATTTGGATTTCCTTCGTCCTTAACGTCACAGTTATGGTGCCGCCTATTGTGCGAGAAAGGTGAATGTCAATGTCAATTTCGATCGGATTTTCCTCTAGAGCCCATCATTGGTCCGGATCGCAGGCACGTCGTGCTTTAATTAATTGAACGTGTAAAACGTCATTTCATCTTTTCGTCTTCTCTCTTTCTGTCCCTCGCGTCTGTCATTCTTTTTTCCCTTGGGTGATTACGGCTTTCTAATCGTCCGATCTCGACGTAGCAGAACGCGGTGGTCGTCGTCGTCGTCGTCGACGTACACGTTTCCTCTTTTTTCCCTCTCTCGCATCGCCTTCCACGCTTCTGCCCGACCGTCGATAAAAATGGCATTGTGTAGTGAATTAATTGCTCCCGATTCGACGATTGTCGATCGTTTATTCCGCGGCCGAGATGGATCCGATAGATCCGCTCTTGTTCCCCTCCTTTTCCGCTCTCGTTTTCCCTCTTTTTGTCGCCGTTTCTGCTTCTTGTGCTCGTCCTGCTCCTTCCACTCCGGTCAGGAGGACGGAACGGTTCCCGCCAATTTTCTTATCTGCCTGTAATTATTACGAGTTACAGTTCCGAACTGTTCGAACAGACGAGAGATATCATCGTGAGGTCGACGGACTCGATCTGGGTTGGGGATCTCGAGGAGTTCGGAACGAGAGGAAAAATGTGGTTCAGTGCGATATTTGATCTCTAATGGCACCTTAACTCTTTTATGCTTCGTGAAAGTCACTTTTTGAGGTAGTAATGTCAATGTTAAAGGAGTTGTTTATGATAATATGAGCAAAGCTATTTGGTACAGTTGTAATGATCCCACGAGATTTTTAAGGGAGTTGCAATTAGTTTCAGAAATGTGTAAAATTCATATCATAACGGAGTTTTAGAAATTTCGAAGAAATTTAGAGGATGAGCTTCAGGAATATGTAAATATGAATATGAATTTGGGAGTTTCCATGATGACATTTTTAAAAGATTCAATTATCTTAAGAAATTTCGGAAGTCTGAAATGTAATTGGTATTTTTAAAAGTGTTGGAAACCTTCAAGGAAAGTTGGGGAGTTCTTAATGAATTTACCGTCATTTTTAATGAAGCAATGTCAATTTTAAAGGAGTTATGATAAGATGAATAAAGCTACCTGGTACAGTTGTAATGATCCTACAAAATTTTTAAGAGAGTTGGAATTAACTCCAGAAATGTGTGAAATTTATAATATAATGGAGTTTTGGAAATTTTAAAGAAATTTAGAGGATGAGCATCAGGAATATTTGAATAGGAATATGAATTGAAGAGTTTCCATGATGACATTTTTAAAAGTTTCAATTAACTTAAGAAAATAAGGAATTTAGCGTCATTTTTAAAGAAGTATACTTTAATTGGAGAGACATATATTTCTGTAATCATTCTCGAAGACGGTATGTTGTATTAGGCGATATTTGGAACTCATTTGATTTCACCCTTTACTTTTATTGGTACAAAAAAATGGAGTTTTCATAAAGTTACAAAAATTCTATAGAACTCCTAAAAAGGTATCAGAAAGATAAAAGAATTTTACCAGGAATTGAAACATGTTTCTAATACCTAAAAAAATGTTTAGTAGAACTCGGAAAGATAATAATGCTTCAATTAAAAAACACCAAAAGTTTTCAAGTTGTTTCGAAAACCCGTAAAATAGCTGACTTTATAGAAGAACCTGCGAATGATTCTAAGCGCTTAGTAGAAACTTTAAAACCAGAATACATTTCAAATGTTGGAAAAATAGGTCTACCGACATTTACCGCTATAAGGAGCTTTAACGGATATTGAAAAATTCGGGTCTACAAGTTTGTTTCAAATTTATAAAAAAATTCTAGAAACTAGAAACAAAGGACTTTTTTATAAGCCCCTAATAGAAACTTTTAGAATTTCCAACTTACAAACTTGTCTATTGAATGCTTCAAGCTTGATGACGAGAATAATGCTATTAGCTAAACTTTCAGAGCGCATTCGCCAAAAAAGAAATTCTCCGAAATATCCTGAAAACTAGTAAGACCCAGAAACACTTCAAAAGATAAGTGCCTTTACTAAAAGTTTCAAACTATAGGAATTTCAGGTCGTCCCAAATTCAAGGCTTTATTTCAAAGGTCTGAAAATTCGCAAAAAGTTGAAATTTTCCGAAATATCCTGAAAACTCAAACTATTTTAGTAAGACCCAGAAACACCTCGAAACATCAGTGTCTTTACCAAAACTTTCGAAATATAGAAATTTCATGTCTTCTTAAATTCAAGGCTGTAAGATCATGTAAGTAATTAAGATCTGTAAATTAGCAGAAAATTGAAATTTTCCGAAATATCCTGAAAACTCTAAAACTATTTTAGTAACAGCCAGAAACACCTTAAAACGTAATTGCCTTCACTAAAAGATTCAAACTATAGAAATTTCGTGTCGTCTCAAATTCAAGACTTTATTTCGAAGGTCTGAAAATTCGGCAAAAATTGAAATTTTCCGAAATATCCTGAAAACTCTAAAACTAATTCAGTAAGACCCAGAAACACCCCCAAAAGGTAAGTGCCTTTACTAAAAGTTTCGAAATACTTAATTCGCCAAAAATTGAATTTTTTCGAAATATCCTAAAAACTCTAAAACTATTTTAATGAAACCTAGAAGCACCTCAAAAGATAAGTGCCTTTAATAAGAGTCTAGAAATATAAAAATTTCATATCGTCTCAAGTTCAAGGCTTTATTTGGAAGGTCTGAAAATTCGCCAAAAGTTGAAATTTTCCGAAATATCCTGAAAACTCTAAAACTATTTTAGTGAGACCCAGAAACACCTCAAAAAGTAAGTGCCTTTACTAAACGTTTTAAAATATAGAAATTTCGTGTCGCCTCAAATTCACAGGCTTTATTTCGAAGGTCTGAAAATTCGGCAAAAATTGAAATTTTCCGAAATATCCTGAAAACTCTAAAACTAATTTAGTAAGACCCAGAAACACCTCAAAAGGTAAGAGCCTTAACTAAAAGTTTCGAAATACTTATAGAAATTTCATGTCGTCTCAAATTCAAGGCTTTATTTCGAAAGTCTGAAAATACGCCAAAAATTGAATTTTTCCGAAATATCCTAAAAACTCTAAAACTATTTTAATGAAACCTAGAAGCACCTCAAAAGATAAGTGCTTTTAATAAGAGTCTCGAAATATAAAAATTTCATATCGCCTCAAGTTCAAGGCTTTATTTGGAAGGTCTGAAAATTCGCCAAAAATTGAATTTTTCCGAAATATCCTAATAACTCTAAAACTATTTTAGTGAAACCTAGACCCACCTCAAAAGATAAGTGCCTTTACTAAGAGTTTCGAAATATAAAAATTTCATATCGTCTCAAATTCAAGGCTTTATTTCGAAAGTCTGAAAATCCGCCAAAAGTTGAAATTTTCCGAAATATCCTGAAATGTCAAAAACTATTTTAGTAAGATCCAGAACCACCTCAAAACGTAAGTGCCTTTACAAATAGTTTCGGAATATAGAAATATCGTGTCGTCTCAAATTCAAGGCATTATTTCGAAGGTCTGAAAATTCGCCAAAAATTGAAATTTTCCGAAATATCCTGAAAACTCTAAAACTAATTCAGTAAGATCCAGAAACACCTCAAAAGGTAAGTGCCTTTACTAAACATTTCAAAATATAGAAATTTCGTGTTGTCTCAAATTCAAGGCTTTATTTCGAAGATCTGAAAATTCGCCGAAAATTGAAATTTTCCCAAATATTCTGAAAAATCTAAAACTATTTTAGTAAGACCCAGAAACACCTCAAAACGTAAGTGCCTCTACAAATAGTTTCGAAATATAGAAATTCCATGTCGTCTCAAATTTATGGCTTTATTTGGAAGGTATGAAAATTCGCCAAAAATTAAAATTTTCCGAAATGTCCTGAAAACTCTAAAACTATTTTAGTAAGACCCAGAAACACCTCAAATGGTATGAGCCGTTACTAAAAGTTTCGAAATACTTATAGAAATTTCATGTCATTTCAAGTTCAAGGCTTCATTTCGAAGGTCTGAATGGTATTATAGATGGTTCCAAATTAGGATGCAAATTATGGAAGGATTTGAAAGGACCTCACAACGACTTTAGAAAACAGTCTCCTTCCTTGTTATAGGTGAAGTGAATGCGTAATTATCAATTGTTATGGGTTGAATTTGTGTTGTGTCTTCACCTTTTAAGCAATCTTCTCATTTTTGTTTCGTATCTGAATCCTTTTCCGTATCATCCGAGCCAGCGATAGCTTTTTTCATGGCATTCCTTCCCCCCACCCCCCGCGCTCTTTGCGGGCCTCGGCAGGTTTTGTTTATTTGTCCGTAACTTTTTTTCGATCCGGATCGAATTTTTTCCGCTCTTAGTCAGCGAAAAATCTCTTCTCTCTCTCTCTCTCTCTCTCTTTCTCTCTCTCGATCGTCGCATCGTGATTTTCGGGTCGTTACCTCGCCGGTACCGACGACCTTTATTAGTCATTTTTCGATGTTGGGAAAATTGTCGCAATTTTTCGCAAAGTCCCGCCAGAATTATGAGGGGATCCGATGGTTTGCGACGTGTGGGCCGTGGAGCCGCAGCCTGAGACGATCCATCTCCGTTGTCCGGATTTAATTGAAAAAGTAAATAATAACACCTGGGAATGGGAATTGGTGGGAGGTGGGAACAGATGCGGTTCTATAATAACAGCGTTGTTAAAAGCGTACGTTAAGAGTTTGACATTTAATTTCGATGGAAATTAGCGTTCTTGAAAAATTTGTTTTGTTCGCGTTCAAGTCCCGATTCGAATTTGCCTACGCCTCTTGCCATACTCGCTTCGCTCGATTCTGACTCTTGTGATTGTTGCCAAAAAATAAGAAGTAATGTCTTACATTTTCTAAAACCTTTCAAACAACTCACAGAAGGTTTTCAAGATTGAATAGTTGAAAGGTATCAAGTTTGCTTCATTGAATCAATGCTCAAAAGGCACAAAGTCATTGGGATATGACCAAATCCTCTCTTTTAGTAAATAATTCATCGGTGTTCCCCGACACATTAAGAAACTGAAAATAGACTCACTGCTATTTACCTAGTATGGTTTTCGGTTTGGTGTCATACTTTCCAGTACTACATTTGCTAGTCCCCAAAACGTAGAAAACATGTCATTTGGTACAAGACAAAGTACACAATGTTGTGGTAACAAGTGTATCTTTGAAGGTCCCCACACCAAATCGTTGAAAACCTCCTAGTCCTCTCACATCGAATCCTTTACTCACTGCTACTTCCGCTATATCTTAAGTGCCCCTGACGTCATCTCCGATAGGAAAAACATACGCACATCACGAATAACAAACCCCATTACCGTAATCGAACGATAAATTAGTGTTGCACCTAATATGGCTTTGCTAAGGTCGACGTTTCGTGGCGTTTTCATAACACATCTGTCTAGTACAGATCCTGAATTTCTGGCGTTAATTAAGAACCGTAGTAATGGGTGAAAAACGTGCGTACAAAGTTCACCTTGGCGTGTCGGGTCGCCTGTGACTTTATTTGGAAGAGAGGAATTTCCCGAGAGGCAGGAAGAGAATCACCAAAAATTTCGTTCCATGCGACTACTTCGGAGGTTACTTCCTACTGATTTTTGGGGGGAGATTATGAGAGCGAATACGGTGATTTAAGTCACTTTTACTTAGTTCAAGCTATTGGATTGGAAGTCTTACTTAACAATATTAGTTGGTTTCGTTAGACTTCATTTGTTTTCCAAATGGTCAACTTTATGTATCTGGACAACTTTCTGCTTATTTCAGAATATTTCAAGAATATTCCTTCAGAAATATTGGTCTTACACAGCTTGTCTTGAGACACATTACGTCAACGTGGTTGACGATGGGATTGCTTTGCTACCTGTTTTAGGACTTTATGTCCGTTCACTATCCCTTTCTTATCGTAATCCGATAAGCCGGTAATGGGTTTGGGTGCAGTTTGCATCCAACGTTTCTGAAATTCTAGGTAACACCTGGGAATTTAGAAAAATTCTAAAAATCGTTGCTTATGATCTTCTCTAATTCTTCAACGCATAATTTTTTGTATAAATAGTCAATGAAGTAATTTTCTCAAATTTGAGGTAAATATTTAAAGGCATGAATCCATGAAATGAATCTAGTTTTACTTAACATTCCCTTTTCGTAAAGTAAGGTCACCTTCCCAGATGACACTCTAAAATTTAATTATTTTTTTATTCATCACACTACGTTGAGAAAAATAATGTGATGAAGTAACCGCCATAACAAATACCGTGTAGTTGTATTGTAAAAAATTAATTTTCCAATTTCTTTCCAAATCGCTCAGTAAATTTCGAACGGTATTTACCTAACCGTATTGATGAAACTGTCACGGACAAAATAAGTTGTGTAATTTTACGCGACGCCGCAAAGGTTGGCAACTAAGAAATGGAAAGGACTCCGGCATAAAACAACCGGAGTGACATTTACGCCCGTGGAACCTATCGACGAGACGACTCCAGACTATCCTCTTTCGAATTTTAAACGAAAACCACAACAACCTTCGACGCTTCTTTGTCGTCTCACAAGATTTATGTTCGAATATGACAGTTTATTGTGGCGTGGAAACTAAAAATAAAGTCTTCGCGGACCTTGGCTGGTTTAAATAAGTTTTCCCGTGTGTGTTATTGAGGTTTTAAACTGAAGTGAAGCAATTAGGATCCTAAGGGTCGGTTAGATTAACCCAGCCATATACCGGAAAGCTTAGCCGCGGGTCTATGGGCATTCCAAAATGGGTTTCAGATGCTTTTTTTACATATGACGATTACAGTACCGTTAAAAGAATGATCGCCTGTGGGCCACCCTCTTTCACATAGATCTCCATCTCGCCGAATATGGCGAAGGTGTATTGTGCTCCGTTAACGGTTAAAAATCAACGTTAATTCGTTTATAATAATGGTTAACCGTTCGGTACTTATAGGAGTACCCGGAGGAGCTGAGGATTAATCTCGTTACGGGGATCCCATCTCCGCCCCCCTTTATCTTGTTAAATTCGTTTCTCTCGCCGCCGAATTTCGGCGAAACACCTGTCCGCCCAAATTCTTTTCCAGGAACACAGGCTTACATAAGCAGATTTTCGTAGTCGAATATGCAAATCGATTAGTTTGTGGGATTTCGAACTTCCTACTTTGTGTTGCTGAAACTGACACTGCTCTGAGAAGGGTTAGAGGATTGTAGAGTTTGAGAGTAAAAGAGGAACTTGCTTATTGACGCACTGTTTAAATTGTAATGGCTACAATGTTACAACAATCTAGGCTCACCACTGAACATTTATAAAGTATGACCTATTAATTGGATATACGTAGTACGTATTGACTGATATTAAACAGTACTTCTCAAGAACGGTCTCATCCTTTACCCTACTCCGGTCAAAATATCAAGTTATGGTGGTCATAATTCTTGTATGACAATATCATTTAACCTTTACCATGTCTTCGTTATCGTATGATCCTGTCATACTGTAACCATCGTCCATAGATATTCTAATAAGTCCGGTAACTCTCGCCAGCGACTAAAATCGTCCCCTCCTGTCCTCACGCGTCCCTTGCCCTGTCATCCTCTTGTCGTCGCATCCCCCTCGGTCTACAAACTTGCCCACCGAGCGGGTCCACACCTCGTCGTCCCAACTCCCTCAGTCTACGAACTTGCCGGTTTTTATTACTTTACGACCGCTCACAAAAACCGCGGCACATTTCAACCACATCAAAGGAGTTACCAGACTTATTAGTATATCTATGGACGATGCTGTAACAACGTAATTGGAAGTATGCATTGATTCGGGTAGATTCTATGGATTATCATTATGGTCTCCTCCATAAAACGACCATGGCTATCCTGGTAATACTTTCCTTTTCCAATTGCAATCATAATTGTTGTATGACGACTTCATGAATACCATTCTTTATCATGTAACAATAACACAATTAGAAATATGTAATGCGTATTAATTAATATCAATTCCATCACTACTCAGTGGCGGTTAACTAATACATAGTGTAATGTTTATTTCTAATTTATTAACACTGTCCTAATTATACACTACACACTACTTAATTTATTTCCTAAATAATTAATTTATATAACACACTTAACTTTTAATTTATTTGTACCATTCGCTTGTCCGTTTATCGCACTGTTTACTCTTTCGCGGCTTCACGTCTAATCTCCTCTCTCCGACCGCAAGCCCGCTTATATACATATCTCAATTGTATTCGCGATGATTCCTGAAAGACTCGATCCTTCATTTCCATAAGAATGCTTATCTAGAAACGCGCCGAAGGTAATAAATCATTCTTTCTTTACTAAGATGTTGCCGCCACGTTCGAGACGGTTTTTATTGCTCAATTAAGCGTAGCGGCGTTCCTTTCATGTAAGCCGCCGTCCGATAAGCGTAAACACGTTTCGCGGTGCTGTTTACATTTCGCGGTTACAATAGGTATAAACTTTTGGTATCATTTTTTGATTCCTAAATATATTTTTTGGTTCGAGCTTACTATTTCATATTTTCAATATTATTAATTTTATTGATAATTACAAATTGTAATTATTCAATGGAATATTTTTTCGAGATTTTTAATTAACACCATCAAAATTTATGATAATTTTTTAATAACCTTCCCAAAATATTTCTGTTATTTTAAGGACTTCATTTTTTAAATATTTTTGAAATATCAACTTGAAGTGACCACTTGAATTCTATTTTTATTATTAAATTTATCATTACGAATAACTAAACAATTTAGTATTAGTAAACTCTCATTATTTAAGTTCTTCTGGGACTTTTGGAAAGTGAAGCTAAATAAAATGGACATTTATTGTAATGAGAGTTAGTTTTCAGTTTCAGTGTCCTCGTCAACAACAATAAGCCAGAGAATTGATAGATAACAATTTTCAGTATAGATTTCGAAAATTTTTGCTTATAGTACTTGGATTAATATTTCTTTGGATTGATTGACATCAATTGACATATAGAAGTTGAGTTGATGTGTCGTTCGCATTTGAAGAAACTTTACTCGAAAGTGGGCAGATTTATTAATTTTTTTAAAGTTTCCTAAAAACGACTACATTTTTGAAAAGATAAATTCAATGGATTGTAAAATTTATTAAAAAGTATTAAAATTGTTTTAAAAATTTGACTAGTTTTAATTAAGACTTATCTTGTTATTCCATGAAAAACAAAGTACAATATACCATGAGGTCATAATGAAATCCTTATGGAAACTGATGATTGCAGTCGAGTCATCTTTTGGTTTCCGAGACTCTTAATGTGTGTGATTTTATTGATTGGTTACAGTGCGTTTATGTGTGGATTAACCACAAACGATCGTTGTTTTTTCCTTTCTTAAATTGTCATAATCGATTTCTGGCGAATCAATTTCCAATTCGGTTTAGTAAATTACAACGTTTCATTTTCCTAGATAATAATTCAAGGATCCTTCACCTACAGAAGCAGGATACTAATAAATTACTCAGGTGTGTATATATAGATGATATCCATTTTATGATTATTTACATTGTAATAAAAAGGAAAATATAAGGTACCATCATACGGTTGTTTATGTATTTTCCCCGTTAAGCTAATGGACAGGCGAGCTTTTGACGGAATTAAACGTAATTTTCCAGTCATTGTAGTCATTTTCCGCATCCGATCAACATGGACGACGTGACAGTTCTGAGAAAGTTCCTGAAACTGGGCAGACTGTTTTGTCTGTTCCCGTGGGACTTCGAGGACAAAACGGGATCGATCTGGACTATGTACACGTACGTGACCGCAATGATATACACAACTTGGGTAATCGCCGTATACGTAATGTTCGTCGTATTTTTCAACTCCAACGAGGGTACTCGTTTGGACTTGTGCGACTCCACCTTAAACAACTTGGAAGCTTTCTCTTGGATATGTTCTGCTTTGGCTTGCATATCGTCCGCCGTGCGTCACCGAGCGTTCTGGAACAATCTCCTCCAGAACTTTGTTAACATAGACGCGATACTGATAAGGAACGACTGCCTCTTACTAAATCGTAAGGCGCATTACACCTCCATAATTTGGTTTCACTTTTATTTCTTCGTCGGGGTCTGCTTATCTTATCGGATGCCGATCGACAAGTACACGGTTGTTATGTTTTTGTCAGCCAGGTTCATCCTTTATCAGAAAATATTACTACTCTCGACCTTTACCCACTTGATGTTGATGCTGAATAACAGATACAAGTGCGCCGATCTTCTGCTGAGGAAGACGTACCAGGGGAAGCGCCACTTCGACGACATCAAGACGATACTTAATCAATTGATCGAGTGCATCAAGGGTATCAATGCGATCATGGGATATTCCCTGCTGATGCTCATAATCAATAGCTTCGTGGCTGTTTTAGGGGTCTTCAAGCATGTGATCTACGCAGCGTCCAATCCGGACGATGTGTCCACCATGGCTTACGTTTGGGAACGTACGACCTTCTTCGTAAGTAGAGTTGTCCAGTAAGCAGTAGTTGCTGTCCAGGTTTTAGTGTGAATCATTGTTTTTTCCTGAAAATGTTATACCGGCGGTATATGAAGCAATCTCAAAATATGAGTGGTAAATGGTACCCTTCAAATTCAACCCAAGGTATTCAAAATATCGTTGGTGCAGTTCAGAGGTGTCACTCTATATGATTTACCATACGTTTCACATTTTTGTACATCGTCATGCATCCCAGTAACGTTAGTTAATTTTACTCACTGAATTACAACCAGCAAACGTGCCCATGTTAAAAGTGACACGAGGAACACAACTGAACTTTTTGGTCCTTCGAGCCGAATCACATCTGGTCCTTCGAGCCGGATCACGTGTAACGTAATTTACATGGAAACGTTCGAGTGCGTTCTTCAACTCCCTTCTCTACTTTTTACTCTTGATCTTTGCATTTTTTACATCTTGATTTTACTAAAGCTTTAACAACCACCAAACGTGTTCATTTTAAATTTGACGACATGAATAAAAAAACGAAAGAGGCTGTGGTATCGAAAAACCACTAGTACTCATCAATTACTATGAGTCACTTTTGTATATAACAATCAACTTTAGTTTTACACAACCGAACTTTCTGGTCCTTCGAGCCGGATCACATGTAATGTACTTTACGCGGCAACTATCACATCTGATGAAAACTTGTTGCACCATAGTACGAGAGGGAAATCAGCTCGGTTTGTTGCCTGGCACCTGGCGTCTGCCACCTGCGCTACCTGACGCCACCTTCAATTACTATAAGTCACTTTGTACACAACAATCGAAATTTTATACAACCGAACTTTCTGGTCCTTCGAGCCGGATCACATGTAATTTACTTTACGCGGTAACTATCCCCTCTGACGCCACCTTCAATTAATATAAGTCACTTTGTACACAACAATTAATTTAATTCTACACAACCGAACTTTTTGGTCCTTCGAGCCGGATCACATGTATTGTACTATACGCGGCAACTATCCCAACTGGTGAGAAATTGCTACACCATAGTACGAGAGGAAAATCAGCTTGGTTTGTTGTCTGGCACCTGGCGTCTGCCACCTGCGCCACCTGACGCCACCTTCAATTACTATAAGTCACTTTGTATACAACAATCAACTTAATTTTACACAACCGAACTTTCTGGTCCTTCGAGCCGGATCACATGTAATGTACTTTCCGCGGCACCTATCCCATCTGATGAGAAATTGTTGCACCATAGTACGAGAGGGAAATCAGCTCGGTTTGTTGCCTGGCACCCGGTGTGCAGATTAAGTGCTCGTACATTTTCTTAAATTGACCTCGATGACTGGCTTCGTTCTTCCAGATCTGCACGATCGTCATAATCCGACGTTGCGAGGTGGTGAGGAGGTCCTACGAGCGAGTCCTGCTCGCCGGCAACGAGTTGCACGCCTTCACGCTAGACACTTCAGTTAGGCGCGAGCTAATCCAGCTGCTCGACTACGCGGAGAACCTGGTGCCGACGTTCACGGCTGCCGGCTACTTCAAGCTCAACGTCAGCTTCATCAGCTCGTACATCTCGTCGCTAATCTCCTACCTGATCATCGTGTTGCAGTTCAAGACGCAGGCGCTGAAGGAGATGGGCGCTCTCGGCGCAGGCGCACCGGCAAACGGTACCGTAGATCCGATGACGACGACGTCGATTGGTGGTTTAGGGAGTACGTACGGAGAATCGGGTGATGTCGAGGGGTAAAGGCACAGGGTAAATCTGCCAGGTAAATATCACTTTTTCTTCTTGCGGATACGAACAGGAATCTTATGTAGTATCTGTGTATGGTTTTGTGTTATATGTATGCATCACGTAATATATTCCAAGGTGTGTATTTCTGCGTTTTGGTGTCTGGTATGTACTTACATACTTTCACCTTTCACCTCTTCCTTTAAGCATTATAAGCATCGAATTCTTTGAGGTTATGGGAGGGTCTAAAAACTGTCTCTTTTTGATGTACAACATCAAGGTATTTTTTGTGTTTCAGGAGGGTCACGGGCAATTTTCACGATCTTACAAGATTTACCCTTCAAGATTAAAGAAATTGAGACAATTCATACCCTTGGGAAATTTTTGCTCCTTGCCACTCACTTTGGAGCAACAAACTTTTACGAATCTCGAAAATGTTTCTGCTTTTGTTGCAGAATCCTTTTCTTCAAGTTTGATTTGAGAAATATTTTACTAACGTTTAATAACGGTTTCGCTGGTGGAGATTTGGTGAATTATGAATGTTTTGAGACAGTTTTACATAACGGTCGGTTTTTAAGTGTGGACCTTGAGGTTCTCAACTAATCTGTACGAACTGATAAAAAATTACTATACGGAAAAAGCTACGAAACTCCTTGAACGTGAGTCAGTTGAGCCCAAGCATGAAATTACCTAAAAACTCGCTATCTATTAACTTTACAAATAATATCCGAATCGTGTGCGTAAGTATTGATACTAAATAAGTATGAAATTAATGCTACGAGATACACAGATCTATGAGGTGTTTAAAAAACATTACACATACGTAATATGAGATTTAACGATTCTACCTTAGTTGATTTATTTGATAGTGTGGCTGAGTGAAATTTTGTTTTACAACAATTTGTTCTGATACCGCTGCACACGTGAAAGGAACTGTTACTCGAACCTGAGCATGAGGTAATTAATTTTTTGCCGTCCCGGTCGTGTACGCCGTCTGTCCGCTTTACAAAAAAATTACTGTTATTATTATTATACATAATAATTTACTTCGGAGCCGATCAGGACTTGACCGCCGCTTCTTACGTTTTGTGCTGGGGAATTACACGCACAGGAACAGTTAACAGTGTTTAATAAATCTGTATCATCGACTGTATTGTATTGTCGATGTTCTGTTTTGTAGGCAGTTAGTGCTATAAATGCAGGACCTTTAGGAACAAGTTAGGGTAAATTTACTTGTAGGAACAAACTACACTGTACTTTGTGAACACGGTAAAGTGTTCTTACTGAAATGGTCATTATCCTCCAGTATTGAATTGAGTCAAAAATCTGAATGGAAAGAATGAGATTCGAAAGATTCAACAAGATTTCCAAATTTCCACAATACCAACATCTAAACTTTGATTCGTCACATCCTTGATCTGATCTGATCGGTTTCATCACATCCATATTACTTTAATTATACACGATTCCTTTTCCTCCCCCATTAACCAGCGAAGTAAATCGCACCTTTTCTTTGTGTGCGCATTTCAAGAATTATATCATTTCCTCTCGCCGCTTATTCAGTTCAAGTTCGACTTGAACAATTTTTTTACCAAACATCCTGCGGCGTTTCCACACTCTGATGACAGGCGAGAAACCGAAACCTTGACGGTAATTTCAGGGCGAGAATTATTCGGGAGAGGGAAAATAAAGAAAATTCTGAAAAGTCGATTCGTGTAGGTAGTATATGCAATTTTCATGGTAACACCTCATACCGAATTTTTCAGGGGACGTACATATAGCGCGATCAAATAAATATGCCTCAGGTTAAGTGGTGCTTATTAATCTCAATGTGGGGTAGATGAAAGGGCGAAAGGACGGAGTCTAGTATATTTTTCAAAAAATTGATGGGTTTCATATAGTGTCGAATCAGAGAATATAGTATATATATAGTCTATATAGTAATATAGAATCGAGTATATTTTTCAAAAAATTGTCGGATTTAATAAAGTGTCAAATCAGAGAATATACCGGTAAAATCCAAAAATACTTAGTGAGTCGTTCAGTTCTCATGACAACACCCCAATATGCGGTCAAAAAATCCTGGTAACTTCTCGTCAATTCCGGGATGAACCGATATACAGTGTGCGCTAAAAAATCAAACCCTCTCTCACCTCAAGCGTCGGGTATCCTTCCTCGGGCACCAGATTCGAGACCGGTAAAAGGGGAATCCGTTCGACGTCCGGACGTCTTGTAACGATATCGATGACGGCAAATCACATGCGACAGAACGCTATTCAACTATATACCGGTCGGAGAGAGCCGAAAGAGAGAGACAAACGCGACATCGAATCTCCTCTCTCTTGATCTCTCTCTGCTTATTTCTTTCTGGTGGACGATGGTACTGTTCGTGTCTTCTCGTGTCTTTTTGTATTTGGGTACGCGGCGAGACGCGCGCGAGCTGAGTCCGCTCAGTCGAATGGTCGCTCAGCCGGCGCTCAGGTCCGGTTTAAAGGTGGGAAAAGCTCGACGACGTTGCCCGACCTCGTGGAAACGTAAAGGTGTCGAGCAAAATTGAACGATCGTCTCGAGTAGTCTGTAGAGATTCGACCATTCGGACTTGTCACGTGGAGCTTGTTATTGAGTCGAAATGAAAATGGTTTAAATAAGCTTTCCATTTCTGAAAATTTTCCTTAGTAACCTTCTTAGATAGGACAGAAGTGGTTTCTTCTTCTTTTTCTAATGAGTATTGCTCTACTGGGTTTGACGTTTTGGTTTCCATAGTATTCTGTCCATAGCTGATTCCTGGGAACCATATCATATGCTTCGTGGTCAATGAATGTGATGTGTAGCTGATCCTTTAGACTTAGGTATTATTTTCTCTATTACCTGTCTAATCCAATGGATATTACCTCTCTTTTCTAAAATTTCTCTGTTCTTCCTAAACTGGATACTTCCTTCCTGTATTTTGCTTTTCAGCACGCTTCATCTAGCTATAGATGGTATAACTTCAATTCCTCTATAGTCACTATACAGTAGTTTTCATCACCTTTTTTCTAAATAGGGGTAATGTACGATTGGTGCCATTTTGGTGGAACTTGCTGTCCTCTTTCAATTTTATTGAATATCTTTCTAATATATATTGCCACCGTCTGCCTTACATATTTCAAAAGCTCGATTCTTATGTTTCGAGGACATGGCACCTTGTTATTCTTAGCTTTAGTTAGCGCTTGCCTAATATCTTCATCTGAAATTTCTGGCGTTGCATCGTTATCTTCGTGAATCTCTTCCTGGTTTTGGTATCCTGTTCTGTGTTCCTGAAGAAGGTATGAGAAACGTTCTGTTCATTGTTTTGGAGATATTGTTTGAATTGGTCCCCTAGTGTTATTGCTGCTTCTAATCTTCTCGATTATCTTCCATGCAGTTGCTAATATATGGTATGCTATTGTGTTGTCGATGTCTATAAAAGTTCTTTTCCAACATTCATCCTTTTCATCTTTGACTCGTTCTTTTACCAACTTCCTTAATCGTACATATTCTTACCTTGTTTCTGGGTTTCTCTTCCAGATCCATTTCATATACGCTTTCTTCTTTTCTTGAATCCAATTTTCCAAATCTTCTGAAAATATTTCTATGTATTTAGCTTTTTTGATCCTTCACCAAGGTTGGTTTCAAAACGTTAATAACTTGAACACATTTCAACATTAAACATATCGTTATTATATTAAATCGCTAGATCCAATTTTACGATGATTTTTCTCTTGGAATCGCGGCAACGTCGCGCTTCGAATGCACCTCGAAGCGGTTTCAGGTTTTCCCTCTCTTTCCATTGGATCTTCCCCACCTTTTACTTCCTTCCGATGAGGTCAGTCACTCACCACACGGCGAAAGATAAGGCCATGACCTTACACTCTCGAGTAAGCGCCTCCACTTTCGATTCCCGACGCATCAGGGACGAGCCACCCCGAGTGAGACGTCTCTCCTTCGAGAAGAGACGTGAAAGGTTCTTCCCTGTTATGGAATTGACGGATTTGAGCTGCAAATTCAGAACTAGCGTTGTCTCTTAGTGGAGAAGCTTTTGGCATCCAAATTTTGAACCTGCTGTTTTAAAATTGTGTTGCGATTTCAACCAGAATCGTTGCAATATTTCTGGACCCAATTTGTTGCATTCAGTTTGCATCATATGAGCCCCAAAACTTTTTGGAAGTCCTTCTAATACATTCACCTCATTTCATAATTTTCAACTACCTCTGCAGAGGGTTGGACTATTAGGCCTCTAAAATCGCATTAAAAGTTTTAACCCAAAACTCATTAACCCGGTTGATCAATTTAGTCTTACTTGTTTAGACCACTTTACAAAGAAAATAATTTATGAATATGCTTAAGCTGAAGTTATCATAATTAAAATAGTTGTGTAGTTTTCTGCCCTTCTGGTTCATCTGAGAAAATACAACAAACTGAAATGGCTAATTCGGGATTTTATAGACCTTCGGACCTACTAAAGAAGCTACCAACTGTAATACATTAAACCCTAAATTGATACATATGTAGTAATTACTGGGAGTGAATTAGTTTTTTAATAGTATCCGATAATTCTGGATAGTTAGTTCTCATACAAATACATAACTTTTCTATAAGGTAGTCTGATGGTTAAGATAAGCATCGTTCAACAAGTCATTCAATTAACTAATTTCAGATGGACCAAAATAGTCTTAAGAAAGCTCAGACGTGCAAAAGCTTTTTTATTGGATAGCTACAAGATCAACATGAACCTCCTAAAGTAATACCAGCATAAAGAACACGGAAAATGACGTGTGGTTTCTAATGATTAGTTGTTGGTAAATCTAGATTGATTTATGAATAGGTTCTAGTTAGCCTAAGAAGCCCAGTGTAGCTGTACTTATTAAAAATTATTATTTTCTAAAATAATATTATCTGGTTAAGAGTCATTGGGTTTGACTAGTATTTGAAAACGTTCTAATGGCCGCACGAGAGTTTAGTTAATCTGAGATAGCTCAAATTTGTACTAATAACCCAGTGCCTCGAATTTCCCACATATGTACAGATAACATTCTCCTAATTGTTTGAACAGGTCGGCCTAACCGAGACGGTAATCTACTTCCGGACATTCTCCCCTCTCGAGTTATGTCCCTTCGCGGGATCGAATATAAATATAAATCCGCTCGATCGTAAAACGTTAACGGTACAAACGACAAAAACTAATGTACATGCATGCATAACACACGAGCTCCGAATGTCTCCTCCGTGATGCAACCTATCAAACACTCCCATATACACACTCGAAACGTTCCAATAATAAATGAAATATTAGTCGAAGGTGTGAAAACGAGTCGCGCGTACAGTTAATCAAATAAGATAAATCGAGGTTTGAAATCAAGTGGAAATCTCTCGAGGGGAAACATTGATATAGTATCCAGAACGAGGAGAGGGTTTTTTAAATAAAGTTGGTTGTGTTATCCTAAAAGAAATGGGATCTATGTAACTTTGCTTCTACGACCGAAGGTTGTCCAGCTTCTCAAAGTTGGCCATGGTAATTTAACCAAAGGAAAACACCAAGTCTTAACTAACTGCTTTTATTAAAGATGAGCGACCGGTTTCGGCTTCATAGTAGCCATCCTCAGGCTCGCAAACAAGTTGTTTTTGTTTTAGGGCTCCTGTTGTTCGAAGTGTGCGACGTCATACATACAAAACAAATACGTTGACATACACTGTTAAAATAAATAAAACTTAGAAATTAACACACATCGAACAAGATTAACTACATAAAGTTCTTTTAGGACATGGATCGAGCCCTAAAGGCGTGAGCTTCCTGATTCTTGAGAGGTTGGGAAGTAACTAACTGTTAACTTTGCTTCATTTCGTTAGTCTCAATACTTGATTGAGACAGTTTATCGATGGACAACACAAAAAAAAAGTTAGGGAGAGGTTCGTCTTGTTTTTGGCGATGTTAATTAACTTTGGACTAGTTAGAAGTGTTAATTAGAGACTAGTTAGTAAATTTTAGATTTTCGCCGGTTTGCAATACACGATACACATACAATTTGAAAAAGTGTTTTGATGGTCTCTGTTTTTGATTCCATTTTTGAATCACAGAAGAAAATTGAAGGGAGAAAAAAGTTGCAGAATCGCTTTTTGCATAATACAGCACAGGTTAGAAATTGAAAACTTTATTAGCGGTTTTGCAAAATAGCAATCAAAAAAAGAATCGGCCCAAAAAGGTGTTTTTTTTAAATTCACTATTTTAGACACTTTAAAATGTAGTTAGGACTTCCATATTACAGGTGGAAAATCCTGAAGTCACAATAAAATAATCCCGGAAATTTCGTTTCGATCGGTTTATTACATTTAGCACAATAATTTTGCAATCCAGAAAAATCGAAAAATATTGAAACTTTTCAAAATTGTTTAAAATTTTTTTGCACTGCTGGATTTTAACAAAACTGCCTGAGCACATATAAGTGGGAACAAGCATTTATGTGCTTTTTTCAGAATTAAAAAATATTTATTAGAACGGCCACAGTCATTATTTAAAGTTGGTGTCCTTTTTTTGCTTATAAACAAATAGATTATCTCGACGAATTTTTTATTAAATGAAATTCAGAAAACACAGCCGGAAAGTACTCGGAAAGACATTTCTTTTTATATGTAATAAGTTGCTATTTTGTTCATTAGCTTCTGAGATATAACTCCTCAAAGTTGATTAGTGTTTAATAAAATGGTTAATAATGGTTAATCAAATTACTATTTTTTCTCATATCTTGAGAAATAATCGTTTCTCACAGTAACCAGTATAACATTTTTGTTGAAATTTACATTAAAAAGATTGAAATTTACATTAAAAAAAATTTTCACATCGAATTTTGATTAATTTATAAATTTGGCACCAATTTTAAACAATGACTGTGACCGTTCTAATAAATATTTTTTAATTCTGAAAAAAGCACATGAAAGCTTGTTTCTTCTTATATATGCTCAGCCAGTTTTATTGAAATCTAATGGTGGAAATTTTCTTTAAACAATTTTGTAAATTTTCAATATTTTTCGATTTTTCTGGATTGCAAAATTATTGTGCAAAATCTAATAAACCGATCGAATCGAAATTTACAGGACTCTTTTATTATAACTTCAAGATTTTCTACTTGTGATATGGAAGTCCTAACTTCATTTTAAAGTGCCTAAAATAATAAATTAAAAAACCACTTTTTTGTGCCGATTCGTTTTGTTTTATTACTATTTTGCAAAACCACTAATAAATTTTTGAATTTTTAACTTATGCCATGTTATGTAAAAACCGATTCTGCAACTTTTTTTCTCTTTTCAACTTTCTTCTAAATTCAATACTTAAAAAGTTACAAGCAAAACAAGTCGGGAAAACAGGCGGTTTTCAATTGTTGTGTTTTAAACAATTCTTCCGGATCTCTCCGCTCTGGAGGATCACTCAATCCTTATTCTAGGCATTATTCCCGAGGTATTCATGTAAAAACATTGCAGTCACCCCTTACATCCTCGTAAAAACAGATGGGTCCTGGACTATTACAGGAATGTTTAAAACTAGGTTGGTAGTTTTCCAGAGCTTTCAGAAATCTTCAATTTGTCTAAATCAATTCCGAAATTTGTCTCGCTTTCGCGTTATAGACGAATTTAATTAATTATATACGCATTACATTTCTATAAAATTCCAGCATGACACATCTTAGGAGTTAGTTGTTTCAACGATCCGTTACGATGTTTTCATGCAAATTTTACTTCCGTTCAGTTGTAGTACATTTTCTCAAATTTCCCCCTTAGGTAAAACATCTCTCTTCGATTTTCCAACGAATAAACATGCGATTTTCAGTTCCCCGCCGCTGGCCGCAAGAATAACGTAAAAGTACGACGACGACGTGACAAAAGCAATTATTAGTGGGTTTGTAAGTGACTAATCAATTAGAAAATCATTCTCTTTTATTATTTCGCAATGCCGGAGCAGCGCAATGCAACTCCATTAATTGTGTGGCAATAATGTCATATTTTTCAGATTATATCAGACGATTTATACGCGTACGCGACGCGAAATGTCACATTGGAAACGGAAAGTAACGCGAATTGGGAAATTTGGAGCGACGAACGGGAAAACCGTGAATTACGAAGTGATAGGTTTGTGTACTAAATCGGATGAAATTTTTCAAAGAAGTTTCCTTGCCCTATCCCAGTACTTTCCCTCCCTTTTCGGGAGACCTTCGCGGTACGTTGCGTATATCACCCTCTATAGGTACTTATAGTTTCTCGGTCGTGGGCAGTGGAGAGTCAGAGACGTTGGCCCCTGCACACTGCCGACCTTGGGCCAATTCACCAACACCTACCTAAAATGTCGGAACGACCACGTCGGATTTTTGCGGGACGAAAGTGATCGAATCATGAGAGCTGATCGATCATCGGAATCTAGGGAAACCTAGGGTGTTGGAAACCAGGAATATTTCGATAAGTGAACTATACTGTATAATATCCCAGTGGAAAGGTCTGGGATGGGCTGGAACTCCCTCAGGTCTGGAGTGTGGTAGAAGGTACCTTCGACGGGACAATAGGTACCATATAACTTGGAAATCTGTGAGATATGCTTAACCTAAGTTTAGAACGTTTGTACTGGAATTATAGGTCAAGAGGAAACAGAATATTCCTTTATTTTGCCACATTCCAATATAGCTTCTTTAACGTATATTCACACTTTTATTACTAATCGCCTAGTTACATTTTATATTTATTACCCAGTAATGCCTACTTTCGCCTCACTCTTATTGTCAGCATTTTTACAGTGCAATGTATTAACCAAATAATTTTGAAATAAAGGGTAATCGAGTGACCTCCGAACAGTACGTTCCTATGGCCAAAACCTAAAGTTGGCCACACGTTGTCATCCATTCAATATAATAGCAGAAGTATCTAGATACTACTTGAAGTGTGAATCTTCGCCTCACTCTTATTGTCAGCATTTTTACAGTGCAATGTATTAACCACCTAATTCTGAAATAAAGAGTAATCGAGTGACCGCCGAACAGTACGTTCCTATGGCCAAAACCTAAAGTTGACCACACGTAGTCATCCATTCAATATAATAGCAGAAGTATCTAAATACTACTTGAAGTGTGCTGTTATATAGAATCTTCGCCTCACTCTCATTGTCAGCATTTTTACAGCGCAATGTATTAACCACCTAATTCTGAAATAACAGGTAATCGAGTGACCTCCGAACAGTACGTTCCTATGACCAAAACCTAAAGTTGACCACACGTCGTCGTCCATTCAATATAATAGCAGAAGTATCTAGATACTACTTGAAGTGTGCTATTATATAGAATCCAGAAAAGAGCTGACATGCAGGTCTCCAAAATAAAATTTATACCTTCTCTTGAAGTGCATGTCAATTTCTAAACTCAACGTCGTTTGTAACATTCGCTACCGTTGAACTGAATTTAATATCATTGTTATTAGAAAGTGTCCGAATTGTGCCATCGGCTCTTAACGCCACCGAATTGATTTCCTATATTTCTTCTCGGTAACGCCCGCGTGCTCATTAAAACGGACCGACCACATTATGCGCAGCCACACAAACGACGATTACCAGAAGTGATTTAGATGTGACCCGCTCGCGATGACGACGCTTTCACTTACGTTTCATTTTCCTTTGTTTGGTAATTAATTTGGGAAGCGGCTCGGGCGGAATAACTGGAAACAGTAAGGACATAAAACTATCAAGCGGGAAAGTGACGGTTAAACGAGAACGGTAACGAGGTGACGGCTAATTCGCCACGCAATTTGTGGTATTTGGCGAGTACTCTCGATATTGTGGGGGTGAAAGAGCGAATGTGACGAAGAGTCGAAAATTTGGCGCTTCGCTGGACGGGAAGAATAAGAGAATTTTCTTTCAAATTCAGTTTACTTCGCTTCAAAAAAATATAGAAAATTGTAATATCTTTTCAGTGTTAAGAAACCTGAAATAAATCTGAAAAAAACATGCTTTGAACTCAGAAATATTATTCCTCGCTGCCTATTGATTCAAGAAAATACAATTAGATATCACTAAATTCTGAGCAAAACTTATATTTTAAAGCTCATTAATCGTCAAAGAAAATCCCACATTATTTTTTCAGATTGAACGTGCAGTTCACTTTCCTTTAAAAAATATAGACAATTTCAATATTTTTTCAGTGTTAAGAAGCCTGAAATAAATCTGAAAAAATATCCTTTGAACTCAGAAACATTATTTCTTTTTTCCTATTGGTTCAAGAAAATACAATTAGATATCACTCAATTCTGAGCAAAGTTCATATTTTAAAGCTCATTTATCGTCAAAGAAAATCCCACATTTTTTTTTCAAATCGAACATGCAGTTCACTTCCCTTCAAAAAAAATATAGAAAATTTTAATATTTTTTCAGTGTTAAGAAGCCTGAAATAAATGTAAAAAAAAATCCTTTGAACTTAGAAATATTATTTCTCGCTGCTTATTGGTTCAAGAAAATGCAGTTAGATAGCACTAACTTCTGAGCATAACTTATATTTTAAAGCTCATTAATTGTCATACAAAATCCTACAATTTTTTTCATATTGAACATGCAGTTAATTTCTCTTCAAAAAATATAGAAAATTTCAATATTTTTTCAGTGTCTGAAATAAATCTGAAAAAACTATCCTTTGAACTCAGAAATAATATTTCTCGCTGACTATTGGTTCAAGAAAATGCAATTAGATATCACTAAATTCTGAGTAAAACTTACATTTTGAGGCTCATTAATCGTCATAGAAAATCCTTCATTTTTTTTCATATTGAACATGCAAATCATTTCCCTTCAAAAAAAATATAGAAAATTTCCATATTTTTTTAGTGTTAAGAAACCTGAAATAAATCTGGAAAAAATATCAGGGAAGTTTAGAATGTCTAAATGAGCCTCCCTGTTTTTTTAGGATTTTTCAATAGATAAGTATCTATCTTTTAAATCAACATCTTTTCATCAACAATTTTCCACGTCTCTTTGAATGAGGGTAACTTACTGTGACATTTTTGAAACATGGGCTCAAAATTTTTTTTTATATTAATTAATTTGTTTCTCGGGACGCATCCTGTGCCAAAATTGCAACAAAACGTTCTTATTCCATTTTTCATCGTTTATAATATATCAATCCTTCTCATTCACATAACAAACTTTGAGCAAAGGGACCTTCAATTTAATGCCAAAATACCTGCTCATGGCACGTGGCAAAAGGGCACCAAAAGGCAAAATTGTACATGAACAGACCTTCTAGTTCTAAGATGTGTCATTGCACCAGATCGTATGTATTAAATATCAAAGATTTTAGATAAAAACAATTATAGTAGTGAAAGGACTTCCAAGATATGATCAGTTGAGCAAAAATAGTAGCACATTACAAAATAAGTGCATTCAAGACTGGCTCCTAGAATAGAAAGCCGTAGAAAGGAGAGCTGAAAGCTTCCTTGGGGAAAAGGAAGATGAGATGGTTGGACTAGGTTGAACTACAATTAGTTTAGTATGGAATTATAGTGTATAATCTTCAGAATGTTTGCCTTAAGTTAACTGTGAAGGTATGTCAAAAATTGAACTAAACAGACTATAAATCATCTTTAAGGTAAATTTTAAGTATTTAAAGCCGAAATCCAAAACGGTTTGTTGTCATTTTCTGAAACGCCAAAGACCAAAACTATACCTGCAGCAAGTCCAGCTTCCTCCTCCTCCTCCTTCTTCTCCTCCTTCTGTTGGCTTTGGTCAAATGATATCCCCTAATATGGCACATCTACCGCAACGGCACCAATAGCGTTCGAGGTTATGGCTGTGACGGTACATCTGATACATGAGAAAATCCGAAGAAAATGTGCCGATAACCGAAAGAGAGAGAGAGAGGGAGAGAGACGCGATACGACGGCAGACGCGAGCTTTCGCGAGAGCCAACTAAAAACGGTCGCGAAAAGTCTCTTTCTCGATAAAAGAGCGAAAGAGAGGAGTAGAAGGAGGCCATGGGCGTAGGTATCGGCTAGGCGAAGAGGGGGGAGATTATTTATCGCCCGCGAGGGGGCGTACCGGTGATCGATTACGACGGCGGTGTTGGCGGGACCTTTCTTTCGCCGACCGTTACTTTTTTTATTGTCGTTTTTTGTATCGGTTACCGTGATTGCTCAAGTAAACGAAAATTTACGGTAATCGACAGTTGCGGCTGTCAGGCAGTTATAATACCATTTTATTTAACGTACCTACCTACGACCCAACCAAGAGTGGTAATTTTACGATTCTGATGAAACTGATCCAGCAGTACCTCTCTTAATAACCTTACTCAGTTGTGCCAAATCTATGTCTAAGACCCTTACTGCGATATTCCTCATAACACCATCCATCTTGACAGTTTATGCAAATATACTATTGACCCAAACACTAATAATAACTTCTCACATCTCCAGTCACATGCTCGATTAATCACTCGATGCCCATGCAGCATTTCAATTTCGGGATTGTACAGTAATCGCTCAACGGTACTTGCTCAATTAATATCGCGGATATATTTAGAAAAAAAAATTATTGACGGACGTGGCCCCTCCGCCTACGCTCGTGTCGAAAGTCAGTTACCTAACCTGAAAGAAAAACTAGTCGCGGTCTATTACAAGTCGTTCCTTTCATAGATTCCATAGCGTGTGTTTCACTATTTGAACTGACGGGCATCGATAAGGGACTGATTACTATAAGCCTATAGATGGATTATAGGGGGATTTGAAAGGGCTGCAATTAGTCCAGTTCTGCCTGTTTTATAAACACAAATAAATCTTTTTTGTCGATTAACATAATAATTTTTGCTGGTATCGTAACATTATTAAGGCCAAAATTTGGGAGTTCCGTCTCCAATCTAATTTGTTTCCAATTTTCGATTCCAATTTTTGAAATAAGAAAATAGAACTTTATTTCTTTCTTTGAACTGACCGATTTTACCTAAGTACATAAAACGGACAAATTATTGTTTGGAAAAATTTTCCATGGATCAGCTAAACTCCGCTAGATCTAAAATTTTGCGAAGAACATTTGGGAATTTTTTAGAAAATTAAAAACAATTTTTCGAATATTGTTTTTGATGAACCAGAACCTCGATACTGACCACGAAGGTTTAGCTTCAGCTGTTGAAATCTCGTTGCCAGGATAACAGAAAGGGGAATGGGTAAACCAGTGGCCAATGAGAATTGTTGTACAAGTTATGCTCATATTTGTCACAATCGACGCCATCTAACGGGCCTGTTTATAACGTCGGATATCAATCACGTAATTTCCTGTTATATATGAACACCTGTTGACTGGTATCGCCCTCAAAAGAGTAGTGTCTGAACTCTGAACTTATCGAATAACTAATCCTTAAGCAGAAATCTCTTAGTTCAAAATTCTCTCGTTAGTCAGCAAGTAAAGCAGGTAAATGAATACACGCCGATGTAAGCACAACAACTCGTCTTAAATTGAATTTAGTCGCTTGGGAGCCAAGCAGATGCTTAGGCAACACACGCAACAGGAGTAATTTTCTACAATTTGCTCAGTGAACACTAACAAGTTCGGATGATACTCTGTAGAGGACGCCAAAATGTCATCAAACGAATGTAATGGTTCAATGTCGACATTTCTGTAAAAAGAACTTCACAGCATCGGAGTATTGAGTGAATGTGAACATCATGACTGAATTTGAACCTGATCAGACCATTTGGTTAATTAATATTAATTGTAATAATTCCCCTATGTGTATGCAACCCGCAGATCAATTACTTCATGCCACTTGCTTACCCATTCGTCTTGCTGTTATCCTGATGCCGAGATTTCACAGCTAAACTGGTGTTATTGCTGTTGTTTCACTTCCGCAAGCATGCTATGATTCAAAAGCATTTTTTCCCGGTAAAAGATTTAAGTTCATGAGTAGGTACTTAAATGGGTTTTATTTTTGAAATCGCCATATTTTCAGAACTTTCAGTTCCGACTGGTTGAAACTTAGATCTTAAATCTGAGCTATCTTCTTAAATCTTTTAAAAAAAAATACTGAGATATTTTTTGGTGAGAAGGAGGAGGAGATTGCGGTTTTATTAAGTTTAGAATTTTTCGTTGGTCGTTTATTTTCTGAGATATGCTTTTTTAAATCGATATTTCAAAAACTTCAATTCAGCTGGTGCAAATTTGGGTCTTAAAACCTATCTTGTGAACTTTCTTTACCAGTTTTATCTCGAAATTCTAAAATTTATTGTTTTGCACCGGAAAAGGGGAAGTTAACCGTATTTTTTGACCGGAAAAGGCGAAGTTAACCACACTTTTTTTTCCAAAAAATGGGTCGATTTCGGATTTTTAAAATCTCAGTGCCGGACGAAAGTGGATGAATCTTGATGCCATGAATCCAATCTTCTTTCATAGCGAAATTCGAAAATTTGTTTTTTGCAAAAAGCACCAATTTTGGAGTTTTGAAATAAAGCTTGAAAAGGAAAGAGATGCATGTTATAGCTACTTAAAGTTCTGAGAGCTGTGACTTCAGAGTGTTAAAATGTTAGTGCCAGACGATATGGGATGAATCGAAAATTTATGGTTTTGTGCCGGATAAGGCGAAGTTAACCACACTTTTTTCCAAAAAATGAGTCGATTTCGGATTTTTAAAATCTCAGTGCCGGACGAAAGGGGATGAATCTTGATACCGCGGACATAATCTTCTTTCAGGGCGAAATTCGTAAATTAGCTTCTTGCAAAGCGAGATTTGTAAAAAAGGGCAAATTTTGGAGTTTTGAAATTAAGCTGGCAAAGGAAACAGACGCATGTTATAGCTACTTAAAGTTCTGAGAGCCATCTGTGACTTCAGAGTGTTAAAATGTTAGTGCCAGACGATATGGGGTGAATAGAAAATTCATGGTTTTGGACCGGATAAGGCGAAGTTCACACTTTTCTCCAAAAAGTAAGTCGATTTCGGATTTTTACAATATCAGTGCGAGACGAAAGTGGATGAATCTTGATGCCACGAATACAATCTTCTTCCGTAACGAAATTAGAAAATTTGTTTTTTGCAAAAGCGCCAATTTTGGGAACGAAGGTTGTCCAGCGACTCGAAGGTGGCCATGGTACTTAAACCATAAGAAAACGCCAAGTCTTCACCACCAATTCATTGCCAAACGAGCGACCGGTTTCGACTGTCTACCAGTCATCTTCATGCTCGTACTAAATACATGAGGAACATTAGAAATTGGAAGGTAAGTCTCTTATAAAGCACTACTCACATAAGATATTATTTTAGGTCTACAACTGAATAATATATGAGACGTCACAGCTAAAACCGACATAAACATTTAAAAAATGTAATCCAATCTAATTTCTAATGGTCCTCATGTATTTAGTACGAGCCTAAAGATGACTGCTAGACAGTCGAAACCGGTCGCTCTTTTGTCAATAAATTGGTAGTGAAGACTTGGCGTTTTCTTATGGTTTAGCGAATTTTGGAGTTTTGAGATTAAGCTGGCAAAGGAAAGAGACGTATCTTATAACTACTTAAAGCTCTGAGAGCCATCTGTTTTTTCCATCTAATACGGGGAGGGGGGCAGCTGCGCCCTTGTCCCCCTTTCTTGCCTTTGCTCTTGGATACCAAGCGAGAATACAGACTTGTGCACGAACGCAAAATTGATAAACTTCCCACTATTTGCTCTTTACGAATCTTAAAAGTGTATGGAGACACAGGTAGGTACCATTAGGGCCGTCATCGCTTCCCTTCGCGGGATATGCCTATCTCTATCTATGCGGTAATATGCGGAAGACCTACCTACCCACACCCACACGGAACGCAGACGCGGGCACGTGCACACATGTTATGTGAGCCACGTCGCATCTGTCCCGTTTGGGGACCACTCGAGAAATGCTCCGCTCCACGCACATGTGCCACCTTTTCGCGATATAATTATTATATTGTACATTGGCCGCAACATCCATCCACATGTTCTTATCCTTTTTATTTCCTTTCTCTTCTCGGGAGGAGAGCGTCGCATCCGGTCCGACGGGGGATATATGTAGGTATACCTACACGTGCCTTATTATCTCGCTTTTCGTATAGTTTCTAATGTACTCACACGTATGTGGGTGAGAGAGGGATGAAAGGAACCACAGATGCTTAGAGATCTTAAAAATCACACTTACTTATAGGACCAATCAGTGCAGAGCACTCTAAAACGCACCTTTCAGTATGGAAGTACAACAAAGTACGCATCCTAATTACAGCAACATAATCAATATCGACAACAAAGTGCCGTTCCCATGATCAGACAATACAATTATCAATTATTAATTAAAATTGTGTATGGTGGTTAATTAACCGATCGCAGGGTCTACCGTGTTTAATTAAACATTTTTCTGCTACTTTCCCTATATATACCGTATCGAGGACCGATGGAAATAATAAAACAATTAAAATAACTCATCCAAATGATTGTTTTGTTAATCTCCAGATCGGCGGGCAGCCGTCCATAAAACCGCAGTCTGTATAACTTCGAATCGAAAACAATACGTACGTGCGGTCGCCTTTTGTTTTCGGCAAATGGACCATGAAAATCGACGTCTTTAAGGATTAAGGACTCGGGAAATTCTCCAGCTGCCTATAGTAATTACCGGCGACCGGTGCAGTAGTCAGTTTTACAGATGATTAAAATTTCTCAAAGATTTTCGAAAATGTTTACATAGTTTCTTTTTGCGTGATTCTACATCTCTAGTCCAGTCATCTTAGGCCAGATTAGGTGAATATCTCGGAAAATCGACATACCCAGTATATTTACACGTAAAAACTTCTATTTTGGCATCCTAAAACTTTCCTCAAAATTCACATATAATTGGATGGCCGCAAGTTTTAAAGTCGGGGGTTAAAAGTCACAAAAATCGATTATAGGGTGAACCCCCTATAATGACTGGACTACCCCCCCCCTTTATATATATGGAAATCCCGTTTGGATGGTCAATGGTCATAGTCTAGATCTCTCGATAAATTTAATATGTTGTTATTAATATGTGGTGTGCTGTTAAATAATAGTTAGTTAAGCCACAAGGAATGTAAAGACGTTTTACCGAGGCTTGTCACTTGCCGAGGATGTTAACAGTCGATACATTCCGTGTGGCTTATTAGATTTTTCACGCTGCCATTGAAAATTTTCTCATAATTCCTCAAAAAATGTAATGTTTGATTTAGTTTGGACGTACGTCACTCTGACATAAGTTGACTGACACACCTCAGACTTACACTGACATATGCGTAACTCGGGATAAATCAACTTGATTTACTCTTTTAATTTTCCTAGGAATGTAAATGCCAGTATTTACATTCCGTCGTCAGGGAAAAATAATACACGAATGTTATTTGCCATTTTCATGCAACGTATCTATGCATATAAGAGCGATTTACGATAGCGGCAGCGTGAAAAAGTTTGTTAATTAGATTGAGAGGGTATGAATTTTCCAATATAATTCCTTTAAGTTTGTTCAGCTTAACTCAAAAATTCTGGGTGTGTAAGTCGCTCTACTCTAGTTTTCAAAGCTAAGATTAGATTTAATTTCATTTTGTGTGAGTGATATGAATGAAAATTTATGTATCTGTTGTTACACATAGGATTACGGTACCAGCGAGTTTTAATGACACCATTTTGCCCTTGAATCAAAAGCATATATCAAAGAAAGGAAATTTGTTTCAACCTTATTTTCAACAGTGAATTGGATGTCAATATTGTAACATTTATTTTCTAATTTATTGACATTGATTGTACACTAATTTATTTAACACACTTAACTACTTGTACACTAGACTAGACACTACTTAATTTATTTGTACTGCTCCGCTTTCGGATCGTATGTCGCGTTCACGTCTGCTTCTCTACTTCTAATAATCCCCTCGATCACAAGCCCCCGTATATATACACCCCAACCATGATCGAGAACCTTCTCGTACATTCTAGAAGGTACGATTGTTCCTTTAATAATGTTTACGTAGGAAATGTTCAGAAGGTCACAAATTACTTTTCGTAAACAACAATCCGGGAGAATTCATGCAGCTGTCTTTTAAGCGTCGCAGTAATTCCTTTGAAGCATCCCGCCGAGGTAAGACGGGAGTAAACACACTTCGCCCTGCGGTTGATATTTCGCGTTACAATATTGAAGGAGTTGAAGATGTCTAAGGCTACATGAGCAGAGCCTTCAGGTACTACTAATTGTTATATACATATCTATTGACAAACGGGATCCTAATTACTAATTACCTATATAAAGTAGTGGGATTCTGGTTTCCAATAGCTTCGTCTTCTTAAGCTGCCGACTTCTTGCGAAGGTTGGCGACCATCATGACTAATTTTATTTTGCTGACTGCTGCTCTGAACAGGTCGTTTGATGTACAGTTGAACCACTTTCTGAGATTTCGAAGCCACCGACATCCGTCTCCTTCCTATGCTTCTTTTCCCTATTATTTTACCCTGGATAATTAGTTGTAGCAGCTTGTATCTTGTACCTCTCATTACGTGGCCCAGATATTGGAGTTTTCTGACCTTTACCTCTTGGGACAGTTCTAGATCTTTTGAGACTCTCCGTAACACTTCTTCATTGGTGATTCTGTCAACGTATGATATCCGGAGTACCCTTCTGTAAAGCCACATCTCGAAGGCATCTATCTTTTTAAGCATTTCTTTTGTTAGAGTGGCAGCTTCTATTCCATAGAGCATTATTGTAAATATGTAGCATCTTAGCATTCGTATTTTAAGATGGTTACTTAAAGTTTTGCAACAAGAATTGCAAGAATTGCAATGAAGCAAGAATTGCATCATTTTAATAAAGGTGTTCCGTGCTATTTCAATTCTCATTTTTAATCATTTTCCAATAGCAAGACTGAGTAAATTGCAACAATTTCAATGCTAATTTAACGATATCATTTTTACCACATTTGTGGTGAATCATCGCAATACGACTGCATTAATTGCCACAAGATCCAGCACTTCCTAATTGTCAGCTATATTCCAAATCCTTCCATTCGGATATTCTGTAAAATCCAGAACTGTACATTTCAATCTCAGCATTTTTCAGGTACATATTCCAGCACACTTCATCTACAAACAAGTGTCTAGATATATTGAGATATCGTAGTATGTACTACAAATTCTACAAATATATATCACTTAGGTACTATTCCCTAATAACCTCTTTCTAAAAAAAAAACAATCTTTAAGATTACCTCCTTCGTCGTCGTTAGGTAACCCCGCTTTTCCATAATCGCCTTATTTATATGTGGTCTGGACCGCGTCGATCTGCATAAAATGGTTTATTCAATGAGGGTAACTAAAGATAATATAATTTTTGGTAGCGCCGCAGCGCCAACCCCTTTTGTTAGAGGTGACACGCCTCGAGAAAAATTAATTTTAAAATTTTTATCTCATCTGTTACAGGTATAAGGGAACGGTTTATGGGTCTTACGTACCGAAAAAAGGGTGAAAAGAGGAGATGGGCGATGGGTATCAGTTCATAGACACACACACACCTTCGGGTCATGAATATTTCATAATCGGGACAAGGGGGCGATTCTCTCACCTCATTTGTAATTGTGGAATTACCACGATTGAGGCCACGTAAGTGTTTGTTATTTCGAGCGGTATCCCTTTCTGAAAGTTTAATTCGAAGCCAGATATAAAAACAAAACTACTGCTCATTAACGATTAATCAAACCACATTGTCGATTACAAGCCGTGGTTTATCAATTATTACTTACAAGAAAATGGAGAAGGTGTGTGCACACCCCACTTATCGATCATGTACGTACACATGTACGAATATAAACTTCTACAATCAGCTATTCCTTTACCTTTTTCACCTTACGTGTACGCAAAAGGAAGCGCACCTTTGAAATCTCGCCTTTGGGCGTTTGTACACTCCACTTTCCCGTTTTTATAACGTTTCCGCTGCAAGCGTAAAAATGCCATAAAGTAAATAAGAGCAGTTTAAAAATAACCACCACTACACCCGCTATTTTTACACCTTAGTTATAATGATTTCCGTTTTATAACAAAGACATGGGTACCTATGTTTTTACTACTCGTAATACAATTTTAATGTTCACTTTTTCGACTGTTCACTTCGGTGAGTCGGTGCCGTTAAAGGAGGATAAAATGATAATTCATTATTAAATGCAAGTACACAAATAACTTTAATTTAGTTAAAAAATATATAATTAAAAATAATCACAAGAATTTTTAACAAAAAAAAGGAAGGAGGGGACCATACTTCGTCTTTACATTCGAAACTTCGCACTTGACTTTAGAATCTGACTACAGTGTAATGATATCATGTGAAAAATCATTCAACAACCATCATCATGACACAACCTCTGAGATGAAGATTTTAGTATAATTTTATCCTTTTAACACAATCACAACGTAAATAGTAAGTGTAAAATAATTAAATCCTTCTTATGTATGATTTTTAATGTAAATTTTAGCTGTGTTTGTGCTGAAGACGCCTGAAGATTGAAGGCGAAACGTTGACGCATATGAATAAATAAATCTTATATATATATATATATATATATATATATATATATATATATATATATATATATCGGATATAACGAAATTTGTCGGCAAGCTACAGGTCGCATTTTTTAAAGAATCACAACGAAATTTGATACAAAAATCAGTTGGTTGAAACTCTCGGTCGAGTTCGTTAATGGGCCAAATCGGTCTAGCGGTTTGAAAATGGCGGCTTGTTATTTTCAAAAAAAAAATCAAAAATCTTTTATTTCGCGTCTGAAAGAACAATGTTACTTGAGTTTTTTGTTGCTCTTATAGAGACAAACGACTTTTATATAAAACATTTTTTCGAGAAATGTACAGAAAACAAGTTAGATGCAAATAGTTAGAAATTTTGACGTTTGTATTTTTTTAACACCTAGTTTAACGAATCGATACAAAAGTTGGAACAAAAATCAATTGGCCGAAAACCTCGGTCGAGTTCGTTAATGGGCCAAATCGGTCTAGCGGTTTCAAAATGGCGGCTCGTTATTTTCAAAAAAAAATCAAAAAACTTTTATTTCGCGTCTGAGAGAAAAATGTTACTTTGCTTTTTTATTTCTCTTATGGAGGCGAATAACTTTTGTATAAAACAATCTGTCGAGAAACGTACAAAAATAAAGTTATTTTTGTCAAAAAATAAAAAATAAAAAACTTTTATTTCGCGTCTGAGAGAAAAACGTTACTTAGGTTTTTTGTTGCCCTTATAGAAGCGAACAACTTTTTTATAAAACATATCTTTGAGAAATGTACAGAGAAAATGTTATTTGCAAATATTTTAAAATTTTGACGTTTGTATGTTTGCACAGCTCGTATGCATTTTTGTGACACATCGTGTGTTATATTACTATATATCCTACCCATAAATCTATCTTTCAGCCTGGCATGCCATGGGATTTTTTATGAGAAAGTTACTTATTATTTTTAAAGTTAAACTTTGAGCCAGTCGAAAACATTGTTTCGTTTTAAGCAAAGTAATAGTGGCGATTAAGACAACAAAATTTATGCTGAAGATGACGTTACCAATGCTAAAGGCTACCTACTCGTGGTGTTCTTCTGATCGCACGGTAGTTCCAAAAGTTGGTTCGCTATAACCTAACCGATACAGTATACTTCTATCTATCCCGTGGGGCCCTAAAAATACAGATATGTATATGTACACATACGTAAGTATGTGTATATAAGCGGGGTAGACACTTTATGGTAGACACCTTGTGCCACTTCCGAATAATATGGTGGTGTCGGATTTCACTTTACGATGTTTGCAGGAGCGACAGATGCTGATGTTGCTCCTGATGATGCCCTCGTGTACGTGAAAAAAGGGCGCGCATACGCACACACACACAAATAACACACACAAGCCACAGATCTCCCGTACAATATGCTTTATTTCCGTTCTTTATATCGAGCATCGGTGTGTTTCCTTTCATAATTTACGGCCGCAGATAATGATTACTACGTGGATCGGCTTTTACGAATAATCCATCGTCCTATCACCTGCTAATGCGAACCTCGTAGCAAAACTCGATTATCTACCCCAATAATTTCTGAGGGCTCTTAAGTACCCCGACCTAAATGAGACGATCTTAAATTTAGAACTTTAACAGTTTCACAAGGGCGGCTTCAAAAACAAAATTCTCCCTACACAACTACCTCATAAGCATCGTTTCGAAAATTTTCCGGAAAACCTCCCTTCATCCCTTAGTGACACCCCCCTCGACAACTTCTCATTACGGCGGACACCGTCGACGTATCCCTTTCTATCTGGGCGAAACATCTTTCAGATACGCTCCTTAATCCTGTCGATACAGATGTCGCCGAAACCGTAATTTAATACTTTTATTCTCGAGATCTGCGTTTTGAAAACATCCAATATAGGCCAATTTCATTGTACGCCGAGTTATCTCGATTTAATCTCGAGATCACCTGCTCGGACCATATGGGATAGATTTGCGAGAGTCGCAGAGGCGGGCCGAAAATTAATGGGAAGAGAATAGGATATCAGTGTTCGTAACGAGCAAATTTGAGGAATTTTCCAAACAAATTAGAGTTATGATATTTCTCATGCGTAAAGGTAGGATTATATGCGAGACGAGTGTTTGCTGAGAAGTGTTTTAACAAAATTTTGAAGTATTTTTTGTCTAAATAAGGCAGTAGGTATCTAAAAGTGATTACATTTTGCATGTTCCAATAACTTCGAGAAAATTATGGCAAAAAATATTTCTTTAATGTTGTCAGACATTTGACACATACCTATTGGTACATATTTCGCATATTGGTGCATACATGTAAATATACCAGTTTTTGTTTTCGTGAGTCTAACCTTTACTTATAAGGTTCTTCTAATATTCTAACATATGTGCATATTTTTGTAGTAATTAACTCAAAATTCAATTGTATTGTAATTGTACGACTAAATAGGTATAAATAAGTTTTCTAACGATTTTGGCTAAATCTTCTGTGAAGGGTACTTTATACTTGTCAATTTTCGGTTTTTTCAATTTTTTTTCGAAATCCACCACGAATTTTATTTTGAATTTTAAATATTTATTCTACTATTGAATGTGTATAAAAAAGTTTTCTAACGTTTTTGGCTAAATCTTCTGTGAAGTATACTTTATACTTGTCGATTTTTGGTTTTTTGTATTATTCTCGGAGTTCGTTCCGAGAATTCTTTTTAAAGTTTGAAAATTTATTGTGCAATTAAATATGTATAAAAAGGTTTGTAACATTTTTGGCTAAATCTTCTGTGAAGACCACTTTATACTTGTGGTTTTCGGTTTTTGAATTTTTCTCAAAATTTGCTACAAGAATTTATTTTAAATTTAGAATATATATTCTACCATTGAATTAGTATAAAATAAACTTTTTTTATTTATCGTTTTTTGCAAAATCTTCTGTAAAAGGCACTTTGCATCATTCTTCAATCTTTTGATTTTTTCCCGAAATTTACTCCAAGAATTTTTATAAAATGTTGAGTACCTATTCTACATATTAGATATAATATATAAAAAAGTTTTGTAACGTTTTTGGCTAAATCTACTGTGAGGAGTACTTTATAGGTACTTGTCGTTTTTCGGTTTGTTGCTTAAATTAACCCCTATATATGAGAAAGTACTCTGATGAACACATCACGATTTTTTGATTTACCAGAACACACTTACACTTTCTTGGCGAGTTTATTTATTACACCTAATCATCAAATTTAACACCAATAACAACACCCTTAACAAACGACGATTCGTTTCAAAAAATTTTTCCATTCCTGAGTCCTTTGATACAGCCCTGTCCACCTCCTGAAAGAACAAAAATTCCGTCAAAGTATCGAAAAATGGGTAGGTCAGACAGCAAATTGGGTTGTTTTGGGGTGGAACGCACGTCGAATGGGACGTTACACGTTTTGACAGATAATATGGTTGACCGTCCGAGCGTGTGTGATTATGTCAAAAACCACCCCCTGATCGGTTATTGGGCCACAATGGCTCACCGAACGAAAATAATTATAGCTACATTTAATACTAAACGGTTTATAGGAAATATCTTACAATTTTGGTGTGCCGATGTGAAATAAACAGGATTTGCAATTTCAGTTTAATCCAAGGACCTTCACAAAGTACTATGCAACTTCGTTGACTTTTATTCTTCGTGACTTTCCCTGAAAATTGATGGTACTCAATTAGGAGCCAGCGGAGTGTATAATAAATGAAACCTTACGTTAGGCAATGTCGTTTAAGCCGGTAATCTGCACTGAAAATAAACAAGGTAATTAATCACGCGTTATGCATCTATTTCGGAATTCGCATTCCTAGTCTAATCCCGGACAAATGTGTGTTTACCTTTCCCATCTTTTTAAAAAACTAGGATGATTTATACTTGAGCTTACGATCCTGACACCGCCGGCGAGGAGACGAAATTAACTCCGAACCACCCTTAGTTTCGGAAGAAAATTTGTCACAACTGATAAAAAGTGAAGTCCCTTAAAATGCCATACGATTGACTAAGGAAGGGGGGAAGTTTTTGCGGTTAAGTGTATGAGAGTGAAGGGTGGCGTCTACGGAGGGCCGTCTCGATAATAAATCACTCGCCGGGAATGCCGAAAGAATTTAGACATTAGAAAATATAATCGAAGCCAAGCACAAAAACTCCACGTTATTCAACGCAACCTACAAACCTTGTAAAAAATCTCCCAAACCACCCCATCACTAGACACAATTAACAAAATCCCAAACAACGAATCCATTCCAGTGTTATCTCTTTCAACCGCAAGCTTTGGAAAAAAATTCCACACAAGCGCCTCAGATTTATCTATCAGCGGTGCCACGCTCTGCGGCACGTGTTACTTTTTTAAAGTCTAATAGACCCCGAGGGGTCATCACTTAACGCGACGCCTCGTGCCTCCATTTGACCCCTACACGAGGCGACCCAGCTAGGATAACACGAGTTAGGCGCATCGAAAAAAAAATTTAAAGATGTGTTGATAAGTCTTCGGTTTGTAGACACACCACCACCCCTCGGGAGGACGAAGGGGCGGACCCATGGAGGATCTACGAGAGCTGGAAGGGTCGAACCCAGAATATCAGCCAGCACACGCTTGACTTGCTTGTAGAATAAGTTTTCCAAGCCCTGAGTTGTCCAGTACAAGTTCAGATTTTAATGTGTAAGTTGAGCTGGAGGGCGAACTTACGACGGCAAATATTGAGGGTACCTGCTTTAATCCAAGGGTCAAATAATCTTACAAGAAATTTCGACGTCGGCTTAAGACAGGTAGGTAGGAAGTGTATCGGTAGGAACGGTTCAAGTTCAAGCCATTTTAATATTCTCGTGATAAAGATGGGACTTCCCGTAGATTTTCCTTGCCCTCTTGTGCTGTAGTAACAAATAAATTGTTTTGACGTATATATCCCCTTATTTTCATTCCTAATCCAACTATCAATCTTAACTTAATCAACAGGAAAATTTACTTTAAGACCATTCATTGTATTAACAACCCCTGTCATTTGATATACTTTTCACGTACTTGTTGGTTCAGTGGAGTAGATCTCTGATCGCTACAATCTTCGATAAGTTAAAGTTTTGCAGAGAATCGTCTCGTCTGCTCTCCCTGTTCGACAGGGAGCGGAAGAAGGACAAAGTGTAGGTGTTTAAGGGATGAAATGCAATGTGCGGATGTTGCACCGGCACCGGCGAACAGCTGCAGAGTAAACGTTAGTTCTTGTACTCCACCTCAGGTTACCGCCGAGGGGGCGGGCCCTTGAAATAACAGGGATTATTTTATGTTCGAAAGCTACGAAAGATCAGTACCTACTGCATCCACGCTTACGGGGTTTATTGAATTTCATTGCGTGGTTAAGGCACAAACAAGTAATCAACAGAAGGAAATGCGGAGGTTCGTAGAATCACACGATTTATAAGGATGATTTTTGTTGCGTTTTTGTGAAAATAGTGACACCAAATTCAAAATGAGTACCTAAATTCGAGTTGACTCATTTAAAAAGCCGTAAAAAATTGAAAAATGCTTTGATTGAACTAAAACTTACATGAACTAGTTCTCAATGAAGTACTTCACGCGTATATAAAGTTTACTTAATTTGCTACAAAAAATGTAAAAATAGTGATACCTTTTCCAAAATGAGTACGAAAAATTGATTTATGCTTAAACAAATATTTACAAGATACTGAAAATCGCTTCAATTGTACTGAGGCTTGTGTAAACTAGTTGTTCATGATATTGTTCAAATATATATAACGTTCAATTAGTTTGCTTCAGAAATTGTGAAAATCGTGATATCAAATCCAAACTAAGTACCTAAATTCGAGTAATGTCTCGAACAAAAATTTGTAAAAAATTGAATAACGCTTTAATTGAACTGAAACTGACATGAACTTGTTCTCAATGAAGTTCTTCACACAAGTATATAAAGTTTAATCAGTTTTCTTCAGAAATTGTGAAAATCGTAACATCAAATTCAAAGTAAGTAGTACCTAAATTTGAGTGATGTCTGGAACAAAAATGTGTAAAAAATTGAAAAACGCTTTAATTGGACTGAAACTGACATGAACTTGTTGTCAATCAAGTGCTTCACACGTATATAAAGTATAATCAGTTTGCTTCAGAAATTGTGAAAATCGTGACATCAAATCCAAACTAAGTACCTAAATTCGAGTGATGTCTCAAACAAAAATTTGTAAAAAATTGAAGAAAGCTTTAATTGGACTGAAACTGGCATGAACTTGTTCTCAATCAAGTGCTTCATACGTATATAAAGTTTAATCAGTTTGCTTCAGAAATTGTGAAAATCGTGACATCAAATCCAAACTAAGTACCTAAATTCGAGTGATGTCTCAAACAAAAATTTGTAAAAAATTGAAGAAAGCTTTAATTGGACTGAAACTGGCATGAGCTTGTTCTCAATCAAGTGCTTCACACGTATATAAAGTTTAATCAGTTTGCTTCAGAAATTACGAAAGTATTGACATCAAATCCAAAGTAAGTACCTAAATTCAAGTGATGTCTAAAACAAAAATTTGTAAAAAATTGAAGAACGCTTTAATTGGACTGAAACTAACATGAACTTGTTCTCTATCAAGTGATTCATACGTATACAAAGTTTAATCAGTTTGCTTCAGAAATTGTGATAATCGTGACATCAAATCCAAAATAAGTACCTAAATTCGAGTGATGTCTCGAAAAAAAAAAAAAAAATTGTAAAAAATGAAGAACGCTTTAATTGGACTAAAACTGACATGAACTTTTTCTCAATCAAGTGCTTCACACGTTTATAAAGTTTAATCAGTTTGCTTCAGAAATTGTGAAAATCGTGACATCAAATCCAAAGTAAACACCTAAATTCGAGTGATGTCTAAAACAAAAATTTGTAAAAAATTGAAATACGCTTTAATTGGACTGAAACTGGCATGAACTTGTTCTCAATCAAGTGCTTCACACGTATATAAAGTTTAATCAGTTTGCTTCAGAAATTGTGATAATCGTGACATCAAATCCAAAATAAGTACCTAAATTCGAGTGATGTATCGAAAAAAAAATTGTAAAAAAATGAAGAACGCTTTAATTGGACTAAAACTGACATGAACTTTTTCTCAATCAAATGCTTCACACGTATATAAAGTTTAATCAGTTTGCTTCAGAAATTACGAAAGTATTGACATCAAATCCAAAGTAAGTACCTAAATTCAAGTGATGTCTAAAACAAAAATTTGTAAAAAATTGAAAAACGCTTTAATTGGACTGAAACTGACATGAACTTGTTCTCTATCAAGTGATTCATACGTATATAAAGTTTAATCAGTTTGCTTCAGAAATTTTGAAAATCGTGACATCAAATCCAAACTAAGTACCTAAATTGGAGTGATGTCCCAATCAAAAATTTGTAAAAAATTGAAGAAAGCTTTAATTGGACTGAAACTGGCATGAACTTGTTCTCAATCAAGTGCTTCACACGTATATAAAGTTTAATCAGTTTGCTTCAGAAATTGTGAAAATCGTAACATCAAATCCAAAGTAAATACCTAAATTCGAGTGATGTCTCGAACAAAAATTGGTAAAAAAATGAAGAACGCTTTAATTTAACTAAAACTGACATGTACTTGTTCTCAATCAAGTTCTTCACACAAGTATATAAAGTTTAATCAGTTTTCTTCAGAAATTGTGAAAATGATGATACCAATTCCAAAATGAGTACGTAAATTGGAGTTATGTCCTAAACATATATTTGCAAAAACGCTGCAATTGTACTGAGGCTTGTGTAAACTAGTTGTTCATGTTATTGTTCACATGTATATAAAGTTTGATTAGTTTGCTTCAGAAATTGTGAAAATAGTGACAGCAAAATCAAAATGAGTATCTAAATTCGATTTGTCTCATTCAAAAAGCTGTAAAAAATTGAAAAACGCCCAAAAACGTTGTATCCATCCGGATTGTCTCATAGAGTATCGATAGAGTTAAGTATGGTTTTGAAAATGATCGATACTTGGAATATCGATATTTTTTCGATCAGAGTTAGTACAAATCAGAGAGAATCCACATAAGTATGTCTCTGTCGTTATGCATCGTTAAACTTATTAGACGAAAACAGATCTATGCTTAGATCCAGCAGATCAAGAACAAAATATTTATTTGTCTACTAATTGTAGGGATATAATTGTACAATGAAATAATATATAAATACAATAACTAAATAAAATAAAAGTACAAATAGTCGCTATAAAAAATACCCCATAAAGCAAAGGTTAGTGAATTTGAAAATAATAATTTCGACATTAAGTTTATTCCGACTTTGGGTGATAATATTTCCTGCTTCAGAAAATAGTCTTTCATATATCCCAACAACAGACAAATGTTTATTAGCTACCTCTTCTTATGTGGGTGAGCAATTGCTATTGTCCCAGTAAAGCAAAGGGTCTGATTTAAGAGGTGCAGTAAGACTCTTCACTTGAATTCGATATTTGGCTTTAATGGATCGATCCCCTGATATATCGATGCAGATCGAAAGATCGATACCTACTCACAAGTATCGATACGTATCGCACATTCCTATGAGTAATGCAACATCAGTCACCTATCTTCCTTAAACACAAAACCACCCCCAGAAAATTTTCGACTTCCTTGGCAGAAAACCGTGCCCTATCAGCCGATAACCATCACCACCACCACCACCCCCCCCATATCATCGCATTAACCTTCACAGTTTGTCATTCGGACATAAACGGGGGGTGCGTGTGTGAGATCGAAGAATCGATAGAAGTAAATTTGTCAGAGGGTACGGGACGCGGGGGGTGGCAAATAACCAGTTCAAATATTTATTGTTCGCATTAATAAATCAGGGTTTCTAATTTATCTCCGGACCTCCCCTTCGACCTTTCCACCCTCGAATTCGGGAACGCGAAGTGATACGAGATAAGAGCGGATAGGGGGGAGAGGAAAGGGGAAGATGTGCAGGTCGTGTGTAATTTTTTTTGTAATATCCAGAAGGAATTGGTGGTGACGGTGATAGTTATATTGTAATTTTTAAAGTTGAAGGAAAAAGTGTGGGGTAACATCCCTTCCATCGAGGGATGCAACCAGTTTCTTCAAAAAGACCGACGCATGTTTCGAAATTGCTTTCGACTGGAAGGGAAGATTCACCTCACTGGTACGTCTCGAAGTAGCAAAACCCCAAACTTGTCTCGTTAGTTGTGTAGTCCACAAATGTTGACAAATTTTGAGAAAACGTAGCTTTACTCGACTTACTTTTCGGAAAAGAAAATTTCCAAGAACGAACAACCCTTGCTCATCTGCATACTGTGGATCGTTCGTCGTTACGGTGGTATATTACCAGGAAAATCGAACGCACTGAATAAAAATTAGGCTTTTCTGACCCCAAGGGAGTCGAGTTCTCCCCCCGATTGCGTGCAACAAATTCTTGTACTGGGGAAATAAAGTTGCCAGAAAAAAATTCACCCGATAATATATGCAGGAAATAGGAAATCGGGTTATGACCGAGGAGGTCCCTTCGCCAAAGGTCACTTTCGACCCCTGTTTTATTAGAAAGCATAACCACCAGTTTTGGCAGGGGCATATCAAGAGGTTTTGAATAACACGGCACGGCACTATTTTTTTCCCGGCGATACGGCGACAATCAAATTTTTTTCCTTCGAAGGTGAAAAAACCGCGAAGGGCATCGAACGTATATACACTCCCCTCGCGGTGAACGTAAATTAACCGATTTTTTTCCCTTTCGATGGCGATTAAAATCTGTTCCGCGATCATCGGGAGATTTATACGTGTGGAACGTGTGCCGACCTAACCCGCGGGCGTATAGGGAAGGCTGCCAGTAATGGATTTTTATTGCAATTTTCCCGAGCCGGCGCACGCAATGTATCGTGTGCACTTTGTGGATTTAAAATTTTCACTTCTGCGATTAATAACGAAGATTGATCGTGCCGCAGAGGCTCGTAAAACTGCAAGTGGACGCAGTTTCAGGTAATCTGCCAATGAAAAATTCCCGCTACGCCGCAGGCTACTTTAGATGATTATAGCCGTGGGGGAAAGAGAAATGGTAGCATCTAAATAATTTCGTTAGGATGTGGCCGCACTCGAAATGCGGCAAATAAAACCAATCATGTGTTCACTGTATATACTCTAACCAGTAGCAATTGGAACACTCAATAAAATCTGAATTTACCGAGGACATTCGGAAAGAGCCCGTTGCCTCTATACAAAACTATGGGACTTATCTTTTTGGTTATTCAGAAGCGCCCTGGTATTTTTAAAATGCAGGTGTTCAGTTGCCCAAATGAAATCATATATGTGAATGTATGGATATGTACAGATAAAGAAGTAGAGGGTCCATTGGACCGCATTTTTTTTTACGACAGCGGCACTTCGTTTGTATCTTCTTCTTCTTCTAAGGTGCAGGTGTACAGTCGATCAGTGAAATCGTGTACGAGGAAGTACGCGATTACGGATACTTGGACCATAACACAGCGGCCACGTGTGCTTTCCTTGTGATGTCTTCTTCGGCACTTATACTCGAGAAAGCAGTGGTGTGTGAATGTGTGTGCCATTTGTTTGTGCGATTTGGAAGTGAATTCATTGTTAGAGTTATTATCCGTAATGATAACTGTCATGGACGGCATGGGTTTTCACCACTTAAAAAGACATTGAGTGGTTTTTTTGTCGTTCCAATTCTGACTGGACAAAGTATACCTGTCCCTGTGTTCCCTATCGGTAATAATTTAATTTCTTGCCTTAAAAAGAAATTTCCAAAAGAAGCTGCCTTTCCTCTTTGAGACCACAGGTTTCACCAACTAATTTGTTTACTTAATTATTGTAATATTCGAAATCGACTTGCTGGGGTCTATTAATTTAATATCTTTACTCGATACACTAGAAACATAAGTTATGAATACTATTATTATTACTAATATAGGGCGGATGTTCAGGCAAATGCCTGAATGCCTGCCTTTTTTGGCTATTTTCTTAATTTTCGCCTTTTTAGGGTGTTACTTAATATTTTGCCTTTTTGGTAAAAATTTGGCTCATGGATTGCATCGTGTTTGTGAGTTTTTTAGAGAACAATTTTGTGTAGTTAGCGTTCTTCGTTAGTTAAGTTCTTCGACAAAAAAGGTAAGAATATTTTGAAAAGTTTTTAAATAAAATTACCGTTCTTAAATTTTGCAGGTTTTTTTAAAAGCTATGTTGAGGATTAGTGTCTACAAGGAAAGACTTCCCAAATATTCCTTTGCCCCCAGAACCTATCCTAACAAGATGGGGCACCTGGATTTCCGCATGTATATTTTATGCGACTCAATTCGACTCTATTAAAGAGGTATGGGTTTCAACGTCGATTTGATACAAATATCCATTTTTTTTTTCTATTTAAGGTAGTAGATTCTTTTGGCAGAACTTTTTCGCAATTTATTGCAAAATCTCAAAAAGCGTTCGAAGATCCACAAGTGAAAAGTGGCTTAATCTTTATCAAAGCCAATTACACCCAATTACCAGATGCAATAGAAAAGTTGTGGTCTTAATTTAGTAGAGCCAATAAAAATTTTTAATGATGCTAAGGACTCCACAGAAAACGTTATTGGTCGTATTGGTGAGAAAGTTAAAATATGCTCTTGTAACCTCATGTGAAGTTGAAAGGCCATTTTCAAGATACAAAGATATTGTATCAAATAAAAGACAAAGTTTGTCGCCTGAAAACATTGAGAAAGTTTTAATTACCGCCTGGGAAGCAAATATTAATGATGTGTGGAGTTTTATTTTGAAATTTCTCTATATAAGTAATTAGAATTTCAATACAACATTCTATGTTAAAAAAATATTCTTAATTTTTTTCATCGCATACTATCTGTTATTTTTTGTGGTAGAAGGCTTTGACTTGAAAACGTGAAAAACTAATTTATTTGTCAAAATAACTTCAAACTGTAATCCTGTAATTTTCGGAGAAAATGTTAACGTTATCACAAAACATATATTTAATACAATGTTACTGTATTCCGTCAAACTGCGGAAGAATTTAATGAAAAATTTCCCAGAGTAACTCTTTCCCGAATGGGTATAAAGAAGTTGGTGAAAAATTTTTTGGAAACTGGTTCTGTTCTGAGTTTAAATAATGGGAAACTAGTATGTGATGAAGATGATGCTTCTACAGTTTTAATTTTGGATTCGGTTGAAGATAATCCCAAAGTTTCATTACGGAGACGGGCGCTTCAACTGAATATGACCAAATCCCATATTCAAAGAGTTTTGAAGGAACATAAATTATACCCCTATAAACCTATTTTTAAGCATACCTACGTTAGAACCGGGAGATGATGAAAAGCGTCTTCATTTTTGCATGTGGATGGGAGATAAAATAATGAAGAACCGAAATTTTCACAGAAGCATTGTATTTTCCAAAGAAGCAACTTTTTCTACCAATGGTACTGTTGCGTCACAACATGTTCGCTATTGGAGTGATATTAATCCTCACTTTAGAGTTGCATCAAAACTACAATATTTTGTTAAGGTAAACGTGTGGTGTGCTGTCTCTTACCATGGAATAATATGGCCAAATTTTTTTATGCTAATGTAAATCAGCACAATTATTTAGAAATGAGTGAATGGAATTAAGTGATTTCCCACTTGCTTATCGGCAGAGGATGTATTTTCAACAGGATGGTTTTCCGGCCCACCGTTTGTTCATTGTTGCTGCCTGGTTCAATCAACAATTCGAAAATAGTTGAATCGGCAGGAATGGTCTTGTTTTGTGGCCTCCAAGAAGTCCTGACTTAACTATTTCAGATTTTTATTTGTGGGGACGGTTGAAGCAACTAGTCTACATGGAAAACTTGCCTAACAATGTGGTAATATTAAATAATCGTATAAGAGATGCTGTTGCGTCCTTGATACTTGAAGAAATTCGCAACAGTTACAAGGAACTGCGGCTTAGAGTCGAATTGTGTGCTGAAAGGGATGGCGAATTAATAGAATAGCTTTAAACATTATTGTTTCTAGTCTAGTTTTTTTAACGTTGTGATTGAAAAAAAAAATTGAAAAATTTGTAATTATAAATAAAGGTGTGACAGTTTAGTAATTCTAATTACAGATCTGGTCATTTGAAATCAAACAAAAAGCTTTATTCCCTTACGGTTTTTTTCTAAAATCAAAGATAAAAATTGTTTTCCTCTTGTAAACTCAATCCGGGGACATACTGTGTATAATCTAAACTTTTCCAAACTTCTAGGAATGCTATATGTTATAGATTGGTGCTAGTAATTTGACGCTAGTGTAACATAAATTTCTAAAAACGTTTTATTGTGAGAACAAAGGATAGGACAATCAATGCAAACCGACGATAACGTGATTGACGCTCGTTTAATATCGAATCGAAGGAAAGTATTTTCTGATTTGAATTCCTTCTAACCCCATTAGTCATAGTAGCAGATACAGCAGTGGCAGTTTTTATTGTTATATTTTCACAAAAAAAGTAATAATTTCTTATTTTATTTCCCTGTCCCAAAAGGAAAGTTTTAGCTAATTTTCGACTAACAGATGGGAAAAGTAACCTCTCATTTTAAAGACAGCTTTGCGGCTCGTAGGTGTTTTTTGTGGCGTTTTTTCAACGTTGACGATATCTGCATCGCCTCTTTACACATCGTCTTAATTACACCGACGGATTAATAATACTGGCATACTTTGGCGGTGGTTAACGCCTCGCGATCGAAATCGAAAAGAGAAAAAGTCAAAAAAGCGGCGGACCCCGAAAGTGAAGTCACGATGACAGCTGGCCGGCGGTGGCACGGATCATTCCTCGTATATATACATTATATATATTATATATTATAAATACACCTGCTCAAACAGTAACAACCACCACCCCCAACGCGACGGTCGCCACCCCCGTTGATAATGTTACCTTTTATTGCGCCTGTGATTTGTGGCGGGCAATCGTCCTGTTCCGCATTGGGTTTTATGGGGTTTGCTTCTGGCAAATATATGTATGTGTGCCGCACGCCGACGGTCGTAAAAATGGGGGATGATGGCTCGTGCTCACACCCGCCATATTCGTACATGCGCTAAAGGAAGCATCGGCGATCATAACCGTCATGATTATGTTGCTTACAAATAAAATAACTTTACTACAATCATATGTGTAGATATCCAACATAAAACGGTACCTAAACCATTAATTTTTGGTTACAATAATTGCATCAATACTAAATTACAAGGTTATACCAAATGGTATGTAGGTATTAATTCCCCTGCCTCAGACTACGCGCCAGACATTCCCCCAATAACAATTAACCCCTCATTAGAAACACGAATTTTTCTCCTCCCTCGAGGAGTGACGGCTCGATATTTCTCAAATGTAGGTAGCACACTCACACACACACACACACAGACGTTCGCATGAGGAAGTAGGACGCACATTCGAGGCATTTCGTAGCATTAGCGGGGGTGCTTTTACTTTAGAGAGGATATTGATTAGGAGCATAATTGCCATTTAATTGGAAATGGATTAATTGATATGTTTTATTGTTGTGGCCCAAAGGTGGAAAGCAGTCATGTGATATTCGGGGAGATACCAGTGAGTAGGCTTCACTTACAGAAATATGTGGTACCATTTTTGCCGTCAGTAGGAAAGAAACATCAAGCATTCCAAGACGATAATATTACAAGACGAAAAAATGTCTGTATTTCGTGTATTGCGAGGACTGCGACGACGAATTTCCTACCAATCACAAACAGAGAATCGAACCTGTTCCCAACCCCCTGGAACGGTACTACTGGCCCATCAGCAGGAACCAGACTAGCGCCAGGTGCGGGCTCAGACGGTTCGTCATAAGTCACTTTGCCCTCTTCGCTCTGCACTCTGACCTCTCCCCCCCTCTCTCTCTCTCTCTCTCACTCGTCCTCTCGGTTTTTTTGCCCTTGACGAGGGTGAAAGAAATAGATGAATTGGTCCAGCTGCCCTCTATACCTTCGTGAAAGCACGAGGCGGCCACGCGTTTCGACAACAGATTTCTTTTTCTGCCTCGTTCTTCCCCCGTCGGCGATTAAATCTTCGGCTTTTTGTTTCAGGATCACAAAAACGCCCCGTTAAGTCTCGTTAGGAAGACGGGAAGGTGACCGGTAGACGTTTCAATTAAGGGAGGAATTTGTAACGAAAGTACCGTTAAAAAAAATGTGGAAAATTTTGGAAAACGTAGGTACGTGGCTTACGGTTAAGCATATAAAAGCTCATCGAGTATATATCGATGGTAGTTCGATATACAGATAGAAAACCGAACATAATTATATATACAAAACAAAATGTTGAAAACTGGCACATATAGGTACACACAACTTTTCTTTAGGTTAATGGAGTTTTCTTCAATTTTCACTCCTACTAGATGCTTGATTAATATCTAGTACACAAGTATCTATATTTAATGTATCTCTTTTTGCTTTTTTTTTAATGAAAGAAGAAACTTTGTAAGTGGAATAAATTGTCAGAAGTAATACAAACGCCCTAATACAGTTATTGCATTTTCTGGTGAATGCGCTGCATATACCTCCTTTACGCATCATATGCAATAACGTAAACCTAACTTAATAATTACACCATTATCATCACTAAAGAGCGGATAGTTAGGCAAATGCCTTTTGCATGCCTTTTTGCCTTTTTAGTGTGTTTTTTAACTTTGTGCCTTTTCCAAAAATCATATCCCTTTTTTTTAAATTTTGTCCCTTTTTCTACAATATTTAGTAGATTGAAATCTCTTAATCATTAACTATCTTAATCCTTTCTACAAATGGCTTCATAATATGCTCCTGAAGAACATCCGGCTGATCCTATATCTATCACCGAGAATTACTTATCTTTTAGAATTGGGAATTCCAGCGAGTATTGAGGTGTGTATAACTATAAACTATAACAATTACTGTGTTTCTTAAAGTTAATGGGCAAGACAGTAGGTAAAAGTTTTGTGGAGTGTTTCAATAGTGACCATTTGATGATTTGAAATCATTGTGAGCGTGTGGTTTGGAAAGATCAGAAAATGTATACAATGCCACGTCTAAAGTGCTCCCAGATGGACCAATCAAATAAACTGCGGCTTGAAATTTGCTCCAGTGACATCCTGTGACGTAGAACGATCTTTTTTCGATACAAAGATATTTTATCAGATAAAAGACAAAACCTCTTGCCTAAAAATACTGAAAAATATTTAATTATATCCTGGGAAACCAAGAAAGTTTTATATATGTACTTAATTTCAATTATATATTATGGAATTTGTATATATAACTAAATTATATAAATTTCAGTAAATTAATTTGAATCAATTAAATGTATAACTAGATTTTTAAACGAGAGTATGCTTTTTTCTCATTCGATATTGTTCATATTACTATTACAACCTTTTTCTTTCAAAAATAAGAGTATTTTGTAAAAAAAACAGAATGTGTTAAAAATTTTGTAGTCATTTAAGTTGCCTCTTTTTTGTCATTTAAGTTGCCTTTTTTCGTTAGTTAAATTGCCTTTTTTGCAAATAAATTGTGCCTTTTAAATTTTATGCCTTTTCCATTGTTTTTTAATGCCTAACAATCCGCTCTTTAATCATCACTATTCCTTATCTCTCATTTTCTATTAACTAAAATATTAGCTAAAATTAAACTGTTAAATTCGCTACTCCCCTCTCTCCCTGCTCCCTATTTACATAACTGAATGATTCCTGAAAGCGTTAAGATGTCTAAACGGCATAAGAGGAAAACAGGACCCATTAGAGTATCACATGTGGTCAGGGGCGACCGACCCTCTTGAACGTGAAAGAGGAAGAAAGCGGCAGCTCAGCAGGCTTAAGTATGGATACGGTACATAGATCCGTGGGGGTGTTTAATTTACTATTTTCTGAGTCATCGGCATTTAGTGGGAAGCTGAGTGAGAACAGTAAATTTTTTGTGGTGACGTGTAAAACACGTTATAGAAAATTCTAAACTATTAAGATATTTCCTGGATTCTGGAGTCTTTAGAAAGTTATTGTTGGGTAAAATGTAGTAACCTACACTTAAGTGTAGGGTTGATATAGGATAATTCCAGATTTTTAAAATGTGGTAAAATTCTTTTTTTACACAAACCCATTTAAGGTACTTCCAGAAGTTAATACAGCATCTCTAATTTTATAAGTTCTCCTTAAGAGATCTATCACAAAACATTTTGGATGTCTTTTATTATACTTTCTCCGTGAAATATTTCTGGATTTTTTGAAATTTCATCACATTACTGAAAAATCTCTACTTTGATCCCAGTATCCTCATATTTCTACCCTTATTTTTATTCGAAACTGTTTAAGGATATTTCAAGGTCCTGTAGGATCCTTGAAATTTTATAGGATCGTTCTAGGTTCTTCAAGTCATAACTAACCTAATCAATCTATGGATTTGTTTTAAAATTTATCTAGTCTCCTAAGAATCACCTCAAAATATAGATTTTATCACATTTTTAAATAAATTATCCAAAAATTTCCTACATGTCATGTCAAGCATTAAAACTGATTGCACATGATTGTATAGAAGTTTAACTATTATTTAGTTATTATATTATTTCTTATTTGATACAACAAGAAGTACAAAACACTATTCACGTATGTATTTAACTGTAGTACATGAAGTTTTTTTCATGTACTTTTCATGTACTTTTTGTAGTGCATGAAGTTGGAATTAATGGATTTTTTAATCCATCAATTCCAACTGTTTCAACTGTCCCGGTTCACATTGATTGAATTGGATGTTCTAAATTCATTTATTTGCTCGCTACTTACACAGATTGCACTTGTACGTCGTAAAAGACAAAATGCCATCGTCAGATAAATTTATTAGAAATTGAAATAAGAAATAACACTTGTCGTAAATCCATCGAGCATTAGTTGACATTCCGCAGTGTACCTAATAAATGTTTACATTTATTTTATTGCTTGATATGAGCGATTATTCCGACGATATAAAAATTAATTGCATTAAAAGATTCGTAAAGAAAATAACTATAACTTTCGCAAACGTGCGACAACCTTGGGATTGAGGAATGTCAGAAATAGAAATTAGGTATTTCCAATTGAACTGAAAATATATAGTAGATTATTATATAATATCTACTGATTAAACTGGATTCATTAAGTTATTACACTACTGAGTAGTATGTAACATCCCTTAGCCCTCTTAGATCCTTTTTGCGCTTAATCTCGCTGTGCGATCTTGCACATTTTACGCCACTCGTCACATCCTTGCCCGGAATGAAAATATAAAAGTTGAAGTATCGGGATACACCCTATCATCCCCATCTGAGCGAATCGATACCCCTCGTTTAGGCACGAACTGGGGACATGAGGGGGGACACGTGCGGGACCACCCCGAAAAATGGGAGATCGATGCGGAGGAGGTGATTGAAAAATAGGAAACGTAAGACGCCGTCGTTACGTGCGTTAAGTATGGAAAATGGAAGGTGAGATATTTAAAATAAGGGCGATTTTCCTCGTATATGTTCTTAAGTAGCGTCGAAAAGTTATTCAAGCTTGATTTTTATATTTCATCGCTCGTAGGTGAATTTCCCTCATTTCCCGATCATACGTATCGCCTTATTACCTTTTCTCATGATAATAAATTTTTTATGCAGTATTTATCGCTTTGAATATTAATTTAAGATAAGGTTAGTGAATGGGAAACTCAGCAGGAATGCGGATAATAAACGTATTTATAGAATACTTAGCCGGCTTTGGAATAAAACAATCACCGCAACGTGTAAAAGGCGCTTTCTATTGTTTTCCACGTACGAGGGTACGCTGATTAATTTAGAGGCTTTCCTATTCTCGACGATGGATCAACATTTTTGAAAATTACACGAACAGACTTTCAAGTTTAACAACCTCGGTCTTCCTGAAAATCCATAATTAAACGTCGAATTGATCGGACGCGCGCCTAATGAACTGTTAAGACGACGTGAAACCTTTAATATCATAAGGTAGGCGCGTGTCCGTATAGTTAACCTCCTCCCATTACACATGAAAACACGGCCGAATTGTGAATTTTCTTCCTCCCGACCCTCGACGATGATCATGTTTGCCACCGTACGACATATGGCCATTGGAGAACAGTTGCAACACACACACACTCCTGGACTGATGCAGCTCTTGGGGTGTTTAATATTCAGCACATTACAGCAATATTAACATAATGCTGCAAGTGGCAGGTGTCTTAGAAGAGCATTGGTTACGCTACGTGTGACGTATTGGGGTTGCCGAATTTTTGGTCTAATTTTTGAAAAGTCACTATGTCACAACTTTACCGAATAACCTAATTCACTACTACGTACCTCGTGGCCCAATTGCTCGATGGCAACAGCTACCTATACCCTATTCAAAACAAATCCCGATGCACGTCATTTTGATGACGTTAGAATCATCCAATACTACCAACTTAATATAGTTCCAGCACATCGCAATTTATGTGTTCCGTGTATATTTTAGGTTGGCAATATATATGGTTATGGATATTGCCAACCTTAAATATTCACGGAACACATAAACTGCGTTGTGCTGGAAATATATTAAGTTGGCAGTATTGGAAGTATTCTGACGTCATCAAAATAAAGAGTATACAATTGAAATGAATCGCTTTTTCTACTCACTTTAATAATTATCCGAAAAAACGCAGCATTTAAGTCTGATGGTCGACGAGAGAAATTTGAATCTTACTCATTTTAACAAAATGAGTGAAATTCACATTACAATCAAAATTCATTTTTTGAATACAAACTGTAATTTTCCTGCTACACCCATTTAGTGTTGATCATTTAAAGGGAGGTGATTTAATATACCGGCACGTCCGAAAGGTGCGTACGCTCGTAAAACATAAAAATTAACAGCTCGTATTTACCTTACAACAGATTTACCTTTTCGCTTATGAAACATGACGTGATAAATTAAAATCAACTACTTGCAGTCTATTTTATAGCTCAGCAATATAAACTATTATGTTTAATTTACGATCCAGAACATCGATTCGCCGTGTTCCCTCCTTTTGTTGCCTCTAAACGGGACATTGTCCATTCGGTACCCGGTCCGGGCTCCGAACGCATTTTAAATACCCCAAAAATGCGTTTAAAGGGATTTTCTCACCTATTCATCAAACATGCCTTTCTCCCCACAAATATTCTCAATTTCTTGCTACGTTTGCCGACATAAATATTGAAATTCCATTAACTTGCCAACACATGGGCGGCACCTGAGGAGGATTTTACAGGTAAATAGTAGAAGACAAAGTATGTGGCTTTGATATGTGAAACTTTAACGTATATTAGATTAATAGCGGAAATGGCATAGTATTAGGGGTAGGACTTACAGAAAATCATGTAAGAGATCTAAGAGCATTGCGCTTAAGTGGAAAATTCTACAGCAGATATGACTAGAAGATGTAAAAGATAGAGAAGGTTTATAGAGAATCTTCTGACTTATTTTAACGTCTTGCCAGGGGTCAATTTAGATGGGACTATGGTTTTCATGGCATTCTCGCATGGGCTTATGGGGAATCCAAGATTGGAGGTTGAGAATTAGGGAGAACATTCTGTAGGTGTAACATCTAGAAGTGTATGTAGAGAAATTAAGATCTGGTTTAAGGAGAAAATTTTATGGGAGCCAAAATGAGATCCAAAAGACTTGAGATTAACTTTAGGGAAAAGATTTTACATGAAAAACTATCGATCAGTTTGAGAAAGAAAATTATATGGTCGCTTCTCCTTGACTAACACTTCTTTATTTATATTTCATAAGGTGACTCTTCTCCGCCCATGCACCTAACAACCTAAGGACTTTCTATGAATGAGTAGGTATGCTTAGAAACGGCATGAGTAAAGAGATTATCTCGACAATGTCTCTACAGGGGATAAGTAACGTGTATTACGTTGATAAACACTAGAAAAATGTTAACAATGCGTCCTTTACTTTTACGGTAAACTCGGGGATATTTATTTTGTCACCGATAGTAATTGACAGCTCTTTCGGAAAAGGAGACGAATTTTACGTTTACATACGAGATTTTCTGAGTTCGTTGTTATTATTGGTGTATTGAACTGACGAGATTTGTTACGGGCGATATTTATGGAAGATTTTTCTAATTTCGTATAGAAAACAGTACCAAGATGGCAGGATATATTGAACCATTGAGGTTCTACTATATTCTCTATTTCAAAGAACAAACACAATATCATCCAACATCCATTCATCCAACGATGAAAATGAAGAGTCAATAAAGCAATTTTGGAACAATTTCTGCCACTGGTTGCAATGTATTGGTTTTTCTAACTGGCTACTAATACTGATCAAAATTATCTACCTCCACAAGTATTGACAGACTAGTTCTAACGTTCTAACGAAGAAAATGAAGAGTAAACATAGCAATTTTGGAACAATTTCTTTCACTGGTTGTAATGTACTGGTTTTCCTAACTGGCTTCTGATACTGATCAGAATCATATATCTCCACAAGTATTGACAGGCTAGTTCTAACGATCTAACGATGAAAATGAAGAGTCAACACAGCATCTGATGTAAATTTTGGAACAATTTCTGTCACTGGTTGTAATGTACTGGTTTTTCTAACTAACTGCTGATACTGATCAGAATTATCTACCTCCACAAGTATAGACAGATTAGTTCTAACGATCTAACGATGAGAATGAAGAGTCAACAGAGCATCTGATGTAAATTTTCGAACAATTTCTGTCATTGGTTGTGATTTGCAGGTTTTCCTAACTGGCTACTGATACTGATCAGAATTATCTACCTCCACAAGTATTGACAGACTAGTTCTAACGATCTAACGATGAAAATGAAGAGTCAACAGAGCAATTTTGGAACAATTTCTGTCACTGGTTGTAATGTATTGGTATTCCTAACTGGCTACTGATACTGATCAGAATTATCTACCTCCACAAGTATTGGAAGACTAGTTCTAACGATTTAACTATGAGAATGAAGACTCAACAGAGCAATTTTGGAATAATTTCTGCCGCTGTTTGTAATGTACTGGTTTTCCTAACTGGCTACTGATACTGATCAGAATTATCTAGCTCCACAAATACTGACAGAGTAGTTCTAACGATGAGAATGAAGAGTCAACAGAGCACCTGATAAAAATTTTGGAACAACTTTTGTCACTGGTTGTAATGTACAGAATTTCTCAACTGGCTACTGATACTGATCAGAATCATCAACCTCCACGAGTATTGACAGACTAGTTCTTGATCCCAGGGTGTTTCCGACGGTACTGCCACCATTTGGTACCGTTAGATAAAGACAAATGAATCGGCTACATACAATAACCTGCCTGCGTCTACTTGTGGTAACAAAACGACCGCATGTAATTAAGATAAACGTCGGAGGTAAGGCACCGTCTTGCAATCGACGTAAGCTGCGTAATGCCGTGACAATTGAAGCATTGCCGAGCACCTGCTTGCTCGCGGGGGCGCACCTGTCCCCGGTAGCCGGACTAGATTCGATTGGTTTACCATTTTTCGATCCCATTACATCTCTTGTCTTACACTTCGTAATAGGTATCCTCCATGGGTGTACCGTGGAGAATGACCTAATGGACGGACGGACACCCTCAGGTGCGATCGAGATTAACCACGCACCCACCCAGATAGATACGAGTTATATCCTGATGGGATTTTTGAAAATCTTGGATCTTTGTGGCGATCCACACGTACCTTGAACTCGAAAGAGTACCTACAAGTGACTGAGAAAGCAATTACGTGTCCCTCAAGGTTCAACTGGACTAACATAAAATGAGGCTCATTGGTAATAGTGGTTATTACATAACTTCATACACAAATATTGTTTATGTGGTTATATATTTATAATTAGTCTGATTTGAATCACGAGGCGATTCTAGGCGAGGAGGAATCAAAATAATTATAATGATTATAGTACTTATTATTAGAAGTTGAATTATTTAAACTAAAAGCTAGATTTTTTGATTGGAAGTCAAATATAATTTTTATATTATGTAAATATCTACCTCATCAATACATTGAAATATAAAGGAATAGTAATACCTACCACATCTACGAAATGTGTTTTGTGGGAACAAAGTTGTAGATGAAGGTTGAAAGTTTGTAAATCTTTTCTTTAATTATTTTGCAGTGAATATATGAAAATTATACAAGGCGACACGTTATTCCCTTGTACAGCATTTTTCGTTGTAGTTGCAAGACGTTTAAATATACTTTTTATTGATTCTAATGAATCGAGATAAAATGTGGAATTACTGTGTAACCCATTTGGATCCTTTTGGATTTCAAAGGAAATGCGTGAAAGGATAAAATTGGTCCGACTGCGAAACGGAAATAAAGCATAATTCCTGCGACCGCACTCACACGGTTAGTGCCTCAATTACGGCAGGAATTAGAGCCTCATTAAAATGAGCAATAACGCTTAAGCCACCTCTGAGATTGACGTCACGAAAAACTTAATTACGACGTTACATAAATTTCAACGTCTTTTAATTCATCCATGGTAGATAGCCAGTAACCTGTAAACTGTTAGGCCGAACAATCGAGTTCCTTTTTTCGCGTCGCTTTAATTTATCGCAATTAAATCTTGCATGGTATCTCGAGGAATTTTTTTCCTTCATAAAAGTATAAATAACAAATATAATCCGTTGTCGTGTATTTACTGAAAATGTCTCACGTTAATTATTAATTATTATGGTGCGGTGCAGCAAAAAGAATGAAATTGCATTTGAAATGAAAGGCAATTCATTTTCTGAGCGGCTGAGGTACCGTTTAGAGAACGACTCGGCTCAGTAGGTACGTCTCGCGAACGCACTGAAAGGAACTTCGTCCTTTTAATTTCTTTTTTTAATTAACGGAGCCGGTTCGAGCTTTCGATACTAAGTTTCCAAGGGAGGAGGATGTAATACCTCTCATCTTATCGCTTGGATTAGATTACAGAGTTAGTTTTGCAATGATGTTAATGTACCTACTGCGCTTAAGGAAGCTTTTCGGTCTATTAAATCCGCGTTAGAAACAATGGCAGGTGCCTTGCAAACCGAAGAGCTCGGGTAAATCTTCACGCTCTCCTCGCACATAGCGCGCCTCTTTAATTTTTCCACAGGTAGAGCCGAATTCTTCGGTGGTCCTCTCTCTCTCTCTCTCTCTCTCTCTCTCTCTTTCTCTCTCTTTCTCTCACCTGGCCAATAAATACAATCGAACGGAGCTCGAACGTGCCTCAAAATCTACAAGGAGTATTAGCAGTCGGCGCAATCAATGAAAGCAATACCCCGAGGATTACGGCTCGGGAGAAATGTTGTTGAGGATGATAAATTACCTTGAGGACTTTTTAAGGGACGAAGAAAGAGGGGCTGTCCTTCTGGGGGGTTCACGATTTTCGTAAAAAGAATTCCCGCGTTGTGTTGTTAACACTTGGGGGAGATTTTTCAATTAAGGGCAGATATAAGTGTCTGTCTTAGGGATTGTTAGGAAACAGTCACTTCAGTGTTGATACCGAGTGGTCCTTCCAGTGTCACGTCTAATAGATATTTGACCACCCGAAATGCTAGCAAAGCATAACACATGCAAGACTCAGATTTAATCGCTAACCGTGGAGGACACGGGAGCTCTATTCAATACAAGACAAATGCGTGCCGGTACATTGTGTCTACTAGACATGAAATTAAAAACAAGCAAGCCATGACAATCTTAAGAAAGTTTAAATTATTTTTAAGAACATGTGGAAATTAAAAAAATCCCCCCCCCCTAAAACAGTGCTAATCATTTGAATTTTTTTAGGAATGTTATTAGTCTAAGACCCATCTGTCAGAAATTAGCTTTATATGGACGTAAGAGGTGACCACAATGTTTTTACATGAATACCTCGGAAATAATGCCTAGAATAAGGATTGACTTATCCTCCAGAGCGGACAGGTCGGGAACATTGTTTAAAATGCAATAATTAAAAAAAAATTGAAAAATCGCGTGTTTTTTCTTCTAACTTTTTAGATATTGAATTTAGAAGAAAGTTGAAGAGAGAAAAAAGTTGCAGAATCGCTTTTTACATAACATAGCATAGGTTAGGAATTGAAACATTTATTAGCGATTTTGCAAAATAGCAATAAAAAAAATCGGCCCAAAAAGTGTTTTTTTTTAATTTATTATTTTAGGCACTTTCAAATGTCCATGAAGTTAGCCCCGTCATTTTCGATTTTTAGATTTTTTTTTGCTGTGCTGACTTGTGCTACGTTTGTGCTGCGTTGTGCCGTAATTGATTTTTACATATGTCAAAAATTCTCGGAGTTGTAGAAACTCGTTTTTGGAAAAAGGAACTTAGCCCCGCCATATTTTTTTTTTGAAAAATTTTTATTGTGCTGAGTTGTGCTCGGTTTGTGCTGCGTTGTGCCGCTTTTCTTTTTTTTACTGTAAATTAAAAAAAAGTTAATAACAAATAAAAAATTTTTGTTAACAATTTAAAAAAACCATGGAATTACATCGGGTGTCATTTGTGCTGCTATTTTTTTTCAAAACTTCCAAAAATTAACGAAGATATAACAGTTTGTTTTTTTCAACAATAGGAAGTTAGTCCCGCCATTTTTTTTTGACAAATTTTTCTTGTGCTGAGTTGTGCTCGGTTTGTGCTGCGTTGTGCCGGTTTTGTTTTTACTGTAAATTTTTAAAAAAGTTAGTAATAAAGTACATTTTTTTGTTAACAATGTGAAAAAAAAAATGGAATTACATCGAGGGACATTTGTGCTGCGTTTTGCTGCTATTTTTTTTTCAAAATTTCCAAAAATTAACGAAGATATGTCAGTTTGTTTTTTTCAACAATAGGAACTCAAATAACACAGGACGTTTTAAAAACGTCCCATAAATATCCATTTTAAGTCGAAACGTCCATGGCGGTTTTTGGACGTTTTTAAAACGTCCCGTGCGTGACATTATTAAGATGAAATTAAATGGAAAAACGTTTTAAACTGTCCCGTACAATTTTGCCTTAGAAATGTCCTCCACGGGACGTTTTAAAAACGTTACAAAAAGTCCTTTTTTGTAAATATTAATATTAAGTGTGTTTTGTATTGTAATGCGAGACGTAAACAATGCGACACATATTTACTCGATCCGAGCGAAGCGGTTACTTCACAGGAATTACCACGACGCGTAAAAGACAGCTCCATGAATTCTCCCGGATTGTTGTTTACGGAAAGTAATTTAAGACCTTCTGAATATTTCCTACGTAAACATTATTAAAAGAACAACCGGATTCCTTCTAGAATGTTCCAGAACTATGGAGAGGGTATACGAGAAGGTTCTAGATTACAATCAAGGTGTATATATAAGCGGGCTTGTGATTGAGGAGAGAGAGAGGTAAGCAGACGTGAACGCGACATACGATCCGAAAGCGGAGCAGTACAAATAAATTAAATAGTGTCTAGTCTAGTGTACAAGTAGTTAAGTGTGTGAAATAAATTAGTGTACAGTTAATGTAAATAAATTAGAAAATAAACGTTACAGTATGTTTCATTTAAATATTTTGTGTTTGTATGTAATTTTTTTTGAACAATGACTGTGACCGTTCTAATAAATATTTTTTAATTCTGAAAAAAACACATGAAAGCTTGTTTCCTCTTATATATGCTCAGCCAGTTTTGTTGAAATCGAATAGTGGAAAAATAATTTAAGCAATTTTAAAAATTTTCAATATTTTTCGATTTTTCTGAATTGCAAAATTATTGTGCAAAATCTAATAAACCGATCGAAACGAAATTTACCGGATTCTTTTATTATAACTTCAAGATTTCCTACCTGTGATATGGAAGTCCTAACTACATTTTAAACTGCCTAAAATAATAAATCAAGAAAACACTTTTTTGGGCCGATTTTTCTTTGTTTATTACTATTTTGCAAAACCGCTAATAAATTTTCCAAAACTTAAAATTTCAAAAACGTCAATAGTAAGTGATGTGACCTCGGCGTAGACGCGACCATTTTCCAATTTCTGTTACGTACGTATAATCTGACCTCATTCGAAATTATTTAATCACAGCGAGATTCATGAATGAGTCATTTCGAAATTGCACGGGCAGACGTGGCGCCCAAAAATTTACGAAGTGACGCCGCAGTGAGTAACTTGATAATGGAAGTGTTATCAGCGACGCTCATAGATTACGAAAAAGGATATCGTCCATTAAAAAATTTAGGTTTGTTAACGTGGAGACACGATCTACGAAGGATTGATCTTCATATGTACGCACGTAATGAATCATACAGGATTATTACTACATCTTATGTAGGTTAGACGAAAAGCGAATTTTATTTTGAATTAAGACTGTATTGTTTTCAAAACCCTAATGACAATTGGTGTAAACTTCCCGACTTTATCTGATTCCCTTATTTTATATAAAAAAAAATTAATAGAATCGTTCTTGTTCTTCGTTCTGTGTTTAACAAGAGTTTCAAATTTACGGTCACGAAATGTGATACTTTATCACTTACAACTAGGCGATAATACAAACGTTAGGAAATACAAACATGTCGACACGCCGCGAATTAAAATATTATGTGCAGTCGTGCCGAGCAAACTTCGCTTCCCAAATAAGAGCATCATTATGGGTTTCTTTTTCGCGTAACCGAAATTAACATATCACGTGCAATTAACAAAGTTTTTCCATTGGTTCTCGGTTTTGGAATTTAACGGTTACGGGCGTTCTCCACGTAACATTACAATAATTTTTTAATGTCACGGACATTAAGTAACTTACCTATAATGGAACATTTTCTAGCGGTAAATGACCAAAGAGAGTTATTTACACTTTTATCTCACATTTCTTTTTATTCGCGCATTAAATGCCAGTGTTATAATAATGTGTATAGCATTAACCGGAATTTATTGGTACAACATAATTAAAATAATATAAGACCGTTTGAAACTGTAACATGCTTTTACTTGTATGATCATTACGAACGATTTAACCTCGAAATTTATTTTATTTAAGTAAATTATTGCATATACATAGGTAGGTACTTAGAAAAACTCAGATAATTATGAATCGTTAAATCGAGTAAATGTTTTAACACCAGTGTTAAGTTTCGGTCATAATACAATTTTGAGAAGAAGTCTAAGAAGCTCCTTTAATTTCGTTAGAACTTAACTAAAATAGCCTTAAAAACTTCTTAACTCCATTCAGCGTCAAAACTATCTTAAAACTATCTGGTTCAAAAAATTTTCAAAATTACGAAATTGAATATAAATTGTCCCAAAAATTAGCTAAACATATTCGTTAATATTAAAATCAGAAAAAAACGAATAATCCTTCTATATATCCCAAACAGCACAACGACGTCTTAAAGTCATATTTAGGATTACTACCTGCAGACGTTCGGTACGTCGTGAAGACGTCCGCAAAATCCGCAATGAAGACCAAAACACGTCTTTTTTAGAACTTTTGTTACAAAACTGTACTTCTTTAAGACGTCTCAAAGAGGTCCAATTTGTGTCTTTAAAATGTCTTAAAGACTTACCGTTTTGAGACATTGGACGTTTTTATGACGTCTCAAACTGGTCTATTTGCAGACGTTCGGTACGCCGTAAAGACGTCCTCAAATCCGCAATGAAGCACAAAACACGCCCTTTATAGGACTTTTGTTACAAAACGGTACTTGTTTAAGGCATCTCAGAGAGGTCCAATTTGTGTCTTTAAGATATCTTAAAGAAGTACCGTTTTGAGATATTGGACGTTTTTATGACGTCTCAAAGTGGTCTATTTGCAGATATTCGGTACGCCGTAAAGATGTCCGCAAAATCCGCAATGAAGCCCAAAACACGCCTCTTTTAGGGCTTTTGTTACAAAACGGTACTTCTTTAAGACGTCTCAAAGAGGTCCAATTTGTGTCTTTAAGATGTCTTAAAGACTTGCCGTTTTGAGATATTGGACGTTTTTATGACGTCTCAAATTGGTCTATTTGCAGACGTTCAGTACGTCGTAAAGACGCCCGTAAAATCCGCAATGAAGCCCAAAACACGCCCTTTTTAGGACTTTTGTTACAAAACGGTACTTCTTTAAGGCGCCTCAGAGAGGTCCAATTTGTGTCTTTAAGATGTCTTAAAGAAGTAACGTTTTGAGATATTGGACGTTTTTATGACGTCTCAAACTTGTCTATTTGCAGACGTTCGCTACGTCGTAAAGACGCCCGCAAAATCCGCAATGAAGCCCAAAACACGTCCTTTTTAGGACTTTTGTTACAAAACGGTACTTCTTTAAGGCGCCTCAGAGAGGTCCAATTTGTGTCTTTAAGATGTCTTAAAGACGTACGGTTTTGAGACATTGGACGTTTTTATGACGTCTGAAAGTCGTCTATACGTTCAGTACGTCATAAAGACGCCCTCAAAATCCGCAATGAAGCCCAAAACACGCCCTTTTTAAGACTTTTGTTACAAAATGATACTTCTATAAGGCGTCTCAGAGAGGCCCAATTTGTCTCTTTAAGATGTCTTAAAGACGTATCGTTTTGAGACATTGGGCGTATTTATGACGTCTCAAAGTGGTCTATTTGCAGACGATCGGTACGTCGTTAAGACTCCGGCAAAATCCGCAATGAAGCCCAAAACACGCGCTTTTAGGACTTTTGATACAAAATGATACTTCTATAAGGCGCCTCATCCAGAGAGGTCCAATTTGTGTCTTTAAAATGTCTTAAAGACGTACCGTTTTTAGATATTAGACGTTTTTATGATGTCTCAAAGTGGTCTATTTGCAGAAATTCGGTACGCCGTAAAGACGTCCGCAAAATCCACAATGAAGCCCAAAACACGCCCTTTTTAGGACTTTTGTTTCAAAACGGTACTTCTTTAAGGCCGTCTCAAAGAGGTCTAATTTGTGTCTTTAAGAAGTACCGTTTTCAGATATTGGACGTTTTTATGACGTCTCAAACTGATGTATTTGCAGACGTTCGGTACGTCGTAAAGACGCCCGCAAAATCCGCAATGAAGCCGAAAACACGTCTTTTTTATGACTTTTGTTACAAAACGGTACTTCTTTAAGACGTGTCAAAAAGGTCAAATTTGTGTCTTTAAGATGTCTTAAAGACTTACCGTTTTGAGACATTGGACGTTTTTATGATGTCTCAAACTGGTCTATTTGCAGACGTTCGGTACGCCGTGAAGACGCCCTCAAAATCCGCAATGAAGCCCAGAACACGCCCTTTTTAGGACTTTTGTTACAAAACGGTACTTGTTTAAGGCATCTCAGAGAGGTCCAATTTGTGTCTTTAAGATATCTTAAAGAAGTACCGTTTTGAGATATTGGACGTTTTTATGACGTCTCAAAGTGGTCTATTTGCAAATATTTATGACACGCCCCTTTTTAAGACTTTTGTTACAAAAGTTTACTTCTTTAAGGCGTCTCAGAGAGGTCCAATTTGTGTCTTTAAGATGTCTTAAAGAAGTATAGTTTTGAGATATTGGACGTTTTTATGACGTCTCAAAGTGGTCTATTTGCAGATATTCGGTACGCCGTAAAGATGTCCGCAAAATCCGCAATGAAGCCCAAAACACGTCCTTTTTAGGACTTTTGTTACAAAACGGTACTTCTTTAAGAAGTCTCATGAGGTCCAATTTGTGTCTTTAAGATGTCGTAAAGACTTACCGTTTTGAGATATTGGACGTTTTATGACGTCTCAAACTGGTCTATTTGCAGACGTTCGGTACGCCGTAAAGACGCCCTCATAATCCGCAATGAAGCCCAAAACACGCCCTTTTTAGGACTTTTGTAACAAAACGGTACTTCTTTAAGACGTCTCATGAGGTCCAATTTGTGTCTTTAAGATGTCGTAAAGACTTACCGTTTTGAGATATTGGACGTTTTTATGACGTCTCAAACTGGTCTATTTGCAGACGTTCGGTACGCCGTAAAGACGCCCTCAAATTCCGCAATGAAGCCCAAAACACGTCCTTTTTAGGACTTTTGTTACAAAACGGTACTTCTTTAAGACGTCTCATGAGGTCCAATTTGTGTCTTTAAGATGTCGTAAAGACTTACCGTTTTGAGACATAGGACGTTTTTATGACGTCTCAAACTGGTCTATTTGCAGACGTTCGGTACGCCGTAAAGACGCCCTCAAAATTCGCAATGAAGCCCAAAACACGTCCTTTTTAGGACTTTTGTTACAAAACGGTACTTCTTTAAGGCGTCTCAGAGAGGTCCAATTTGTGTCTTTAAGATGTCTTAAAGAGTTACCGTTTTGAGACATTGGACGTTCTTATGACGTCTCAAACTGGTCTATTTGCAGACGTTCGGTACGTCGTAAAGACGTCCGCAAATCCGCAAATGAAGCCCAAAACACGCCCTTTTTAGGAATTTTGTTACAAAACGGTACTTGTTTAAGGCATCTCAGAAAGGTCCAATTTGTGTCTTTAAGATATCTTAATGACGTACCGTTTTGAGACATTGGACGTTTTTATGACGTCTGAAAGTGGTCTATACGTTCAGTACGTCATAAAGACGCCCTCAAAATCCGCAATGAAGTCCAAAACACGCCCTTTTTAAGACCTTTGTTACAAAATGGTACTTCTATAAGGCGTCTCAGAGAGGCCCAATTTCTCTCTTTAAGATGTCTTAAAGACTTAACCGTTTTGAGACATTGGACGTTTTATTACATCTGAAAGTAGTCTATTTGTAGATATTCGGTACGCCGTATAGACGTCCGCAAATCCGCAATGAGGTCTAAACACGCCTTTTTTAGGGATTTTGAAACAAATCGGTGTTCCTTTTAGTCATTGCAAATACGTCCGATTTGCGTCTTTAAGTCGTCCTAAAGACACCCGAATGCATATAACGGTACGTCTCTAAGGCATCTTAGAACATTCGATGTACGTTTTTAGAGCGTCTTAGAGACGTCTGATGTCTATATGTCTTACGTACCTATATCTAACGAAAGTAATTAATTTTTATTGAATCAGAGCTCTGAACAAGGCTTCTCAATTTTCCTATCGCTCTAAAGATTTTTTTTTGATTTCAAACAATTTGTACTTATAACTTCATTACTCTATTCGTTAATTTTCAGGACGTTCCAAAGAGAAAAACGAAGCTTTCCCGTCGATCGCGAAGAAGAGAAACGATTAACGTTCCGTTCGAACGCACGTCCGTTCAATTACAAGTCCGACAATACCTCTATACGTTCATATTTAATCGGGAGTACCTTCAACCTCTCCGTCTTACTCTTTCACCTCTTCTCTCGCGACGAGGAGAATCCGCGGTACATAATGCGATTAAATTCAGACCTCCTGTCTGCAGATTACTGCGTGCACCTGGTGCTCGCACAGTAATCTCTTTCTCATACTTGAGCATTCCACTTACGCTTGTACACAACGCTTTTGTAAGATAACTCGAGCAAAGAGACTGTGTGCGTATGTGTGTGTGTGTGCTAGAAGTGTTTCCAGAATTTTTCTAGAAAATCTAGAGATTCTCCATGTCGCCTCAGACTTTGGGCTCATACGTGTAGTAAGTTTAATACTTCCTTTCAATTCACTTATGGGAAATTTTGATTTTCACTAGCTCCAAAACGTTATTTCCGGGAAATCGCAATTCCACCTTCTATAGCGGAAAGATCTCAATGGACCGTGAAAAGAGGCATTTTTGGAATTTTATAGCGTTTGAGCTTCTAAGGGTAATCGCATGTGAGCGCCTTATTTCACAAGAAACATTTGAAAAAAAACTTATATTCCTCATCTAAACCTATGCTTGCAAATTTTAACGCCAAATTCCTTTCCCCAAAATTCAACTAAACCGCACCAACAGCAATACTAATTGAGAACTCTGTTGTTTTGATTTACCTGTTAATTTCCATTTCACCTTCTAGCCTAATTACCAGCATGAAGTGCACGATAATTGTTGACCGCCAAACTGACAATTACGTCTAAGGACAATTACCTTTTGCACGGGATAAGTTAAATGTGAGCGGTTTCCCACACACTCCGCATAATTTTATCAATCGCAATCGCGCGAGTCGTGAAAATCGGGTATATCGATTTGATCGACGGGGGAAATTTAAGTATGTTACCATGATTAAATCTGTTCATTCTCATAAATACCGAGAACGCTTCGAATTGCTGACTTTCGAACAAGTCTCCCATGAAATCGGCTTAATCAAAGCATTAAACTTAATCGTAAAAAATATTTCTTATTAATTTCATAATTCTATTGTTTAGGAGAATTCACTTAGTCTACGATGTTCATGCATTTATGTATAACAGTAAGGTTCCGAGTCGAATGAAAAAATTTTAATGGTATATTACTTTTGTTATAATTATCGTGGTATTGAACAAACAAGAAGACATCATCATTATCCGGACATAATGACTGCAACGCGTTACTACGTTTAATCTCAGAAAATGACTCGTGATTTGCATATTTATTTTTATTAATCAACTAGTCTGAAAGGCGAAGCAGTCGTCGTTATACTAAACTGAATTTTATATGAATTAAATACATATGGTAGTTATGCATTTTGCGGTATAATCATGAAGACATTTTAATTCACTTTTATGATGACTTTATTACTGCACTAATGAAACAAAAAATTGTTTGTTTGGTATGACTTTTATGACTGTCTATTATTATAATTGTTATATACCTGAAAGGTACTTAGTTTATTTTCTTGAATGTATTTATACAGAGATTGTTGAGAGGTTGAAAGATTTTAACTTTAATTTATATTTTTATTGATTCATCGCTAAGTATATACATCTTATTTTATTCAAAAAGGTAGGTAATCCACTTAGTTACTTCTTTAGTGTTTATGAGCTTTCACCAAAAACTGTGCATGATCATTCGCCATTATAAATGTAATTATATTTAGAAACAAATCACCTTATGCGCATATCACACAAATGAATCAATCTATTCAGAATAATCAGCAATCACAAAAATTTGTAATTCTCTAAGTAAGTCCCCATATTAATTACCCACTTCTCACGTCTCTGTCAATCCTTCGTAAATAACTCCTAAGTACCTGGATTGATAACAAGTTTCACCGCACCGAAAAAGAAGAGATCCGTACATATACCTTCTCGGACTATAATTATGTTCAGGTAATTTACGTTGAAAAGCTTGCGGTTGTGTCCGATATTTGTAATATAAAGCAGCTGTTCCTTGAACGTTTATAATTTCGTTATCCCGTAATTAGCAATAAGTCTCGCGTTTATATTAAACGAGGTAATTGCAATCAAAACCAGAAACGAAAAGCGACGTTCGACTGCCGAGAGGTGTCGACGCGTGTATACATATCATTAGAATGTCTAACGAGCGTTCGAAAATAAAACAATTAACGAACGAAGAGATGGTTAATAATTTAAGTTGTAGAAGTTATAGTGTTGAAATTTAAAAAAAAAATTCTAGAGATCTCATTGGGATGAAACATACAGACCTGCACTTAACTAAGTAGGTACTAATTGCTTGTACTTACACAAATTTGAATAACCTAACTAGAAACATTGAATTCTGGAACAAATGGTTTCCTCAGATTCGGAGATGGAATGGCATTGGCTCCCAATTTGAGTTTATTGTTAAGCATAAATTTATCTTCTTGCTCAAAGGTTCTCCCTAGAGCAATCACCCAAGAATATAATACCATTACTCTCTCAGAATTCATTAATTTTTTATATGTAATTGATACAACTTGGGGAATAATTGCGAGTGTAATCATCTTGGTAGTTAAAGGTAGAATCTTTCTTTATAAGCAACAATTTTGAATGACTATGGAAGGTTCTGGAGGAAACACAAATTAATCACACTGCAAGACAAAGATAAATATCGGATAATAATCCACAATAATACACAATGAAAGAAGGAATATACAATGTTCATAAAAACAATGAGGAACCACAGAACACAGGAACAGAAACCACAGGAATCAACAATAGACTACCTAAGTGCTGACGTCACGCAAGGGGCCGGAGCTTCCAAACCTTTCCAAACAAATCGAGAAAGCACGCAATTTGTCCTAATAGAATTTTAATTCTACATTTATTCCTAATTTTGTTGTAAATAAGAGTTGCCAGCTATATATTGTGATAAAGTTTGTTCAAACCTATGTTATCACCAAATATTTCTAGATAGGTAAGTAGTATAATGTAGTTTTGGCCCATATTATATATTATTGGTTATGTTATCGTTTTATTTTCATCAAAACTTATTATTTTTGTTAAGTTTAGTGGTGCTGCTGTGCTTAAAGACCGTTGTTTAGGCTCGTGGTCAATATCTATAGTCATGGTTATGTGTTTTGTGCCCGACTGTAAGCACTACAGTGACGAAAAAGTTTGTAAATTTTTTACATTCGGAGGCAAGATCAAGAACCTTCAAAGCACTCCTTAGTTTGCAGTTGTCATATTATAAAGCCAAAAAAGAGCCAGTGCAGCAATATGATGGCATTTTGTACCGCTCGGGCAGGTACAAGTAGCCGAAGTAATCTCTCTTGATTTATTTAGCGTAAACTGCAATAGGAACATTTAATAAGATAAATATCTATAAAACCTATAGGAAGCAGAATACCTACCTGTACTCTATATATTTTATCCTTCATGCTGGCATGTTGTCCCCTCTAATAATCATAAAATCAGCATCAAACTGCATGCTTTTTACATGATTGGATTCCAATGCATTTTCACCCCTTTTTATCATTTTATTCTCGTCTTCAAAAAACTCAATAACGTCGCAGATCTTCAAAACATGTTTGGATGCCATTTTCAATCAAAATTCTGACTTCAAATGGTTTTATTTACATAAAAGTACACAAAATAAATCACACTAGTAAATAAAAACATAACCTCAAAATAGTAAAATGGGCGAAAAATAATAATTAGTCTTACCTTTTATCAAAAATACTTTGTTAAAACGTTGACCCGTCTTAAGTTTTCACCAAATATTGAACTGGTCATTCTTATTCACGTCAAAACTAATAATAAACTTGAAAATAAAATCTTCTTATGACAAATTATGTGCTTTCTCGGTTTTTTTGGAAAGGTTTCTTAGCTCCGCCCATTTGTGACGTCAGACTCAGGTAGTCCATTAAAAGGCATGAAAGCAAACAGGAATCAATAATTCCTAAAAGCCGTCTCTGTTATTTTTACAATGAGCAGTTTACTTGTTATACTGTGTCTACTTGTATACAAATTATTGGATTTTCTCCAATTACCTGCCCTAGTCACGTATGATCTATTTCGATTATCTATAAATCAATATAACTTCCGACCAAATTTGTTACATTGGTATCTAACCTACTATTCACTTAGCCATTAGATGCTTTCACAAGAAAATACTTAGAAAAGACGTTGCCACATGATTTAATGTAGTTAAAAAATGAAATATGTGTTCAATTAATTTTGTAGTCATGAGACTCGTCCCCACGGGACACCGAAAGTACCACGAAACACTTCACTCCCTGTCGCTGTAGCTGTGGAGCATGCGCAGTAGCTGCCGACAAGGGGCCGGTTTCCGATTGACGCAAACCGTGGCGCGAACCTAAACTTTTCGCGATCCGACCAATCGAAGCCGACCTCGCTACTGCGCATGCACCGCTTCCGCGTGAATCTCGCGACTCCGCGACATCGCCCTGTATACGACGACGGCGGCGACGTCGTCGTCTACAGCAGCAGGAGAGGCTACAGGTAGAAATATTAGTTTCTCAGGTGGAGAGAGACACAATCGCATTTCGCTCTCGGAGAGGGACCGCGGGACCGGCGGAGAGGCACGAACGGCGCCGCTCGTCTACGATCGGCCTCTCCTCCTCCCGTGCGACGGGAGGCACGCCGCTTTCGGCCGTCGGCCGTCAGTTCACGGCACGGTACCGACAAGTCGGGACTTACGAGGCGTACGTACGTACATACACACACATAACATACACATATACACACACATATACGTACAATATACAGTGCGGTTCACTACTAGAACAACGAGATTTATCTTCTAGCTATGATCGAACGGATGTAACGTGAGTAACGACGACGACTGTAACAACAACAATAACTACCGGGAAATTTTACGAATATGTCGACTACACCTGACGGGACTTAACCTCCGCTATTTACTTCATAACATCGCACTGCCACAACCACCACCACCACTACTTACTACATACTACTACGATCGTGTGTTGTTTTCATTACACGTCCGGGTTCCATTTACACACACTACTACTACAACAACTAACTCACTGTCTGTATATCTGTCTTAAACACATATATAGTAAGTTTGTCGGGTGTTCTCTCTCCGTTTGTCGTTGTGCCGTTTTGCTATTGCGATCGCCGTGGTACAATTTGCTAATTGAATATTTCTCGTGTGTCGGTCGCGAAGATGCCGTGAGATAAATGTGTCTTTACTGCTACCGTTGGTTAAAATGGTTTTCGTAAACAGACCGAGTGCTTCTGCTGCTGCTGCTGCTGCTGCTGCCGTTGTGGAATTTCTTATGGTGGATGTGCAGGTCGGACCACCTTCATGTTAGTGAGGACTCGACAATGTACGTACATATATGATGTATTCGTGGGTGTATCTGTCTCTCTCTTACTCTCTCTGTGTTCTTACGTACATACAAGTAGTTTGTTTTTTCGAATGATTTACTCGATCATTTGCACGTGTCTACTTCGAAGGTTTACAGATTTCTGCAACAAACACATGTTCTAATTTATATTCCATTTCACACTGTTGGAATACTTTCGGGTGTTCAACGCTTTTTTGTACCTACTAACTTTCTTATCTCTTGGATGTTTTTGCGAATTACGAATTTTGAAACATTTTTCCATTCATCACTAGCTTCTAGGTTAAATTTGACATCAATTAAGCCTTGAACACCTTAAACTTATATAAATTAAGGAGCGTTCTTGATAATACCCAATATAAAAATAACTCTTGATTAAACTGCCGACGTTTCGTTCAATATTTTGAACATAATCATGGCTATGCCATCAAGATAAAATTTGACATGTTATTGATTATTATTGATTATTGAAATTAGTCAAACATGTCAAATTTTATCTTGAAGACATAGCCATGATGATGTTCAAAATATTGAACGAAACGTCGGCAATTTAATCAAGAGTTATTTTTATATTGGGGATTATCAAGAACGCTCCTTAATAATTCATCTCAGCTTCCCGAGAACATTCTCCCATTTTTAAACTTATATACTTGTCATTGCTACTTATATCACACACTTACTTCAAATTTTAAAATGACCATTAGGTCATTACTGCAATAATGAAATTTAATTGCAGATCAAACTCTAAAATTTTCAAGTTGAAAACTCCCTGCCACAAATTGAGTTTTCATTTAAAATTATTTTCTGACATATAATCTAAAGTAGTTTATAAAGTTCCATTTTGTTCTTGTATGTATTTTTAAATTGTAATTCAAAAAGCATAATCATGTTTTTAATTGATCGTCTTTAATTGGGTAATATGCTGTCACATTGGATAGTTTTTCAAATTCAAAAAACATGAAGCAAATTTTCTGATCGCGTTATTTTGGAACATTCTTTGATTTAAATTTGATGTCAATCAGGCGTTAAATCAGTGTTATTGTTCATAAAAACTGCCTACTTTTTCGTGAAACTTTAACCTCGTTTGTAAGTCATTTGCCTTATATTAAAGTCAGATAATTTAACATTTGGAAGGTATTGGTACCTTTTCTTAATAACGTAATTTGAATTTAAATCAATTGGCCCTTGAGACCCTTAAAGTCCTCATTTGAGTCTTGACACTGTATCACACGTTTATTTCAAATTTAGAAATTATTAATATTAAATTACTGTGTTAAAGAAATTTAATTGCAAATCAAACTTAAAAAATTGGAAGTTCAAAGATCTCTGAGAAAATTAAGTTTTCCATTTCATAGTTTAAATTTAATTTTATAAGTATTTTCGATCAAAATTATGTTCAGTATTTCGTCAAATTTGATCCAAATTAATTAAGCCAGTTTCATATTTTTATACACACAAATTAGGTATGCATTATTTAACTGCAATTCAAAAAGCATAATTACGTTTTTTGTTAATTGTGCTGAATTGAATAAAACATCCATAAGATAATGTTTTAAATTTGAAAAATATTGATGTAAATTTTAGTGATAAGTTTTGAAATTAATCTAATGTTTTTTGATGTAAATCTCTTCATCATTAGACTTTAAAAAGTCGTTTGCATTGATTTTGTTCCCAAAAACCTATTGGGCGTCATGTTCAAAAATCCATCCAGTATTAGGTACCTACCTACATGTTATTGATTAATTTTGAATCAAATAAAATTTTGGGATTTAAACATTTTAGTGAACAATTAAAATTTTTAATTTCTTTAATGTTAACGTAAACTCTTGAATTCTAATTGAAAAACTGAATGTAATATTTCCAATAAAAGTTATTTCCAGTATTTATGAAATCTGATCAAATTTAATTTAACAATTATGTATTACTTATTAATTGCGACTTAAGGAAGTCAGATAGTAGCTAAGTAATAATGCAAGTTATTTTTTCAGATTTAATGGATTTGAAGCAAATTTTGATTATGTTTTTCGAAGTTGATCTAATAACGGTTTTTTATTCAAATTTAATTTATTTCTAGTGTTTTTTGTAATTGTTTCTAAATGTTAATTCTACCTTAAAAACATTCCTCTCCATATACCTATTTAATATCCTATTGTCATATTTACAATTCATTCGTTATTCATTAAATTTGCATGAGGTGTTTAATTTTTCATGAGTCAGTGAGAATTGCCCTGGATTAAATTGAGATAAAGTAGGGAAGGCTTTCAAGTAAATTGTAACTATAAGTGAATTGCGTAACAAATGAAGTGTCACTTTTCTTGAAGTTTACCTTTGGAGACGTTGTTTAAATGTAATTTAATTTCAATTGGCCCTTGGAAACGTTACGGTCCTGATGTCAGTAGTTGCACACGTTTTGTATTTAAAACCTATTTATTATTAATGAAATTACAAGAAATACCTATTTTCTTAAAATGGTGTAAAATGTGTATATCTACAATTCATAAATGCTCCCATTCTTTTTCTTTTTTTCCTCTTTTAAGTACCATTACAAAAATATAATTTTGGGTATTGTGATTATGTTTTGATTGAAATAAGCCCTTCATTTTGGCTTATTTTCAGCTAATTTTTAGTCTACAATTCATTAATTTTAAAAATACAATCTTGAATTTAATAACTTTTTTTACTTAAAATTGTTATATGTATTTCCAAATTGTACAGTAAATTCAATATCGATAATGAAAAGGATTCACTTTTTAATTTGAAAGTTATAAGAATAAAATTGAACAAATTCTACTTATCACAAGTTCACGTACCTACCTAGGTACTTTTAAATTAAAGTCAAATTAGTACATTAGTTACACATTTCAATTCAATTACATGGTTATATTATTCGTGTTACCTTGTTGATGCACGTACTAATTTTATGTTTTAATCTCGAAATGATACATATGGCGTTTAAAATAACATTTGTGAACAACCTCGTCATATCTCTTTAATCTGGGATACTAAATGTAATTAATTAATAATGTGACAAGTAATACGTATCAAATCTAATCCTTCAAAAAACCTTTCTAAAAAATACCAGTTTCGAACAAAATAAACGAGAATGACTAACTCCTTACGTCCCACGTGTTAAATTAGAAATTATTTTTTTATTTATTCTCGTCGGAATAACTTTTTTACGATTTAATTTTATAATCAGAAATTTCCCAATAACGCTCTTCCTTTTCATGTGTCATAAAATCTGCAGTTGTAATTAAATCATAAATTTAATTCAGCGATGTTTCATTAAAGTGGCTGTAACGTGATTTCTCCAATTTTGTTGAAATAATTTCTGAACGTGAATCAGTGACGATTTATAAAACATTGCGTAATGTAATTCAGAAAAACTTGTGGAAATCTGCAAAATATTAATATCTCAGTTAAAATAGCATTTATCCAATTTCAACTAGCTAATAATAAATTTAATTTAAGGAGCTTGCCTTTACGACCAAAAATTTAAGAAGGTGTATGAGATCTAATTGGAACTTATTTTACGAGATTGAGCCAAGTTATTTGGGTAAACAGTGGCCTTGGTGGATTTAGCAATGTTACTCAATATCGTTCAACTTCTAGAAACTGTATGCAATTCGTCAACATCAAACATTTTGCTCTACAGATCCAGAATTGCATAAAGTACCAAAAAAACATGATTTGGTTCAATTAAAACATATATTTGGGTGATAAATCTCGTGGAATCACTGCGATTAAGTTAATCTCTTTATATCACGATTTAATTGATTTAACGGTGAGGTGAATAAGAGTCTCGGCTGAACGTCTAGGGAACGTTTCAAATTCAATTGAAATCGACTTCGTAACTTCCAATAAGATGGCTATTTTACACTTGGTGTTAAATTGAAAAAGGACTTTTTTCAATAATCACTTTAATTACTCGTCATCATTTCATTGTGTCGCGCTCTCTGTTATTTAAAGAAAAAACCATGGGAAAACCTGTAGTACCTCATATAAATATAAAAAGCCTTGTTTGAAGGTTAGCCGCGTTCATTAAACCGTTTTTACGATGATTTCTAATCTTTAAACCTGCAAAACCGATTTGCTTGTGTTGTCGCTCGAACACGTAGATTAGTCACCCATTAGGCCAATACGTCTTTTGTATAATTAGAAGGTAGATAATATTGGTAAATATTGCTTAACGTCTCGCGACTCATCACGCGCCTTTACGAAAAGGAAAATCGACTTTTTCGCGTCCGAGGCTCTTTAAACGGCGCGATATATATTTATGGAAATTTCTATGCAAATACCGTTATGATTTTTAATGATAGCTCTCGATGTGTAGGTTTGGTGTTAATTAAATGTAGGTATATACGTATAAAAGTAGCAGGAATGGCAGCATTTATTACGATTTTATTAATTTTTATGTGGTCTGTTTATTGTTTAATTCATGAGAGCTTTATCGAAATGTTTTAACATAAATGTAATGTGCGTATAAATGGATACGCCGCGGAATTACATCACCCGAATTAAAGTTTGGGTTTTGGGTAAAATGGATGAGAGGTGTTGTGAAACCTGCGTGGGGGTTAAAAATAGTCATTTTTATAAGCGGTGAATATTGAATTCAAATATAACTTTTCTTTGGTATTGTATTGAAAATAACATATCCTCTTTGTAATGAAAATGTCATATAAGGTTTCTTTACAATTTTTTGCCCACTTAGGTACCTTATTTTTCTCGGTTTTTCACGATATCGATATTTTTGAAAAATTCAAAATTGTAGTCTCTTCAACTCGCATCATCGAGAATTTTTTCAATTTAACCTTTTCTAAAACCATTTATTGTACGTATTTTCAACTGAACTTTCACAATAAATTTTCCACATTTTTGAATGTGTCGGAAAACTCAAAAATTACCCTTTTTAATCCGAATTTTTAACCAAACAGAGGCTCCAACAATATGAAAATTGAAACGTGAAAACAAAGTGCTTTGCGTCCATTCTGCCGTATTTCATTAAACTCTTTATCATCGCTTTGATCAAGTAATCATGGAAATTTTATCGAAATGATATTTACAAAATAGTGGTGAACACGAGACGAGACGAGAAACGACATAGTCTCGTCTCGTCTCGAAAAATTCCCAAAAATTATGTCTCGTCTCGTCTCGTGTCTCGAAAAGTCTCGAATTAAATAGACGTATATAGATGGTATGTACTTTGATAAATGTATACTTTTTTGATAACACTTTCTGATTTTCTTGAAGTACCTACCTATACAGGTGTGGTATAGTTGAATGTACAGGTAGTATTGTATGGATGTTATGTTTTGATAAAGAATATTTCATTTTTATAAAACCGAAAATAAATATCATTAATAAATAGACTTGTTAGGATACGAACTATGAAACAAAGTTATTAAATAAACTATATATCTTTATAAGGACAAATAAGAAATTAATATCATCTGTATATTATATATTATTGGTAATATCAAATTTTAAAAGTAAAATTACCTACCATAATTTTAGAAAAATGTGATGGTTCATTTTACAAACGAAAGAAAATTCTTAAATTGCAATTTCTTACAAAAAATTCGAGACTTCGAGACTTTTCGAGACGAGACGAAATTATGTCTGGTCTCGTCTCGTCTCGAACCAGTACTGGTCTCGTCTCGTCTCCAAAACAGAAATAGTTTTGAGGTTAATTCATAATGACAAACGACTTTTACACAGTTTAAATTCTCAACAAGAAATGCTCAATTGAGGTCAAAGATCAAGCTCTGAATTTAATTTGAAAAACGCTCAATATATGTAGAACTTAGTTTAAATAAAAGAATTGCTTATCATTATTCAATTGCTATTCATTATCATATCGTTCTGAAGTCGCTTTTGTTAAAAAGAAATTGATATGTTTTCTAATTGTATCTAGGCACATTATGTTCCTATCACATTTCGGAAAAACTGGATTTTCAGAACGTTTGTTAGTACGTAATATTACATTTCTCTTCTGAATTTTAGTGAGTGTTGAGCGTAAGTGATTAATGCCGTGTCTCGAATATTTAACTACCTTAGAATTAAATTAAACGACTGCCACTTAGTTAAAAGTTAAGAAAAGTCGGTTTTAACGGTTTACTAATTCAAATAGTATACGTCTCAATTAACTTGCGATTTCCCTCGGCGATCACCATGGACTGATATAAATCACTCGACTAACGTACCCGAGTCATGCCATACACACACTTTTTACCATTTCCCCATCCGTCCATTTCCGATTTTACTTCCACGTGAAGCATTTAATATTTCATTTGATGGTTAGTATTTTTTTCTCTTTTTCTTCCAGTGGAGCACGTGATGCGGCCAAGGGAGGGCTGGAGGCGGTTTTTGGCCCTGTCGCTGGCCCTTCGGTGCCTGGCGCAGGCCCTCGCCACCGGCTTCCACCGATTCCTAGCGAGATTTTCAGGTCAGTAACCCTTTTCCATTTTTTTAAAAAAAATAGGGTTGATATATAAGTAATTGGGTATACAGGTGTTTCACGTTTAAGGGAAGAATTATTGCGCCCGCGGGGGATGAATAGGAGCGTGGGAAGCGGCAGTAATTATTACTTTGTAAATAAGGTTTTTAGTTTCTGCATTTTCAGGGTACGCATTAGTAATTGTTCATTGACGGTATGTGAGAAACAATGTCGTGACAATAACAGTGCGAGGTACATAATTGATTAGAACGGTATTAAAGATATTTATGAGAATCCTTTCCTGACGATTTATCAAACATTTGAGTAAATGCAACGTTCTTGAATGGTTCGAATTGATAAAAGTGTTGTGTAATGCCAAGTGAATCTTTTATAAAAAGGGCTTTTTTGAGACAACCTTCCTTCTGTGTTGTGTAATGTATTTTTTTATCAAAGGAAGGTTTTCTTTTATGGGAGATTCCATGTCAACTGATCAGGGAGTGCGATATGTAAAAAGTTTACTTTTTTTAAATATTTGGAAGCTGCCAAAATCTTCCTTTTTCCATATGCTTTATTATCGGTGTGTATTTTGGTTTCAAGTAATAAAACATGCCAAAAAAACTGATTTTTTTGTGGAAAAATGAAATATTTCTGTGTCTCTAACCCTGTGAAAATTCATGCAAACATTCAATTTGACATTTTTTGACGTTCCAGTGTTATACCTTGATTCCAAAGACTTTAATCAAGATCCTCTCCTTTTTTGCAATTTTGGAACCAACAGGGTGCTCTAACTCACTAGTTGCCATATTCAATTTTTTCACCGGAGGGAGGAGCTTTAGAAAATATACAAATTGATGGGAAAACACTTGAAAAATACGTTGTAAAAGCCCAGAAATTTATACTACTTTATTCATCCAATCTAACTGGTACAGAGAATTTCAGGAATCAAGATCTTCAATGCTAAATTTGTTGAAATGTGTTTGAATTTTGTGTGCCTGAGCCTGAGTCGAAAACCAATGCCCAATTCTCGTTTTTACATTTCACGATTTGCTTATTGTGAACACAAATCTTATGGAAACTTCTAATGCCTGGAATAGTTTTTGCTTCCTTTTTGTCACTGTTTTCATGACAAAATTTAAGAAGCTCGTGCACTGTCATGGTTTGGTTTTCATAGGGTCATTTCGAACTCGCAATAGCAGCTTGACGCTTGATCAAGACCTTGAAAAGGGTTTAAAATTTTTATCTCTTTCACTGGAACGTCGAAACTTAAATTTTGCCCATGAAAACAGTGACAAAAAGGAAGCAAAAACAATTTTTTCAGTACTTCAATATATTTTTCGCACCGCAAAACCGCTTCACCATAGTATTTATTTATAAAGTCAAAATTTTACAAAACTTTTAAAATCGTCCCAAAAGTTGTTACAAAATAGAAAATGGATTTTATATCGATTCTATATGATAGCTAACGGGCCCAAGAATATGTAGAAAAATCAGCGGCAATGAAAATGCCTAATTTCGACCCCAGCAGCGACGCAAACAAATGACGATTTTTTTTTGCTCGAATTAGTTAACAAATGTACAGTGCAAAAACTAACAAACAGATTTGGATTTTTCGGATTTCAATTTTTAATACTTTAAAGTACTTTAATCTCTATATATACTCGAATTGTGCAATTTCTTACCTGTTTATTGAACGCCTCAAAATTACCTCGATTTTCATCACTTTTTTCCCGCTTTATTGCTATCTAGCAGCGAGAATATAACAAATTCGAGCTTGAAACTAAATTCTCTCTTGTAGGAAATTTTATAACGAACAAATTCACAAGAAATCATTTTTTCTCTAAACTGCATATATACAGAGTTATATTGAATATAGTGATAGAAAATGCGGTATTTTTGTACATTTTTGCACTTCTCCATTTTTCTTGCAAATAGCACAACTTTTTAAGCTAGCGTATACTTATAATATGATAATATACATCATTTTCGACCAATTCTGAGAATATCTAAGTTACGTAAAGACACAGCCACATCTGGTAAAGATGGTAAAAGAGCGTTTATTCTCCATTCTCCAATGGTCCAAAGGTTTCATAGCTATAGCATGGAGTAGATTCCAGTTTATCTTAGTGTAAGCAAAGGAGTTTAGAGACAACTAGAATTCGTTAATAGATGGTGTAACATTTTTTGAAAATTTGCCCCGCCGTGGGTTTTTCGAAATTGCAGTAAACGGTTTTAGTTTCGCGAAATTATCCTCTTCCTAAATTTCGTCATTAAGAGAGATAAAAATTAAAGGAGAGTAAATGAGCACGTTCGGAAACGGTAATGTTATGTTACGTTCGTCGTTTAAAAGGAAACGTCCAATTGTTTCTCCTAAACTGTCGTGGGTGGCGCTTCTTACTTACTCACTCTTACTCGCGTGCCACAGACAGAATTCTTTCAGAATTTTTTTTTAAAAAAAACCATCAGAGTTTTCATAAGTTTCTTTAATTATCTCTACCGAACGAGTATCGCATTCCTCGTCCGCTTTTATTCGGAACATTTTTATGGCGCTAGGCTACGAACTTTCTACTCGTCTAAATTGAGTTAAACAGTCTAATTAGCTGTCTAATTAAATCCGAAATTAATTGGGAACGGTTTATTTCGTGAGGCGCTCGGTTGTTTTGTTTTGGTCCGTTGCAGTGAGCACAGTTTTTTATTTTCATTTTTTTTTCGTCGTGGAACTAACGATCGTCATCATAAATATTGTAACGTTGTAAATACTCGACTAACTTATTTAACACTAATAATTGACACTTATTACTTAGTTTGTATATCACAGCTGGTTATTTATCTTTCGTGCACGGCCGCTCCGGTCAATAGTATTCTTCGCGTTAGTTGCTTTATGACTGCTACTTTCTCGATCTGGCGGCTTGCTTTTATCTTGCCGCGTACTGCTTCGGGAATATTCTCGTCGCTTGTGCTTATTTTAAGGCCAGACTTGATGATGTATGCCTCACCAAGTTACTCAATTAGTAATTGTTAAATTTGTTTTCTTAAGACGTTTTGAAAATCCTATTGTGTACCAGTCCACATGAAAATTCCGAGGAAGTATCAGAGTGCAAATTTGGTTTTTATGAAGATAACTGATTCGGTTTTTCCCACATTTGCCGTAATTTGGTAGAAGAGACGCCGAAATGTAGGTCTCCTCAGGTATTGCTAACTGAAATTTCAAAAGGTGAAAACTTATTGCTAACTCATTTTCAATTGTAAAATTAAATTCGAATATATTTGGTCGAATTTCCCTAAAATTTTTGGAAATATTCGCTTATTATCAGAAGTAGTGAGAATAGTAGTAGTGAAGCAGTGAAAGTACCTTGGTAATGCACACTACAATTGTGATAATTATATTATAATTGCAATTATATCTAATGATCCGTAATGACCGTAAACTTTAATTGAATTTTGATATTTTCCAAAAATTCAATTTAACCAAAATTGCAATTATGATCGTAAGATCCCAAATAAGACATTAATCTCCATCAATCGATTGCAGGAGTTCATACCGACCAATGAACAGTCGATTGATTTATTGCCTGCTGAACTCGCATTGCAAATGTATTTAGATCATATTTTCAATTATGATAAGTTGGTAAAACTATTACTGATCATAAATTTTCTGCATTAAACTAAGACCCACAGCTTCCTACAACCACGTTGCGTAACGTCCACGACACTTTATAGAGTATTACTCATACATTACGACAGAAAGAAGGAAAAAAACCGTACACTTAGACACACACACACACGCGCGTACATGTAAAGTAGAGCAGGACACACACACTCGTACCGGCAAGTTTTTTTTCGTTCGTCGCGCAGACGAGCTAAAATCAAAGTTGAATGAAATAGTAGAAAGTTCAAAAAAATTTACAGCTTAATATATTCGCTCGTGACTTCCGGCGAGAGGCAGTCATTCACGGCAAGGTATCCAACATCCGTTAAGTTATATTCGATACATCATCAGCTGGTTTTTAAATAATAGTGAAAAATGCATCGACGACGACGACGTGTTGCCGTCTGGGGTCTCGATCACCGCCAGGATGTCGATATCGGGAAAAATCGTAGGAGAGAGAGGATGTTCGCTCAAAGGAAACCCCGCCGGTGATATCATCGATAGCGTAAACCCGTATAATCATTCGTATTCGACGAGTTATCCCAACACCATAAGCTTCCTATACACGGTCTGAGCCAGAGTTGTTTTAATGTATAAAGTGATTGCATTTGGTTTAATTGGATCAACTCGATCGTTCGTGGCATTACATAATAGGATCGTTTCATATAAATTAGAACAGATATTGCTTGATCACCTGGTATTGTCTTGATGACGTGAAAAGCACGCAAAAAGCACGTTGGTGCACCAGTGCACCAACGAAAAAAATTGTTATTACTCCTTGTTTTACAATATTCAAGAAACGATTTGTACTTATACCGCTACTACGGCCCATTCGCAATCGTTTGAACCAACGTCTTGCTCGAGAATAAACTGTGAATGGGTTGTAGTCATGAGGCTATCAATGTAGATCTTTGCAGCGTAGGTGATTTGCATGAATTCAGTAAAGATTGTGAAATGAATTTAGTAAAGGCTCGAATTATGCGCATTTAAATGAGAAATATGCATATGATTTGAGAGAAAGGAGCAATATGGGGATTATACCTATTAAAATTGTACAAGTACATTACAATATATTCAATTCGATTGGTAATGAAAGTCGTTATATAATATTGCAAATTAATTAAATAATTATGTTTTTTCTCAAGGTTATGCAATTGGAAAATGTTCATTACAGAAAAATGTATCTCTTACTTTCTTCATTTAGGTTTTTCATTACCTAGTGGTTTTAAATGATATATCCTACATACAAAATTGTATTATAATTGAAATAGCTTTTTGTACTGTTCATATTTACCTAATATTTAGAACATTATTTTTCTTAACTTTTTGTCGCCTACTTAGTGGTCTGTAATTGTTGTTTTTTAAACATTTATTCAGTGAATGTTTAAACCAACGAGTTACCAAGTCACTAAAGTTACTAAATTATTTTCTCACACTGTATATAAGAAATATTTTGTAATATCAATATTTACGAACTACATTCATAATTTTTGTTTCTATCGAGTGAGGTATTGAAGAGCACAAAAAGAGGATTTAGAAAGTTATTGTATATTTGCAGATTTCATGAATTAAATTAATTAGTAATTAAATTGTCTTCCTGAAGAAAAGTTCCTGATTAGCAGGGGGCGGATTATATGCACAAGTGAATCACGATTTTAGGCACATATATATGCTACCGTTTTATGTAAAATATGCACAAAATATGAAATAAAATGAAAATATATGCAAAACATTAATGAAAGTCAATAACGATTTTTAAGAGTAATTCTGGGTTTATTTATAAGTTCCTATATTCAAGTTTAGGCTACGAGTCAAAAATGACCATTTTTTTTGTAATTTGAAACTTTTGTAGTTTTAAATTAAAACCCAATATTACATTACAATAGGTTTTATTACATGAGATGGAAATTACAGTTTTAATTAAAATTTTCAACAGAATAGTACAATAATAAAAGTACACGTTACCTAATCCGAAGTATTATACAATAAATTAAGTAATATTAAATGCTTTTCAAAATTTTACAGAAAATTTCTCTCTACATCAACCGGTGTTACGGGACAATATTTCAATTTAGGGATTAAACTATAATTTAAATCAATATCGTCTAACATTGTTTCCACAATTTTAGAAATATGTAATTTTTTATAACGCACATTTTTTTCCAAAACATTCTAATTTATCGCATTTTTTCCAATTTTTCGTTTAACATTTCTCTCTGAATTTTGTAATTATTTGCAAAGAATCTACAAGTGTCTCAGAATTTTTTTGTAAAGCAATTAACTTTTCCGGAATGAAGCTATAATTAGTTTTTATAAAAAATAATTGCTGGTGTACAATATTTTGGAATAATGCTTGTGACGTTAAAAGACATTGTGAAGAATCTGTTAGATCCAATATCAATTTTATTAATTCATTCAAATGTTCTGCATAAAAAAGAGCAGTGTTTATCCATGTTCCCCATCTTGTGATAATCGGGTGTGGTGGTAAAGGAATATTTGGTAAGATATCTTTATTTTAAACAATATATACGAAATATATCCGAAAATATGACAATTTTGTTGAAATATGCAAAATTTATAAAAAATATTACTTAGCACAATTTGCATATATATGCATTTCGCATATAATCCGTCCCCTGCTGATTAGGAACTGCACCAATATCTCATTATCCTAATGCGTTAGGCCGCAATGCATTTCACCATCGTCCGTTTTGTGAAATATATGCAATCTGCATATAAAATCCGAGCCCTATTGATAACGTTTCTGAAGGGTAGGTCTCATGTGTTCATACTATACATGCATAACGCTGCATTAGGAAACATTAATCATGGTAAGTTACAAAATACGTAAATATACGTGTACATGCATTAAGCGCGTTTGCATGTTTTTTAACGACGTAATTTAATCTCTATAGTGGCGGTTGTAATAGTACTTACCTATCTTCTTGATCTTAATTTCTGAAAAATCGATTTTTTTGAAACGGAATGTACGTATTTATTTTGAATTATAACATTTTTCAATTATGCGCAATCTAGTCCATTTGTATCTTGACCTCTTTCTCTCTCTTGTTTAGCGCAAATCCGCATCCACGTTTTCCGATAACTAGGTTGAAAGTCGTGCCTTTAGGATAATAACGAGGTATTATTTTACCTTTTGTTACGAATTTAATTTGCATTCTGCGTATAATTAGTTTAACAAATTAAGCAAATTGTTTATGTTTACTTAAAAAAAATCGATACGTTGCGACATGAACGAGGCGACAGCCTTGGAGTACCCCGTGAAATAAAAATATTGGTCGGAATTATTACCTTTTCGAGGTGAAAACGTGTTTTGTACAGAAAATTCGATTGTAGGTATAAATGGTGATCAAAAAATTTTTTTTCACTGCGATTCAGTGGGGTAAATTTTATTGGGAACACGTATGTTGGTTCCCAAGTTAAGCAGGGTCAAAAATAACTTACCAATTAGATCCCGCAATTTTTGGTTTACCTGACCTGTAAGTGTAAATTGTATTGTAATACATTACTCTGCATTGTAAATTGTAAGTACTGTGCGATCGAATAAATAAATAGTCAAAGCAGGCCATTAGCTAAAATACGCATGTTTTTTTCCTAAAATTCTTCTTCTTGAGGTTATTAAATTACAAATGTCAAGTTGACGTACATTGACAAGAGACGATATTGGCGAAGCAATAGCTGGAAAACGGTGAAGCGCAATATTAAATATTATATTTCTTTAAATAAAATGCTCTTTTAGTTTTGTCACTTTTTTTATTTCAAAAATTAATTTCAAGTTTGACTTTGGCAGTGTCAACTAGTATTTTCTGTTGTCTGTATTTTTAAATTTAGGAACTAAGTAAAGACATGCGGCTTTTTGTTCATGGCCTGCTTTGACTATTTTTTTATTCGATCGCACTGTAGAATGAAATATTTTTTACTGTGATGGAAAATAGGCAATTGGAAGGGGCAAGGAAAAGCCTGATAGGCATTTGAAGGGGCAAGGGAAAACCTGATAGGCGATTGAAGGGGCAAGGGAAAACCTGTGTAGGTTCGAACTCGCCACCTCCGATAATGTCAGGTAAACGAAAAATCCCAGGAACCAATTTGTACATAGATAAGCGGTGTTGGTAAATTGGTTCCCGACAGGTAAGAAATTAAACGGTAGTACTTAGTGCCTCTTATCTATGTACAAATTGGTTCCTAGGATTTTTCGTTTACCTGACATTATATGTAAATTGGTTTACACTTACACCCGCTTACCCGAATATTTCATTACCAGAGGCCGTCAGTTTTACCACGGAGGGTAAGAAACCGATAGGGCTACCCTACAGGATGTTGCTCGAGGGCATTAACGGCTTACAGTCGAAATAAGCCATCGGTCCTGTTTTTTTTTACTAAACCTCAATTGTTTATCCTTGCCCTCTTGCCCTGACAAGCGATAGCGAATAGAACGCAAATAGTGTAGCCCACTTAACCCAGAAGTACAACAGTATTACACGCGAAAAAGTGTTTTGTATAAGCTCATGTAAGTGAAAACGTTGGAAACCAATTTACACTTAAAGGTCAGGTAAACCAAAAATTGCGGGAACCAATTGGTATATTATTTTTGACCCTAATTAACTTGGGAACCAATTTACATGTTCCCTAGATAAGAAGCACTTAGTACCTACTACCTTTTAATTTTAATTTCTTACCTGCCGGGAACCAATTTACCAACACCGATTTTATTTCTCGATTCTACACTTTTTAATTTTTCCGCGTGTATTGTAAATTCCGTATTCTCTGTGTAACGTACGACGTGAAGCAATAGAGCGCTTCTAATTTAAAAGATTTACGTCGGAATAAGAGAAACGGTGCATTAAAATTTCAGTATTTAAGAGAGCCGTGGTCGATTCCGTACAATTGAACTATAAAAAGTAAAATGCGGTTTACCCGTCGCATTATGCATGCGCATACATATAACCTTACCTCGTTATTACAAGTTTCCGTTTTTAATTATTCAATCGATTAATTATCCGGCAATTCCCGTGTTAACTGTATATCCCATTGCAATTACGGCGGCGTTAAGTTTTGTCAGCTCTCTCAGCCGCAATAAAAGACTCGGGATACACTTAGTTTCGTAGACCGCAAAACCTTACGGCTTAATCGCGAATATTCGAACAAACAAAAGACTGCATTAGATGGGTGTTATTGTGTTCGTGATTCTTCTGTTTCGATGGGTACAGTTAGATTGATTGGACGGCTGGATTTGATACGGGAACGAGAACGAACTCATTTTTCCCAATGAGAATTTACAACTGTGCATGCATTTTTCATGATAATCAGAAACGTTCTGTTCCTATTTAAAGGAATACAGTCGGTCGGCTCTATTGCATTATTATTATAAAGATAACCGATAACTCATTTTAAATTACCTCCATTCACGGTAATGGATTGTTTCGACTCGCGATGTATTCCCCTATTAAATTTGATAACGCTCGATAAAAATACCTAACAGGCAACTTCATTCATGAGTTACGTTTTGGGTATGAGATACGATTTTCCTCTACTAACTGTATTTCTTCAAAGTTAATCTTAAATGAAAGGTAAATAATCAGGGGACGGATTATATGCGAAATGCATATAGTATATGCAAATTGGTCATATAAGTAATATTTTTCATAAATTTTGCATATTTTAACAAAATCGTCATATTTTCGCATATATTGTTTAAAATAAAGATATCTTACTAAACATTCCTTTACCACCACAGCCGATTATCACAAGATGGAGAACATGGATAAACACTGCTCTTTATTATGTAGAACATTTGAATGAATTAATAAAATTGATATTAGATCTAACACATTCTTCACAATGTCTTTTAACGGCACAAGCATTATTCCAAAATATTGTACACCAGCAATTAATTTTTATAAAAACTAATTATAGCTTCATTCCGGAAAAGTTAATTGCTTTACAAAAAAATTCTGAGACACTTGTAGTTTCTTTGCAGATAATTACAAAATTCAGAGAGAAATGTTAATGGAAAAATTGGAAAAAATGCGATAAATTAGAATGTTTTGGAAAAAAATGTGGGTTATAAAAAATTATTACATATTTCTAAAATTGTGGAAACAATGTTAGACGATATTGATTTAAATTATAGTTTAATCCCCAAATTGAAATATTGTCCCGTAACATCGGTTGATGTAGAGAGAAATTTTCTGTACATAAATATATTTTAGATGAGAGAAGGAGCTCGTTTTTAGTTGAAAATTTTGAAAAGCATTTAATACTTAATTTATTGTACCTATAATACTTCGGATTAGGTAACGTGTATTTTTATTATTGTACTGTTCTGTTGAAAACTTTAATCAAAACCGTAATTTCCATATTATGTAATAAAACCTATTGTAATGTAATATTGGGTTTTAATTTAAAACTACAAAAGTTTCAAATTACAAAAAATCGTATTGGTCATTTTTGAGCTCGTAGCCTAAATTTGAATATAGGAACTTATAAATAAACCCAGAATTACTCTTAAAAAACGTTATTGACTTTTATTAATGTTTTGCATATATTTTCATTTTATTTCATATTTTGTGCATGTTTTACATAAAACGGTAGCATATATATGTGCATAAAATCGTGATTCTCTTGTGCATATAATCCGCCCCCTGGTAATAATTATACTATATACGTACTATTGTATAAAGAAACTAATACGAAGGGCAAAAATAAAATTGCGCTTTTGTTTCAAAATATGCATGTAGCGTAATTACGTTGCTGGCAAAATTGTCTGAGGAACGAAATGAATTTCCAGTGAAAATTGGTGGAATTATAATCGATAAACAGTAATAGTGTATTACTACTTATGTCGAATTGATTGTCAAAGTTGGGGTAGTCATAGAATAATGTTTGCCCTTTAAAAGAGCTCTTTAAACCTATGCACAATTTAGCACTCGTAACATAGAGAAGGGCTCAAATGCGACACTTATTAGAAACTTGGTGCTTATAAAAGATAGCTTCCTGCATTATTTGAATTGGCCTTAAGAAATGTTAATACATATTCCACTGTAATATCTACTCCCTGTATGTAGGTATACAAGAAATACATTTTTAATTATAACGTCCCTCATAGAAATTCAGACTAGTTATTCTATAAAAGTTAGCTATTTCGATTAGATGTAGGCTAAATATTTCGGAGCAGCCGATTTCGGCCACGAACCTTTTTCAGCTTAAGCAGAGGATTATGGTACGTTGATAAGTACGCCGACTTCGGCCACCGTTCTACCTGCATTGCTTAGGGCTTCCTAAGGTTTCAATGGGTCGGTGGAACCGAAATGCGCCCTGCTGTCTAATTGTAAGCGAATCAATAAACCAATGAAATTGAAATTGCAATGATTTTGAGAAAAATGGTTTATTGGAAAATTTTTAGTATCGACCAATTATCCGCTAGTTAATAACTTGGCTTTGTATAGAGAGCAAATGTTTCTTTTTACAATATCTACATTTGCAACATACATTCAAGAACAATTATTCGTCCTATTCGTTTTGCTAAACCTCAATTGTTTATCCTTGCCCTTTAACAAGCGATAGCGAATTCATATAATAATTATGGTCGTAGGGAAGGAACTCGTTGGTCCTCTGAGTAGAGGTTTTACCTACTTTCGAATTGACCGCGGAAGGAACTCACCGCCGCTATTTAATAATTTCTCTATTTTCCAATTTTACTTTTACTAAATAAACACTAAACTGAAAGAAATTAGTGACCGAAATCCACCCAATTTTATTTTATTGCACCTACCTGACCTAACGAGCCATAATCCTTACTAATCCTGCTGATAAAATCGCGTGGCCGAAATCGGCTGTGATTTTCTTCTCTGTGGGGAATGGTGGCCGAAGTCGGATGTCCCCAAATATTACCTACATATAAGCTAAACCGAAATATTTTCTTTTACTAAAAAGGCACTTATTAGTCCCCGTTACTCACAAAATTAATAGTTTTTAGCGTATTTTTGTGGCTGACCATGTTCCTTTAGTCGTAAATTAGACGATTTTTCAACTGAAGCAAAATATTTTATCCACTTTTAAGAAATCTAATTTTGTGGAGCGTACATGGAAAGAATTCTTAAACGATAAGACAGGGACAAATTTCAATTCCCGTACCTAAAATGTATTTGTCGGCTATTTCTCCACATTTATTAACTAAACATAATATACCCGTCTAAAACTTGTAGACTGATTTCTACCCTGAACGATACCATTTTGTTCGTCAATTAGTACTGCTCTGTTAAATATAATACCAATTTGAAACTTTCTCGTAAACCTGTGGAATAATTGTTTGGGATCGTATTAGAATTAGCCGTGAACATATTTTAATCGACAACTTTTTAACCTAATTTCGTGTCTGACAGACGCGAAATCGCGATGAAACGCCGGCATTAACGATACCTTCGAAATTTTGAAATTAGTTACGAACATCGCATAGTTTTTAAGTTACGCGCAGTTTCCTCATGTGTCAGAAAACGTTACGAAACTGGTAACAATTACATATTATTATGAATTGTTTATAGGATTGACAGTAAGTGGCGTAGGAGAAATCCGTGGGTAATGTGATTTAATGTCAATGTCGTCTATTTAGACACGATGCGGGCGTGCCACTACATTTTTCCTCTAATAATGTAAAGCTAATACATGTTTAAACTGATCACACAGGTATAAACCTAACAGGCGGTGCGATAAAAACTATATCTACGTACCTTACAGAATCATATTTTCCCACCGGCGCCGCTTTGTTTACTCTTTGTGTTAAAATTTTTAAACTTTTTTGTTTGTTTCGACGTTATTGGAGTTTTATTACGCTGAGTAAATTCTACTATCGACGGGTGATTTCGTAAAAGGCATAAGTGATAGGGTGATACATTTCTCAAGGAAGTGATAAGTAGGATCCTGCCCGGCTTTTATCTCCGAGATGGACTTTTAATGTGAAAATATGTTGTCGCTGCAGCGCTTTGATATATCGTCGAATGAGAACTCCTTGAACTTCAAAGTCGGAGCGTTTAAATCGTTATAATTTGTAAAATAATCGAGTCGATATTCAAATAACTTTCTCGCCTAATTTCCACAACACCGATTCAGAAATGGTGTTTTACAAACACTTTAAAAGCAAGCGCAAATATTTATGCAAGATTAGCTGGTACTAATATTTACGAACTTACAAGACAATTTAACGCGAAAGGAATGCGTTACTGTTGGTCTTTTGATAACGAGGAAGAAGCGAAATAGTGTTTCCGATTAGAATTTTGGTTACCAATAATCCAAAATTGGGTGCCTAGTAACAGGAAAATTGTTGGAATGAATATTGAAACGCAAAGTGATTACTGAGAGAAATTCGTTAAAACTCGCAGCATTTGTAAGTTTCTGCAATAATTGGCGTACGTGCAAGTCACTTATGGTACCCCCCCTGTGTGTTACTAATCACTCAAAATGCACTTTTTCAAAGGAAATGCACCAATTTTTTATTTGTTGCATCCTCGTAACAGTTTCTCTTGTAAAGCGTTAACAAGGATCGTCGTGACGTTAACGAGCCGTTATAAAGACGGGGTCCACGAACTTGAAAGATATACGCGACTAATTATCGCTAATTAATACTGAAAAAAAAATCATCGTCATCGATAAGAGCCTGCTCGACGGTGCTTGTCAAAATAACCTCTCGCGTCCACCCCTTTTGCGCTCGAGAGGGCTCGTTATTACCGAGAAAATAACGAGATAATTGTCAGATTAATTAGGGGTCGCTGCGAGAGGGGGGTCGATGGTAATCGAAGTTCGTGGATTTTGTGCAGTGAATAGCTTCTTTTTGGACAGTGGCAAATTGGAGTCTCAATTAAGTCGGATAATTAGAGGCGACAACTTCCGCAATTTTAGGTAACGGGAAAATTTTAGGATCTCCCGAAATGCAGTCATGTCGTTTTTTTAGAACGGTTAGTCACGAGGGTTTCACGCGCCTTGAGGGTCTATCTGTAGCATATCATTTCTTTTTCAATTCGTTTATATTATTTTAAAATGGGTGTGAAGCTGGCCACATCCACAAATCCTGTAGTACGGTAAAATAGGTGCTAATATTTTTTAATATCAAAATTTGTGATAAAAACGTCCTAGGAGAGACTGTTTATTGCTAATGAAATGTATGCGATACAACTTACCGCCCTAGCTATCGTTTGGGGGTTGATAGATGGGGTAAATGTACAAAAAATCGAAACAAAAATTATTTTAACCACTCCAACCAATTTTTACACTGAAAATTTGTATCGGAAAATATTCATTTTTACATAAAGTATCCCCCTGCAACAGTTTCAAGTCGAAAGATGCAATATTCATTCGGGGGTTCGAGGTAGGTGTCATATGAACCCCCGGATGACTATTGCGTCCCCTGATTTTCGGCTTGAAACCATTTCAGGGGGGTAGTCTATGTATTAAAGAATTTTTCCAGACAAAAATTTCCGATGTAAAAATTGGTTTAGATAGTAACATAATTTTTTTCATATATGAGAGTACGAAATTTCGAGGTAAGTCTCATATGAATCCCCGAATGACCATTGCATCCCCTCTTTTTCGACTTGGAACTAATTCAGGGGGGTAGTCTATGTATAAAGGAATATTTCCAGGTACAAATTTTCCATGTAAAAATTTGTTTGGATACTCAAAAAAATTACCATACGTAAGAGTTTCACAGTTCTAAGTAAGTGTCTTAAGAACTCCCTGTTGACTATTGCATCCCCTGATTTTCGACTTGAAACTATTTCAGAGGGGTAGTCTATATATCAAAGAATATTTCCAGACAAAAATTTTCGATGTAAAAATTGGTTTATGTAGTTCTATAATTTTTTCCATACGTAAGAGTACGAAATTTCGAGGAAAATCTCGTATTGACCTCCGAATGACTAATGCATCCCCTGATTTTCGGCTTGAAACCATTTCAGGGGGTAGCCTATGTATTAAAGAATTTTTCCAGACAAAAATTTTCGATGTAACAATTGGTTTAGATAGTTAAAAAAATTGCATACGTATGAGTTCGAAATTACTAAGTTAAGTGTCTTATGAACCCCCGAATGACTATCGCATCCCCTGATTTTCGACTTGAAACCGTTTCAGGGGGGTAGTCTACACACAAGGAAATATTTCCAGATAAAAATTTCCGATGTAAAAATTGGTTTAGATAGTAACATAATTTTTTTCATATGTGAGAAGTACGAAATTTCGAGGTAAGTCTCATATGAACCCCCGAATGACCATTGCATCCCCTCTTTTTCGACTTGGAACTAATTCAGGGGGGTAGTCTATGTATAAAGGAATATTTCCAGGTACAAATTTTCCATATAAAAATTCGTTTGGATACTTAAAAAATTACCATACGTAAGAGTTTCACAGTTTTAAGTAAGTGTCTTAAGAACCCCCTGTTCACTATTGCATCCCCTGATTTTCGACTTGAAACTGCTTCAGGGGGAAAGTTCATGCTTAAAGCAATATTTCCAGATAAAAGTTATCGATGTAAAAATTGGTTTACATAGTTAAAATTTTTTTCCATATGTAAGAGTACAAAATTTCGAGGCAAAGTCTCGTATCAACCCCCGAATGACCATTGCATCCCCTGATTTTGGACTTGAAACTATTTCAGAGGGGTAGTCTATATATCAACGAATATTTCCAGATAAAACTTTTCGATGTAAAAATTAGTTTAGATACTTAAAAAAATTACCAAACGTAGGAGTTCGAAATTTCTAAGTAAGTGTCTTAGCAACCCTCTATTGGGTATCGCATCCCCTGATTTCAGACTTGAAACTGTTTCAGGGGGATACTTTATGTAGAAATGAGTATTTTCCGGAAAAAAAAATTCAGTCTAAAAATTGGTTGGGGTGATTAAAATAATTTTTGTTTCGATTTTTTGTACATTTACCCCATATAGCTAGGGTGGCAAATCGTATCGGGTACATTTCATTAGTAATAAACAGTCTCTCCTAGGACGTTTTTAGCACCAATTTTCAGACTAAAAAATAGCACCTATTTTACCGTACTACAGGATTTGTGGATGTGGCCAGCTTCACACCCGTATTTTAAATTGAGTTCTAGCAGTACAAGAGAAGATCGATATCGTCGAGTGGTATATCCATAGAGTGACACTTGTATATTTCATAGATAAATGCAGTACACATTTGTCTGGATGGGCGATTACGTGTCACTTTCACTGGATTAATAATTTCGCTATTAACTTATCCCTACTTAATAAAAATCTAATTTTTTCTCAAAAAGCGCGAACCCACAACTTCCCACTTTATTCAGAGAACCTGTTACTTTATATTTCCTTATTATTTTTTTTTATAAATAAAACCGCTACAAATAGTTCGATGTTGTTGTGGGCTGTTTTGGCTGTCTCTCATGAGTTTGCTCAAGTATAAAAATACCCCATTACAGTTCAGAGTCTATTTCTCGCGAACTTGGAGCCCTAATTAATACGCCATTATAACCAATCGCGTCGATAATTGAATAAGTCGCCGAGCTCTTCATTCGTCGAAATTGAGATTGTCACAACAATCGGAACTAATTCATTGGGTAGTTTTCGAGCGGCATCATTTATTTATACGCCGAATGATGCGGAGCAATAAAAGATAAACGCCGCGGCTGATAAGGAAAAACGAATGGGCATGCACGTACTGGTCGGACCGACTGAGCCAATAGGGAACCGTTTGAGATAATGAAATCGAATCGAGAGTGTATAATACGCGAAACGTAAACGTTTTGGGAGGGAAATGATGAAATATGACATGTCTATTTTACGGTCTTTTGTTTACTGGGAGTTTATTCAAAGTGATGATTTTTCTATCTCGAATTTATTTTTCCTTGACCTATTTATTTATTTTTTATGAGATTTAATTTTCTTTCCCGCTTCTAATGGAATTTACCAGCTTTTACACATGCTTATAAATACAATTACCCTTTGTCTCGATAAAACACCTATTATCTTGCGCAATTAGCCGATTTACTGTTTCAGTAGGTCAGCTTGTAGTTAATGGGAATACGGCACCGTTGAAAGTTCAGAGAGAACAATAATGGCCTAAAACGATTTTAGGATTTTTGCTCTAAGGTATTAAAATCGCTAATCTTACAACTGTTACCTAATTAGAATACAATCGATTTATTTAACGTACCTACTGCATTATTGTAATTATTATATTTAGCGACACATTCCGACGTTTGCGAGCTTAAAAGATAAGTCGGGAACCGCAAAAAGATAAATATCGGCCGGTGTATGACAATATAATCCGTTTATCCGTGCCGGACTTTGCGATCACGAAAGCTGAAAAAGAGGATAACGTTAAAGGCATGTAATCTTAATTCCTGAACATGAATCGAAGATCGATTGCGCTGATCGCCGAGGGATCGTTTAAACTTATTAAAAAAAAAAAACGAAAAGGCAGAGCAATTTGCGCTGATATTTGCTCACCGACTTTGGGCTTATTGACCTCTTTTGTTATTAGCGGACCGAAAAATTATCCGAAAACCCGAAGAGAAAATTATAAAGCGGTCACCGATCGACGATCTATAGTAGATTTGGCGTTTTGGTTAAACTGGCGTTAATAAAGGTTTAGCCGATGTTCGGGCATAACATCGCGGCACGCCAGCTGATGAGGGAGCTCCTTCTTGCTCTCTCTTTTTCTCTCTCGCTCTCTATAGGTAGTTACGGAAGGTGAAATTCCACAGGGCGATATTATATTAAAGCCGTAACCTCCTTGGGGCCGTAATTGATCGAAAAAAAATGTTAAAACTGGTTCAGAACAAAAATGACGTGTAAGCAAGGACGGGCAGACAGCAAAGTGGCATTTGATACTGTCTAAAATTATGTCGAGGACTTGATCGTAACAATCTCGACAAAATTATTATTAGAACAGTTTCGCCCACCTTCGCCTATTACGCCTAGTCAAATGTCATGTCACCGTTCTAAACTAAAAGTCTACAACGAATTCTGTACCATTCCCCCAGCCAGCACATACATATCCAATGGACTTATATTGTACGTCCCTCACTGGACGTCCACGCAATGACGGTTGGATGTACAATGTAGGTACGTCCATGGGCGAGCCAAAGTATAACACTGTGGGACGTCCTTCAGGACATCCAATCGACGTCCTTCGGGACATACATTGGACGTACAATTGATATCCAAAATACATCCATTGGATGTCCAGGACTACGTACATTGGACGTTCAATTGCTATCCAAAAAAACGTCCATTTTACGTACATTGGAAATCCAAATGACGTCCGCATTAGACGTTCAATGGATGTCAATTGAATGTTTGCAGGGCGTTCATTGGCTATTAACAAAAGTAGATTAGTAAGTAAGAACAAAACATGCTCATCAAATTAAAAAAGAGAAGTTGCCGTCACTTCCGCTTAAACCGGAAGTGATGCCACTTTGCAAATACATTAGGATAGATAGATCCTTTTCTCCAAAATATTCCTGCAAATTTTTAAACCTTTTATCTCTTTATGTTCTCCATTTACGGCTTTAATTACATAATATTGCAGTATATATTGTATGTATATGTATAAATCACCCTGTATATTTAACGGATAGAAAACCATAAAACTTCAAAATATATTGGTACCAAAATTACTAAATCAATTTTATTTGTTTTTTTTTTCGAATATGTAGCTATACCGTTATTAAGCTTTTCCAAAATAGGCGCCCATTATAATCATTGTAGTTTATAACTAGTTTTTTTTATAATTGACGTCGGACTAATTCATGTGAAATATGGATATCCATATTATATATGGATTATTTCATTTTACAGTCTTTTAAGGACGTCCAACTCATGCTGAAATGGGGATGAACATTGGACATCCATTTCATAATCTTTTAAGGACGTTCAATTGATGCTACAAGATAGATGTACATTGGGCGTCCATTTCATAGTCTTTTAAGGACGTCCAATTAATGCTGCAACATGGATGTACATTGGACGTCCATTTCATAGTCTTTTGAGGACGTCCAACTCATGCTGAAATAGGGACGTACATTGGACGTCCATTTCATGGCTTTTTAAGGACGTCCATTTGATGCTGCAACATGGATGTACATTGGACGTCCATTTCATGGTCTTTTAAGGACGTCCAATTGATGCTGCAACATGGATGTCCATTGGACGTACATTTCATAGCCTGTCACGAACGTCCAACTCTTGGTGGAAAAAGGACATACTTCAAGTCCGGAAATGTATGCCGTTTGAGTTACATATTCGAAGGCGTCTCCTATCTCCAAACCTGAGAATCTCCACATGCACTTCTTATTCCCATTTTTCCTAAAATGTCGATGCTACTCTGGAAGTCGACGAAATTTCAACTCCTCACGAGAAAGAGAAGGATAATTTCGGAGGTTGGTGAAGTTTAAAAATTCGCACTGAATTCAAGACTGCGCAAATTGTTCCAAAATTCGTTCGAAATGTCCTTGGGAGTGTCGTCTGGAAGTCCACGGTGTTTCAGCTCATTACGAAAAGGAGTTTAGGAGTTACGGACTTTAACCGGCACACCTCATGAAGTTTTATAATTTGGGAAATTGATAATTTTAAAAATTCGCAACGCAATCAAAACTCGACCGTTTTTTTCCAAATTTATTCAAAATGTCGCTGGGGATATACCTTACTCTGGAAGTTACAACTTCTCACCATAAGGAGTTGTAGACTTACAGGCGTCAGTCGGGAAGTCAAACAAGGTTTTGTGTGTAATGTTAGGTATTGGTGAAGTTGAAAAATTGATCATAAATGTCACGTATAGTCCTAGTCCTAATGGTTTTCAAATCTACGACCAAACTCATTCTGAAAGTTAAAGCGTCAAATTATTCTTTCTTCTTCTTTTTCTTCTTCTTCTGCCTATCCACTAATGGATGTTAGCGACCACTTTTTCCATGGCTTCTCTGTCTCTTGCCGTGTGGATCAACGACGGAAGGTTGTCCAGCTTCTCTAAGTTGGCCATGGTAATTTAAACCAAAGGAAAACACCAAGTCTTAACCAACTGCGTATTTAAAGATGAGCGATCGGTTTCGGCTTCATTGAAGCCATCCTCAGGCTCGCACTACATGAATGAGGAGCATTAGAATACAGAAGGAAGTTACCTTAAAAAGCATCAATGTGGATCAATGTTTGTATGTCACCAATGCCTGTCCACTGTCCCACGTTCCTCAGCCGTGACATTCTCTTTCGTCCTATTGCTCTTCTACCCTCGATCTTGCCTTCGGTAATCAATTGCAGGAGTTGAAATTTACGGTTGCGCATTATGTGACCCAAGTATGCAGTCTTCCTCTTTTTTTTATAACGGTGTAGAGTTCGCGTTCCTTGTTAATACGTCTGAGAACGTCTTCGTTCCTTATTCTGGCTGTCCATGGAATCTTAAAAATTCTACGATATATCCACATTTCAAATGCTTCTAATTTGTTTATAGCCTTTACGTTTAAAGTCCAGCCTTCCACGCCATACAGTAGTTTGGACCAAACGTAGCATCCCACAAATCTCAATCGGAGACCATCAAGATTAAAGTCGCCACAAGTGAACACTCTTTGGAGTTTCAGGAATGCGCAAAAATTATTCTTTATTTTTGAAAAAATATGCTGAAGGCAACCACTTCAACTTCATCCTAACAGATAGGGTGGGTGCCTAACATAATGTTTAGTTTACTTTATTCTAAAAATTTGCACAGTTGCACTCCACAAGCATTTTGCAGTATTTCCAAGATTCAACCAAAGTATTTCAGATTCTGGATGCTCCAGCGACTAGACTGTGAACATGTTGCGGCATTTACGCTTTGGCAATAATGTTAGTGATAGAGGCAGAAGGGAGAAAGTGTATGTTTACTGTCTACTGGGACAATCCTACTGTCTGATGAGGAAACATCCTCTCCTTCGTGGATGAAGTTGCCTTTTTCGGCTTTTTCTCATCGGAGATATGGCGGCCTTGCCCGTAGGCCTCATGCGAAAGAGAGAGACTTACGCCTCGAGTCTCAGGGTGGAGGAGGGGGACCACCCACTACCGCGTTAAGTAGTTAAGCCATTACCATCGAAGTTGTCATTAATGTCTTTCTTTTCCTCCGCTTCGTCTTTTCTTTATTCCGATTCTGTTGGCGGTCCCAACAACAAACACTCTCACACACGAAGCTCGTGACATTTTTCTTTCGGAGTTTTTTGTCTTACTTCTCATTGTTTATTATAACAATTTCGATTTTTTTTTCGTGCGGTCCTAGCGGATTTGCGGGCCGTGAACGTCAAATGTCGGTCACTAGCGCTCCGAGGCCGTAATGAAGTAGACAGGAGTGTACTCGCGTCTGAAGAGAATTTTGTGATTGGGCATATTTAGTTTCTATGGGCCTTAAATCCGATGTTGAACAAAAACCCTCGTGTAAAATTTTGTTAGTAAGTTGTACTATAGCGTAGATAAGCGGTTCGAACTCAGATCGGACGTGGTCGAGTTCTGCCACACGTTGTCGCTAAATGGAGGTAAAGACTAACTTCCAAAGTACTGTTGGGATCGTGGCGGAACTCGATCGTGAACGACAAAAGTATGAGTTGCAGGATAGGACGTCTTTCCTAATTTCAGAACTTCGCGTCTCGGTAGCCAAACAGACGACTAACTCATAAGTAAAATAACTGTTTTGCGGTAGTTTTATGGGCGATAAGTTTAGTTTTAAGACTTCGCCAAAACATTTTCAGTGGTAACTGTAAATTCCTAAATACGTTTTATCATTCAATTGGACTTATCAAGGCAAAAATTTCAAAAATGTCAGTCTCGTTTCTGTTCTGTGCTCATCCTCCCGACGTTGCCAAACGGCGTTGTAATGAACGGCGTCGGTCAAGAACCCATTCCTCGCCGATTATATCAAGATGGTTATCTATGCGTAATGGTGCTATAAAAATAAACCTTGCATGTTACGCGTTGATCTATTCGAGTTAATGTAACTTAACGCTCCTTGTAAATTACAATTGCACGTTCGGTACAGGTGAAAAACAAACAACGCTTGGCCTACAAGGAGAGAGAGAGAGAGAGAGAGAGAGAAAGAGAAAAGTTTATAATATTGAAGGTTAGCCGCGGTTCTGATCCCACAAAAAGAAACTAGAAGCTAATTGACCCTCGAGCACTGTAAAACCGTAAGACCCGTGTAATATTTTATTATATTTGTTACGGGAGGTTTTCAAGCGTTACGTGCTTTTTATTTAATGAAATGCCAATTTCCATAAATTATAGTGGTCGAGTTATTTTATACGCCAGCACTTACACATTTTGTTCCTTCGAACCATCGCTGTCACGTCTTTAAAAGTTACGATAGTTCCGGATACAAAATCTGCTTATGAAGAATTGAGAATTTTAATAGATATTCATATAATCCAGGAACTTATTCACAACTTATTAGAAACAACTTTTTTGCGAGCCTGAGGATGGCTTCTATGAAACCGAAACCGGTCGCTCATCTTTAATAAAGCAGTTGGTTAAGACTTGGTGTTTGTCTTTGGTTAAAGGAACTTATTAAGTTTAATCAAAGATCCAAATAGAATTTTATTACTTTAAAACTAGTACAAATAATTAGCAATAACACTGTTTGAATTAAAAAAGATGTGGTATTTCTACTGATGAGCACGTATTAACAAATTCTCAACAGATTTTAAAGAAATTAAAGAGTAGTAATGAAAATTTATTCCATATGTTACTTAAAAGGTTAAGTGGGTCTTAAGTACTTAACCCGATATTAGCCAGGTCACAACTGTGTGATTAAATTGGTAATTTACCGGTCAGGTATAATAACCCTAAATTTATATCGTGTGATCAACGAGCTGCCTTTTCTTAACAGTAAGTTGACAACTGCAAGAAAATGTTATACGAAATGAAATAATAAAAGCATTTCTCGATCGCACTGTACATCGTCCAGACGAGCGAGTGAGTACCTACTCGTTCAATAATTTTCTTCCTGATGTATAATTTTAATATTCACGTCGTAAGTACAATATGCATCTTCCACGTATTGTGTTTATTAAAGGAATTTTTCATTTCGTCCGCATCGCATACCTGAGTAACAACACCCCGTGAATGAAAGATGCGCAAACGGCACCGCTCCACGCGTTGATACATCGCCTTGTTCTTTTTGTACATACCTTATCAGCTCCTCGCAATTAAAATTTCTGCAAGTTAATTAGCTCCCATAATACATAGATATTTCCCATTAAAGCCGCTTTTAATTCAATTGAGACGATTTTAAGGGGGAAAAAGAAGGAATCATCGATAAGCCGAGAGTGATAAAAATAAGCACACGGATGGAAAAAGTATGTTGCTTAAAAAATTTTATTGCCGGGCGTTTATCTTGTTCGTAAATAAAGTTTACATAAACAGGTTCCACGTTTGTTTGTGTTTCATAGTACTCGTGTAATTTTATAGGTTAGTAAGTGTAAACGCTATATCATTTAAATCAACTTCTGTAATGATATTGTGACAGTCATAATTTTGTAACATTTGAAAATTCGGTAATTACTATTATCATCGTTGTTTATGGTTACGATTTACATGATTTATACGACGAAAAAGCATTGAGCCGATTTACATTCGGACCATTAGGTATATGTTTTAAAACTAACAAAGCATCGTCGTTATTTAAAAAAAATGACACTTTGTGCACAGCTGTGACTGGCCTCGAGTGGGCGATTCATTTGAATAAAAATTGAATTACAATTCGATCTTAATTGCGTATTTTTTAATAAATCAAGCTCAAGGCGTCCCTAAAATCTATGTCCAAATATTTATGTAGTTTTGGTGGATAGATCAATGACATCACCGTTCTGCTATGACGACGATAATTATTTTGGAGCTTAATATACCACATGTCGATCTTGCAAAGTGTATAAATAGGGTTTTATCAGTTTTAAATGCGTATTTCAATTTTTCTGCAATAATCTGAATTTTGTTAAATAAACGTGGAATAAAGTTCTTCATCAAATCTATTTGAATTATTACACTAGAACTCTTTCGAGAACTAAATACTGCGTTTTCAATATGGTTTAAAATTTATTGTAATTTATTGCCTTCAGATTGTAGTGGGAGCATCCCCCAAAAACTACCCCCTGCGACAGATACGCACCTTGTATTTCTTGAAAATGGTCGCTACAAGTATAATTTACTCGTCTGAAGATGGCGCCCGTATTTTTGAAAAAAATTCCAATCTTTAGAGTTCTGAGGCGGGAAGGAATAGTTCTGGAGTTCTTTCATGAAAATTTCAATAGTTCTGCAAAATTTCCCAAAAAAATGCAACGAACCTATTTTAAATCTAAAATATGATTTTCGCTAATAACTTTTACGTTTTGAGTCAGATCGAAAAAGGAAAATGTTGTAGAACTCTTTGGGCGCTACCTAGAACTCTAATCAGAACTCCTCTAGCATTTTTTTCAAAAATATTTTCTCGAAAATCGAAAATATGATTTTCGCGAATAACTTTTTCGTTTCGAGTATGATCGAAAAATGAAACAGGAAAAAGTTGTAGAACTCTTTGGGCGCTACCTAGAACTCCAATCAGAACTCCTCTAGCATTATTCGCAATATTTTCTCAAAAATCGAATATATGATTTTCACGAATAACTTTTTCGTTTCGAGTCTGATCGAAAAATGAAACAGTAAAAAGTTGTAGAACTCCTTGGGCGCTACCTAGAACTCCAATCAGAACTCCTCTAGCATTATTCTCAAAATATGATTTTCGCGAATAACTTTTTCGTGTCGAGTCTGATCGAAAAATGATAAATAAAAAAGTTGTAGAACTCTTTGGGAGCTGCCTAGAACTCCAATCAGAACTCCTCTAGCATTTTTTTCAAAAATATTTTCTCAAAAATCGAAAATATGATTTTCGCGAATAACTTTTTCGTTTCGAGTCTGATCGAAAAATAAAAGAGAAAAAAGTTGTAAAACTCATCGAGCGCTAATGAGAACTCTGGCCAGATTTATTTTTGTGATTTAAAAAAATTTCACTTTTTAGAAATTTTGCATTTTTTTTGAAAACCAGAATGAACTCCAGAACTCTTGTTTATGAGCCGGAAACAACGACCAGAACTCCTCTAAGTGCAAATCACGGCGCTGGCCCTAAAATATGTTTGTTGCCTTTTTTTGGGAAATTTTGCAGAACTATTGAAATTTTCATGAAAGAACTCCAGAACTATTCCTTCCCGCCTCAGAAATCTAAAGATTGGAATTTTTTTCAAAAATTCGGGCGCCAACTTCAGACGAGTGTATAATTTACAGAAGAAATATTAACAATCTTAAGAATTGATTAAATTCCTTCTTTTTCTTTCTTTTTTGAGTATGTTGATTCATTAATGTATGATCTTGATAGATTAGATTTCTTGGGGGGCCTTTGAACTTTCGCTGAAGATGCAATAGATTTTCTATTTTTTCTCGAGGGAGCCTGATAGACCTCGTTGTCACGTATACATGAACCATCTCGGAATTGACTAGTAAACTCGAACGTCATTCCTCGCTCGTTCATTTTTCCATTATGTCCATAATTTATGAACAATAAATTTGCATTTGCACGAGCCAATTTTCCTGACATCGCAATTAAACGAAGAAAAGACCGTGACCGAAGTCTACGAACAATAAGTGAGCGCTCCGAAAGACTTTTGCTGGATTCGTATTTGAATATTTTTCCCACATGAACCGTTCGCGTCGGTGAAAGCGAAGCAGACGATTTTCTTCGAGGAAAAATCATATTTCGGGTACGTTCCTAACGTCTCGTGTTGAAACAGTTAGTCAAATAGCCGCACCAAAGGTACGTCAAAGTTCGATAAGATAAATGAAAATTCTTTCGAGTTGAGTAACTTTCGATTGACTAGAAAATCGACGCAAATATTAGTAGACGTCTGGCTATTGTTGCGAATTCAACGCAAATATTTAATTGCTTGGCCTGGAATTAGTTCATCATTTATTTAACGAAAATCTCCAATGAAGTATAGTTTCCTTTTAGTTTTCGATCGCTGAATTACTAACTCGCGTTATTAGACTTGTAACTTCCTTCAACTCTCATTAGTTGATACATTATTCAAGTTTGACTTTTACTGTATGGGATGTACTCGTAAAGAATTAAATATATCATTGGTAATAAGTACTTATAACTTGACTTTTAGAGTTTTAAAACTTGTATGTAGCAACAACGTTTAGTAGAAATTTTGATTCATGTATAATGTCCCTCATATAGTTGGGATTGGATAAGATGCTGATTTCCTACTGAAGTATGCATATGTAACGATTATTCTAATTTATTTTACACACTGTCTTTACACTACTTTATTTATCTAAACTATTACTTAACTAAGTAATTTATATAACACACTTAACGTTTAATTTATTTGTACAATTCTCACTTGTCGTTTTTCGCACTGTTTACTCACGCGGCTTCTCGTCTAATATAATCTCTCGGACCGTAAGCCCGTGTTTATATGTCTTCAATAATGTATTCGAGAACTTTCTGGTATATTATTTTTTTCTTAATAATGTTTGTTCTCGAAAGGAGTAGATCATTCTTCCTTTAATAAGACGTTTCCGCAACGTTCGGGAAGGTTTTTATGGCCCAATTAAGCGGAGCGGCCTTTTCTCTTTGAACTGCGCCGCTTTGGTCAGATAAGAGAAGCCCTGCGTGCCGATGTTTATATTTCGCGTTACAATATTTAAACTGGGTTTGCATGTTGCTCACAGATTATAAATAAATAAATCATAGTTTATGACCCTTTTATTTTACTTATTAAAAGCGAACATCTTTTTGGAAATAATCCAGAAAAACGTAAGTATTTTGTTACACACATTTTATTCCCTGAATGGAGCAGTCCGCCAGACGCATGCGCGTATAACATTTATTCGCGGAAAAGTAAACTGCCCTTCTGAGTTACTCACAGTTTATCCATTATGCTGGGATTATTGTTCACCGCCTATACCTTTAAAAATAATACGCTTCTCCGAAAACACGCGTACATATCTATTTTCGTTATATCATTTCCTCTTCCAGTCGTAGTAGTTTTTTTTTACGGGACCGTTGAGGGGTTTCTTTTTACTCGATGTGTGCTTAAGATATGGGTCGATGAACCCTTTAGAACGTCAGGGGCCCTTTTCTCCTAGATTTGGGCCACGGAACGACCGGGACCGCTCGATAAATTTATTTGGATGTTTTTCCTCCCTCGGTCCGGTTAACAAAGCGTAAGATGAGGGAAAACCATCCCCCTCCCCCATCTGATCCGGTTTATGGAAACGGGAAGAGGAAGTGATAACGGGCTGTTTGAATGGAAATCGAGGAGGGGGTGGGTTTGATTGTTTCTAGCTAATATTGTTGTTCTTTTTCAGGACGAAGAAGGCTCCATCTTTACCATCATAAGTATCCACCACCTTGGGCCTTGTTGGTGTTAGTTTTAGTATCATCTTTAATTAGTATAGTCGGTAAGTGAACAATTCATCAACCTAGTTTCTAAAAGGGCAATTAATCCATACCTACTGTATCCTATCCCTGATTTATAATTAATATAATCCTAACCTCTCGATACTAGTTTCTTGCTATATAGCATAGGTAAATGTTGTAGGCTCTGATTAGTTGATCATTCCTATATGGTTTTAAACATTCAAAAAGTGTGCATTAACGGCTTCTAATGGTCGAAAAAAGTTGTTGTTTTTTTTTCAATTCTTCGTTTTGAATCCAGCTATCCGAATTTGTAAGTCGGAAATTTGTACAAGTTATGAAAATGGCTCCAGGTCTATTTATTTATAAAAAAAAATCACCCCCTTTTTTAAAGCGATAAATAAGGGGTTGACAATTGTTTTTATCATACTTTCTTAACGGGATATGAAAATTTGGTTATTTGTGAAACTAATAAGCTTTTGTGTACCTCGAAATGTTTATCCAAAAAGACGTAACAGCAGTGAACATTTGCCGTCTTGGGATAAACAAATAGCAATATCTCAGTAACAAATTAACCAAATGACTTTTATAAAAGCTGTTTAGGTTTGGAATATTAAAAGCTACCTCCTAAGGTAGTAAAATGCTAAATCATATTATTTTTGCAATAAATAATCAATATGCAAAAAATGACCATTTTCAGTGGTTTTTTGGCATTTTTGCAATAAATATTTAACAAAATTAATCGTGCTGCACCTCAAATTGTAGTTTTTCAAATTCTCTGCAACTTATATTTGAAATTTCTCTCGCCAAAATGCATACTTTGGCTTGTAGAATCAAAAAACTTGTTTTTGCTATATAGGCATGATCAACTAGTCAGAGCCTACAACATTTGACTACTCCCATTCGGTTATGAATTAATGTCGTAAAACGTCAAAAAATGACTAGGTACGTTGACTGGATTAATATTGCTCCAACCTTTTTCATGAAGGTTTATTGGCTTTAACAGCGTCGATATTTCATCGAAAATACAAGCTATCGATTTGTGAAAAAATGTGTGTGTTCGTACGTTTACATTCTGAAAAAATTTATATCGGTCATCGACTTGTTTCGTGCGTCTTTCGTCTCACGTGTAAGAAAGAAACTCGCACTTAGAGCGTATTGAAAGCAAAATATACACACACCGACACGACACGAGAAAAACGCATAATGAAGACGAAATACTCTCGCCCTAATACACAATACGGGAAAGGGGAAAAAAGTGGATAAGAATCTTCGGTCTAATCTTAAGAGCGTTTATTTGGCTGTGAATGTGGGCCTTATCTGGAAAATTTATCTCGAGTGTTCGGGATGTTTTTTCTAATGTTGTATTGTGGTAATAAAGTTACTCGAGAAGGCTCAGATTATGAGAACTTTATTGTTATCGACGAGGGGTGGCGTGAGAGATGCCAATCGATCTCATCGTGAAGTTGATCAAAATTTTTATTTGTATATCTTAAGTGAATTTATTTATTCAAACACAGGTTTATTAACCTAGTAATTATTTCAAAATTGATTTGACATGAATTCAGTGCCTTAAGTACTTTGACAAAGATAAAATTTATATTAGTGTCTTTCTTCTTATTGCTCTTGGTCTTCAACCTTCAGTACAATGCTCGATCAACTCAAAAACTTATCAAGTGCTTTAATCTAAATTTTTGAGTTAATCGTCAAAAACTCTCCTGTACTAAAACTAAAGGTTCTAGTGAGTTGTTCATTGTTTGAGTTATTTCTTGAAAGGTACATTGAATTTTAAAATCCACAAATTTTACCAAAACGATTAAAGCTGCTGTTTGACCAAGAGAAAATTTAGATTAATTACTTTCTTCTCATTGCTGTTACCTTAGCGTAATGAATCCACTACAATCATTGTCAATAGGTACATTTTCATATCGTTTGACTAGCCATATGTGGACAAACAATATATTCGTTTGTAGCCGAATTAGAAAGTCTCCCTCTTATCAGATGTAAGAAATTTCGCGACCGGTCACGTAAAACAAAAGAATTCAGTGATCTAACCTATAAACTATGATTTATGGAACAATAAAACAAGAGTTACGACTGTTATGGTGATTTCTCACCGCTACGCGATAAAATTTCATAAAAAGTTTTATGAAGTGAGACTCTTATATGCTACTCTTCCTATTTCGTTCCTTTGTGCGATTTTTATTAACGCAAAATTAGTTATTAGAAGCAACAAAGATTTTAATTACATTGTAAATGTGGTGGAAGTAAAATTCTTGCACGAATTAAACCTTCCACTGTTTTCTTTTTGGAAAATTAGTCAATTGGATTTTTGTCGTAAATTGATGAATGATGGAACGTTTAGTAAAATATGTGCCCAAGTATAACGGTTATAGAGGGGGGGGGTTCACTTCAGGTAACCGCAGCATAGTTAAGATCCATCCCAGAGGTGAAACTCACTTTGGTTCTTCTTCTGGAGACGTCTTTTATCTCATCTGGTGATGCGTTGGTTGTAGTGTGTCAGTTGTAACGCCATTTAAAGCATAGTTAGGTGTACCGCATTATTGATCCCGTCTCATGAAACGTGAATTACTCGCGTGATAAAATGCCTCCATTCCATTGGTCAGAAAAGCCCCGGAACACGTTCGTAACATTTGCTGGAACACGCCTGATGCGTTATTGAGATACATCGAAACGTATGGATCCGCAATTACTGCAATACAGTCTCGTTTTCGTATAATGACGCTTTGAGTAAACGTCGCCCGCTACATTGTCGCATTTCGACAATTACTGGGAATCATGTCGCGGCATGAGCGCTGCGTAGTTAGTGCACATCTATCCGCAATAAGTACATAAATTACGGGCTCCTTTTTTCTCCTCTGCGGCGTAAACCAATTAGAATAGCTCCGCGAAAATCTCGTTACACGAAATTACTTCATTCGACGTAATTAGAATTTCAAATACCGACGTGGCGTTCGTGAGCGATCATTTTCAGAAATGTTAGAGGAAGAGAGACAGACAGACAGACAGAGAGAGAGAGAGTGAGAGAGAGAGAGAGAGAGAGAGAGAGAGAGAGAAGAGTGCATTTGGAAATTAATTCGTTTCGACATGCAATTTCGTTCCCGCTTTAAAATACGAAGAGAAAGAGGATTTTGTTAGGAAAGCTGTAGAGATGTATGTAAAGTTTGGACCACACTCTTCAGGTCGGCAAAACGAATTTTGTAGTTTTTGACCAGCCGGAAGTACAAAAGGTGGGCTAACTTAAACTTAAGTTAGCGGCCACCGCTATAACTCATACACGGAATGTAATAGCATGCTCTGGTTTGCGCAGGAATTTGTGTCTCTAGAACTATTTGAAAGTCCCGGGGTCAAAAAATTTGTTGGACACATTTGGTCAATTTTGGCCAAAAATGGCCAAAACATGGAAAATCCTGTATATACATGTGAACATATGAATATATGTGAATACATGAACATGTGGTACATAGAGAGTTCAGAAACGCCAGCAGGGAGTCAATCAAAAATGTCCAGAAATGGCCAAAAATTCTAAAATGACCTATTCGGCCAAAACGTGCTAAATCCTGTATATACTTCTACAGTTCGAAAATGCGGGCCCCGGAATTTTCAGACACGCTATAGGAGGATCCAATGGACCCGTCCAGCCACTGAAATTCACTTGAGACTGCGGGCCTGTGGAGCTACAAATTCTAAAATGACTTATTTCGGCCAAAACGTGCTAAATCCTGTATAAACTTCTACAGTTCGAAAATGCGGGCCCCGGAATTTTCAGACACGCTATAGGAGGATCCAATGGACCCTTCTAGCCACTGAAATTCACCTGAGACTGCGGGCCTGTGGAGCTACAAATTCTAAAATGACTTATTTCGGCCAAAACGTGCTAAATCCTGTATAAACTTCTACAGTTCGAAAATGTGGGACCCGGAATTTTCAGCCACACTATAGGAAGATCCAATGGACTCTTGTAGCCATTGAAATTCACCTGAGACTGCGGGCCTGTGGCTCTGTGAATTCCGGATTCCATATTTTCGAACTGTAGGAGTATATACAGGATTTAGCACGTTTTGGCCGAAATAAGACATTTTAGAATTTTTGGCCATTTCTGGACATTTTTTATTAACCCCCTGCTAGAGTTTCTGAACTCTCTGTGTACCACATGTTCGACCTGTCGACGTATATGCAGGATTTTCCATGTTTTAGTTGAAATAAGTCATTTCCGAATATTTGGCCATTTCTGGCCATTTTTGCTCGATTTTGCGGCCAATTAACAGAAGGTTTTCCAGTGCCAAATGATTCTCAAGATTGCTACTACCTATATCAGGAAATTGAACCGCGGGTGATGATTAAACATCTCGTAATTTTTGGCCAAAATTGGCCAAATGTGTCCAAAAAATTGTTTGATCCCGGGACTTTCAAGTAGGTACTTCTTAAGACACAAATTCCTGCGCAAACCAGAGCATCTTCGTACATTCCGTGTATGAGTTATAGCGGGGCCGCTAACTTAAATTTAAGTTAGCCCACGTTTTGTAGCTCCGGCTGGTCAAAAGCTACAAAATTCGTTTTATCGCTACAAAAAAGCTACAAAAAAGACACAAAATCTCCACTATTTTGTTTTGCCGGCCTGAGGAGGGTGGCCCGCCAACTGTACATACATGCTGTAGAGTGTTTCCAAATTTAAATGCGTGCATCTTCGTTAATTATTGTGTTGCAAGGGGGCTTACGTTAGGTTTGGGGGGAAAATGGGATTTTTGATGAAGATGACTGGTGATTTCTTAAAAATTTTGGAATTCCGTAGAGGAAATTCCTACTTTTTAATTGCAACACTTGGAACTAATGAATTTTGTAGCTTTACCTACTGTTGTACATTTGGATCTTGAATATATCATTTTTGTAGCGGATAGGAATGTACCAAATTTTTGGGATTCCATAGGAGAATTTTAGGAAAATTCGCAAGAATTCTTAATGAAGTTAAGATTCTTCTAAGATTAAGATTAAGTATTCTTTGGGATCGCTAGTTGAGTGAGTTTCCCTAAAATTAGAGAAAACTGATTTTTTGTCGAGATTTCCTTGGATTTCCCCCAGTGAAACGGTAGAGGTTAAAACCCTCTGCTTGGCTCGTTCGACCGTTCATGCGCGAGAGAGAGAGACAGAGAGAGTTAATCTGAGATTTTTCTCCTATTATCCGCGATGATCAGAAATGCCGTCGAATTCGTCGCCGTCATGTGTCCTTACCCGTGACATTTGGCACAAGTTATTGTGTCTGGCGTTGCGTGCACGCACAGCAACGACCCTGGACGATTGCCAAGGAGGCGGCGGCGGCGGCGTCGTCGTCGTCCGGCGTCTGAGGCGTCTCTCCTTCTCGCCTCCAAGTGCATTTCCGATGCGGTTTGACGAGGATTATCCCAGAGTGCCGACGCGTTGCTCACTGCGAGATTAGCGAGCTCGTCGTAGTGCTAGTCTAATTATATTTTCATTGCGACCGGGGTTGATGGATCGTCGCCTCTTTCCGCGTTCGTAGGAAATTCGTCATTAACGCCCAATCGTATGAAGAGTTGGCGAACTAGTTATGCATCTTCTATTTTTCCTTAAGTTTGATTTCTCAAAAAATTTCAAATCTGGCGCATGTCTCTATAACTAAACATAATATAGATAGAACACAAATTGTGGCATGATCTACAGGAAAATTTAACACAGAAATATTGAATTTGGATTTAAGAGAACGACCTTCACTATCCAAATCTGTAAATTTGACGCCCCTAGCCCTTTTTCTTGGGGGAAATCCTACAAAAAATTAGAAAAGAAGACAACATTTTTGTTTTATCATTAAAAATTTCAGAAATCATCAATAAATATAACTTTCTCAATGAACAGTAGTTATTCCATTACATCTAAATGGCCCAAGAGATGTGCTACTGATTAATTCAGTCCAGGACTGTGTTAAGTGTTAAGTGAAATCCTTAACACCCAAGATTGTAGAAGTGAAAAGTACTCAAAAGTTAAGAAACATAGAAACTCCTGGTTATTGCAGTTTGAAGAAAATATTTTCAGTAATCTGATATTGTAATTACTTTATTCACCTACTTCAATTGAAACACACCTTCCATAATTATAAATCTATGTATGTAAATGTAAAACTGTTTAAAGTTGTTCAAATTATTAAATATACAAGCCGTAACCGGCATGCGTTGCAATACCACGTAAAGTCTAAAAAAAGAAAAGATAAATAGAAATTATAGATGACCCGGTGAACTTCGTATCATCTACATATATTTTTAAAAAATATAGTCAAAACTTTTACAAAATTTTTATCTACATTAGATTAAATGCACCACAGTTATACACATAATCAATTTAAGGCTTTCTGATGTACTATATTTTTGTCTTTTTTGCGGTGCGTAAATATATAAAGATCATGGTTTTACGACTCGCGAACACGCGACGTATCGCCCATGCGCGAAACAGGGAAACTCCAGGTTGATTCCGCAAACTGTCCTTGTATCTGCAATTGTATCTTATCTTTTACAATTTTTAATAAACAATTTATCAAAAACTACCTTGAAAGTGGGCATGAAATTTTCCTGTACAATATGCGTTGCACCAAACGACGTCATTTGAAAGCAATTATTACATTTTTGGATCTTGGCCAAGAAATGTTTAGAGTAATTTCCCACCCAAGAAACTAATGAGCGTAATGGATCTGGTGGTGGGAACAATTGTGGCAATTTTACTTTACCACAGCACATCATAATCCAGTAGATTCACTGCTGTATTTTAACGCTTTATATTGACAAATGATTGTCATTTCTCCAATCGTTACGGATAGATCGGCACAATCATCTATTTCCGGGTCGTAGTGGAATGCTACTCGTTCTACGTTTACAGGAACACTGCGTCTGCGGAATCGCTCTATTTCATTGTGTCGTGCTCGCTGCTGTTGTGTTTGATGTGCCCGAAGTCGTTCCATTCTAAGTCTATCTACTTCTTAATTATTCACTGTTGAATGGAATTCTGTCAACCAATACGAATGTTATCATTATCTGTCTCTCGCTGGTCGTCAGTGCGATTTGCACGTGAGGTAGCTCGTCGCACATTTGATTGACTTCGACGACCTAAGTCAGATCGTCTTCTTCTTGGCATTTTAAAATCAATAAAGTTCTCGCGCACTGACAAACTGATGATAGATTTTAATAATTGTCTTAATAATTATTTGACATCCAGTTTGAGTACAAATGTCAAAATACAAAACGTACCTTTTTTAGTATTTCCGTTACTTATTATTTATGTTTCTCGCCGCTTAAACCTTCCCTGAACTTCCACAAATATTTCAATATCAAAATTAGCAAAATCGGTCCAGCCATTCTCGAGTTTAAGCGAGACAAACGAACAGCAATTCATTTTTATATATAGAGACATGTGTATGCGGTCGCACGAATTTTTGTAATTGATTTACCGTGATGGTATCGAAATTAATTATGTTACCGTACGAACTCGAAAAGAATGATGCTGGCTAGTCTTTAGGAATTCGCGAGGCTTTAATCCTGACATACATTTACGTGGGCGTCCTCCTTCTGCATGCTACCAATTTATCCAGTGCTATTCTTACTATTCTGCATTCTGCATGCTATAGCGTGCTAATGTATTGGTTTGACTCCCCTTTTCTATTCTTAAACCGTTTTGCTGATATCTCTCAGTAAACGGTTTCTCTGTCATGCGTCCAAATGCCTTCAGTCCATTTATTTTAAGGAATTCTTGGGTTGTCGCTTTGGTTTGTTGCCGTTACAATTAATATATGAAAAAGTCTTTTTAATACTATTGCTCATATCAAATAACGAGAATATATTAAGACATTAAGTTAAGTCGACGTTACTAGATCTCGACAAAGCAACGAAATTACATCGAGGCGCCATTAAGACAAGCTGGAAATAATTAGAAGATTAGGTAATTAAACTAGTCAGTGAGGACAAAATAGGTTAATTTATGATACGGTGCCTCTATTACATCAATAATCGCAGACGAAATCTCTTTGCCGTAAGTTCATAACGAGATCGCGGTTTAATAAACATAACCTCGTGTGCCCGTGTCCCTTGAACGGTCGCTCCGTCGGTGACCAGTGACCGTAGTTAACCTCAGAACGCCGCCTAATCTGGTCTTGATGTCTTGGGACTCCCGCCGACAGAGTTTCCTGGTTATATATCGCGCGTTTCGTATTCTCCTTCCGTCACCGTATCTATCTTCTTCGGTTTACGAGCGTAACCGGGACCCGAGAGCCGTCCAGTTGCGGGACGGGAGAGTGAAAGTGGGAAAGTTTATCATGGTGAAGACGGTCAAAGTTTGACCGTCCGTTAAATTTGACTGACTGCTGGAATTGTGTCTCGCCGCCAAAGGTGGCTAGGTTGGTAGTTTCGCGGTCCCGTTAAAATTATTGGTTCCATGTTGTTAATCTTGGGTTCCATTAATTTGGAAATATATACTCGCCATATTGTCTTCAAAATATCTAAATGACATTTCACTTAAATTACTTAGGAATTAAGTAAATTGAAAGTACTTATTGGGATGGATAACTCATAGTGAGTAATTTTGACCAATTACTTTTTGGTGTAAATTGATCACTTAGGGTGTGAAAAACGAGTCTTCAACTTATGTTACCTATTAGGTGGTATTCAATACGCCTTGATTTTAGTGAAATATGGTGCCCTACATATTTGACCAATTTGCAACCAGCAAATATGATATAAACTATTCTGTAGCCCTGTAGACCTATTTAGTAATTATGTTATTGTACGACCTGCTATTAGGAATCTCTTTTCACCAATTTTGTTGCCTTGAACTACCTCACGAAATTCTCTGAAATATAACTCAATCTCTACATAAATAGGTAAAATTAATTTAGATTTTGGTGAACAACACATAAATTGTTAGCTGGGATAGTTTCTGAAACATTCTGCAAGTCGCTTTTGTCCACTCCATTTAGAGCACAAATTTCTGTTTTTGATGTGACCTAAAGTTTAAAACAAATTGTCTCCATTGTCTGACCGATTTTCTCTTCTTGATGAGTTCAATAATCTGTCGGTAAAAAGTGATGCTTTTGCACTTCATCCTAGCTTTAACACAAGACAAAAAAAGAGAAATTTGCTTGAGACAATGGAGCGTACCGTAATTATATTAATCTTGGATTTTTTTCCAATTTAAGATGTGAACTGCACATGTGAATTGTAAGTGATGCACGGTTAATGTATGAAACGTGTAAATTGTATTTCTTAACGTGTTAGCGCAAAAACGAACTAACGACGGTTACGTAATGGTAGATGTAATCTTGGTGGTCATACCCTAATTGAAATAATTGGTTGGGTTAGCATTTTTTGGGGAAATGAAGGGTGTGCAAACATGGAATTGAGTTTTTCAGAATTGCCGTCAAAAAGTGAAGCTTCATACTTTTATTGAGTTGTCATTAACGATTTCCCGTCTAAAAGCGTTTCGAGTCTTGCACATGACAATACTAATGACGACACAAAAAATTCCTGTCGTCGACCCACATACTTACATACCTACTCTAAACATAATAATTGTAAATTATATACGAAATAATGAATTTCATTTCCAAGACGAGACATTTTCGATCGCATGTCGTTTAATTGTTTCCTTTCGTGCGTCGTCATTAATTACCGCCTTCAAAGGGATCAGTCCCTTCGCCGTTTCTTACGGGACGAGGTGCTAATTAAAAGCTGCTAATCAATTCTCGAGCGTAGCGAGTACACGACCCATTAGGGGATAATTCCCCTAAATTTTTAACTAAGTACGAGTTCAATAACACTCCGCTCTCGTTCTGACCTTTTTCGCGTGATTTCTAAGGTACTTATTTGGCAGATAAGGATCGCAGACCGCGCGAATATGCCCGAATTTCGTGGATACGTACACGTCGGGAAAAAAATAACGCCCGGTCGTCTGCTATCTGCTAATTTTCGGTAAAAGCGTGCCAACGATGGTTAGTCCTGCAATAAATTAGGTGGGCAACTGCGGAATATATACATGCACGACGTACGGGTCCGTACATTTCGGTAATTACATTCGGCAGACGGTTATTTTTTTACGTCGGGAACTAGGCGGGATAGGACGAGCCCGAATAATACTTTTTTTACGGGATAATCGATACGTTGTTAGGGAAATAATTGATGCATCGTCGGCCGTAAAATTACTGAAGAGGGAAGGGAAATTCCAAAGTACAATAGCCGAAAAACAAAGTTTAATTGTTACGTCGATAACGAACTTGGTCTCGTAGCGACGGGACTCCGTTTCGAGACGTCGGGCGATCTTCAGGTTTTTGACTTAGAATTAGGGTTAGGGTTAGCCGAAGGTTAGGTTAGACTCTTGGAGTACCTCAGAATAATTGACTTGTTGATCAAAACTTTTGATCCGACGTAGGGAAGCACACATACCTACCTACCTACATAAACTTCTGGACAAAATTAACGCACCACCACATATATTTTGTGTTATTCCAAAATAATGATGATTTTTAGTTGTTTAGCAATCTTACAAGTAGGCTCTGGATATACTTCGACAGTTCAAGTAAATTGTCAAGAACATGGGTTTTGATTTAAAAGTGTAATAGCAAAGAAAAGCATTTTCGATGAAAATTGATTTAAAATCTGATCAGAAATTGTTGCTTATTATGACTAATTGTTTTGAGCCACCAAGGTTTTTTGTTATTGATAGTGTAAGTGCGAGTGTTCTCCAGTTTAATAATGAATCGCAGAACAAATTTGTCAGTGGAAGAAGCAGTAAGAGCATCAACTTTGCTGAATGAGGGATATTCGATGCGTCATGTTGCTAATGTGATAGGAAGAAACCATTCCAGCATAAGTCGCATGGATAGACGATTTAACGAGACAGGTTCTCATTTACGAAGGCCGGGACAAGGGCGAAAACGGTGTACAAATCCATTAGCATTAGATGAACGTTTTCTTAGACAATCCGCTCTAAGAAACAGGACAACGACTAGTACCATCCTACAAAATGAGCTCGTAGCTGCTCGCAATCTTCTTGTATCTTCCCGAACGATTAGAAGGCGCTTAAATGAAGCTGGATTAGACAGCAGAAAACCGGCCAAGAAACTCCTGTTCACCAGAGAGCACAAAATTCAAAGGTTGCGTTTTGCGAGACAACATCAAGCTTGGACTCGTAATGATTGGAAGAGGGTTTTATTCTCAGATGAAACGAGAATCAGTCTTAAATCTTCTGATGGACGTGAGCGTGTCTGGAGAAGGCCAGGAGAGAGATTTGCAAGTTGCAATATCTCTCCAAGAGTTCCGTTTGGTGGTGGCTCTGTAATGTTTTGGGGAGGCATCTGTTTCGATGGCCGCACAGAATTGGTCCCCATACGTGGTAGGTCAATGAATGCGGATTATTATCTGGAACAGATTGTTGTTGACCATGTAATGCCATTTGCTCCTATTGTGGGACCGAATTTCTTGTTTATGCAGGACAATGCTCGTCCTCATGTGGCTGGGCAGGTTATTCGCTACTTAAATGCTATAGCTATTCCGTTCATGGAATGGCCAGCCAAGAGTCCCGACATGAACCCAATAGAGCATCTATGGGACGATATTAAAAAAAGGATTCGACGTCGTACATCTCCACCTGCCAACCGCAATCAACTGGTAGATGCAGCAATGCAGGAATGGGAAAAGATTCCTAAAGAAGTCGTTCAAAATTTGATCTCCAGTATGCCAAGACGCATGGAAGCAGTAATTAGGAGTAGAGGAGCACATACATGATATTAGAACAGCTCTAAGTCTGAAAATTCTATTGTTTTCTGTTTGCAAGTTTGCATTGTTTCCAAGAAAAAAATTGCTTTAATAAAAAATTATTAGAGATAACGCCCTGATTTGCTGATTTCATTTACTAGCTACTAGACAGTACCTAACTATAAGCTTTTATAAAAATGTCATTGCAATATTAATATCGGTATTGTAATTATACAAGTTTAATTGTGTGGTGCATTAATTTTGTCCAGGAGTTTATATATCATCCTCCACCTTCTCCTGTTTCTTCAATCCTCTTCTTCCAAATCTCTCTTTTGCATAGCATTTCATATGCCTCTTAGCCTTTCTGATCTGGGTCTTCCTCTTTTTCTTCGTTGTACAGGTTTCCATTCAAAAGCCTTTTTTATGTTCAATTTGTTCTCATGCGTTGCATGTGGCCATACCAGAACAGTTTTTTCTCTGTATTTCATCAAGAATGGTATTTTCTACATGCATATTTTGTCTAATTACCTCGTTTCGTTTATGTTGTACCCTTGATATAACGGCACTTCTCATTCAGAAATCCATTTCTACAGCGTAAGGCCGAGATCCTGAATACTTTTGTTTATTGCTCAGATTTCCTCACCATAGGTTACACAGTTTTAGAATATCGCCTCGTACATGTGTTCTTTGAGTTTTTTTTTATAACGTTGTTTCACAGATAGGGATGTAGTTGTGGGAATATTGTTTCACCTTGACCGAGTTTCCTGCGAATACCTATTTCATCTCTGCCATCTTGCGTATTCGTCACTCCCAAATATTCATATTGTGTTGTATGCTTTATTGTATTTCCTTCCACATTCAGGTCTCTTGCTACTCCCCCGATGATCTTCTCTAATATCTTCTCTAAATTGATCTCTAAACCCTATGCCTTGTATTCATCCATTCATTTTGTGACCATGTAGTTGGCATCGTCTTCATCCTCTGCTAATATTAATGGATCATATGCGAACAGCAATGTGTGGATATGTTGGTCATTTAATTGTATGCCCATAGTTTTACACATCTTCATCCACTTATGTAAGGCTTGTTCCATATACACTTTGAATAGAGTGGGAGAGATTGGACCACCTTGTCTTAGCCGTTTATCAGTTTTGACTGGTGAGTTCCACTTTTCGCTTGACTCATTGCTTTTTTGTACGTTTGCTCGATCCTGTGAAATGTTTTCTCTCCTCATCTCCTCCTTCGGAAGGGGGACGATTCTCGGCGTGTTTCGTTAAAATTTCATCTGGCCGGAATAGAAAGAAAGCTCGTGCGAGGAATTCCTGCAACCCCCGCCATCATAACCGATCGCGTGCAGGGGAGACGGGTCCCTTGTACGGATTCGTCAAGGCATTATGTTTCCTCTCTGGCTGGTAAACAACTTCAAGGGTGATCGAACAATTCCACGTTCGAGGCAGTCAAGGGTTTGTTTGTTGTTTCGGCGAGGCCTCGGAACAATGGAGATCATTCAGAAATTACCCTCGCGGCTTTCTTTCCTCCTTCTCCTCCTCCTCCTCCTCGCCAAAAGGGCATAATGGCTTTCGAGAGTCGAGAGAGCTTCGTTGAGAGATTGGTTCAAGGTCGGGGATTTTTATTTGTACGTAATCCGTGGTGGTTATAAGTTTGCAGACGTCGACGAAGACGTGTGACGTTGCTTTACGCGGGAACGAACTTTGAAAGTGGAAAAAAAGCGAAGGAGTGAAACGTCCAAAATTTACTTTTAGCTTAGGAATGGTTCAAGGGTCAACAACACCCGATGAAAGCAAAAGGGCGAATTTGGGTATTAAATAAAATAGTCTGAACTTAGTTTTCAGCGTCTCATAATGAAATTAGCCAACTTGCCAAATAATTAATCTTGAGTCCATGCAAACTAGTTATTGATAACCGAAGTCAATTATGCTCGAATTTATGTTGAAAAGGTATGAAATCATAAACGACACCCTAGTTATATAAATGATATACGTAGGTACTGGTGAGTAAATAAAAGATAATAATAATTTTTAGCAATCAGTCTGCATGAACTTATCTTAGTAAGTAAATGTTTCATTAAAGTCTTTCACTCTTGGCACGAGGAAACAGTCCACTTTCAGTTATACTTATAATTCCACTTACAATTCATAACTTTTTGCTAGTCATCTAAATACTTTAATAGTATTGCCCATGAGACGAGACGAGACTTTGAAAAATCTCGTCTTGTCTCGCAAAAAAGGCTGAAAGTCTCGTCTCGAGATAAAATTCTCGTCTCGTCTCATGTCTCGCGCGAGAGTCTCGCAAAATCTCGCGATTTCGTGCATATCTTTCATTTTGCCGTTTTATTACATCCGGTTCCTCCTTGCTCCTCAATTATATCGAAATGCTTTTCAAATTTGCTTTTTCGACAAGAACTGAAATAAACCAATTATTATAATAGGTCGATTATAACATGAGAAGTCGGGTGAGAAATAGGTAGATGATCTCCAAAGGTCGGTGAATATAAAATAAATTGTCGTAGAGATACATATTACAAACTAATAATCGTAAAGCTTAACAAAAACTCTGTCAACAGGGATAGAATGTCAAACTTTTTTCCAGTTACAGAAGAAAAAAATTATTTTATCCAACATAAAAATGTTGTGAATAAGTATTTGTATTTCTAAGACTTTTACCACAATTCAATTAAAAACTAACTTAATTTACAATTATTTACCTACAGAAACTGCTCGCTATTATGAGGCTTTAAAAATGTGTTTCAATACCATTCGCGATAATTAGGATAATTAATTATTATTTGCCATTTTCAACTGCGATACTTCGAGACTTTTGCGAAACTCTCGTGCGAGATTCGAGACGAGACTTTTCGAAAGTCTCGTCTTGTCTCGCAAGAAAAATTTAATGTATCGTCTCGAGTCAGGTATCGAAAACGAGACGAGACGAGACTCTCGCAAACGACAATATCGTGGGCATCACTATACTTTAATTCATATTAGGTACGAGCTTATAGTGATTATCTACGGTAATCTAAAATGTATCATATAATAGCTTAATACTGTTCTAATTCATTTTTTGCATCTTTCTTCTGAACTTCAGGATGTCCAAAGAATCGGAATAAATGTTGATATAAAATAGGGCCATAAACCCATACATTTCCCTGAAAATTCTCGTGAAATTTGCGTGAACACGCGAATCTCGCTAATCAAGCCATCCACATCGAGCGTAGCACTTCACTATGAAAGTTTTCCACTTCAACTAGAACGATTTGAACAAATTAAATTTTGCCCGTTTTCAGATATCTCCCTTCTTACTTCGCTTCCCGGTTAACCCTCATAGATTTTTTTCCAAAATCTTACAATGGCATAATTATACATCGAGGAATTTTAACCCCGATTCATTATAGGGGTGAGTTTGAGTTGTTTTTTGCTTTTCCTCTACATATAAACCTTTAGATTGAAGGTTGCACATATATCCAGAAGATTTTAATCTAAGGTCGACTTGTTTGGGGAGTTTCCAAAAAATAACTCATTGCGAAGGGTGGCTTACCCCAATAATTTTGAGTCATTTGGTCGTGATATCATTTTTCTCGAGAAAATCCAAAATACAAACTGCAAACCACGCGAAATAGATCTAAAAGCGTTAAACGCTCTACATTGTACCTAATATAGCCTGTGCATTAATGCTGGAGTTAGTGAAGAAGAGCACAATGGTGTTTCATAAAAGCATATCCGGTGACCGTATCAAAATAATATACATAATTAATTAATGTATTAATACGCTTTATAAGGCAAGTTGCAGACATGTACAGAGGATCAGTACCGTGACGCACACTCCGAACCGCTTTTTATTTAACCTTAAAAAGTCTCTTTGCAAGGGAATATTACATAAATGGCGCTGTTGCGTGAAAGCATTTGATTTTTACTCGATGGATAAAACAGGAGCGTATTTTTTAAAGGCTAATTTTTTAATTGTTCGCTGGGACTTAATTAATGATTATGTTACTGTTATTTTTTGGGTAACATAATATATAATAATGTGCTGGGGTCAGCAGACCCCAGAACATTTATATATAGCAAATATTTCATAATATTATTGATATAGGATGAAACAGTAATATTATTGAACACTGTCACTGAACTGAACCAAAAGAAGTAAAATGTATAAACCATAAGAAAACACCAAGTCTTCACCACCGATTTATGTCCAATGAGCGACCGGTTTCGACTGTCTAGCAGTCATCATCAGGCTCGTAATAAAAAATCCTTTTAGGGCTCCAGCTGAACAATATGTGAGACGTCACAGGTAAAACAGACATAAACAGTTAAAACTTAAAATTTCTTCACACATCGAACAGTAACATTCATAGGAAACATGGAAAAAGCACTAATAGGAATAGGATAGGTCTTTGAAGTAAAATGTATCATTTCTCCCAATATTGTAATATTGCCCTTTTGCTTGTTTTCTAAATACCTAATGCATTTCTCTACTTCCCACAACACCTTTCTTGAATTTTGGATTCTTCCGATGGGGCGATTTAGGATCAGCAGTTATGCCAAATGCTAGAGGAAGTATAAATTGTACCTTTAATCTCACTTTTTACGATTAGAGTTATTCCTTGAATTAATGGCGCAAGAAATTGTATGATTCGTCATCCCGTAATAAAACTGGTTTGTTATATAATCGAAACTGGTTCCAATTATTAGGTTTGAATCGATGGTGTTTCATGATAGGCACTAATTCCACGTAAATGAAAAAGAAGAGTAGTTAGCGAGTTTTTCTTCCATTTGATTCCCATTAGGATAAGTGAGTAATGCAATTTAAACCTTTGTCGATTTTTTTGGAAACCTGTAATAAATCATATCCCTAACCTAGGTCAATCCGAGGTAAAAAAAGAACCTTGAAATTCAATCCGTGAGCATTCCAGAGGTCTCGCGATTTATTTATACCACCTGAGCTATAAATAAACCTAAAAAATATGGGAAGCGAGATAATACACCGAAAAACCGAAGAGCCATCAAACTACTTTAACGAAACGCGTCCTATAGCGACGAATTAGCATTCACGAGGTATTCATTTTGGCTATAAATTCGGTTTAATTGCAAAACCGTGAGCACGAAGAAGCGTCTCGGTCGTGGGTGGTGTGGCTATAAGGAGTAGACATCTCAAATCTCAACTATACCGCTGCTATTCTAAACATAGATGGAACGGGGTAGGATGGCACGGTCACTCACTTCTAATTTTATTCTCATATTTTGGTAATGTTCTATCATCTCCTCATCCGACACTTAACCGTAACTGCCAACAAATAAAAATTGCTCGACTCTTCGAAACGTCATATCACAAAACAACGATTTTGGCCAATTTACAATTTTTCCAAAAATATTTCAAAATATTCTAGTCAGTAACAGAAGACGAATGATGGAATGATGAGTTGTATGTAAATTCAAATTTATATGGATATAAGTTATAGTCATAATTCTTAATTCTTAAGTGACTTAATGTGGTTTGTGTAGAATGTAATTTGAGACTTTTTCTAACTAAGTTCTCACCTAATTATAGAACTTTCAAAGTGTCTAATGAAGATTGTAACAATTTGCAATTGCAATTGTCTTAAGACAAATATGTCATTTAAAATAAGACATTCCAATCTTTGAAGAAAGTGGAGGAATTTTCAAGCTACTGTAACCATCTTATACGGTTTTTAAAGGAAAATATGAAATTTATAATCTTTAAAAGAAATATGAGATTTTCAAAGAAGTCTTTAGAGTTTCAATGATGACATTTTTTGGTGTGTTGCAATTGTCTTAAGAAAACCATGAAGTTTGAAATGTAATTGGGGGCCTTTAAGAAGATCGACATCTCTAAGGGTACTTGAGAGTTTTTAAGGTGACAATTTGAAAAGAAGTACGATTGAAGAGAGTAAAGGGAGTTTGTTCCAAAAATGTAACTGCAGCCATTTGAAAACTTTCTACAGTTTCTGAAAAAGTCAGAAAAGTTTCTGACAATTGTAATGACCTGATGATAGTTTTGAAGGAGTTGTAGTTATTTTACGAAAAACGCCAAGTTGTAAATGTAATATATGACGTCCTTCAAGCAGAAGCTAAATGAGAAGCGGTCATTGTCGAAGTTATAATTCGTCGTTATGCAACAGGTGGAATTTGTACATACTTGTAAACACGCTACTTAATTTTTAATAGAAAATACCGACATGTCGATTTTTCCAAAATGATTTTTGCAACCATCTCCAAAACCCGATAATGTAAATCCCAAGTCATTCATCCTTTACTACAAAGGAGAGAGAGAGAGAGAGACTTAAAAACTGGTCGCCGCCATAAAATCCTGTGAGCCTCTCGAAAAAGGACTTGACATACCTACATGCTCACGTATAGCATGTAGGTATGTGTGTATTTAGTTATGGAACAAAAGCGGCTGTGATTCAGGCTGAGATTGTCATCCATGCAAATAAATACCGTCCGCGACGTTAAAATTGACCTATCCAAATAATAAATTTTGACGTGGAGCGCGCGCTGCTATCTCACATCTCCCGTCATAAAGTTAATTCAGTGGTAAATGCTCTTTTAATTCCGACAGTTGTTGCTTTTTTGCCAACCAATTAACGAGGAACCAACAAAAAAAGAAGAAAGCGACAAATCCGCAAAACATCAGAAACTGTGAGGTATAACATGCAACGCTTTATAATATTTATGAGTGTGCAAATTTAAAAGGAAAACATACAGTTTTGGCATTATTAAAGAGGTCCGTAATTTGGGGCCGATTAATGTTTTGATAAGTCGAGAGCCATTCTATACGCTATTTAATTTCTGAATTAAGATTACGTAGGAGATACCGCAAAATACTGCCGTGATTTACATTTTAAATTTATTTTGTTATAATGTACATACATTATAATTGTTTTTATGGAGAGTGCAGTCGGATTTAATGCACGCTCTTAATGCAAGACTCTTTGCAATCACTGTCCTGCGAAACTACCGTAATGTGTCTAAATAAGAAGATTTTTTTTTCTTTATTAATCAACCATAGCTAATAAGCCAAAATTGAAAATTTTGTAGTTTACTTGGAAAAACCTCTGAACACCCTTTTCAAAAACTTCTCCACATTTTTTACAATTTGTAACTCTGTTCGATATTACATTGCCACTCTAGATTAATACAGGAGGGACATCTTATGACCAACAGCAGAAACGCGCGACAGAAAACTTTTTACTCATTCTAACCTATAAATGCGTTAATATAACAATACATAAGTATTAAATATGCATTATTAAAGTATTACACGACTTGCAAAACTGCTATATCTCGCGGAGCAGCCGATTTCGGCCACGAACCTTTTTCAGAGTAAGCGGAGGATTATGGTACGTTGATAAATACGCCGACTTCGGCCACCGTTCTACCTGAATTGCTTAGGGCTTAGCATAGGGTTTCAATGGGTCGGTGGAACCGAAATTCGCCCTGCTGTCAAATTGTAAGCGAATCAATAAACCAAAGAAATTTCAATGATTTTGAGAAAAATGGTTCATTGGAAAATTTTTAGTATTAACCAATTATCCGCTAGTTAATAACTTGGCTTTGTGTAGAGAGCAAATGTTTCTCTTTACAATATCTACATTTGCAACATACATTCAAGAAAAATTATTCGTCCTATTCGTTTTGCTAAACCTCAATTGTTTATCCTTGCCCTTTAAGAAGCGTTAGCGAATTCATATAATAATTATAGTCGTAGGGAAGGAACTCGTTGGTCCTCTGAGAGGTTTTACCTACTTTCGAATTTTAATAATTTCTCTATTTTCCTATTTTACTTTTACTAACTTAACACTAAACTGAAAGAAATTAGTGACCGAAATCCACCCAATTTTATTTTATTGCACCTACCTGGCCTAACGAGCCATAATCCTTACTAATCCTACTGATAAAATCGCGTGGTCGAAGTCGGCTGTGATTTTCTTCTCTGTGGGGAATGGTGGCCGAAGTCGGATGTCCCCATATCTCGAGTTAAGTATCTCAAATCTGCCAAATAAATTATAAATACTCTTGCTCATGCTTAAACATGCTCTTCGTTATAATACTGCTTAATCTAAAATTCAAAACAAAAATTATTAAAAGTTCCGAACTAACTCAAACTCAAAAGTCCATACGCTGATTGAGAAATTGTGGTTATTAATAAATTTTACTTTCCGGCAGCCAAGACGTGTCAAGTTACTTTCTTTGGAATCTGATTTCGTAACAAATTATGTAATTATGTAAAACGGTATCGTCAAAATAGAATTTTATAATAATGTCGGTACTTCGGGATTTTCAGAGTCAATGCACCCCGCGAAAGTGATTGTGACATTACCCATGCAGTCACAATAGAAATTCTATTTGCTGTTGTAATCTTCGGACCGACACCCACTTGGCCTTCTATGACTGTAATAATTTTTAAATAGGTAACATTTTGGCAGACTTTCGTAGACCGCTTGTCTCTGAGCACATTACATGTATTGTTTTTTTTTTATTTTCAACGGAATACTTATTCTAATTGCAAACGTCTTGTTTTATTTCGGTAAAAATTGGAAGTGAGCTAGACAGGTCATTTGCGTCATTCCTCAAGGTGGTTCACCTACTAAATTGGTACGGTACAGCCAAGGCCAGCATGCAAACGGCTTCTTCATAGGTCTAAGCGTTTCCAGGGGGCAGGTTGCGATCAAATAAATTTTACCAAAATAAAGGGTCAATTCGTAACAGGACACCGTGACCGGTCATTATAACTATCTCTCATTGAAGTTTATATATGTGCTAAAATTATCGTCGTTTCGGTATCATTCACACGTATAAAACACACACACACTCACCATACAGTCTGTGTGAAATTGTAACGCGTGTTTTCTGAATGAACGGGATGGTTATTTTTATTTCGTGCACACAATGCAGCGGGATATTAAAACGGCTGGTTTCGTCTGTAAGTTTGTTTCAGTCTAGATTGAAATTTCGAGTTAGGTTGCTGTGTTGGTGATTTTTCTGTTTTGGGTTGTCCGATATTGAAATTTTTTCTTCTTAATTATTAATCCGTAATTTTTATTCATAATATCCATTAGGACATATTAAAATTGTTGGAAATGGTGAAATAATAAGGAAACAAAAGTTTCGAAACGCAAGGGGGCAAGGATCAACTCACTGAGCCTAACAGCCATCATCAGAATTTGCTGTACAATGTGAAATTTATATTGTAATTACGTGGAATGTGTTTTCCAAATTAGGGTTAAGACTACCTGTAGTACTACCATCGGACGAAAGTGTATAGTTGAAAATTAAGACGCCGGACGAAAGTGTATTACAAAATTTATTCATAAAGGGATTACGGACGAAACTGTATTTACCGGATCCGTTAGGTGCGTGAAAATTTTATTGTAAAATGTCTTCATAAATCTATTTTATCGCGTATTGTACGACTGTTACATATCTCTTATTGAAGTTGATTCTAATAATTTTTATATTAGGTAATAAGAGTTGTCACTTTCGTTTATCACGTCAGGGCAGATTTATGGCTGTCCCGTAAATTAAGAAAGTGGGACTGTCTTAAATGAATTGAACTTCAATTACTGTCGCACATGAAATCTGCCGGCGTAGAATTTTTGATTACTACCTATTTTAATCGACTGCTGCCTATTTTTATCTGCCTACAACCTACATTCCGAAAAATGCAGGTTGCCCGATGTCGCACTATTTTCGTTTCCTTAATTATTATTATAGTGAGAAGGAGCTCACGGTCACATGGAGACCTCCTCTCATTATCTATTTTTGATTTCATTCATTTAATTTTCCCGAGAGAGAGTTCTGCGACCTAACGCAATAAACATATCGGATTTTGGATTGGGCGACACCGGCCGCTTGCCAGACGATTCTAATGGGGAATATTATTAACGAGTCGTGACGAACAGACAATATGCCATTTCGAAATTTGAACGAGTTGCGGTGTTATGTGCAAATTTAAAAACGTTAGATATTTCGAAAATGGTCGAGGTTGCTTTTTCTATTTGACAGATGCGTAAGGGCCCATTATGATTAGCCCGTTTCTAAACTCATAAATGGCACGTCTTGCGTCATTTTGCCTCTTATTTTCATTTCGTACAACTTGCATATCTTCCGTTTATAAGATTGGTGATTTCAGGATCAAATTCGCTTTTAAAATTTTCTCTTTTTGGGGCAATTCAGCATTCAAAGTAATTTCAAAAAATTTAACATATTTCCGCGATTGCTGAGCATTACATTTTTTAGTAGGTACTTTGCCTAGTGGATAAAAAAATTCATCAGGTGGCAAGGGTTAATAAGTAAATGTGGTCCAATTAATTCCATTACATTAATTACGTATATTACATCAAACACATTATATTAATTACGTTAAGGTGTGTGTGCGTAATATGTATTATTGTACCTATTATATTATGACATGTTTCAATTAGGAACAAATTAAAATATGTACAATTATCATAACTCTACTATTGTCTAATATAAATATATCCCACGAGTTGGGATCCTAAGGGATATCCACATCCACCAAGCAAGACATTGCAGAAGCTTTTCTTTGTAAGTTTTTTGACTGCTTTTTCAAAATTAATTTGTAATTTCTATAGAGAAGTTATATCTACTATTTCAATTTACTTTTGGTTCATGAACTAACCAGTGGTTGTCCTCTGGGATTTTTGCCTGTTTAAATTTTATGTAAGTTCGTGCTTTGGATGCTTCATGAAACGCTTCCCGTCGAGGTAAATTTCGTCTTTGGGATCCGATGATCCCGGCACATAAAGATGTGAATTACAACGAACCCGCCGTGATTATGTGTAATTTTTACGGCATCGTAACTTTTAACGAAGCATCAATAAACCAACACTACATTGTTTTAAAAACGAGATGCACCAAAGTTCCGACCTGTTTGTATTATAATTTCCCAAAGCTCTCTCTCTCTCTCTTTCTTCGTCTTCCCTTCTCCTGTGATAATGTACACAAGGTGGCTCGGGTGTATAATCTTTAAACGGCGATGTTGTACGTACTCAATTTATTTATCCAATGTAAATTCAGTGCGGCTTTGATTTGTATTTATGTATGTGTGTGTGTGTGGAATGTGCCCTCTTCTTTTGCTATTACGTACGTATATTAAAAGATAAGGCTGGGGGTATTTACGCTAGTAGCCCCACATGTTTTATGTAAACGTTGCGGCACTCGATAGTGATACGTTCACCTTTACACTATTAATACATCCTTATTGAGGATCTGATCGATTTCGATTGGAGAGTATTCGCGAACGAATTCCTTTATTGCATTGCGCCACGTAAATATTTTAACAGAAGCTGTTAGAAGCGGCTAAGCCAGGGTGCTCACAGAGTCGGAAAATCAGGGAAAAGTCAGGGAATTCTAAATTTAGTCAGGAAAATCGGGAAAAGTCAGGCGTTTTCGAGTATTTTAGGGCTATTGGGGAAAAAGTGCGGAAATTACGACGCCATCAATATTGTCAGTTAGTCATATTGTCAATATAAAGAAGCTCTCAAACTGCAAAAGCAGAATAAGATTAAAGAAATCGAAATTGTAAATGATGTTAGACTGGCAACCATTAAAATCCGTGAGCTTGAAGACCGAAAAAAGTTGCGCAAGACAACTTTTACAATCAAACAGCAGAACTTGATAAGGAGATTGCAGATCTTACCACAATAATCTCTAATAAGAAGAAAATTTACACAATTGCATATTTTGTACTCACACGCAAGACAACCTCAAAAATGAAAAGCAGCCAAACCAAATGAGACCTTAGCTCTAAGGCAGTTTAATTGAGATATTTACAAGGCATACCTAATACAGTAAAAATGATCTGAATATTTTGTATATCGACGTAACATTAATAATTTGAAATATTATTTATGAATCACAATAAATATTAAGAAATTTTGGTTCTGCCGTTTTCACAAGTTTTCAATGATATTGTTCCTATGATCCTTCAATTACTTTCTTGAGAAAAGACTTCCTAGAAGAACGCGTGAAAAACTGCTGATTACAAAAATAAGGTCGGGAAAATTTGAAAATGTGGCGGGAAAAGTCAAGAAATTTCGAAAGAAAAATTTTATGGGCAGTATATAAGTACAGGGCCATCCATCAGTCGAGTCGTTTTTAACAGCGCGCAGAACCAATAAACATGTTTTCCATAAAGCTCTAAAATAAAAGCGTTACATTGTTGAAAAGTCACGTGTTGTTGATGTCAGTCTGGATCACAGCAGATCTGGAGGATGGTTTTTTAAAGGTTTCAAGCGTTCTCCGGAAACGTAGTTTAGGTCTTCCCGCATTGCCTCGAAATGTCTAGTTTCAACTGGGATTTTCCATTTCCTACAATTTTCAGAATGCGAACTGCTCGGGCCGAAAAGACGGCTTGCCCATTTCGGGACCTTAGAATCCGAAAAATCCCGCGATCTATTCTTAACCTCGCGAAATGCCCCGAATAAAGCGATGTGTCCCCATTCATTCACCGACGTCCTCCTTTTTTGAGAAGATTCCTTTGATCGCGCGCACCCGCTCCCCTTTCGTAGGGGTCCCCCTGGGGGGGCTCGAGGCGTCGCGAGAGGACCGGAGGCGTCGCGACGGTCTAGACGTCTGCGACCTTGCTGGAAATAACCGAGACGCCGGAAGACTTCGCGGCGGCGGCCTCTGTCCGGCACATTCTGGAGCCGGATTTAGACATTTAGATGCCACGTCTACGGAGGAAGATGTGATGAAATTACCCTTTACCTGACACTTCGGAACGGTGCGCAGTTAGCAGCCGAAAATCCAGCAGCCGAGTTTTCAAAGTGACGTTTCTAGCAGCAATTTCATCAGTGGCGTCTCAGTGTCAAAAATGACATTTCAGTTAACATCGCAACTAAACAATATGCAGTTAAAGCGACTGTGGAAGTTTTTAACGAACTACAAGTTTTTGAAAATTTTCAGGAATCTTGGTGCGTATGGCCTCAGGAGTGGCCAGGATTTCAAGAAGAATTGGGGATTCAAACCTACATTCTTCTTCTCTAGGTGCTGGCTCCGTTTCGAAGGTTGGCAATCATCATTACAATCTTTATTTTTGAGACCGCGTCTAAATAATTCGTTGTTACTGCATCCAGACCACTCCCTAAGGTTCTTCAGCTATGAGTTTCGTCTCCTTCCTATGGATCTTTTTCCTTGCATAATAGTTTGAAGTATTCGATATTTCTCTCCCCTCATGACATGCCCCATATATTCCAATTTTCTTCTCTGTATTGTTGGAATTATTTCTCTCTCCTTATGCATACGTCTCATCACTTCCACGTTAGTCACTCTCTCCATCCATGAAATCCTCAGCATTCTCCGGTAGTTATATCCACATTTCAAATAACACCATTGTCTTCTCCAGAGTCCATGCCTCCATCCCATAGTATAGTATAGATAGTACATAGCATCTCGTCAGTCGTATTGTTACCTGAAAGTTTAGATCTCGACAGCAGAAAAGTCTCTTCATTCTTACAAATGTGCTTCTGGCCTGTTCTATATGGGGCCGTCCATAAATCACGTGACGCTAAATTTGCCTTTTTTGAACCCCCTCCCCCCCCCACCGTGATAAACCGTGATATGCCGTAATACCCCCCTAAGAATCACGTGATAATTTTTGACCCCCCCCCCAATTTAAAATAAATTTTACCAATTTTATTCTGTTTGATAAAAGAAATTTATATAATTTATTCTATATTACAGAGGAGAAAAATTAATTATAGTATTAAATTTAAAATTGATTGGGATTTATAAATAATAAACGAAATAAAGAAGGTATAAACTTTTCAATGTTTGGAACTTATAGGTATTTATATTTTACAAAGTAAATAGTCTTTAGTTTAAAGGCAATAATATTTAAACGACGTCCATTTGAGAATTCAGTAGGGATTATAAACAAAATTTCTCCTTTAGGTTGGTAGGTAGTATTGGAAAAAATACCGACAATTTTTGAATATCACGTGATACGATTACACACCCCCACCCCCCCTCCGTGATAAACCGTGATAAAAAGGTAACCCCCTCCCCCCCCTCGGAGCATCACGTGATTTATGGACGGCCCCTATTCTGATTCGTATTTCTTGGGAGCTATAATTAGTTTCATTAATGGTTGTGCCTAGGTATTTGTATTCTCTTACTCTTTCAATAGGGTGATTCTTTACACATATCCTACGAATGTCCTGTGGTGTTTTTGTTATCAGCATATATATCTTGTTTTGCTTATGTTCAATGATAGTCCATATTCTTCACTAACTGTGACTATTATATTAACTAGCGTCTGTAGATCTCCATGTGTTCCAGCTACAATAACTGTGTCGTCCGCGTATCTCAGATTATTTATTGCCACTTCGTTAATTTTAATGTCTATATCCTGCTTCTCAATTGCCTTATTTACTACATCTTCTGAGTACAAGTTAAAGAGGATTGGTAAAAGTATACACCCTTGACGTACACCTCTTTGTATTTCTCTATTCGTATTACTAGGTTTTTGACCATAGCATAGGTTTGAAATTATTCTTATGTCTCCGAGGCCTATCCTTCTCTTTATTAATATTTCGATGAGTTGGTCGTGTCTTACTTTGTCGAAGGCTTTACTATAGTCTATAAATGATACGTGTATAGATCTTGATCCACGTCTAGGCATCTTTGTGAGTGCAAACATTGCTTCCCTTGTTCTTAAGTCTTTACCTGCATTATTATATCCCAAATGTTACCCAGTGTGAGGAATGACAATCCTGTTACTGTTGCAGTTGAAACAAACTATGATTAAACTGTATATGTAGTATGTATGAAACTGTCGACCGCGCGATGTGGAAAAATGGAGGATCACTACTTAAGACAAATGTGACCCAAAACAGATAGTTGGCGAATTGGGAACTGGGATACCAAAATACTCATTCACTCAATACGTCACTGATTAATAACTAATTAATTGAAACATAGTGTCGACTGCCTTTCATCATACGATTAATACCTAACAGAACATTAGTATAATCCAACTTTTCATTTAGAGTTCATTTTCTTTAAAATTGTCAGACCATTAATAAAATTCCATTGGCGGTGATGGCGAAAAGCGAAAAACCCCATCATTTATCTTGAACGTCGTAAAAAGGTACGGGAAGGTATGGAGGCAGGTGTCAAGTTTCTCGAGAGAAAATAACGAGTGGAAAATGGAAATTCCCATACAGCACCGTATCTCTCCTTCTACTTCTAATTATTACTCTTACGTATCGTTACCGATCGTGTGTTAAGACCGTAACAAGAAAGTAAATCGAATGGATTTTGCAAGAAGAAAACAATCCATCGAGAGAATCGAATCGGACGAGAGCCGAAAGATGGATAGCGTCAGATAGAACGTTCACATGGGAACCGCCAAAACTTTCGCTTTTCCTCTAGTGCTGTTCCTGCATCCGGTGACATGTTCGCCTCGTCGTTCGCGTACGTATCGGGTGACGAGGATGGAAATAGGTGTACGATAGTCACCAATCGGGGTACCCATAAAATAATGTCGTATTGCATTCCAAAGTACATAGTTGAGATAAGGATAGAATGTGGGATGATGAGTATTGTTTAATTCGTTAGTCGCAAACATAAACATGAAATAAAAGTGGTGTGGGGAAAATACGAATTAAAGGTTTCAATCTTAATTAAAGAGTGTCATTTATAGAAACATTGATAGACAGTTGTATTACAATAAAATTTAAAAGACGCTTGTGCCAAATTTGCGTCGAATCTCTTGCTGCACAAAACGCGAATGGAATACAAGTCTCGACCTGTACACAAACATCCGTGTACCCTCTATTCAACGGACGAGTGCTTTTACGACAACAAGAAGGTTGTCACTACTACCACACACACACACACACATTATGGAATATTGGTCGATTTCATTCATACACTGCATGTTCCATTCATGCTTTCTGGTAGATTCTGTACGCAGGGAGAGGCGGCGGTTGTGTAGGTATACACCGCGGCGAGTTATTGTTTCGTGGGGTCGTCGGAAGTGAGAGGAAATGCAGGAAAAACGACCTTGCTGACTAAATCGTAATTTTATTGTTCGGCTGCATTTGAATATTCATTTGTAAATGTTGATAGTATGTGATGTAACACATATGTCATTACGGCGAGCGGATAAAAGTGGCACGAGAGGAAAAGTAAACTGCGAAGTATGATATCACGACGAAATTGATACAGTCCAATAAATCTTTACGACTTAATCCGTTAAAGAGACAGTTAATGTTTTCATGGGAAGTGAAAAGTGTTGCATAAAGATTTTTCAAGGAGGGAAAGTTAAAGTGTAAGTATCATGTGAGGGAAACTTAGTTATTTCACCGTCAAAACACAATTGGGTGGTTGCTGTCTTTATCCCTCAAAATACTAAACATTACTAACCTGAAACAATAAATTTTGGAAATAAAATACACCAACGTTGTAGTCCAACTTCAAGAGAAAAAATGCTGGATTTAAGCTCATTTCTCAGGGTAGAATCCCTTTGAAATCAATCTTTTTTAAACCAAAACACCTCTAGTCCTATCTCAAAAGGCCAGACAGAATAAAAAATTGTGAAACCTTCAATATACTAGAAAGTTCAATTAAACACATCAAATTTTATTTGGAGTGGTAGCAGCTGGCAATTTTGCCGTGTCCTTAATGTGAAAAACATTTTTATTGTCTTCAAAATTATTGACCAACTCGATCACTTGCTTTAAGTGCAATGAATCAATAATTACTGATTGATACTACTGATTGATACAATTTCTTAACCAATTATTAATCTGTTAAAACTTCAACGCGTCGTATTTGCCTTCGAATTCAAAATTGCAGCCGTATGCGTACATTTTCTTAACTAACTTTAATTTTTAAGACTGTTCACGTAGTTTTCTTATAAAATGTGTTTAAAAATTCGTTGTTTAAACACACTCAGTTCGGTCCTGGTAAATAAACAACGGGTCCACGTAAAGTCTGGGACAGGTGTGGGAGAGAAGCAAGCTAGTACATAGTGGCCGGAAAAGGAAGTGACGTTCGTCTAGCGCCTTAGCCGCCATCATCATCACCATAAGAGGAAGTAGTTGTTTTCCCTGTGATTTACCTGTTGTTAGCCGCTACTGACTCGCAGATATACACAGAAAATAATTTCGTACGTAAAATCAATGAACGGCCGTCGTCATTTTTGTGAACATTAATATTATGAATCGGTGATGGTTACAACGATTTCTGGTCATAAACTTATGACTTCATACATTGAACCGATAAACGAGCCAACATTAAACAGTGAACGCAAAACATTGGAATTAAATATTTCATCCATTAATCTAATGTAAAAATTCATTGAGTTAATGTTTGAGGATTATTAAACAACGTTCTTCATCATTATAACGATAAATTTTCGTCATAGATCTATGAACAGCAAACATAAAATATTTATGAACGGTTTTCGTTGTTTCAATGAACATCAAACATTGATTTTACGAAGCCAGCCATTAACTTTTAAAAACGCATTAGATTTAATGTTGTCGGAAGTTGAAACGATGTCGGCGAACATTAATATTACGAATCTCCGTCGTAGACTTCTCTGCTTGTACCACTTTTTATGCGAATTCTTTTGAATTTCCTCCAGTCGGTCTGATAAAGTAGAAGAGGCAGTACAGCGTTCTAACTATTATACCAATTGTGCCAAATTATTGTGTGATAGATGAACAGGCTCGAGAAAGACAGTATTTCCCTTTAAGAATGGAAAATTGGTAAGTATTAGCATTATCGGAAAGTTGAAATAACACAGTTCTATGCAATCTCTTACTAGTAGGTAGTCTTAAAATTTTATTTTTCTTTCGAATCATTTAGGAAAATGTCTAATTTTGTATTACTTATAACACTTTTATTTTTTTAGGTTAGTATAAACTATGAGATTGCTTTCGGAAATTGGGAATTACTTTTAAATAATTGGGAAAAATGGTTTCCCCACACAGTGACATTTCTACAGAAAGACGGACACATGAAAAATAAAACTACTAAAGGCCTTCTAAATAAAGCGTTTGAGGATGCTTGTAATGAAAGTAAGTTCTATTTTACATACTTATAAAAAGGAAAATTTGCTTTTCTTAAACCTTCCACATTAAAAAACATTTTCTTTAAATCCTTGTTTCAGATAATGAATATTCGTTGCTAAATAACTGTAATATGTCTTTTTGTGCTTGACATCGTGCTCGGACTTTGTTTTATGTAGAAATAGTTATAAACACACCTGTTAATGTTCTAAAACGTAAGGTGTTTAACTAAGGTTTTTCTAACGTCATAAAACGAATATTTTTTTAAAGCGTAAATCTAGTTTTGGTTTACCATTTCCCCTTCTTTTTTCAGATTGGCGATTCATGGATATTTGGTGCCATCGGCCAAGTTTTGCCAAATGGAAAACACATTTTATAAACATAACGTGTCGCTTAGAGCCCAAAGGTTCATATGATTTGTGAGTTTCTGATGCAATAAAAAATTGATGTAGCAAAAAAGGCTATTATTCTGCAAATCCCTTTGCGAAGAATTAGAAAGTGGTATGTATTAGTAAGATTTTCCACCTTCCGCGTTCCAATACTTCTGAAACGCTGCATAAAATATTTTTTCAAAAGTCACTGCAATTAATAATTGGAGGTCATAGGTCTATCACCACCAGTTATTGATTTAATGTACAGCAATCATAAGCCAATGTTGATCGTTCGTAATATCAATAACCGGCGATCATAGATCCATGCTCACTGTTTATTAAATTAACGTACAGCAATCATAGGCCTAACTTATGTCGTACATAATATTAACGTCCGGCAACCTTAGATCTATGCTCACAATTCATTGGTTTAACACATAGCAAACATCACATTAATAACCGCCAACATAGATCCATGTCTACTGTACATTGACTCAATGTACAGAAATCGTAACTTAATGAACAGAGAAATTTATGTACGACCGTTCATTGAATCAACAACACTCGTCATCGGCCCGAAATTTATGTCGACGTTCATTGATTTGATGTACTTTTTTATTAATATCACGTACCTTTTTCGTTCAGTGTAACGTAGCCGAGAGGCATACTGAATAGTTCATTTCATACCCAATGGAAATTAGGGAGAAATAAAGTTCTGTGATGAAATTTAAGATGAATAGACTGAAATTCAACAGTGAACGCTCCATATCTCATAGGGCGTAGGCCTATTAAGTTAAAAGTCTCGTTTACTTAAATTGCGATATAGTGATTGCTGAGAGGCAGTTATGCAGATTGCATATTTCGCGTATCTTGCGTATTTGGTGAATATCGAAAATCATTTGCATATTATTTCCAAAAACTGCATACAATGCATAAAGTAGAGGTGAATATATTTCCTCAATAACTTACTTTGATATTTCATATTTCATTTAGTATCCTAGGCGGTTCAGTAAATTACCTGAAAAGCCGTGATTTATTGACATTCTATTCATAAAACATAAGTTTCCAGTCTGTTTTGTAAGCTAAGGAAGCACTAGAAAAGCAATTTTCTTAACAGCAATGCCAATTTGTTAATTGCTCTATTTACGAAATAATATGAAGTAGCATTTAAATGTGATATTCCTTACAATCTTAAAGCGTCTTTAAAAACGGTTTTGAAAGAAATGGCGGATACACATTTCTAACTCATGCGAAAGACATTTTAATACCTATAGACGCATACATGAATGGAAGCAAAAAATTCAATAGAAGGTTTAAAGAAATATTGGATTTTAATCATTTTCTCAGTTAACTTAAAAATAATAACTATATTTTCTTAAACATGTTTTTTAATTGCATATTTAAAACTCTTATTGCATATAATTCTTAAATTTAATGCATAACTATATGCACTAAGATGCCTCTCTAAAGCAATTACAAGGTCCATACAGGTAAACAATCGGCGGCGAGACGTCACCTCAAAGGAGACACTAAATAGAGTTCTAAAACAATCAATCGTAGAAACTGAAGGCTGTGACCGCATTCGAAATTCAGTAAAGTTGAACTGAAAAAAGAGTTCACACAAATTTTGTAAAATATCTAAATAAAACAATCGATTTGTGAGTAGATAAACTATATCAGACTAGTCATAAATGTCACAACAGTTTTGTGAAAAATGTTATACCTACAACTAATTTTTGTGTAAAGTAACTCAAAAATCCACATATTTAAATCGTTCACACAAACTGTTTTTTTCATCACTTTGAAAGACATTTCGAACTTCGAAGAGATCCTCATCTCCTTCTACCTCTGCTTTGGCGATTATGTCTTTGAAAATCGACCGGTCCGCAAAAGAGCGCATTTTCTCACGTTGCATTGTTTGTCTTGCGGACGGCATTTCCCACAACAATAAGTAAATTGCATAATCGACAAACGAAATGGTTCGTAACAGAATGAGTAACCAATGATAATAAAAAAAATGAGGATTGAAAGAAAGGTTTTATTGCTTTTCAAAGTGCAGGTATATATAGAGAGAATGCAATAAAAGTACACCTGACTGGAGGGGACAGGTGGTACGCAGTTACGGTCGTAGTAAGTGTAGTTTATGGCCTTTGTGTTATTATTGCTATTATCGTTATTATTACTACTGAGAGTAGTCACTTTGTCAGATCGTCCATTCATGAATCGTCCATAAGCTAATGATGCGTATTACGATCTAAAAGTTTTTACATTGAATGCGTTGTTTACAGCTAAAACGGCAGTTAATTTAATATTAGAGGAGTACATGCATGAAACCAGATGTTCCTTATCCTTACGTCTATATCAAGGCTAGATAAAAATGTAAAAGATCCATAAAGAGGGATTTTTACAAGATTAAATGTGTAATACGGAACGGTGAAAGAACTCGTTTATTATCTCATTCCTTACATACGGTGAAATAAAGATGCGTTTCTTCAACATTTCGAGAAAGTTTTTTCGAAAAGTAGGGAGAGGGACGAGAATACCGAAACTTCTATTCTTTCTCCGTTAGTCCGCGACTAGTTTAAGGGTGCCATCAGTATATACTATGTCCAGCCACAATTGGAACACAAAAAAAAACACTTAATGGCTTTTTAAGTAGTGAAGAGCGATGCCGCCTTGTCCTCCATGGGCGTATCATTACGGATAATAACTCTAACAATGAATTCACTTCCAAATGGCACACACATTCACACACCACTGCTTTCTCGAATATAAGTGCGGAAGAAGACATCACAAGGAAAGCACACGTGGCCGCTGTGTTATGGTCCAGTGGACCATCCACTTGGACCATCCAGTATTTGTAGAGTCTCGCGTACTTCCTCGTACACGATTTCACTGATCGACTGTACACCTGCACCTTAGAAGAAGAAGAAAATACAAACGAAGTGCCGCTGTCGTAAAAAAAAATTGCGGTCGAATGGACCTTCTAGTTCTTTATCTGTACATATCCATACATTCACATATATGATTTCACTTGGGCAACTGAACACCTGCATTTTAAAAATACCAGTGCGTTTCTGAATAAGCAAAAAGATAAGTCCCATGGTTTTGTATAGAGACAACGGGCTCTTTTCGAATGTCCTCGGTAAATTCAGATTTCATTGAGTGTTCCAATTGCTACTGGTTAGAGTTTACCAGATCTATCTTCAGCAATTCCGAAGGCAGCTAGCCGTTGTTAATTTCCTCCTCTCAGTTCTAAAAACTTCGTCATTCCTGTACATTACCGAGTGTCTCGGACAGTATCCGACAAACCTAAACTCCCCCATTAATCAGTTATAATCGTGTTTTATGCATAAAGCGGCCCGCCGAACGACATCAAACGGCAAACAAAAGTGCCAGTCGATAATTCAGGTCAAACATCGTATTTAATTCAAGAAACGGACAAATAATACTTCTGCCGCCACACGTAACTTATTCAGGAAGCGAGTACGTATCGCTGTATCGCCGTTAAACTCCCAATTAGACTCGTTGGGTGATTACCAGGTTTAATAGGAATAGAAACTAATCGATGACGAATTATATGGAACGTCATCGGAGCACTAAGTTGTGAAATTGGCTCGTCAAGTCAGAGTTCGTTTAATTGATTTGAAATGTTAATTAGGCGAATAGGTCGGATCGGTAAGACGTGCCGGAAATTCGTCAGATGAGTGAGATGGGGACAAATCATGTCTGATTTTTAGGAGGTGAAGTTGAAATCATGTCCATTGAGCTTGATATGAGCTATATGTTATCGTCGTCCACAATATCCTCCAGATTTTTTCACAACCAAGATCCATACAATCAATTTTTTGTTCTCCCACTTCTGATAATTGAGGTATATCGAAACCAAAATGTGACCCTTTAGGAAGGCACTTCTGCCATTCGTTTAATGTCTCGAACATCCTGTCGGTGCAGTTCTGTCGTTTTTTGAAAAATTCGTGGTTGGAAGTGTAGAAGGGAATTTCGAATAAAGAAGAAAGCTTTCGCGTTTAATGAATGGTTCTCCGAGTCGTTGTTGAGTAAATACGCGCATTACGGTTTACGGTTTAGATCTCGTTTCATGTTCCTCGTGAGTAAAACAAATGGAAGCATGTTGTTGATGGTACATTAAACCCTATAAAGGATTGCTTAGGCGGCAAAATTTAATGTTTGTAAACAGACGGCCGAACAGAAACGCATTCAAAGACAAAGTGTATGAAATTTAAATCTCACACCTACGCCGGCAGCATTCTTCACTGTCTGAAATCCGCTTTGTCTCCGGGAACCACAAACGTTGTAAATTTAACTACTTTAGAGTTGTTACAATGTTGTCGATCCGACTTAATTGTTGATGAATTTTCCCATGCTAATGCTGGGACGGATCGCGAAACGGATCGCATGCTTTCCCAAGCCCTGCAACAACACATACCCATTATGTGCCGTATAAAGCCTTTTATCATGAGAGCTATTCAAAATGGGAAACGATATATTTAAACAATGCGGAAAGTAATATGAAACTAAAAGGGCTCGACTTCTTTCCATGTTCGCTGTGATTTCCCTGCGAGGTTTCCCACCATCCTATCTGATGACTAGAGACAAATCGGGATTAGGGAAATTTGGCCTTTTCCACTGAAACCCTATCTTTGATCGAAGGCCACTTAAAGGTAAACCGTCCTCATCGATTGCCAGCGTGCTAGAAATGACCAGGGGTGGAACACATGAGAGGAAATTAACGGTATAACAGAATTAATTGTTGTTTTTCCAGTGATTTGCTTAATTATATTGAATTGTGGGATATAAAATAGCATTTATTTATTTATTGACCAGGGTAATACAAACAACCCATGTGGGTTTTCCCATTTACATTGCAACCCTGCGACTGCGTAGAGAAATATGATTCCCTGTTGGCAGGTCCGGCTCATTAAAAACTAAAACTTAACTAAATGGAAACTTAAAAAGTGAATAAAATATAAATTTGAAAATAGAGATAGAATATAACGTAAATTTTTTATAGTAGTGCATTGACAGTATTCTGTACCTAGTAAAAAGGACTAGAATAAAAATAAAACACAAAACACTTCCCTCAATACCAAATCTTAACTTATGCAACTAGACAGAATAGCTCTAACAGTTGATGTAACTTTCAAAAGACATGTTTTGCTTTATCCATTTTTTTAACATAATACTACTAGAGGTTCTTTTAGTTAAATCTATAAGTTTGAGATCATTTGGTAATTCATTATGAAGTTTGATTGCTCTTATGTGATTATTTCTGTTACCTACAATTTTACATATTTTTGGTGGTACAATAGATTTATTTGTTGTTTTACTAATAGAGTGTGTAAATATATTTCAGACCCTTGTAATGACATTTTAGACTCTCATACCCAAATATTTGTTGTAAACTCATTGGTGTTTTTTTTTGTTCAAATCTGTTTTTGAAAATTCGGTTTTGTATATTCTGTAGTATATTTAAAATATTTTTGTAGGCATCTCCCCAAGCAATTATTCCACAGCTAATTCTACTATGGAAAAATGTATAATATATCATTAATAGTGTACTTGCATGAATTTTGATATTTGGTAGAAAATATAGAATAAGTAGGTACCTATTTCGTCTTAATAATATTTTCAATATGCACATGCCATTTTAAGTTATATTCGAAATTTGCTCCTAGATATGTACAGTCTTCAACTCTTTTTAGCTTATCACTATTTATCACAATTTCAATATGTTTAAGTGTCATTTCCCAATGTTATATAAACAGTCTTATTTATATTTAAAGCTAGCTTATTTAGAGTTAGCCAAATTGACACTTTTTCTAAATGTTGATTCATTATTTTTTCTACATCAATCCAAGTTTTCCCTGATGCAATGATTGCAGTATTATTAGCATAAGGTAAAGTTGAGTTTCCTGGCATTCTTCATAAAAGATCGTTTATATATCGGGTGTTTTTTTAAATTTCACCTCATAGTAGGCTGTGGATAGTGTTTGTGAATGCGCCTTACTAAAAAATGTCAAAATTGACACAACCTCACCTTTTAATAAAAATTGAAACTGCTCCAATCCATTACTAGTGTCTTGAAAAAGACAGCTTGGCTCTATTTATTAGGCGTAGATGAGTGAGCTGTCTTCTACAAGACACTATTAACCGATTGGAGCAGTTTCAATTTTTATTAAAAAAGTGAGGTTATGTCAATTTTGACATTGTTTAGTAAGGCGCATTCACAAACACTATCCACAACCTACTATGAGGTGAAATTTAAAAAAACACCCGATATAATATAAAAAGTAGTGGGCCTAATATTGTTCCTTGCGGAATCCCCGTGTTTATTGTACAGTAAAACCTCTAATAACGGACACCTCCCGATAGAGGACTCTTCTACATAACGGACAGTTTTATATTTCCCGAATTTATTAATAGGGATTTATACATATCAGCACCTCTCAATTGCGGACTCTCTAAATAACGGTCACGGACAGTTAAAAACTACCATTTCCTACATAATTGTTAATAAAATTACCTCTTAACAACAGACAACAACTTTTGGAATCAGATGTGTAGGAAATATTCCTCTTAAATAGTAATTCAAGTTGTAATATCATCTCCCGGAATCCGTTTCACTAAGCAGTTTAAATAATGGACACCTTTCATAATTGCATCCATAAATCTCTTAAGTCTGTTAAATAGGTGTTTAAATTTACAATCATCCTATTCAGGAATTCCAAGTATATTTCAGAATAAACAGGTTATGTTGATTCCGTTGTTTCTGGTAAACAAACTACTATTGACACATTTTTCAATAAGAAATAAATTGCAATTTGAAAATGTAGTATTTTGAATTACATTTGTGCACATATCAATATTTTTTTTTATTTAACCCTTTCCTTCCAATAGCGGACACCTCCTTATAACGGACAAAATTGTGGTTCCCGTGACTCTCCGCTATATAGAGGTTTCACTGTACTATATTCACTTTCTTTTTCACCCAATCTTACCTTCTGTGTCCTAGTATGAAGGTAGCGTTCAATTTAGTTTATGAGCGTTGCCTCTAATTCCATACGCATATATATTATATAGAAGTATCTTGTGATCTACAGTATCAAAAGCCTTAGCTAGATCTAAATAAGTTACTGCTATCGGAGTGCTTTTATCTAAGTTTCTTTTAGTGATATAATTTAGAGCATCTCTGTCCCTTTTTATTTAATGAAACCAAACTGTTTTCCTCTTAAAATTTTATTTTTTCCTGTCAAATCAATAAGAATAAAACTTATTTGCACGTTTCTGGGCCTACGACTCAGTCGGGAAGGTTTGGTTTGTTTGGTTTGGCTTGGATAAAAGAATAAAACTTATTTGCACGTTTCTGGGCCTACGACTTAGTCGGAAAGATTAGGTTTGATTTCACCCTGTAGATTGCCCTGGAGGCTTCCTATTTCACCATGTAGGTTCTTCATCTTTTCTAAAATTTTGGCTGTATTGGAAATTAAAGATATTGGTCTATAGGTAGTGATCTCACATTTTTCCCTGATTTAAAAATTGAAACTACTTCAGCAGCTTTAAGGGCATCTGAATCTGTTAATTTAATTGTTTCATTATAATATAACTTTTAAATTATGCACTATAGTATAGGTCTGTCTCGTAAGGTACCAAAATACAGTTTTTGCGATCAAATGCAGAATCTGCAATGTGAAACATTATTACACTATTACATTATTGAAACAAATATTTACGTCTACCGTCGATGCTACCTGTAATCTCTGTAATATAATTTGAATAGCAGTTTTACAATAATTCCAACGTTGGCCGACACTTCGAATTTCTTCTCGTTTTCGTTTCTCGACGTCACTGGCTAACCGGGCGCGATACCTTGTCGCCTCGCTATCTGGCATCGTATTTGTCTGGATTAACTTGTTAAGATGACAGAAAAAAAGAAGGATGAAGGGTGGAATGCCGCCGCGAGAGGAGATAGATTACGGTTCGATGTTTAATAGAATCGAACCGGTGAACAGTCGAAACATAATTACCTTCTCGGGTGGTAATTGCCCGTTCTAGGGGGACACACGTACACCTACTATAACGTTTCGGGGGTCGGTCGGACTCTCTCGGCCTCTTAGCCGCTAATTTATGGGAAGGTGTCAATCGACCCTTTTTCGTATGATTGATATATTTTATAAAAGTAACGATGGCGTGTGTGAAGCCGACGTCGATTACTTTTGGAATTGAGGCGGTCTCAAGGGAGTATGGTATTTGTTGAGCTTCCTGAGGATAGTTTGATAATACCTGGGTTTCTTGCGGTTTTGTTCACAGTAGATCTCATTATAAGAGGGTTTATTTTTGGGCCGCTGTCTCCAATTTTGTTACTAATTTCTAGAGTTTGATACTCTCGGTTCTACCTAATGTTATGTTTCTTGATCCAAACAAACGTTTTTTCTTCTTCTCTTGAAACACTCGAGTTATTATAATTTTCATGGCATTTCGTGTAGGAACCGGATTATTGTTTAAATTTAAGGGAACAGTAATTTTCATTGAATTTTCTAAAGTTAACTTATTCATTTAATTAAGGAAGAAACGCGGTTTTTTGCTTTCCACGCAATTTTCCGGAGTTGTTCGGAGGTCTCAAATTGCCTCACCACCCCACCGTCAGGATTATTCTATTACTTACATTAGGCATAATATTTGTATCTTGATTGATATTCCTTGCCCACTTGCCCTTTAATATTTTCGAGATAATAATGGGATTTCCCGTAATTTGCGTATTAAAAAAGGGTTCGTGAGGAAACTCGCACGCGCCTCAATTTTCCAGGATCCAAGAAGGAAAATATATTCTGAATCTACTTAATATTTAAAACCAGCTTCCTACACGCGTTAGCCTCTTTTTTAAAATTTCCGTACTACATCTCGTACATCCAGTTGGTTCAAGTAGAGATATAAATTTCAGACTTCCCGTTCTAGTAATTTAAAAATTCATTCTACAATGCTACGTTGAATAATTTTATCGATAACGAGTCCGCTTGTTTTACTATGTTATTTATCTCTTCCGCGATTGCCTTTTGTTGTGTTAAACTCTCCAGCATTGTCGTTTGTATTGATCTTAGTTTGCCCTGTATTCAGTACTGTTAGCGAGTCAAAGGCTTGTTTGAAACGTGCGAAAATCAATTCTATTTCGCTATTATTTGCTTAGGGGTAAGAGTGTTGAGTTGTTTCCCTTGTTTTTTTCCAATTGTAGTGTTATTTCTTACGTCGATTTGAACTCTATTTAATCCTCCCTTCCCTCGATGTCTTCGCCTTCGGTTTTTGAAAACTGCTTTAAATTAGGCCACCCTTCGTACATTTCGCATATAATCCACACCCCGACCTAACGCCGGGCTAACATGCAATTCTATTTATGTGCTGCATGTAGACCATACATTTAAATCTACCGACAGTTTAACTAATAAATGTACGAACCGTTAGATGCAGTTAAAAATTCACGTTACTGTTACGCTTGTCGATCGCACTGCGGACATGCGAGTTATTTTTCATTGTATGCGACTATTATTCCATTAGAAGTACGCGATTATAAATTATCGCGAGGTGAAAAGGGGATAAAACTAGTAATTCGTATAAATGGCTCGTTGTGAAATGGCGAATGCGCTAGGGGTTGATTTTTTAAAAAAAGTTTGAAATTAATTTTGACAGTGGGCTAGGATGATTGGTGGATATTTCGATATGTAAATTGTTTCATGTCCGGAAGTTGTAAAAATCCGATCTACTTTCGACAGTTCTAGATGGCCGCAAAATGGAAGACTATGATATCTTTATAAAGGCTGTTCCTTGCAATTTTTTTTTTTTTTTGAAGAACTGTACCACTGTATCCTCTATCTTTGGACAGTAATAATTATACAAAGCCCGAATCTAGCGTCTAGCGCGCCTAGATTATTACTTTTTTCACTTTATTACTTCTCAAACCGCAGTGACTAAGCAAACAAGTCATTATTTCTTATACATCAAATCTCGTTCCTAATAAACACATTAGAATCTCTCCCACCGGTTATAATCTGTCGGTAGTTTCTTACCGAAACCGCCGTAAAGAGGTGCTAATAATAGCTTTTGCATTTTTTTCCCTTTCGCTTTATTCGTTAAGACCACCCGAGTAAATCGACTCTCTACGGCCAATTCGCTCGGATATCAAACGACCTTGCGACTTATTAATATTTACCGGCGATACATCAAAGTCGATTTCCAAGAATTACAAGACCTACTAATCAAATTTCTACGAAACCGCCACTGTCAAGGCCTCACGCACAATATTATAACGTTCTGTGTCTAATGGAAAGATTACGGGAATAATAAATAAGAGAGGGGAAAAGCCGTAAAACAGATTTCAAATATGCATTAATTCCTGACTGCCTATAATTTTTTTGTCGGGGGGTCATGACCTCACGTTTCAGGGAACGACTAGCCGATGTTATCGAGATTGACCCTTAAATCGAGTCAGATCAAATGAAGTGTAATGAGACTTTCAGGATCAAAATGATTGTTTAGTAAAAGCAAACGAACTTTAGAAACTAGCTAACACCCGGTTTCATAATGCAGTTAAAGTCCACTTTAACTTAAAGTTGACCTTGACTGTGATGCTTTCATTACTTTTACTACTTCTAACGTCACAGTCAAAATAAACTTTAAGTTAAAGTGGACTTTAACTGCATTATGAAACCGGGCGTTAGTTATTGAAAACAGAATTGCTTACCTAATGCAAAAATAATGGTGCCAAGTATTTGCTGGTATTATTTCCTTGTGACTTAAGTTATTAAAAGTGTAACTGTTAAAGTTAAAATCGTTAAATTTACAACTGGAACTTGCAAACACAAGTGAAAGATCGAATCTGTTGGAAAATTAACCTATTAATTATCTAAAAAACACAGGTCGGGGGTTTTTATTTCAGTGAATCTGATGGGATTTAGGGATTTCCCATCCTGATAGTAGTGAAAATCGGCAAATTCAGAAATCTGAGTACATGTAGTAAATACTCATTGGTCTTTTAAGGACGTCCAATTGATGCTGTAACATGGATGTACATTGGACGTCCATTTCATAGTCTTTTAAGGACCTCCAATTGATGCTGCAACATGGATGTACATTGGACGTCCATTTCATAGTCTTTTAACGACGTCCAATTGATACTATAACATGAATGTACATTGGACGTCCATTTCATAGTCTTTTAAGGACGTATAATTGATAATACAACATGGATGTACATTGGACGTCCATTTCATAGTCTTTTAAGGACGTCCAATTGATACTACAACATGGATGTACACTGGACGTCTATTTTGTAGTCTTTTGAAGACGTCTAACTCATACTGAAATAGGGATGTACATTGGACGTCCATTTCATGGTCTTTTAAGGACGTCCAATTGATGCTGTAACATGGATGTACATTGGACGTCCATTTCATGGTCTTTTAAGGAGGTCCAATTGATGCTACAACATGGATGTACATTGGACGTCCATTTCATGGTCTTTTAAGGACGTCCAATTGATACTACAACATGGATGTCCATTGGACGTCTATTTCGTAGTCTTTTGAAGACGTCTAACTCATGCTGAAATAGGGATGTACATTGAACGTCCATTTCATGGTCTTTTAAGGATGTCCAATTGATGCTGCAACATTGATGTACATTGGACGTCCATTTCAAAGTCTTCTAAGGACGTCCGATTGATGCTACAACATGGATGTACATTGGACATCCAGTTCATGGTCGTTTAAGGACGTCCAACTGATGCTACAACATGGATGTCCATTGGACGTACATTTCATAGCCTGTCACGAACGTCCAAAACTCTTAAGGACAAGAGACATACATTGGACTCCTTTAATGGATCTGTAGTGGACGTCCATTGGATGTCGTCTGTTTACTGGATATTAACCACATATGTAGCCAGAATGCTAAATCATTATAAAATGTTCAAATGCAACGGACGATATTTCATAATTTAAAAGTGGGGAGATGCTAAATCCGCTTCTACCTGTACGTTACCTGTCTGTTTCCCGTAACTCGGCCACCGATTCCGAAAAATGCCTTATTATTTTTATTTATGGGCATTTTTCATGAATTCGGATTTGGTGGCAAAGAATCGTTTACGGGCCCGTCCGAGGCTTCGGGCAGGTGACGGTAACGGCGCCTATTTGTCACCGGTTAATCACGACGCATTTTAATAACCGCACATATCGCTTTATTATTTATCGGCCCACCCACTTCGGGCCAGAATCCTTTTTTTCCACCATCAAACGGTTTATCTCTGATCTACCGAACACCTCGCCTCACCTCACGGGACGTTTTATAATATGATACAGCGAGCAGCAGTCGGCTGGCGGAATTTCACGAATATATGCATAATAGAGTCATCCGATTTTATTATGTTGGTTTTTTCGATGGTGTCCCATCAAGTCGGTGGGTGTTTTGTTGTCTCTTTAATTTCAGATTATCCCATAAAAAGAGAGTCGAATCAAAATAACAAGTCGCATGGGATCTTTACGACCCGTGCGACTCTCACAGCCACCGATCATGGGCGGCGCTGGAAATCTCCCGAAATAAACGCTTACCTCAATTCACCCATTTGTTAGATGCGTTTCCAACTCCTCTTATGTCTCCTCAATGGTTACATACCAAGTTGGTTAGGTATCTGGGCTGAATTTTTCCCCTCGGACCCCAAAATATTTAAAAAATACATATATAGTATTAGTCCAAAGTATTTCAAAAACGTGTTTCAGAGACACCAGTCTTATAGTGCGGAGACGATTAAAAACTCACCAAAAAATCACCTTTCGTCCATAAAATACTGTTGAACATGATGGTCCACTTCTTTTTTTTTTAATTCCTTCTGGTTTCTTTGCAAAAACATATTTACACTTTTTTGGTTATTTCCGCGGACGGCTCTCTTTCCTTCTTCGTTTCTTTCTCGACACTAACGGGCGGGCATCAAAGTCATTCCATATGACACGGTTGTGATCCTCTTTATATATTTTTCACTATTATTCACGCTCAAACTCTTTGGAAAATATGTTAAATGCGAATTTCCTACGATATGACCAAAATAGACTATCTAAATGCTAACGTCACGCGAAGGGGCGGAGCTTCCAAACCTTTCCAAACAAATCGAGAAAGCACGCAATTTGTCCTAAGAGAATTTTAATTCTACATTTATTCCTAATTTTGTTGTAAATAAGAGTTGCCAGCTATATATTGTGATAAAGTTTGTTCAAACCTATGTTATCACCAAATATTTCTAAATAGGTAAGTAGTATAATGTAGTTTTCGCCCATATTATATATTATAGGTTATGTTATCGTTTTATTTTCATCAAAACTTGTCATTTTTGTTAAGTTTAGTGGTGTTGATGTGTTTAAAGACCGTTTTTTAGGCTCGTGGTCAATATCTATAGTCATGGTTATGTGTTTTGTGCCCGACTGTAAGCACTACAGTGACCAAAAAGTTTGTAAATTTTTTACATTCGGAGGCAAGATCGAAAACCTTCAAAGCACTCCTTAATTTGCAGTTGTCATATATTATAATGCCCAAAAAGTGCCAGCACAGCAATATGATGACATTTTGTACCCCTCGGGTAGGTACAAGTAGCCGAAGTAATCTCTCTTGATTTATTTAGCGTAAACTGCAATTGGAACATTTAGGGCCGTATTTATAATTCAAACTCAAGATCGACTTCGGTAAGAACGTCTCAAGCATAAGCTCTTGCTTATACTTTGTTTTGTTTTAGTCATATGTTCAGCTAACCTCGAGTGAGACTGTCACAAGTGGTTTGTTTCTGTAGTTAATCTCAACTCCTGTCAAATTTTTAAAGATATTTGTCATTACGCTTATTACAAAAAAATCTTCCATTACGTTCCAGGAGGTCTGGTTTACAAATTAAACTTGGTAAGATTTCGTTTTGACAGGAGTAAAATTTTCATGTCAATGTCATTTACTTATATAAGCAAGACTCAAGTCCGGGTACGAGGTGACTCAAACTTATTCCAGGCTTGAGTTGAACTTGAGTCAGACTCAACTCGAGACAAACTCAAGTGGCGACTATAAATACGGCCCTTAATAAGATAAATATCTATAAAATCTATGGGAAGCAGAATACCTACCTGTACTCTATATATTTTATCCTTCATGCTGGCATGTATTTCCCCCTTAATAACCATAAAATCAGCATCAAACTGCATGATTTTTACATGATTGGATTCCAGTGCATATTCACCCCTTTTTATCATTTTATTCTCGTCTTCAAAAAAACTCAATAATGTCGCAGATCTTCAAAACATGTTTGGATGCCATTTTCAATCAAAGTTCTGACTCCAAATGGTTTTATTTAACTAAAAAGTACACAAAATAAATCACACTAGTAAATAAAAACATAACCTCAAAAAAGTAAAATGGGAGAAAAATAATAATTAGACTTACCTTTTATCAAAAATTTTTTGTTAAAACGTTGACCCGTCCTAAATTTTCACCAAATCTTGACCTGTCCACTCTTATTCACGTCAAAACTAATAACAAACTTGAAAATAAAACCTTCATATGGGAAAATTGCACGCTTTCTCGGTTTGTTTGGAAAGGTTTCTTAGCTCCTCCCAATTGTGACGTCAGGCTTAGGTAGTCAATTGTTTACATACTTGTCACAGAACACAATGTATACTTGACATTCATCATGGAACGTCAAAGTTTTTATTTTGGCTACGAGACCGCTCGGGCGATCTTTTCGCCGGGGCTCTATGCACTCGAACTGGGGCTCATGATATTTCACATTCTACAGCAAATTCTGATGATACCTATTAGGCTCCGTGAGTACATGATTGATCCTTGCCCTCTTGCGTTTACAACGTACATTTTAATATCTCTAGATTCTTTCTATTCCAATTACCATCCGTCATGTCGGCCGATTAGCCAGTGCCAAAACTGCTCTCGGCGAATATGTCAACAGTATTTAAATATGGCGAAGGCGCGAAAACGTCTAATTTTCTAATCGCGCGTGTTTTTGCATATTTTTCGGTATTATTTCGGCGCGAAATTAATGTCATCGTTTAGTTCAAGCATCGAACTACAATTTGGCCTTAAAGAGAGTTAGGATAACTCACGAAAACACTGGGAAATTCCTCTTTGAAAATAGGTAATTTCGGTGTTTTTTTTTTCCAACATTTTAGGCGTCTCCGTATCTACAAACTATTTTTCCCGGCACCTCTAAACGCCCCTTTTTCTGTATCTGCATTTGTTTTAAAGAAATCGCCGTGGCTGCGATAGCTTTGCAACAACCTAATCGCATTAGCTGAAAACTAGCATATATTTTTACAACGAAAATGTATGCAAAAATAACAAAACATGGTTGAAATAGGAGAAAAATCCTTCCGACTACATTTTTGATCGGTCCACGTAATTACCTCAGATGTTGGCACAGGACATTTGAAATTTTGTGGTAACAGTTGTGGAAGATTTGAAATTTGCGAAGCACCGCCTATTTTCACCCCTCAGTAGGGGGATTCCCTTTGAAACATTATTTCTGTTCGAACGCCAATGCGTTATAAAAGTAAAATTCTAATCGGTGACTATCTCCTAGACGGTGACGAGGCTGAATTCCATTGAATTTCCCAGCGACGGACGCACATAATATAACTCCGCCAACAAAGGCCTTTCTGACATAATTTCCTCGAAAATAGCACCTGAATTTATTGCTCATTGCCACTTCAAAAAAAAAGAACACGTATTTGCTGTAAATCCGTACCTCTTATTAATGGTCACGTTTCACTGATAAAAGGGTACCGAAAGCGATACAGCCTTTTGTGTATTGGTTCCCAGAAAGACGGGAATGAGCAAAAAGTGTCGGGGAACGTGCATTTGAGGTTTGAGAGTTTTTATGCGAGACGAAATGTGGGCCAAAAGTTTCCTCCCACAAAAGTCACTTGATACCAATAACGTCAAAAAATTTCTTCACTAAAACCGGCCACCGGCTACCTAGATCGGAAGACGGAGGGAGGGGATAGGTGGTGATAACCGAACACCCCCGGTGTATTTCTTCTGGTGTGGCCCGACGCTAATTAAATTAAAAGCAGCCCGATAAAAATAAATAAGGCGTTGGAAGAAGTGCCACAAAATTATCCTGTCTACACGAGATCCATTCTTCGGGACCGATTAAAACGTCATTGTCATCACAAAAGAGATATAATTAGAGGTCGGCGGCTGGGGGACCTTCTCAGAGTTCTAATTCGGTGCCGATTCTCAGATATTTTCGACTATTTGACAGATGGTGAGTGTCGATAAGGCGGTAAATTATTTGGGTTTTGTTGGTCAACAAATCAACGAGCCTCGTTCGCTCGCTCGTCGACTATTCCCTTCCATTTTCGTTCCTTTTGTCGATGCGTGTCTCGCCGAAAAACGAGATGCGAAACAGGGAAAGTTCCTTTAAATGGAATTCCGTGCTTATGGCTAATGGGCACCTAGGTAGGTACCCCGGTGATTTGTAGACGTCACCGGAGATTTTTGCTGATTTTTCGAAGAAGACTTTGTCCACCTACAAAGTTGAGACGAATCTAAGGAAATAAGTCCCCGGAAATAAACTACCAAAGAAAATAAATCCCAGAAAAGTCCCCGGAAAAAAAGTACCAAAGAAAGAATGTCCCAGAAAAAACTCACAAGGAAAAACGTTCCCCGGAAAGTAAAAGCCCCAAATAAAATTCAACACCATGGCAAATATTTTATTACAACTACAAGTGAAAACAGTACATTTTATGCTAACATACATACATATTTATAGTATATACCTTACATACATTTCATTATCTTATAATTTTATAAAGGTTTGAACTTAATATTATGACTTATCGCCCCTAATAAATTAGGAATATCTTTTTCTTCGTTTAGAAATTCTGTACACAATAATTTCAAAGTTTCTTGACGTATCTTATATTGTGGACGTTTCTTTGGTACTCTGAGTACCTACTAATCTGTACTATTCTATTTTCGTGATGTCTACTGCCAATTCTTGCCTCATCTTCTGGATTAGAATCCAAATCGACGGATGTTTTTGCCCCACTAGATTAGAAAATCTATTGTTCCATCCCTTAAAATTACAAGATTATAATGTATTTACGTGATATATACTTGTAGATACATAGGTACTTAATATTTGATGCATTTTATGTAGGACTTTTACTTTCCGGGGAACTTTTTTTCTGGGACTTTCTTTGGTACTTCTTTTCCGGGACTTTTATTCTCTGTTTTTTTTTTTCCTGGGACTTTTTCCTAGGGACTTTTTTCCGGGGACTTATTTTCTGGTGCTTTTTTCCCGGGGACTTTTTTTCCCGGGGACTTTTTTTCCGGTTACCAGTTGAGACAAACAGTAATTATGACTTTTTGATTACCCGAAAAAAGTTTCCATGTTTGCCTCCATCGAGCTAAACAGACACAAATCTGTCCTTAAACCACCCGTGAAAGTTCCAAACAACCTCCCCGCTGAATTATTGAGACGATAATGCGAGGCTAGCACGCTATAGCTTTTCAATAAAAAATAAAGTTTAAAATCGGGGGAAACGCCGTTCGCCTCGATTTATGATAAACACCGACTGTCTGTCAGCAAACATGTGATATAGTAGCGATACGAGCGCTAGATAAACGTATTTAGTTCTAAAGTTTCCAGATTATTTTACACTTGTCAGGTTCAATTAAAGCGAACAAGTCCGGTTTGTGTTAATGCGAAAGTAAATATGTTGCTTTATCCGAGGATTTTTAATCATGTCGGTAATTTCAATTATAAATGATTTAGCGAAACAGGAGAGTATCTGTAATAAGCGGTAAGTAGGTAATATAATACGCCGGTGATAAAATCAGGTGTATTTGGAATATTTACAGAATTTTAACGGGTTTAGAACGGGTCGTCATGTAAATAGTTGACATATTCAACACGGTCGGATATTTCTCATGTCTCAAGGGGATTTTAAGATAATGTGAAAGAATTTAGATTAATACGGTAATAAAAACGAACCGTGAGCAGACTGTTGTAGTTGTTTGTTTACTAATAAATTCCAATGATTAATGTAATAATGATATTTGATGAGGCACTACTTTATTACAAGAGGATTGCAACTAGAGTTGTATTTCACCACTGGTCCAACACGCTGTCAAAATTGGGGGGTTTCTATTTTTCAATAAGGGCCCTCCAATACATCTCATATTGACGATATACAGTGGTCCTATCTATGTATTGCATACAACTTGTCTCCACCTACAATAGCCATGATTATGTCCGCAACAGCGTGACGAAACGTCGGCAGTAAATATTTAGCAACGATTGTTGTTTCATTTTTTGGGGTTTAACCAAGAACGTTCCTTGTTGGTTTCCCACGTCTCCCCGAGAACATCAATCCATTTTTGAAATTTTGACGTTTGTATTTTTTTAACACCTAGTTTAACCTATCGATACAAAAGTTGGAACAAAAATCAGTTGGCCAAATATCTCGGTCGAGTTCGTTAATGGGCCAAATCGGTCCAGCGGTTTCAAAATGGCGGCTTGTTATTTAAAAAAAAAAAAAAACTTTTATTTCTCGTCCGAGAGAAAAATGTTACTTAGGTTTTTTATTTCTCTTATACAGGCGAACAACTTTTATATAAAACACTCTTTCGAGAAATGTACCGAAAAAAAGTTATTGCTTTCAAAAAAGAAATAAAAATAAAAAAAGCATTTATTTCGCGTCCGAGAGAAAAATGTTACTAAGGTTTTTTGTTGCTTTTATAAAGGCCAACAACATTTGTATAAAACAATCTGTCGAGAAACTTACAAAAATAAAATTGGTGGTGTCAAAAAAATAAAAATAAAACTTTTATTTCGCGTCTGAGAGAAAAATGTTACATAGGTTTTTTGTTGCCCTTACAGAGGCGAACAACTTTTGTATAAAACATATCTTTGAGGAATGTACAGAGAAAAAGTTATTTCCAAATATTTTAAAATTTTGACGTTTGTATTTTTTCACACCTCGTATGCATTTTTTTGACACATCGTGTGTTATATTACTCTATATCCTACCCATAAATCTACCTTTCAGCCTGGCATGCCATGTTTTTTTCAAACTGTTAGTATCCCATGAAACGTGGTAGATAGAATGTCTCATCGTGCGGTTCCTTACAAATTACGCCCGAATTTCGAAGGAGCGGACGGGAAATATCTTCATTTTCGAAGGTAATAAATTTTATAGTCACGTTTTGTCATTATCGAACAAGTTCATGATTTACAACGACAAAAGCCTCCGCCGGACCCGAAAGTCTCTCCACCTCCTCCTCCACCACCTCCTTCTCCTCCTTCTTCTTTTTTCTAACGAGGCCTGGACCACCTAGCAAACGAGGCGGCGGCCGATTAGATGGAAGAGATCCGAAGCCGTTTCGTAATTATATGGGAGGCGTCGGTGCAAATCACAAAGCGCCAAACTTTCGGAAAGGGGACCGTGGCCCATAAAGCACTCGATTCGGATGCCGAAAATGCCTCTTGTTTACTTTCCGATCTAATCACAGTCATCGGGCGGCGTCCGCGGACCCGGAATGGGCAGTTCTTTCCCTCTTATTAGTTTCCTACTATTATTATTGTTAGCTCTTTCTCCTACAATTGCGACCTATACGAGTGTAGTTTGGTTAGTTTAATGTCTTGTTTTCGGGCAAATTACACCATTCATACAAGCACTGGTAAGAATTACGAGGAGTTTAATTTTTTGAGTTGGTTAAACGGATTCTTCTTGTTGAAAATTAACTGGGCACGGGTCAACTCGTAAGAATTAATCTCCGGTCCGCATTCGACGTTCGCGAGATTGGTCAACTCGTAAGGATATGGTTCTATAGATCGGTCAACTCGTAAGGGTTACAATTACATGAAAAATCCCAAAAGAGGTATTATCGTATTCCTTGCGAGAGGGCAAGGAAAACCCTAGGGTCATAAAACGCGTATGGTCTTTGCCGCGTTGACTTTTAATACAATCCACAACTATCTTATATCATATATCATATTCTTAGTTTCAACAAATATCCGAACTGCTTCGTTACAATCATCATCCGCTTGATTATTTCTGAGAATCCTCTTACGAGTTGACTCATCCAAAACTACCCTTTAAAAATTTACCTGCCGGTTCGCTTACCAATTGACCGATCTTAGGGTTGGGGATTAAAATTTCTTACGAGTTGACCGCCGCCGGATTAACTTATAAAATCTAGAAAACCGTTAAAGAAAACACTCCAACTTCTTTCGTGTTTCACCCTTTAACTTCACTTCTCGATTTCATTCCTGTTTTCATCGAAAAAAATAAATGTACACCCTCCCCACCACCACCCTGCGATAGGTCTTCGCAGGCCATATGTCGATGGACTGACAGTAGATATCGCGTATTATATTATCGAATGGCATTCCTCGTGTCCCGTATTTATAATTCGATCTCGCAGAAGTATTGTGTCCCGTTTGGAATTGTGCCTAGAAGAGGGAGAAATAGTATAACCATCGGTCATCGGACTTATTGTTGTCCATCGATGAAAAGATTTTTCGCCTATAATGGCCGAAGGGCATGGACGTAGCAGTTTTGATAATGTGACTTAAGGTTTCACGTGGCTCGTTTAATTTGTTTATCCAACACATGACAGTTATGACTGTCATTATTAATGTCATTTTAGACAAGTAAACTATCAAATAACACACTAGAGTGAGTTATGGATTATAAGTCACGTTCATATCTAAAGGTTGCCAGTGGCAACCAAACAAATAACGTACTTTAACCAAAATGTAAAAAAGTCACTGTCAAGTCATTCTGACATTTATAGAGTACTGACACGCAAGTAGCTTTGATTTGATCACAAAGCTTATTAATTATTATCTCATAAAAAACGATTTCTTCCACTTGTTGAATAAAACATTGTATGCCACACGCGTGCTTCCTAAGTCACTTGAGAATTAGAAATCTTCTCGCATGACTTATTTCCAACATAATACACTAGTACCATAAATAACTATTATTTCACACTGCCGATTCTGCCTTTGTACCTATGGAACTTCCAGTGTTTCCCCAGAATTTACCGAAGAAACATGCCTCTCATATAATAAGCATGATAAGCATGAGCTGCATACTTGTGAATGACAAAGATGCGTTTGAATGATATACAAATTTGACTACGGACTGATCAGACAACTTACAAACAACGTGACTAGGAAGCCCTCGCTCCTCCTCACCGTTCTCACATTCAATGAAATGTATTTAACTTCGTTTGTAACGCCACTGCTGAGTACTTTAATGGCTCAGTGGCAAACACATTGCGGGGGTTCCTTTATATTACTTCGATTCTGATTGTACCCTTATTTAAGGGGGGCAGTTCGCTTTTGTTCGCCGATCCGAATAGTTTACGATGACAGATTTGGATTAGGTTAATAAATGTATGAGGGATTCAATGTGTTTATTTGTATAGAAGATGCGAGTTTTATTCCGGAAAAGGGAAGGCTATTAGAGAAAAAAATAGTATGCGGTGGGTATTTAGCAGTTAAGGGTAGGAGAATGTTGTTTTATTAATTCATTGACGAGTTGTGACTTAGGTACTGGCTATTTATTAATTTGTAGGATTGATCCGACTTGGCGTAGATTTTATTTTTGGCAGATTCCCTATCTCATTAAAACATCCAGGTAATCTATTATTATTTAAGATTTCCCTTTCTCCTTTTAAAAAAATGGCATGTGTTCTCGTCGGCACGTTCTCATTAATGGGCCCGTTCCACCCTAAGATGACGGCCTCAGAGAGCATCTGTTATTTTTGTTACGTTCCTTTTTATGTATATACTATGTATAAAAAAATAACAACCTTATAGGCCGACCCCATAAAAAACCTCGCCCAGAACCAGATCCGCTGGCGAAATTAACTTTCCCTGCTTATTAGAAAAGTCAATTTATTCGGGAGCATATGTTTACTTTTCTTAAATCGCATAAGGGCATTTTATTTTCTGTTTTATATATTTCGAGAAAGGTATCAGCTGCACATATGCTACGCGCGCCCACAACACGCTTAAAATACACAGGATGTGTAAAGATGTCGGCCGAATTAATAAGAGATCGGTAGATATTAAAGGCCACTACTATATACACTATTTATTTAACTTACATAGATGGATGGTAATGCCAACGTGATTAATGGGAATTTTGCTGTTTTACTTTCTTTATGTCACAGCAATGAAAAGTGGCGTAAGAGAAACTCCCGTGCCATCCCCATCCCAAGATGATGGATCGAGGAAGAAACTGAAAAATTTTTACCGAAAAATATATGAACAAAGTAGAACTAGAAATGTAGAGAAGTATGGAGAGATTCTTCCTAGAAGCCCCTTGATGAGCAACAAACAGAAGGGTCGATGACGTTATAGAAGTCATAAAAATAGAAGGGGGAAAGAAGTATGCAGTACAGTGTACAGTATAGTAGTTTAAAGTATTAAAGCACTCGTGTGACAATACTCCGTCTTATTGAACAAGTATAATAATATACCTACTATTTTCTTTCTTCCTCTGTAACGTATCACGTATTCTTTTATATACAAGACAACTACATACTTCAATGTCTCTTATTTTTCACAGCTGATAGTTAAGAAATTTCGTTTACGTAGATTATCACCTACTTGAAAATTTTCCAATGTTAAAAAATTCTTGCCATGGTTACCGAATTCTGACGTCATACTTTCCTCGCGTATTGTGAGATTATCGCGGAAGAATTGAACGCACAGTGACGGACAAATGACGGTCGCCTTCGAATGTTTGGATCGCGGTAGAAACGATTGGTAGTTAGCGTCACCGCGGAGCAGGCAACCGACAATACAAAAACGATTGAATCGTTGAGAATGAGAACAGTACAAGTCCAAATGTTACAGTTTTGGGAAAACGAAAAAAACTGACAAGTTAGTTATGGATTTTACGAGTTAGTTTTGTTCTTTTAAAAACTAATTTGGGACTTGCGCGAACAAAACTAACTCGTAAAATCAATAACTAACTTGCCAGAGTTTTTTTCGTTCTCCCAAAACTGTAACATTTGGACTTGTACTGTTCTTATTCTCACCGATTCAATTGTAACACGAGTTGCCGCTCAACAGCTAGGCGCGGCGCGATAATTGGCCGTGACGGTCGCTCGGTTTTTCGGCGATCACACCTCTCACCGATTCAGCGCTTCGAGCGAAACCCGCCATAAGAAAGCTATGCTTCCGAAAATATTTTTATAAAAATTCTTATAGAAAACTCTGGGAGAACTGAAGTAAAAATTATTTATCAGAACTCGAGCCTCTACTTAGAAAGCGCCCTGTCGGAAATTTCGTCAAAAGCAGCTGCATGCATAGCTACTTGTGAAAAAAAAACTTTTGAAACGAACCGACTTCGTTGTTTACTTATATACCAATTTCTCGAAAGAAATGATAATGAAATGGTTTAGATAAATGCTTCAACAATAAAATTAACAAGGGTTAAAAATACGAATTTATAGAGTATATGATTTATTTCATGGTAAACACCTTTTTTGTATTATTATTTCGGTATTTATTGAAACCATTTCTTTGTAAAAGAAACCAAATTCGGCGCCCCTAAAATTTGGCGCCTGCGTGCGGGGCATGCACTGCGTAGAGTCCATTCGCTTTAAGAAGAACCGTGGCATTGAGTTTCACGGAGATATATACTCCGTCGGGTATGTTCGATTTCCATAGTTTCATGTAATTCGTGTATAAGCATTGGTGGGAGGGTGAATTGCCATAAATGCCACGGTTCTTCTTAAAGTGAATGGACTCTACCCGCCAGGAACGGCCCTGGCCATAGCACCAAATTAAGAGAGAAAGTTTGTCCTTTTCAAATTGAAAATCTACAACTCTTCCACGTTATTCTAAAGTCTATGCAGATATTAGAAATGTGCACTATTCAACTACGAATCCAAAAATTGTTCCTCTCTGTAAACTCTATTTCTCAAGGCTTCTTAGCAGCTTAATAGACTAAATAACCAATTGAATCCTTCTATGCTAAGAATAAATAAAATCTGTAACGGGTATGAAGTTCATTACGATATTTCTATAACAGTCCTATATTCTAAGCAATCTTTGAATCCTTGACAACCAAAATCTGATTAGAATAAAAATCTGTGTAGTTCAATTATGGCCGTGAATCTGGAAAGTTACTCAACTATAAAAATTGTTTTTAAATCGTAACAAAAATATGTAAGTAAGCTGCATAATTATTGTATTATTGTAAATTGATGGAAGTGTATAAACTTAAGCTTTGTTCAATAAGACCTGTTGATTTACCTTAAAAGAACATATAGTTTATCACTCGTCGTCGGTGCGAAGCGTCCTTCCAAATCAACGTGAATCTACGAAGCGATAATTACGTTTATTAACATTAATATTAACAACGCCATTTAAAGAAAATATGACCTCGTCGTGAAAGGCACTATTGCTGAATAGGGAATTGTTCTCGACGAACTTTTCCGTCATTTTCTCACAAAATCGAAAACATACGTACAGTTATAGAGCCGCTTACGTAGGAAGGCTTTCAGGAAATTATTGGAAGGAGTAATCAATCGATCAATTGAAGAAGTGACGAAAGTTATTTACCTTTATCATTACATCTCATAATCTGGAGTTTCCAGCAGGTCGACTAGCGGCAGTCGTCCGCGTTTTCCGGTTCCTTGCAACTTTGTTGCTCGCCTCGGCTTGTTTAATGACTAATATGTTTACCGATAAATTAAAGTAATTGGGTTAATATCGAGGTTTAATGTTTTATCACGCGATATTTTATTTCGACCAAAATAATCATGACCAAAACGCCGCTGGTGGCCCATCGTAAATTACGCTCGTCGAGTGCACTTTATTTTCGTTTGCGCACGTTTTGATCCGCCTCGCGCGATGCGAATATTTTATTTTTACTTTTACCTCTACACCGAAAGTACCTGCAGGATTCTCATTTATTAAACAATTAGCCTGCTCAATGAGGAGTTTTTCGTTATGACTAAAAGGTGTCCCACACCTGTGGATTTCATTCATGATTCGATTGTAATTGTCTCTGATGCGTACCCTCGCGGAATTTTAAAGACTCTGGGAGATTTCGGCTCATTTTAATCGAATTTTGGGACGTCTTATTCGTCACCAGTGGTGATCCCGAATATTGACTTGTATACGTGACGCGTCTATTCAAGGTAAAGCCTATTTATAAATCATTTCTTCGATGGACGTGCCGAAAATCGCGATGGAATTAGTAGAGGAAATTTTCTGTCAGTGTCGAGTGGATGATTAATGGTGGAAATTTTGATTTTCCCCGGATGTGGTAAGGCTCGAAGTGCTGGAAGTTGAAGAATAAGTACTGTAGATGTAGGGAAGCATTCCGCATCACTAGGCCCTTAGACCCAATGGTCAAACTCAAGAACCCAAGCCCTCGAAATTACAGTTTCCACTTTGACTTGATTTGTCGAACTGGAACCACTTGCGGTTGCTTGACAGCTACTTCGACGTCGACAGCATTGACACTTGAGCGTCGATTCAAATTTTTATTATAAAAATGGTACTATTTACATTAGAACAGGATATTTTATTGGCATGGCTTATTTTTGGAGTGCGCGCGCAGTTTAACGATATTTGAATACAGGCAATGTGAAGAAAGGAAAGCCACCTGGTAGACCCTCCGTACTCACTGAAAATGTGATGCAAGACGTCAGGGCCCAACTGCAACAAAGTCCTCGCAAATCGGTTAGGAAGCTTTCCCTCCAAACAGGTTTGATCTTTATCAAAACTTCACCAATTTCCACTTATGCCTAATTTCCCGTATTCCGTTTCGTGACTTTACAGGTTTATCATATGGAAGTTGTTCCACTGCGTTGAAGAGCAAATTGAAATACCACCCGTACAAATTTCCGATGGTCCAATCCCTAAATCCTCCTCACCGTCCACAACGCGACCTGTTCTGTAACTGGTTCAATCAGGAAATGAACAATGATGACATCCTGTAAAAACTTTTTTCCGATGAAGCCTGGTTCTATCTCAATGGCTATGTTAATTCTCAAAATTACAGAATTTGGTCTGGTGAAAATCCACATGCTGTGTTAGAACAACAACCTTACATCCTACTAAAGTTGGCGTTTGGCTGTATCGCGGCAGAGAGTAATTGGTCCTGTGTTTTTTAACTTCACAGTTAATTCTGAACGATACATTCAGCACATTCTCCAGCCATTCGTTGCCCAATTAACCGTAGAGGAGCGCAAAAATGGCTACTTTCAATAAGATTCAGCTCGAGCACATACAGCTCGTGCCACAATGCAATATTTGCGGGAAGTTTTTGGCCATCGAGTCATAAGTACGGGAATCTGGCCAAGTAGGTCACCAGACTTGACACCTTTAGACTTTTGTTTCTTTGGACATCTTAAAAACAACGTGGTCAGTAATGTTTTACATACACGTAAAGAACTGGAAGCTGCCATTATCGAGCAAGTTGCAAATATGTGTCCTCGGATGTTAATTAATGTCTTCGAGAGCCTAAAACGGATAGTGAATTTATGTGTAGAACATAATGGTGCTTAATTCAAGCAGTACCTTTGAGTATTGAAGTTTTTTCTGGTGTGGTCTTTTAATCGTAAATAAATTCACATAACCCAAAATATTTGTGTTTATTTAGCTGTCGCTGTCATGCAGAGTGCAGAGATTTCCGGTGTAGCGTTGCAAACCCTTAGGCAAAAAACTGCTCCAGGTAGGATTGCCAACTTAAACAGTATTTCTTGATCACTCAGTATGTAGGTTTATAATTTATGTAAGTGAGAAATTGGATAAGTCTAGGAGAGTTGTTCGCTGTCGCTTGAGAACCAACTGATGAAATCCTCCCTATTTGCATGTTTCACCAACGCCTTCTTGCTCGCTTACCTGACCAAAAATTTGAGAAATTCTCGCTGGCGAGGAATGAAAATTCATGTCGAACTGTGACAAACGAGGGAAAGCCGACAACAATAACAAACGCACCGTCGAGAATCGAAGGCATTTCTAAAAAAAGGCTACAGGCGAGAGACTCTCAGCATATTTCTGTTAACAAGCCATGTCGGAAAGTCGGTTAAGTATGCTAAAAAGGCATCTCCCGAAACGTGTTCATCGACTGTCGGAAATACCTGAGAGCGAGGCGATCTAGCCTCGGGGTGTTCTCGCTTACTTTAAAAAAATTGATTGGACACCGTGTGTCTGTGTGTGTGAACTACCGATGAGAGCTTACCGCGCTTTTGCCCACAAGTCCGATAATCCGCCTTATCATACTGTTTCGAAGGCGAGAGCGGTTTGATCCAGCACCGCTCTTATTTACCTAAAAGGCTACCTGGTCCCTTTCGCTCTCTTTATCTTTCTTTTTCTCCCGTGACGTTCTTTTTTTTACTCATCTCGATTGTTTGGAACTCGAGGAATGCCGTCCAAAGGCGTTGTTAATTATCGAGCTGTCCGTGTTGATCACTTAGTTGATATATTGGATAACAATTAAAATAGTTAATAGGCCGATTTGGAGATAGACTAATTGGGGGAGAAGGGTTGTTACGCTTGCGAGAGGTTCCGACCGTAAAAGTAATTAACTTTACTGTTGGTGCCTTTGGAGAAGGAGGCGATAAAATATTTAAGCGCCGTTAAAATTCGGGAAAGGACATAAAGTAACGAGGGCTTTCACTTTTTATAAGCTATTGCGACCTCTTTCTGGGCTTCTTCGCTTCATTAATGAGAAGTGTGCTTATCAATGTGGCTGTTTAAGTTGGCAGCGTATGGAAAATAAGATTAAAAGTAAAGGAGTACTGGGTTTTATAGAAATATGGAAAAATGTAAGCACCAATCGCAAGATTCCCCTTAGTGAAAAAAAGTGAAAAAAGGGGAAAACAATAGTTGAAAATTATACTATTTCAAATTCAAATACGAAACGTCAATGTCAGTGACGTCAGTGTAACCAATCCACGCAAAATTCCCTAGTGTAATGCGAAAACATGAACAGCCAAAATTTAATGAGTATTGTTACTCTCGTTATATTAAAGCACTCCTCGTTTCGCTCGTCGTGCTTTAAAACTCTCGTGTGACGATACTCCGTCTTATTAAACTAGTATAATAATATACTATTTAAGGAATGTTTTCACAGATTTCCAGAAATATATGTGTACATAATTAGCTTTTACTCCTCTGGATTTCGTTGCAGCTTGAACTCTTCTTATGCATGATACTTGATCTAGTGAAAATTAATTTATTAATAAAAACTTTTAACTACTTTGCGTTACTAATGATCTCATTATTACACCGAAAGTAGTGTAATAATATTTATATTATTACACTACTTTTGGTAACTTTTAGTTTTGTTAAATTGGTACGTCAACCTGTCACGTAGGCGTCAAGGTTACATTATTAGTATTTCAATAAATTTCTTGAACAGCTTTGTGTATTTCTGCTTTTGGGGCTGTACAGGTCAATTCTACATTTTTGTCTTCCATTTCGCTCACGTAAGTAAGTAGTTATTGAATTTGTCCTTAGGACTACTAGATTTTCAAATTCAAATACGAAACGTCAATGTCAGTGACGTCAGTGTAACCAACCCACGCAAAATTCCCTAGTGTAATGCGAAAACTTGAAGAGCCAAAATTTAATGAATTCATAAAGCAAAGTAGATAAAATAGTATATTACACTAGTTTAATAAGACTGACTATTGTTACACTCGTTATATTAAAGCACTCCTTTAGAGTTCTTTAGAATTCTAGACATTTCAGCTTGTGTTAGAGCTTCGAAATGTGGAGCATTTCCTTTTAAACACATCTCGTCTCATCAAATTAGCAGTTGTCTATAATGTGCAACTCGAGGAGTGTTAAGGGAAACCCGGAAAGGTAGGCAGTTATTTAATAAAACAATTTAGCTTGCTAAATGATGAATATGTCACCTTTTTAACAGATGAAATTAACTCATGTACCGCAGGAAATTCGTCCTTAATTACGTGTGCTGTGTGCGCAATGCGAGTTACAAATTGGCCATAAAAGTTTTATCACCTTTAAGATTTAAGAAGCGGCGTCATTTACCAAAGTAAGGAGGTTTTTAGCGTTTTGGAAATTTCAAGTGTGGTATTAAAGTACTAAAAATGTTAATTACTGTATTTTATGTCTACCAAAGTAATTGATGAATTTTTTTAATGAATCTCGGTTTTTCGGAATTATTCCTGCATTTTTCCAAATATTTCGACATTCTACAAATTTTACTTACATGGGATTGATAAACCGCGGACAATCGCTAAAAGTAGGTAATAAATGATATTTTTTATTGGACGAGAGTCTTTTGATAAATGTATCCAACGCAGTTCGTCTTGGATTTGCAAGATTTCTCCAAGGAAGAATAGTAGTTTAAAGTACAAGGTACAGAAGACGTCATATTCCAAACCCGAAGTCGAGTTTTAGAATGGACGAGGGCTTGGAATGTCTTTTGCAACGAGTACTTCACAACATTTTCTATGTTCCGGCTTCCATTTCATTTTTATTTATGTTTAAATAATTTAAAATTTCTTATCTGGGGATTTTTTTATCGTGACATTTTCGTGACATTATCGTGACAGTTGGTATTACTGCTGTTTCCTAGACATCTGTCAATTTTTACACCATTTTCAAATTTAATTTAATGGATTTAAAGAATATCTTGTTACCAACCCAACAATAAAAATTACCAAAAACAATGCTTTAATAAGTCTCATTAAAGCACTCTTTTCGGCCATTTTGGTGCTAGAATAGCTGTCATTTTAGTGCCGCAACATAGAAAGAGTATTTTTTCTCGAGTACCTAGGCGCATTTCCACGACAACCAAAATTTCCCATAAACATGTTACGTCTGTTTGTAAACGAGAGTTCTCATGGCTGTTTGCTGCCATTTCGCTCCCGCATCCACTTTCGGCATACCTTTTGTCCGGGCAACAAAAATCGGTATTTGTATGCACGTTGAGCCACCGCGGAGTCTGATTTGTATACCTGTCAACCGGGGGGCCCATTGAAAAGTGACGAGCTGATTTCGGGGACTAATCCGATTCCGGCGACAATACGCGCGTATGTTGTGTGCGGGTGTAACGAGCGGTAAAAAGGAAAATTCGCCGTAATTGCGGTCGCAGAATGACCATTTCGAAGCGATTTGCTCCTTTTTAAAGGGATCGAAATCAGGCGTACAATACCTTATGGGTCTCTATGGGAGTTTAGCTGGGCATTAAGTAATTTTGACATTTAGATCGGATTAGTTGAATACGTCCCTGATCATCTCCCTTTTGTTGAAATGAAACTTAAGACATGTTTTTATTAGCTGCATGATTATCCCGAAAATTAATTTTCATCAACAATTCAAAAATTAGGCAATCTCATAACGCGTAAACTCGAAAAGGCCAAAATGACTTCACGATTTCACACTAGATATTAACGGCCACAGGTTTTTTTTAAATTTCTTTGTTTTTAAATAAGCCTTTCATCCAAGAATGGTAAAATTAATTTTTGTTCTAAAATGCATTATAAGAAAGCCATGAACAATAGCTAGAACCAGGTTACTTTTAGATATAACTAAAACGTGAACTTCATTTTTCAACATTACCCAACAAATCGTCATCTTTATTAATTGTGTATCTGAGGGATTTCCCCGTGAACGTCGGACTCATCGATTTTAACATTAGTACTTTTTTTAATTTATTTATAATTCAGGTAGTTCTCAGGAGAATTAGGACAAACTTCGGCTCGGCCTCGATTATAGCATATGCAGGTATTTTTAACTTGAGAAAATAAATAAAACTAACCAGAAGACTAACTTGCTTAGTATTGATTTTAATAACGATGAAGTGATGATCGACGGCAATGAATGATATTAGTAATAATGTGGTGATGCGTCCTTCAGAAACAGGAAACGATTCGAATGGAACGTGTCGATGTTATTAACCTATATCGTAATTTGTAATTTGTACAGATACAAGATGAAACTTGTCTTCGCGTTTTTAACGCTACGTTATAAAGAAATTGAAGAAAATGGGGAAGTGCCACGTTGGCGCCTCCTGAAAAGCAAGCAAGATCAGAAACTCAAAATCACGTTGACAATTTTTCGATATTTCCAGTATATTTGGTTCCATTGGTATCGAGTTCCATCGAATTTTCAGGAAAGTCCCGACTGAAACGTTATACGTATGCGTGACGCGAGTCACGTGAATTTTGGTATCGCGTGTTTTCTATCGTTTTGTCAAATTGCCAAAAAGGAACATTTATGTAATATGAGGTAGATAGGAAGCCGAAAGTATCATAAAAGGAAAAATACAAGGCGTTTTCCGGCTTTTATAACATGATCATTAAAAGGCACAAAACAGGTAATCGGCGTTTTTTTTCCGTAATACAAAAAAGAAAATCGTTACCGAACATGACGTTAAATGTGACATGTTTTCGTAGGTTATGAGTGACGTTTGATTTTCGTTGATTTCGATTTGGACGTAATAATAAACGAGAGTAATGAAATTGTAGTACGTTACAAATGAAATATTATTTTAGGGGACGGTTTACGAGTGTTTGTTTTTTTCTAGGGAGTTTTAAATGGTCGTCCTGTTTGCCGTTGCAAAGCATATCGAATGGAGAAGACCGAATTAGAGATAATGTATTACCGTTGGATCTTCATTATAATTCTTAAGTATTTCAAAGGTAAACTCGGTCACGTATTGTACGAACAAATACACACACGGTACACCACATTCTACTGCCATCCGTAGCAAGATCGACGCATGTAAATTCTTAACGAGTCTATTAAGACTTGCCTAAAGTTTGGAAATTACAAAAGTGTGCAGCTACAGCTGCTGTATGGATGCAGTAGGTACCAGGACAGTATTTTTAGAATCAAATTAAAGAAAAGTGGTTTTACATACAACATTACATACCCCCTGGTCACTATTTCCATCAGAAATCTGAACGAGGAGAAGATTCTAAATCTTTCCTTTCCTTCCTACTTCCTATCGAACATTAACGTGCAATTGTCGCAACATGAGTAAAGTGCATTGTTATTATTTATTTTTCAGATGCGTGTTCTTCACGCACAACGCCGAAGCCGAGACCGCCGGCACCCACACCTCGACCCAACATCACATTCCACACGTACGAGTGTCCACCTGATTACGCGGCGTGGTATTGCCTTAACGGAGCGACGTGTTTCACCGTCAAAATCGACAATTCCCTCCTGTATAACTGCGAGTGAGTCATACGCACGTACATATAGATACTCCGAGTACGCACATGTGTGTGATAAGTGGGTACCTCGGTGCTCGTTCTCCTTTCGCTTTTGTCATCTCGGATACATAGGAGCTTGCCTGTGAAAAGCAAAAGTACTCCCATTGCTGTCTGACTGTTCCAATTTTGCAGCCCAATCGAATTGACTGGAGGCTGCACGGTTCAGGCGAAGTGACTGTACAGCTTAGTAGAATCCAGTCTTGTGAATCTGGATCCACTAGACTGGACAAACAAGGGATGGGAATCATTCTTCCAACTTTGCAGCCCAATAGAATTAATGACTTCTCGGTTGATTTGACTGCAGTGCTTTATAGCATAGTAGAACCAAGTATGGTGACTTTGCAGCTTGGTCGACTTGACTGTTGGCCGATTGGTTTATTTCCATGGAACAGAACTTTCGTGGTTTAGTTCAATTTAATGTTAAGTCTCCATCGCTTTCCATTAAGCCGTGGTAAATTCCCCTAAACGTAACAATGCAATCTCAAAATGAAGGTTTGTTACTTCAATACCTATTTAAGGTTGTATCTCAAAATAAAGGGTAAATTGTTAGTAGAACCAAGTCAACCAAGTATGGTGACTTTGCAGCTTAGTCGAACTGACTATTGGCCGATTGGTAACAGTTTAGTTCAGTTAATCTTAAGTCTCCATCGCTTTCCATTAGGCCGTGGTAAATCCCCCTGGATTGAACCAACTTGACAATGCAATCTCAGAATGAAAGTTTGATACTTCAATACCTGTTTAAGGTTGTATTCTCAAAACAAAGGGTAAATTGTTAGTAGAACCAAGTATGAAGTGGCCAAGTGACTTTGCAGCTTAGTCGAACTGACTGTTGACCAATATTGGTTCATTTCCATCATACAGAACTTTCGTGGTTTAGTTCAATTAATAATGTTAAGTCTCCATCGCTTTCCATTAAGCCGTGGTAAATTCCCCTAAACGTGACAATGCAATCTCAAAATGAAGGTTTGTTACTTAAATACCTGTTTAAGGTTGTATTCTCAAAACAAAGGCTAAATTGTTAGTAAAACCAAGTATGGTGACTTTTGCAGCTTAGTCGACTTGACTATTGGCCGATTGGTTCATTTCCATTATACAAAACTTTCATGGTTTAGTTCAATTAATGTTAGTCTCCATCGCTTTCCATTAAGCCGTGGTAAGTTCCCCTGGATTTGACAATACAATCTCAAAATAGAGGTTTGTTACTTCAATACCTGTTTAAGGTTGTATTCTCAAAATAAAGAGTAATTTGTTTTAGTAGAACCAAGTATAGTGAATTGCCTAGTCGAACTGACTGTTGGCCGATTGGTTCATTTCCATCATACAGAACTTTCATGGTTTAGTTCAATTCATGTTAGTCTCCATCGGCTTTCTATTAAGCCGTGGTAAATTCCCCTAAACTTGACAATGCAATCTCAAAATGAAGGTTTGTTACTTCAATACCTGGTTAAGGTTGTATTCTCAAAATAAAGGGTAAATTGGTAGTTCTAGCCCCGAGCTACCTTGATTCCTAAACCTACCACAAGTAAATGGAGACTCTACATCTCTTGTTACGTTCTCCGTTTGCTGTTGAGTTTTGAGTCGAACTACAACTTAGAAATATCTTTATTCTACATGTTGTTAAACCAGAATTTACATTGTTCCTCTTGTTTTTAGGTGCGCGGAGAGTTATATGGGGCCTAGATGTGAATACAAAGATTTAGATGGAAGTTATTTGCGTAAGTGTAAATTTAATCTCAGTCAAAGAGACAATTTGATTTGTCCAAATTTTATTTCATGGAAGCTTGTTTTATTTATAATGCACTAAACACTACCCTAGTCTTTACCACAATGCTGTATTAACCAGAGTTTTAAGTAAAGCAACGTAACGAGGTAACTTAGCATATGCTTCGATAGGACTTAACGTAACAGAGGGAAGAAGGAAAGACCGTTACGACTTAGGCAGCTGGGCCAGGGTTCGAATGAAAGTCTAATTACCGCCATGATATCCCATGTACCCTTAGGTACATGGATGGTGATGATGGTGGTACCATCTCTTAAGATGGTATCAGCATCATCCATTCGGTGGCTCTTCGGACCGAACCTTAGAGTTTCGTTGCTTTCCTTCTTCAGCACTGGACAAGTCCCCTTCGATCTGTGATTCGATGACTGTATCCCTCCTTTTTCAGCATCACAACGAAGGTTCATGCTGCAGACGGCGAGCATAGCCGGCGGAGCGACGATAGCCGCCTTCTCCGTAGTGATATTGTGTGTTGTGGTATATTTACATTATAAGCGGCGCTCTAAGGCCGCCCGGACTGGTACGGACTGTGTAGATAGTAGGACTCTGCCTGCGCACGCGCCGACGTTCGGCGCTCGCTGGCGGACTCAGCCGACGCCTGGGGGCCCGCCCGGGGAGCTCCCCATGCGAGTCCAGGACAGGGGGGACATGAAGCAGGCGAGCAAGGCGGAGCTCCACCAGGTGACCACGTTGCTGCCGCCGACGTCCAACGATCAGTGATATACGTAGTACATAGCTAGCATACGAAGGAGGAGGAGATTATTATGATTACGATGATGATAATGATGTTGATGGTAAACTCTGCCTGTTTCGAAATTTCATAGTGAGGTTGGCTTTAACGGTTCAGTGTCGGGTGAACTAAACTGGAAATTTCACTCTCTGCATCTAAAAATTTATTATGAAGAGTTAAAAAAAGATAAAGTGGATAGCACTTTGTTATATGCAGCTTCGCTACTATTGTTCTTTTTATATTATATATATCTATATGTAAACAGCAGTGCAGCATTTTATTCTGCAAGTCTAATAATGTCAAACGATTTGGCACCCAAATTTATTATAAATAAAATTAATGTTTATAATGTAACATTACTACTTTTTTATTTATTTATTTTTCTGTTTTAGTAATAGATTTCTTTCATTAAAATTGGCAACAGCAATTTTTCATTATGCGCTAGCTATGACGAAAGGAAAATGAATTCTTGTAGTGAGGGATATTGTATTCAGAAGAGTGTATGAGGTGGGAGGATGAAATTCGAAATCTTGTTACATCACAGATAATTCCTGTAGGCTAGTATTTATAATAAACGAAAATTAACAACTATTAACTATCAAAACGGATATCCCACACTTGGATCAAACTAGTGCTCACTTTGTAACAAGTTCACGGATTTCATTATCACCCCTCGTATTTATATACAGCAAGTCTGATATGTATAAGTCTGAAGTAAGTTATGTAAGCTATTTTTTGTAAATACGTACCTCCCTAGAGGTATTTTAAAAACACTGTATTATGCAATAATGTAAGTATTGTGCAGATTGAACGATTTTTTATTGTCATTTTTTACATTTCTTTGTGTTGATTTAATATACAACATTCCCGGATATATTTGTTAGAAAGAAACCTCGCTTGTTGTTGTTAACTTGTTATTTATTCTTGAGATACGCTTATTGACAAGTGCTCACTTAAATCGTCAGATAGCAAGAAAGAGAAACCATCACGTTTTGCCTTAAGAAATTTTTAGTAAAATAGATGTGAATAAAAAACCAATTAGCTTATGATTTGAACAAGACAATATCGATTAGAATGACGCAGAAGTAAAAAACTCATGCTTTACTTAGCTTTTCCTCGGAGTGATGATTTTTAAATGGAAATTTTCAATACAATTGATGTAATGAAAATATTTCATTTAAAAAAACTAACTATTATTAAAATTTTCGGGGAGACTTAACACATGACTTTTTTACTTGTCGTAATATAGATGTTACTGTGATAGTAATAGAGTTTAGTTTAAAAACTTTCCAAAAAAATGAATTTTATATATATTTGTAAACATTATGGCCATATTTTCAGAATTTGCCATTTTCAACGAAATTTAAAAAAACGCTATGAAGGACAATAAATGATACTTTTTTAACACTTTGAAAACCAGTTTCATCTATAATATCTACAGTTTGTGAAAAATGAGCTTTGGTGGTATTTTGGGAAAAATTGTGTACCTACTCAAATTGTTGCCATAGAATAAATCAAACAGCACAACTCAAAGTGTTTAATATGGTATTATTGCGGAGTCAAAAGATATTTACGGTTCTCAATATGTGGGTAACTTGTTAATTTTTAGCTATCACTTCTTTGTATAAATGTAGATACCGCTGTCTTTATATTCCAATAATAAATGTCTAGACATTTCATGATTATTGGCAATAATGTAATTTAGTAATATAAGCACTTGGTTCCTAATTTATTAAAATAAATTTTTGTATAATTTTAGAAGAAAAAATATGCAAGCACTGAAGCCGCAAACATCGCCATTTTATAATTCCCTTTATATATATATAATATATTTTTAAATTATTTGAGTATTCTAACAGAAATATTTATTGTTTTCCTCACTGATGTGGCGGTGTTTGCAGTTTCGGCGCCCTTTGGCCAATTTCAGTTTGCCAGTTAAAGTCGTCGAATGCTCTAAACCAAAGCCTAAGTAGTATTCTTTGCATGGCGTCAACGAAACTCTTCCCCCGTTTCGGGCCAGGGAGGCGTTTTCGTTTGCTTCATGCATCGCCTACCTTATCAGACTTCGAGTATTAATATTATTTAATAGTTATTTTTTGTATGTTTATTCTGTCTATGCTGCCGACCCAGTGTAGCTTTTAATTTGGCGTCCTTTTATTTTTTCTCGTCTAATTTACTTGTAAATAATTTCATGAACAAATGTTAGAATACTTGTTTATTATTTTCTCATATGTAATAAATTAAAAACAATAAAATATTACACTGAATTTTTATACATCTCATGATATTATTTCCGCCACTTACCTGGCTACATTTCAACTAAGTACCATCACGGATCTCTTCAACTTTTCTCTCTGCCTACGTTTTTTGGTATTTTTGTTCTTTTCCCTCGTAATGTCTTTGAACAATTGGACCCCTTCTGCCTCCTCTACTTCCTTTTGGATGAACTTCATTCCATAATAATTATAACCTACCAGATCCTGATGAAATAAAATTGTAAGCAAGTTGCACAACTGTTTTGTATCAAGTTAAAAAACACATCTGTAATGACTTACCCTTAACTCTTCGACCTTCTCGGTCCCGACCTTTTGTAGCTTCTGCAGAGACGAGAATAACGCGTGATTTGCGATAATTGGTGCATGATGCAGTTTTAATAAGAACATGGCGACTTTGCAGACCAATTCTGTATTGTCCCCTCTGGCGATTAACTGTGGTAGAATTTGCAAGAGCTCACATACTGAAGAAAACGGAAGGAGGAGTAGGGCCTCTTCAAGATCACTACAACAAAAATGATAACGTCTTAATACCTTCACTATAGTAAATCCACCGAGAAGAAAACTTCCATGAAACACAAACGTCGAAATTCAAAGCGCGCAACCAGCTAGCGAATAAGTACAGGGTCGCATTAAGAATGATCGCCTTGACTATAATTTATCTTTTACTAAGATTTTACTAAGGATGTTGATTTCTTTCTTTTCTGTATACATTTAAAATAATGGTTTTCTCCCCGCAGCCTAAGTATGTTCCAGGTCTCTTTTTGGGAGGCGAGCAGGGAAGGTGTCTTTCCATAATTGCAATAGATTACAGAAATATGTTTATACAAATTTATATAAAAAACCTGAATAACAATAGCGATACGTTAAAATAAACCATCAACTAAAAGCCCACTATCACCGTCAACGACTTTCCTGAACGCTTATAAACACAACTATAGATCAAACAACTAAACTTTTTAATTTTACTGAACCGACTCTGTACATCAACAATTCCCGCCAAAAGTTTTATGACTTTTCCACCAATAGCAAACGACGTGTATTGGGTGTTGGCTAACTTTACTACCTTTTCTCGTTTCGTGGGTGTTTTCTTCTCAGTGGATTTACTATAGTCATGCTATACAATGTGCTATTACCTTGCCCTTATCCTTTTAATGGTCTCTAATAGGAAGTCATCGACTGTTGACACTTTCAAAGCTCGCATTAAAGGAGGTGGAAGCGGTATGGGAAGAACTTGTGATGAGGCCGCCTGTAATGCTGTATGTTCGGCGAGTTGCTCCTTATAATTTTCACATATTTCCAGACACTCCAATATACTTTCAGCCTGAAACAAAACAAATAAGTTATGGAAACAGATCATAGACAAAAGATAGAAGAGGAGAGAAGGATATATAAGAAACCCATTGACACAATTCTATACCAACAGCATAGCCTTATTTCACTATAGCACTTACAGCCTTTTCACTACCGATTGTCTTCTTAGACGGAAGATTCAATCCAGCTTGTCCTGGCACGACGGTCTCTTCTCCCGTGGCAAGTGCTTCGTTTCGTTCCCTTTCCTCCTCCTCTTCGTCTTCCAACACCAAAATCTGGTCAGACTTCTCATACAAGCGCAGTACCCTGTCTGCTCCACACGATACAACAAATTGTCCACTTGGACTGACCGCCAGGCAACGGGCCTCGCCTGAATGTCCCTAGAAGTAAATGATATCAAACGTGGTCATGGCACACCTTACTTCTATTTACTTGTAAAGTAATGATTTTATCGAAGCTATCAGCGTTCCATTCCTTGATCTTGCCGTCTTTACCACAGGTGAAGAAGTAATGCGTCTTCGGCACGAATTGCAGGCCAGTGACTGAATCGTCATGTGCGAAAATACTCTTGTGACAATCACCAAAGTCCATGCCCCAGATCTTAATGTTTCTATCTGCCGAACCGGTCGCTATCAAACTGGAATCTGACGAAATGTCCATGCATAGGACTGGTAACTTATGTCCGTAGAGCGATAAATAAAACTGAAAAGGTTTAATGGGTAAACTAAAGAGTAATTATCAAATTTATTTACTTACCTTGAAGGTATCTAGGAAGAATATTTTGATTGTTGAGTCTAACAAAGCGACAGCAATGAATTTGCCGTTTGGAGATAATTTAACGCAAAGCACGGAATCCTCTAATGCCAACGTCCTCGTGTGGATTACGGACAATACTTTAGCCTTGGTCTCTGATTTTTCGTCGACAATTAATTCAAACTGCCAAAATTTGACCGTCTTATCACTGCTGCCTGTTACACAACCCCTCTAGAAAAATTAATATAATATATATATTAAGAAGAAATCTAAATGAAAATACAGATTTAATACATGACAACATTATTGATGATTAGTGTTACTTAATTACAAATTGTAATATTTACCAAATCTGTCCATAAACAAATTGACCAGACTTCCTCAACATGTGCAGGTATTTCCTCTAAAATATCCCCAGCTGCAATATCGATTATTAACAATTTTCCATTTTTCAGACCAGCTAACACATGGCGATCTCCCGGAACGAAACTCGTCGACAGAACATATCTGTAAAATAAATAATTATAAGTAAAAATCCACACTTTACACCTAACCGAACTTACTCTGTACGAACGGTCCTTATACAAGTCTGCGAAGCCCTATTCCACAATTTAACAGATTCAGCACTGCCGGAAACGATAGCCAAGTTGTCGCTGCTGAAGCTTACTGATCGGACTTCGCTGTGGTGCCCTTGGTATGTCAGCGATCTCAAACATTTGACTTCTGCGTTCTTCACCCTTGACTGAGTGGAATAAAGCTCGACCGTATTCTTCGAGAGGACGACGGCCACTCTCAGCTCGCCCCCTTGTCCCAGGACTAAGTGTAATGACTTCGGCTTATCCGACAGTTCGATGGGAGTAAGGCGAATGACCTCATCACGGAGGCTGAGCTGGAGATCAGCCTCGGTTGTGGTGGTGTCTACTTCTGCTTTATCTTCTTTTCTGAAAATTACAAGAAGTTGCTCTCAGGGTTACAAATACTGAAAGCATAGGTAAGGGATCTGAAGTAACTAATAAGTAATTTACTGTTGCTTTTTCCTCTCTTTCCTCAGACGTTTCTTCAACTTAACTGCAGCCTCTTCTTCGGAAAGAAACTGGAACAATTCCACTTGCATGTCGGTTCCGTGACAGGCGAGAATTTGTCCGCTAGTCTCGCTGACCATCGACACCACGCGCCCCCTACCACCCCTCAAAAGTGAACCTACTTTGTGACATTGCAGTGGATGCTGAAATGACTAAACTAAAGAAGCAGTTTTAAAAACCCTCATGTTCTTACTGTCGGATCATCAGCGTCATCATCCAATCCTATTAGTTCCAATTTAGTGGCCAAGTTCTCTAGGGGGTTCTTATTTTGTTCATTCTGTTCTCGCTGCGAAAGCTTCCACACCCTTAATTCACCATCACCGCATCCTGTCACTAAATACTGGTCATCTTTCATCAAACAAAACGACCACACCTGACAAATAGCACTATTAGCTATATGAAAGAAAACGATGTTACAGCTTACCTCCGTGTAGTGTCCAGTTAACGTCTTGAAGCAATGCTGAGTGTCCAAGTCCCAAAATTTGACAAAAGTGTCCTTAGCGCTAGTGACCAGAACAGGCTGCTGCGACATGAACTGGACCTGAGTTATGGCCCCTCTGTGACCAGTCAATCTACAAACCCCGGTCTCGGCAACTGTGTCCCAAATTATCACATCGGTGTCCTACGACGAAGAAGTTAAGAGTAGTTTCCATTTGTTTTCATACCTAGGCTTACTTTTGCTCCCGAGGCTAGTTTGTGCCCCAAACTGTCGTACGCGAGGGTGGTCACCTCGGACCGATGTCCGGAGAATATACTGACGATCTCACCAGACTTCAAGTCGTATATCTGGACATTACCATCATTGTAACCGGCAGCTAGGTGTCTTTTATTCGGACTTGCACAGATAACGGTCACTACGGCTGTTTCGCCAGACAAAACTTGTGCCTGTAGAGGAAAACGATTAGATGGCAAAGTGGTGTAGGACACGGTACAAACGGTTACCTTCTCCCCCAAACGTAAATCCCAAATGATTATATGTTCACAGGCGCCTACTGCTACGAATCTACCCTCTTGACTCTCCAAGGTAACGAAGGCAGGGTTACAATTTTGACTGGCGATTATATTGAAGTTACCAGCAGGAACGTACCTTAGGTATTGCTTAGTCAAGCCCATTTTTTCTTAAGACGGCATTCACAATTCACATTCGAGGTACTTTAAATCACGTTTATTTTAACCTAAAAAATTTAAAAATGACAAACCTAACCTCACTTGGGCTTGGGACGTAAAACGATGACGTTGATAACTTCAATTTTAACGTACTGTGAAATGAGTGGTGAAATGACGTTTTAGTTCGTTGTGTTTAAATAAATCCAAACTCCACAAAGTTTTACAAAGATTCGTTGATTTTATTGAACTGAGAGGTATGTAAATAATTTCACTCGAATACTCAAAACATCGGTTACCTGTAGATAATAACTCCCCGATTTCAAATCAGTCCGTCAAGCCATTTCGAAATACAATAAAATACCATCAATTCTGTTTGTTACAGATGAACGTCGAAGAATTTGATATCATATCCATCCTTGGAGAAGATCCTAACTTTCCAATGTACAAAGTTAAGCAGAAACAAACTAACGAAGTATTCATTTGGCATACCTTGAATTTTGGACAGTCATCTGAAGAAGAAAAGGACCTCATTCGTAACAAGGTTAAAAAGAGGACTAATATGAGACATGCACACTTGCTTAAGTTCTTCGGTTTAATCCAGCAACACAATTCTGAAATTGCTTACATTATGACGGAATTTTGCGAGAAGAACAACCTGGAAACTCTCATCAATAAGTGCATCAAAAGTAACATACATTTGTGTGAGGAACTTGTTTGTAGGATTCTCTATCAGATCGCTATTTTCATAAGGACATCAGATTCGATTTCTGGTCTTTCCATGAACAAAATATTTCTAGACTCACAGTTCACTGTCAAGCTTTTCAACTTTACAACTGATGAAGTGGATTTTGTCCCTAAGCTTTCAGATTTAGGAATGATTATTTATCAACTGTGTACTTTACAAACCGTTCATGAAAAGGAACCGTTAAAACTCACTTCTACGTATTCCAACAGCTTGTCCTCTTTGATATCATTCATGATAAACGATCAGGATGACATAAAGATGAATATCAACAAAATACTTTGCCATCCAACGGTTCTGATAAAATCGTCACAGTGGGATGAAAGTAAATTCTTCATAAATGCCGAGAAAGAAAACGATGATGTTAACACCTTAACCATAAAATTTGGCAAGTTAAGGAGCAAAGAGTTGGCGTTGAGGGTTCACAAGCAGAAGCTCATAGAATGGGAACAATGCCTGGTCAAGAAGTCCAAAGAATTGAAAGTCTTGGAAAGGACAATTAAGGAAAAGCTTCAACAAGCTGAACTGTACTTGAAACGTTGCAAAAATTTAAAAAACAAAACCAACAAAACTGAACCAAACACCGAAAATTTAGATGCAACTTATGCAAGTTGTGCAGATTCTCCCGCCCTCCAGACGAGTACGAAACTGAACGTGAACGAAATAGCCAAACCTTCGACGTTCACTAGAACCTTATCGGAGAGGAGGATCCGTTTTAAGGGGCACAGTCCTCTGAAGGAGGTCGACTTCAACAGGAGGAGAAGCGTGAGGAACCCCAAACAGCGTTCGAAGAAAACCAATAGCTGGTTCACTTGTTCAGAAGAAACCGAGAAGTCCAGCATCGAAGGAAAAGGTTCATCCAGAGTAAAATTTTATGAGAACATGCTTGAAGTTGACAATTCCTGCCAGCCTATACAGTGGACGGAAGAGAACAAAAGGCAAGCGTTTAGTTTGCTCAGGACTATGAAGGGTATGAACAAGGAGAATTCTAACATTAAACAGACATACCTTTAATTTTTTTTTAACGGCGTTAGTTAGGCATAACTTCTAGAAGACTTTGAATCTCATAATGAGGAACATATTGCCTAGAATCCGAGATTAAACTTTTAAACACCCATATAGTAGAGTTGTCGAGATGGAAACCTATAGTTTTCTTTTCAGTCATTTTGGACTGAAATTCTTGGATATCTAGTAACTTCTCGAAGGTTTTAATTTTTTGAACAGCTAGTAATTTTTGAAGCTTTTTATTTCCTACTTATTACCTATGTTAAACTTTTCAGTCTAGTTATAATAACTAGAGAGATTAGTAAAGTGCAATTTTCGGTGCAATATAGCAGTATTATGATGAATATTAATAGAGTTAATTTTGTAATTATATAGTTTATATATGTGGCTTGTGGCTTGATGGAAAAGTGCCATTATTTTTATCAACATACACATGTTTGGTTTCTTAACTGAAATACTTACAGCCTTTCAAATATTCGGTTTAAGTCTATACAGGCAATACAAGCATTTAAACTTGGAAGTTGGCACTTCTTATGAAGAGAAAATGTTTTGTTTAATTTAGGATAACTTAGGATGTTGTTGGCGACAGTATTAGATGCAATAATAGGTTGTGAAAAATATTATTTACCACTACTACTACAAATGTGGTAGTCGGTCCATTCTTATTATTATTTTGCTGTATTATGTATAGCATATCTAGGTTTTAATGAATTTATTATTTATGCAAGCTTGTTTTGCTATTCTTTCTTCTCTTTTAAATATTAATGGGATACTTGAACCTGAGATGTTGGTTTTGCCCTATAAACTCATTCATTATTATAGAAACGAAATAGTACAAAACATGAATCCTTTCTGTCAAAGTATCACTTATAGTAATTTTTATATCTGAAATAAAGAGACACTACACTTAGAACTAAAATTTCTTTATTAATAACTCAAAATGCTATATTAAATAACTACCTAGGGCCATGAAGGTTTCTCGCCCTCCTTCAGCACCCTTCCGTAAAGGGCGCTCTTATCCCTGTACAACGATAACCTTTCAACTTCCCTGTTATCCAGGTACCATCCGAGAATGAAGCCGGTGACCGGGAACAGGCCCAAAGTGAAGAGACCCTTAGGAATAATATTGTACACCATCTTGCCTCTTCAGCTTAGCTTTGTACAGCTGAGTTCTTGAATAGTCCAAGTATATCGAGGTGATGGTGACGAGAGGAAATCCGACGACGAGGCAGTACCTTTTGATTAGTCTGGCGACAGTTAAGGCCATCTAAATAACAAGGGGAACGTAAGTATGACCTGAAGTTTATTGCGTATGAAATTGGGCGATAAAGGCCTTTTATGAGAGCCTTGTGGGATAATAATGTTGGAGAGTGACAGGCAAAGAGGTTAATTATAAGAATTTGTTAGTGGGTGTGCAATAGGTCGTAAATGTTCGAAGCTTAATTTCGATATAAGATCCAAATTGCGCTTTTAGTTTTTACTTACATAAGTTAGTCCAGTTTTTATATTATTTTAATTTTTCCAAAATACTATGACATAATCATCAGTTTTGACAGACGACACGACGACACGACAAATATTTCGTGTTTCGTCCCTGTGCCCTGTGCCAATACATTATTGTTAAAGTCCCTAGATATCTAGTGACTTTAATTATTGTTCCAATGAGGCGCCACCTGAACCTTCGTAGTTAAAGTTAAATTACTAGTTACTATACAAGTGTAGAGTTGCTGCGGAACCTCCGGAAACCGGAATCGTAGCTGGTCAGTTAGTATACCACTACAGATTACTATGGACTACTTTGCTATGGCCATTTTCGTTGCGAAAACATCTATTGGCGCTCTTAGCAGTAGATTCAAACGTTGACGCGGGGACGTCGCTCGCCCCTTTTCTACAGTGCCGTGTTATTAATTCTACAGTAGCTGTTATCGACTATCACAGCATGTACAGCACGCTTTGAACATTATTTAAAACATTTTCCATGTTTGTCAATCGGATATGGTTGCCGCGGTTGCCGCCATGAAACTCGCTTTTGAAATCGCGGCCCCTGATTGGCCCGCCGAGTTTTTCAAATTCAGGACGTCCCGTGAGTTAGTTGCGGCCGGCATGGCGTCTCCGTCGGGAAAATCGCGAAAACGTCGGAAAAATTAGACTCAAACTCGTAGAAAAGCGTCGCGAGGTGCAGTTTGTGTCGTTGTATTGTGGTTTAGTGCGAAACAATCGAGGCTGCAGCTAAGGAAACGCGGGTTTCTTCAAGCGAAGGTAAGTCACGTTATGGTTGATACATTTTGCAAATGTTTTGTTATTTGAAAGGAATTTTCGGTATCTTCGACGGTACTGTATACCCTACACGCTGAATTCAGGGTTCTTAGTGAAATTTATACCAAACACTCGTGTAACAATCCAGAGGACTTGTTACCGACATTTACAGAAATATGTAGGTATTACCAATGGCCCTTCATATATCAGGTGTTTTGTCTACTATACAGGGTGTTTATCGAATCGACTTATTAACAGAATTCACAAATATGCCTGTGTGGTTTCTGTGTTTGCTTGCGTTCACACTTCACACATACAGAAAGCAAACGACGCTTTTTATTGCTTTCATATCTGCTGAGCGTCTCGCGACAGACAAAATATTTGTTACTTGATTTGATTCATTTAATGAATCTAATCTCTAATGAGACGAGTCATTTTTTTCTCAATTATAGAGTTCAATGTGTGTTTTTCTATTATTAGACTTTATAGTGCGATAGCACACTACTCCTGCCTTCTAGTCGAATACTAGTTTTGCAGGCTTTATCAAATTTGAATCTTTGTTATGGATATCATTAATTGCAACGAGGTACCATCTACTGTATCCTAGCTATATCGACCTTAGGTATATCCAGATTTCTGCTTACCATATCGAAGGTTTTTGTATGATGTACAGTGTGGTTTACTTCATTATTTAGATTTGGCGTCACCTGTTGGGTAGTAGACATTACCTATTCCCGACTAAGATTAGTATGATGGGTTGCAGGCAATGGGCACTTGTGGCGATAATCTTTGCATCTTTCCTCACTCCTGATTGGTCCAGATCGCATGACTGTTCCTTATCGACGTTTTGTCGTTTTGTTCGTCTTTACAGGGCGTGTGTCATTTTGTAAACAAGTTTATAACCTACGTAAATTGAAAGAAATTTCGAGTGAAAATCCGACAAAATGGTTGTAAAAACTATCAGAGATTCCATAAATTATTGGTACTTTAGGTACTTGTTGGTGACCGAATTGTACATGGTGGAGAAATGGGAGAGGGCCATGTTTCGTATCCTTTTGCTTTATCTAGATAGGTTCAAGTGGTCGTGTATGATTTTAACAATGAGGTGTGTCGTTTTTTAACAATTCATTAGCTTTTTTTGTTGGGACAAGAAGTGATTAGCTGAAGCTCAAACAATTTTATACATATTTCCATATAACCTACAATGCTCGCATTGTGCTTCGACCATGTCGGTTGTTACAGAATTGCAGAGCAATGTGTTGCATGTATCCTCTTTGGATAAAGCGAGGGTTCTTTATAATATGACCCGTCATATTATATGACATTCGAATCGTTATAGGAGCACAATAGGTTATATGGAAATAGACCTGGAATGTTCCATTTGTACTACGAATTAAGCTACATGCAGGTATAGCTTGAATATGGAGCTATTAAGCTACCTAGATTATTACCGACTCTAATGAATGTTGAAATGTTCACCTCGTTTTATGAAATTCCAGCACTTTTCAAATAGTAGTTAACCTTTCTGTTTCTTTACAATTTATTGTATTGTCTTCCTTAACAACTTCTTCATAGATATCGTCCTCCTTGTGTCCCTGACGGTATTGTATTTGTTTAACACCGTTATCATGTTGGGGCTGGTGAGGAGCTTGAACAGCGCACTGTCAGCTACTGAATACTTAGACGAAGCTGACACCGTTCTGGTTAATAACAACTATGAATTATAAATTTCTGAATCATTGGTGTATAGAATCAAAGTGTATATTGATTCTGCTTCTAGACTTACTAAATTATGGATTATTTATATTTTCTATGCCAAATTTGTTAATTAGTTTACCGTAAAGTAGGTTTATTGTAGTTATATATTTGAACGAATCTTTATTATCTCTAAAGTTTATGCCCCGTTAAGTACATTCCTGTAAAATATTACGACTCTAATTTTGTACTTGTCCAGTTGTCTTCTACTTTCCAGTGTTTTAGCTGAGTAGTGATCAAAATGGGTGTGTAATGTAATAACAGCTATTAAATTTGTTGTGGCCATATTTTGGTTTGTTGTACTTAACACTAGGATACCCTAGACCTAGAGACCTAGTTTCTTGCGTTGTTATGCTTTCAACTCTGTTTTCTAGCTAAATTGAACAAATTAGTGATCACAACTATTACTAACTTTAATACACTGAAACTGCAATTGCTTCTGGTTTACTTGCGTAATACTTTAATACTTTTGTCTCATCTCAAGACTGCAAATTGAGTTGCATACCACTCAGGGGTAATGTTTTGTAACCTGTCTCTAATTGCTAATTGGGTTGAAGCTCTGTCGGAAGGTCAATTGAATCATTTTCCAGACACTGCATTCAATCTTAAATCGGTTGCATTTACTTCGACATATATATCACTAAGGCGCCATCCAGCGGGCAGTTTCAGTTATGTCTACCAGAAGACTGTAGTTGTAGTATATCGCAGTCGCTAAAAGGACATTTACGTTACGGTCACTGTAATTTTTGTGATGTATGGTAGCTGTTCGTGTAAAGCAGGAAGTTTTCTGTGTACAGTGACATTGATTGTTTAGTTTGGAACCTACCCTGTAGGTGGTGTACGTGCGTTGTGAAGTGAAACCCATAGGAAACCCATTTTTAAAAGATGAAAAATGTCAACTGCCCAGTTGTAACGACTTAAAATTATTTGTTAAAAAATGGGCGGCAGTTCACTATACAGAGATCTAAGTTTATTTATTTTTATAAATTCAAAATCCCCGGGTTTGGACTGGAAAAAAAGGAAAGTGAATCCTTTTGTTGTGATTGCTTGAAAAATTGAATCTTTTGCGACTTTTCATGTTTGTTCTTTGCAGAGTGCAAAGTGAAGATTTTTGCAGACGGATGATGAAATTTAATCAAAGCATAAATTGTGCAACTTGGAAGACCACTTGGCAACAATTAATAAACAACTTAATACTTGGTTAAACACAAAGTTAATGTTTTCCACAAGTAACTATCTTTATTCACCCTTGCGCAATAACATAATTTTCATCAAAATATTTTCCTATGATTTAATAAAATTTAAGGTGGGAATATGGAAACTGCTAATAATATCGTAACCTTCAACTGTACAATAACACGAATTTAGATTTTGAAATACATATTTCAGTTAGAAAAGTAAACAATAATTATGCAGAAGAATGTAGGAGAGGACAATAGAAGATAACTCCTCCGTAAATAATCTTTAAATATTTTTTTATTAAAGGATACACTTTGTAAAGTCTCCAGTCAATAATTGTACAAGAATGAAATATGTTTTCAAGATTATATTTTGCTTTGTCATTTATAGTTTATCAACACTCTAATGATGACTTGTACTTGGAATTATGCGCTAGTTATTACTTTTATAGTTCTACACTGGAAGAAGTTTAATGAGGTTTAACTAGTTCCTCTACCCTTTAGAAAGGTAATAACTATGTCCCGGATTTTATGCAAAATGTGCAATTTTGCATACATTGCATATTTCGGGTCTCATCGGCATATTTAGTGCCAATACGCATATTTCTGTCATTTTTTGTTATTTTTTTTTAAATTTTCACATTTAACCTTGTGTTTCATAGCCTCTTCGAAAATTACTGAAACATGTGGCTATAAAATATATGTGAAAATACGGCTTCTACCTGCTTTTACATTACGGACGGATAATCCCCTCGTTAAGAAAGGGCACTTAGGACTTCTGTACGGAATTCTGTACATTGCCACATTTTGAAATGTGTGAAGCATTTATTGGCGCAGATATATCATTAAAAAAAGCTGGATACACCCACTTTTCGGTCCTTTCTTGGAAAGTACATGAAGCGGTCAATTCCAGACGAAAGCACGTTAAGGAAAAACTGTCTCGATAAAGTGTTCCAGCAAAACTAAAACTGAAATTCGCAAAACTGTAGGTAACAATTTAATGTATTTTCATGTTGACGAAACCACTGACGCAACCGGTAGATACATTGCAAATTTATTAATTGGCTCTTTAAATTCCTGATCCTGACAAATCTAGTAAATCGTATTTAATAAGTTCAAAGGAATTAAAAACCATAAATAATAATACTATGACGAGATTTATACACGAGAGCTTAACTCATTTTTTTCTTCCTGTACCAGTTCCGATTGAAAAAATAATTTTGATGTGGCCCCATATATGTGTAAAGCGGCAAATTATTTAACTATCTTCTTTCCAAAATTAATTCACATCACATGCTTAGCCCACGGATTAAATATAGTGGCTGAAGAAGTGAGAAATCAATTACCAGATATTAATAATTTATTCCATAATGTAAAAAAGATTTTTCTTGAAGCACCCCTCGGAATGCAATTATATAAAGAACGATTTCTCGAGTTGCCATTACTTCCACAATCTGTTCTTACTAAGTGGGGAACTTGGTTATATGCCGTAAAGTTTTATACTTACTAAAAATTACGCTTCTATTAAAAATATTGTTTTTGAACTGGCGGAAACTGCAATTGCGGGGATGCTCTTTATTATCGCCATATTTCACATATTTTTTTGCATATGTTGCATATGACTGCGTATTTTAAGTAATTTCAGCGCATATATATGCGCATATTTCGTCTATTTCCTGTTGCACAAAATCCGGGCTTTAGTAATAACGATACAAAAGTGAGAAGAAGTAGTTTGTAAATTAAAAATTTCAACATTTTTTCTTGACATGTTCAAGTGCATTCAGTGGTATAAAAATTAATGGAATATATTTTTCCTATACCTGGCTCTTCACTGTAAACAAAATCTGAAAAACAATTTTTCTTGGTGTTTTCGTTCTACATTAAATAGTAATTTTATCTCTGCGCCATTTATCGATGTACTTGCATATATGTATAATTACCACGAGATAAATGAAAGTACAACTAGTTTCTGCTTCTCTTTGTGAACACTATCAAGAACGATAAGGAGACGCGTGTGATTATTTACCACAAAGAACAATGGATACTAAAGATTGTAAGTTGCAATTTGACATACAGTTATTCTGGGAAATTGTTTCTTTTTTTCAATAAACTTTCAAATTTTTTGCAGGGAAAGAGTTAAATCTTACCGTAGGACAAGTCTTATTCGAAAATTTGATTAAACACAAGACACGAGTAGTTCAAGTAAGTGTAATGGATCAAAACAGCTTAATGAAGGTTTGATTTTCAACTGTTTTTTGGGGTTTTTGCCAAAAAGTACAGGGGTTTAATCGTCCTTCCTCTTTTAACTAGAGGATGAATATTTTAATTTCAAGCTACAACTCACGGGGAATGAAATATGATTTGAAGTTCTACGGCTAAATTTCAATTGCTAGTTCTAACCACTCAGAGATAATGTTTTTTTTTGAGGAATGAAACTGATTTATCAAAAATTGTTTACTCCTAATCTACACGTTTTTCGAAAAATAATCTTATTATTGTTCTACAGGAAGTAGTTCTTTAGCATGTGAACTTTTGATAAAATTGATGGTTTCCAAACATTTCACTTTTTCAAAAATTCTTAACTTCTTAACTAAACGTTCCACGAAGAAGCTTGTTGTGAGATTTTTTACAGTGTCGTAATCTATTTTTAGACTTGCATATTTTTTCACATATTTTAAAAATCACAAGGTTTAGGTTTTTGAGCAGGTACTTCTAGATTTTCAAAAGATGTTAGTTCTTAATCTACACGTTTTACGAAAAAGTTTACGTGACTTTTTTCTTTGGGGTGATGTTATCTATCATTTGGTATCAGAACTGTAAAAATCGGACAAAGTTGACATTTTTGAAAAATTCTAGATTTTCAAAAATCCATACCTCCTAAACTGTAGGTTTTATGAGGAAACTTAATCTGTCTTTGGTCGACAGAGTATCGTGCTACATTATCGAAATTTTAAAAATCGGGGGAAGTACATATAGGTTTTCGCATAATTCGGCATTTTCTAAACTACACGTTTAACAACGAAAGTTAACTTGACGTTTTCATTTGTTCCCAGAACTTTTAAATTCTGATGAAATTGAGGTTTTTCAAAAATTTCGATTTTCAAAAAATCATAACTGCCAAGGTTAACGTTTATGGAATAAATTTAATCTGCCGTTAATTTGTTCAGGAAGTTTGTTTGGGTTTTTGGAGGATTCCAGATTTTCCCCCGTAAACTATACTTTTTACGAAGAAAGTTGATTTAACTGATCACTTCAGACCCTAAATTATATAAATAGGCACATTTTTGGACGCCTTAGAAGCTTGGAAAATGCTTGTTTTCAGTACATCGCGGACAACGACGAAGCAGACACGTACGAAGACCTCCTGCTGCGTTCGGTTAGAACAGCTCTAACTTTGAGAAGTAAAGATGGCGTCCGACCGGGCGACGTGGTAGGGCTATGCGCGGCGAACCACAAGAACAGCTGCGTGCCCATAATCGCAGCCCAATTCCTCGGGGCGATCAACGCTAGTTTCGACTTTAACCTATCCCACACGGGAATGGTACGATTGCTCCAACTGGTCCGGCCGAAGGTGATGTTCCTGGATTCGGACGGTCTGGCTTACTTGGAGGAATGCCTGGAGAGCGCCGGGATCGAAGTAGAACTCGTCGTGTTCGGAAGAAGTAATAAGTATTGCGAGTTCGAGGAGTATCTGTTGCCGAACGGAGGAGAGGTCGATTTCAGACCGATCGCCATAAGTAACAACAGAAAGACTGCTATGATATTGTTCAGCAGCGGCACTACTGGCGTGCCAAAGGGAATATGTCTAAGCCATTTCACCTTATTGACACAAGCGCTAGGTAACGTTTTGTTTGGTAAAACTGATGACACCCCGAAGGTCTACATGGTGTCAAGCAGTTTCTATTGGATAAGCGCCGTACTTTTCTTAATTAAAACAGTCTGTAATGGAGATACCAAAGTGTCTTACATCGAATTCGACCCTACGAATATATGGAGAATTATCGAAAAATACAAAGTAAGCACCAATTTTCATAATCGAACTTTGCCATTAATTCCGCTCCAAACTTCAGGTGAACACTCTATTCCTGGTTCCACACTTGGCTGCGCAATTCGTAACTCATCGCCCTGAAAACGTTGACACGAGCAGCTTGGAATGTTTTTTGACCGGAGCATCCCTAGTGCCAAAAAAACTTATGGAGGATCTGAAAACAACCCTACCTGGAACCGTAGTCACTCAGGGCTATGGCCAGACCGAAGTTGGAGGGGTCATAACGATGTTTAACTTTAACGATCCGAAAGAAGTGGAACTGCAGTACAAGAAACCGCAGTCATGCGGAATTATGTGGAATGCATATCAGTGGAAGGTATGGAAAGGAAAAGATGCGAGTCTGATATTTTTTGATGTACTACGGTAGCATGTCACAAATTCAAAATATAATGGTCAGGTATACCATAGATTGATGCTATCCTTGTTAGCAATTTGGAGCATCTAGTTAAAATTTTGGTTAGTCATAAGTTTCCAGATTCTCCAGACTTTAAACTCAGTCAATATTATAGTGGTACTGTGATCAATAACTTTACCCAATTTTAAGTGTTTGTTCTAGGTAATTAGTCTTGTAGTAATTTTTACAAGTTTATGGAGAACAAACACGCAGTATCTGCATGAAAATTGTAAAGATGTCTTGGGCACACTCAGCAAGGATAGAATCTTTTGGGATAGAATATCTCTAAATTTTACACGGAATTAAACTTAAGTTTCAAAATCACCCGTTAGACCCTTTGTTTTTGGAAAACAATCCAACAAAATTGTTTTGTCATACAGGTCGTCAATACTGTAACGGGAGAAACTCTGGGACCGTTTCAAAAAGGCGAACTAAGAGTCAAATCCGATTTTCTAATGAACGGTTACTACAAGATGGATTCGTCCGCCGCCTTCGACTCTGATGGTTACCTCAAAACCGGCGACGTGTTCTATTACGACGATGAGATGTGCTTCTTCGTCGTAGACCGAATTAAGGAGATGTTCAAGTGCAGAGGTACGCACATCATACCTTCGATGTTAGAGGAGGTGCTCCTCTCTCATCCCTCCGTTAAGGAAGCCATAGTTATCGGTGTCCCCCATGAGACGGACGAACACCACCCGATGGGGGTCGTCGTGTTAAGGGATGAAAACGACAGAATCACCGAAGAAGCCATCGAGAAGTTCGTAGAGCAGAAGGTTTACGAGGCGCAGAAGTTGAGGGCAGGAGTGAGGATAGTAAAGGAGATCCCTAAAACGCCCACAGGGAAAATAATGAGGGGAACGGTGAAAGAGAAGATATTGAATTAGCAGTAGTATAAGTATTATATGTGTTTGTAGACAAATAAATGTTATTTCTGTCGTACTCTTATTTAAAAACGTTAAGCTATAAAAAAGTTAAACTTAATAAAAACGTCCAGAAATGTCAATATCTTAAATTCTACAATCATCACGATTACAATACTTTCTTAGTATTGGATCAATATTTTTGGTTTTAACGTCGAAATACTTACACAAAAATTCTCTTGCCACCCGCTTGCCAAAGGGTGCAAGGAATAAGGGGGTGCCTCAGCTAATCTGCAAGTTGGTGAGTGGTCGTGTAGTACTAATTATTTAAGATGTAAATTAATGGGCGCCAGTAACCTTAAACAGCCCCCAAAATGCGTGACCGTACCCGGTTACAAGATACGGTGTTATATATTACCTGGATGAGAACACACCTTGAGCTTCCTTACCTCGTGCTGGTTCGGTAAACTCCACTCACGGCAGCGATACCAACCACTCGAAAGTCGAGCAGTGATTAGGTTAGGTACGCTTAATAAATTAAACAAAGAAAGAAAGTTAAAACGTGTTAGCTGGTTTACTTCCCTCTTGTGTGGTGGTAATTGACAAAATAAGAGAACAGAAATCTCGGTTATTGTAACGATTATTAAAACAATTACTAAATTAAATTGACACAGGCGTCCGGGCCTTTTGTGATATCACAATAGGTTCACAATGTGCGTACCCCAATTACACGTTAAGATAGTACGTAGACAATACGATAATTAACCTATAAAGGGATTTGTGCCTATTTGTGCCTACTTCTATACCTACACTTGTAATAAAAATTACATTAGCTACTAGTTTTTAATTAAGTAAAATTATACATTTCAGTAAATTAATTAGAATGTGGGGCATTTATTGTGCGTGAATTTAAATATTGTGCTCTACTTTTTGTCATTTTATAATGGAAAATTGCACAGAAGTTTTTATTTCAGTGATGTCTACGAGTAGACTGTAGTATATCGCAGTGGCTAAATAGTATTTTAAAGTACAAGTTGCAGAAGACGTCATCCGAGTTTTAGAGCGGACGAGGGCTTGGAATGTCTTCTGCAACGATACTTTACAACATTTTCTATGTTCCGGCTTCCATTTCATTTTTATTTATCATTAAATAATTTAAAATTTCTTATCTGGGGATTTTTTTATAGTGACATTTAAGTTGGTATTACTGCTGTTTCCTAGGCATCTGTCAATTTTCATACCATTTTCAAATTGAATTTAATGGATTTTGATGGATTTGAATAAAATCGAAATCATGTTTTTATTTTATGATGCATCTTTCAAAATACAAAAACGAATAGCTTATAGTCAGCACTTGCATACTTGCATCCCTCTTCTATCGACGCGCGGCCATATTTATTTTTAAATTTCTTCGACAAACATCAGACAGCATTAGGGAATATCTTGTTACCAACCTAACAAGAAAAAAATACCATAAACAATGCTTTAATAAGCCTCATTAAAGCACTGTTTTAGGCCATTTTAGTGCTAGAATAGCTGTCATTTTAGTGCCGGAACATAGAAAGGAAATTTTCGTTACAGTCGCGACAGTCGCTGTAATTTTTGTGATGTATGGTAGCTGTTCGTGTAAAGCAGGAAGTTTTCTGTGTACAGTGACATTGATTGTTTAGTTTGGAACCTACCCTGTAGGTGGCGGGGAACCGACATACGTGCGTTGTGAAGTGAAACCCATCCAAACCCATTTTTAAAAGGTGAAACATGTGACTTGAAATTATACATTTAAAAATGGGCGGCGGTTCACTATACAGAGATCTAAGTTTATTTATTTTTATAAATTCAAAATCCTCGGGTTTTGACTGGGAAAAAAAGGAAAGTGAATCCTTTTGTTGCGATTGTTTGAAAAATTGAAAATCTTTTGCGACTTTTCATATTTATTATTTGCAGAGTGAAAAATGAAGATTTATTGCTTTGAGTTTGTTGACGAACAGTCGAATGATGAAATTTAATCAATGCTTGAATTGTGCAATTTGAAAGACCACTTGACAACAATTAATATACAACTTGATACTTTGTTAAACACAAAGTTAATCCGTTTCCTACAGGCAACTATCTTTATTCACCCATGCGCATAGACATAATTTTTATCAAAAACATTATTCTTTGATTTTATAAAATTTAAGGTGAGAATATGGAAACGTCTAATAATATCGTGACCTCAAATGTACTATAACAATATATAATTTAGAATTTCAAACATTTTAATTAGATAAGTAAACAAAAATTATGCAGTCGAATGTAGGAGAGGGCAATAGAAGATAACTCCCGTAAGTAATCTTTAAACAGTTTTTTTATTAAACGATATACTTTGTAGTCTCGAGTCAATAATTGCACGGGAATGAAATATGATTTCAAGATTATATCTGGCTTTGTCATTTATAGTTTATCAACACTCTAATAATGACTTGCACTTGGAATTATACGCTAGTTATTACTTTTATAGTTCTACACTGGAAAAAGTTTAATGAGGTTTAACTAGTTCTTCAACCCTTTAGAAAGGTAATAACGATACAAAAGTGAGAAAAAGTAGTTTGTACATTAAAAATTTTAACATTTTTTCTTGACATCTTCAAGTGCTTTCAGTGGAAAAAACTTAATGGAATATATTTTTCCTATACCTGGTTCTTCACTGTAAACGCAATCTGAAAAACAATTTTTCTTGGTGTTTTCGTTCTAAATTAAATAATTATTTTATCACTACGTCATTTATCGATGTACTTGCATATATGTATAATAACCACTAGATAAATGAAAGTACAACTATTTTATGTTTCTCTTTGTGAGTACTATCAAGAACCATAACGAGACGTGTGTGATTTACCACAAAGAACAATGGCGACTAAAAATTGTAAGTTGCAATTAAACTAAAATTCGAAATACAGTTATTTTGAAATATATTGACTTTGATATTATTTCATTTTTTCAATAACCTTTCAAATTTTTTGCAGGGAAAGAATTAAATCTTACCGTGGGACAAGTCTTATTCGAATGTTTGAATAAATACAAGACACGAGTAGTTCAAGTAAGTGTAATGGATCAAAACACTGTAATGAAGGTTGGATTATCAACTTTTTTGGCGTTTTTGTCAAAAATTACAAGGGTTTAACCGTCCTTTCTCGTTAGACTAGAAGATAAATATTTCTATTTCAAACTACAACTCCCAGCGTATGAAATAGGATTTTAAGTCCCACGGCTAGTTTCGATTGATAGCTCTAACAACTCTTAGTGTTTTTATTTTGAAACTGATTTATAAAAAGTTCAATACTCCTAATCCACACGTTTTTCGAAAAAGTGTATTACTTTTATTCTGCAGGAAATAGTTCTTTAGCATTTGTACTTTTTAAATTTTGACCAAATTGATATGGTTTCCAAAAATTTCACTTTTTCAAAAATTCATAACTTCTGACCTAAACGTTCCACGAAGAAGCTTGTTTCTACTTTTTTTTACAGCGTCGTAATCTAGCTTTAGATTTTCATATTTCTTCACGTTGAATTAATATTTCCTGAATGAAACGTTCTCTATCATTATGTAGACGACAAAGCAGATTTTAAAAATTTTAGGTTTTTGGATGCTTCTAAATTTTCAAAATTTGGCAGTTCCTAATCTACACGTTTTACGACGAAAGTCAACTTGACTTGTCTCTTTAGGATGGCGTTCTCTCATTTAGTACCAGCAGTAGGTACTATTGGGCAAAGTGGGTGTTTTCGGAAAATTTCATTTTCAAGAATTCATATACCTAACTCAAACTATAAAAGTTTTACGGACTAGGTTGATTCACTGTTATCTTACATATGGAGTTTTCTGTAATATAGCACAAAATTTTTTAAAATCTGATAAGGTGTAAGTTTTCGTATAATATGCAGATGTTCAAAAATTCATATTTTCTAAACTGCCCATCTTACGAATAAAGTTGATTTGACTTTTTTCTTTGAGATGATCTTTTCTATTATTTGGTATCAGAACTCGGAAAAAATGGACATTTTTGAAAAAGTACAGATTTTCAAAAATTCATACCTCCTAAACTGTTGGTTTTATGAGGAAACTTGCTAGGTTATCTATTTGTCCATCGAAATTTCATAAATCGGGGAAGTATAGGTTTTCGCATAATTGAACAGTTTCCAAACTGCACCTTTAACAACGAAAGTTAACTTAACGTTTATTTCCGAGGTAACGTTTTCAATCATGTGAGACCAGAATTTTGAAATTCTAATGAAGCTGACATTTTTCCAAAAATTCAGAGTTTTTCGAAGAAATGTAATTTGCAGTAATTTATTCAGAAAGTTGATTTGAGATTTCGGATGATTCCAGATTTTACCCTCTAAACTATACGTTTTATGAAGAAAGTTGATTTGTCTGTTCTCTTCAGACCCTAATTTATATATAAGTAGGCACATTTTTGGATGCCTTAGAAGCTTGGAAAATGCTTGTTTTTAGTACATCGCGGACACCGACGAAGCAGACACGTACGAAGACCTCCTGCTGCGTTCGGTTAGAACAGCTCTAACTTTGAGAAGTAAAGATGGCGTCCGACCGGGCGACGTGGTAGGGCTATGCGCGGCGAACCACAAGAACAGCTGCGTGCCCATAATCGCAGCCCAATTCCTCGGGGCGATCAACGCTAGCTTCGACTTTAACCTATCCCACACGGGAATGGTACGATTGCTCCAACTGGTCCGGCCGAAGGTGATGTTCCTGGATTCGGACGGTCTGGCTTACTTGGAGGAATGCCTGGAGAGCGCCGGGATCGAAGTAGAACTCGTCGTGTTCGGAAGAAGTAATAAGTATTGCGAGTTCGAGGAGTATCTGTTGCCGAACGAAGGAGAGGTCGATTTCAGACCGATTGCCATAAGTAACAATAGAGAGACTGCTATGATATTTTTCAGCAGCGGGACTACTGGCGTACCGAAGGGAATATGTTTAAGCCATTACAGCTTGTTGACACAATCGTTAGGTAAGGCCTTGTTTGGTGACACTGATGCCACTCGGAAAGTCTTCATGGTGTTAAGCAGATTATATTGGTTAGGTGGCGTAAGCTATTTAATCAAAACAATTGTTAATGGATGTACTAAAGTCTCGTACATCAAATTCGACCCTACGAATATGTGGAGAATTATCGAAAAATACAAAGTAAGCACCAATTTTCGCAATCGAACTTTGCCATTAATTCCGTTTCAAACTTCAGGTGAACTTTTTATACATGATTCCACACTTGGCTGCGCAATTCGTAACCCATCGCCCTGAAAACGTTGACACGAGCAGCTTGGAATGTTTCTTGACCGGAGCATCCCTAGTGCCAAAAAAACTTATGGAGGATCTGAAAACAGCCCTACCTAGAACCGTAGTCACTCAGGGCTATGGCCAGACCGAAGTTGGAGGGGCCATAACGATGTTTAACTTCAATGATCCGAAAGAAGTGGAACTGCAGTACAAGAAACCGCAATCATGCGGAATTATTAGGAATGGATATCAGTGGAAGGTATGGAAAGGAATAAGTAGATGCTAGTCTGATATTATTTGATGTACTACGGTAACATATCACAAATTAAAAAAATAATTGTTAGGTACACCATACATTCCATAGAATAATGCTATCCTTGTTAGCAATTTGGAGTAAGTAGTTCAAATTTTGGTCAGTCATAAATTTTCCTATTCTCCAGACTTTAAACTCAGTCAATATTGCAGTGGTACTGTGATCAATAACTTAACCCAATTTTAAGTATTTGTTCTAGGTAATTAGTCATGTAGTAATTTTTACAAGTTTATGGAGAACAAACACACAGTACCTGCATGAAAATTGTAAATATGTCTTGAGCACACTCAGCAAGGCTTTTGGGATGGAATATCTTTAAATTTTACACGGAATCAAACTAAAGTTTCGAAAACACCCGTCAGACCCTTTTTTTTTTGGAAACAATCTAACAAAGTTGTTTTGCCATATAGGTCGTCAATACTGTAACGGGAGAAACTCGGGGACGGTTTCAGAAAGGCGAACTAAGAGTCAAATCCGATTTTCTAATGAACGGTTACTACAAGATGGATTCGTCCGCCGCCTTCGACTCTGATGGTTACCTCAAAACCGGCGACGTGTTGTATTACGACGATGAGATGTGCTTCTTCTTCGTAGACCGAATAAAGGAGATGTTCAAGTACAGAGGTACGCACATCATACCTTCGATGTTAGAGGAGGTGCTCCTCTCTCATCCCTCCGTTAAGGAAGCGATAGTTATCGGTGTCCCCCATGAGACGGACGAACACCACCCGATGGGGGTCGTTGTGTTAAAGGCGGAAAACGACGGAATCACCGAAGAAGCCATAGAGAAGTTCGTCGAGCAGAAGGTTTACGAGGCGCAGAAGTTGAGGGCAGGAGTGAAGATAGTAAAGGAGATCCCTAAAACGCCCAGTGGGAAAATAATGAGGGCAACGGTGAAACAGAAGATATTGAATTAGCGGTAGTGTATATCTTATGTGTGTTTGTAGACAAATAAATATAATTTCTGCAGTACTTTTATTTAAAAACGTCCAGAAATGTCAATACCTCAAATTCGAAAATCATCACGATTACAATACTTTCTTGGTATTGGATCAATATTCTTGGTTCTAACGTCGAAATTATATTTGGCCCTACTTCTATACATTTGTAATGAAAATTACATCAGCTACTAGTAATTATTTAAGCAAAATTATACACCTAAGTGAATTAACTAGAATTAGGGGCGTTTATTGTACGTGAATTTAGATATTGTGTTCTACCTTTTTATCATTTTACAAGCCGTACCCGGCATGTGTTGCAAAGCCACGTAAAGTTTGAAAAAAGAAAGATAAATAAAAATTATACGTGACCGGGTAAACTTCGTATCACCTACATATATTTTAGAAAAATATCGTCAAAATGTAAGACAAAATTTTTATCTGCATTAAATTAAATGCAACACAGTTATACACATATTCCATTTAAGACTTTCTGATATACTATATTTTTTTGCAGTGCGTAAATATATAAAGATGATGATTTTACGACTCGCAAACACGCGACGTATAATGCCCATGCGCGAAACAGGGAAACTCCAAATTGATTCCGCAAACTGTCCTTGTAACTGCAATTGTATATTATCTTTTTAAATTTTTAATAACTAATTTATCAAAAACTATCTTGGAAGTGGGCATGAAAATTTTCTGTAAAATATGCGTTGCACCAAACGACGTAATTTGAAAGCAATTATTATATTTTTGGATGTTGGCCAAGGAATGTTTAAAGTCATTTCCCACCCCAGAAACTAATGAGCGTAATGGATCTGGTGGTGGGAACAATTGTGGCAATTTTACTTTACCACCAGCACAACATAATCCAGTAGATTCACCGCTGTATTTTAACGCGTTACAATATTGGCAAATGATTGTCATTTCTCCAATCGTTACGGATTGATCCTCACAATAATCTATTTCCGGGTCGTACTGGAACGCTACTCGTCCCAAGTTTACAGGAACACTGCGTCTGCGAAATCGTTCTATTTCATTGTGTCTTGAAGTGCGCTCCATGTTTTGGATATGTGTTGCTCGTAATACGTGTATGACCATCTTGGTGTTGATTCGGCCATGTCTTCTTCAACTTGTCTAAGTAGTTTTGTTTTGTTTGTTATTTTTACCTTTAGTTTGATTCGTCGGTAATCCTATTCGGTATGTTGTTTGGGTTTCTTCACTTCCGGTTTTGGCTCTTGTATTTGAACCTCATAGACATGTTTCTTGGGTGTTTTATATTCCTCGTGTGACGTCAGGTACAGCCGAATTGTCTTGTAGTTTTCCTCCATCCTTTTGAAATAGTGTGACTATATAATTGTGCTGATCGCCAAACCCAAGTTTATGGAACGCCTCGTTGTTCTCTTGGGCTTTCCCCCATAATGCTTCTACAGTCTATTTATTTTCAAGATACATACAAAGAAAACAAACATACGCGCGTGATTAGCCAAAGCGTAGGGTTTGAACAGGACCGCACTTTATAACCTCTGTCCTGTTTCTGTGCTAGACATTATCCAGCCAATTTAAAAATACACAGTTCATGCACAACAGTAGCAAAAAATCACAAAAAATAATAAACAACAATTAACTATACGTACATAGAACAACAACGAAGGTAATAACTAATAACCAAGGAAGCGACGAACACGATGATCACCGTAAAACTAATTTCAACCCTGTAAAACGATACGTCGACTGCAGGTGTTTGGCGTTTTGAATTTTTACTTCGTTTACTACGTTTGATTTGGCGCTGGGACGGAATTCGGAAGTTCGGTAAAGGGTTTTAAGAGTCGGTTTTACGGTTTTGCTCGGGCGCCAGATTTTAAAGGGTTTTCTCTCTCGAAATTATGCCTGGGTAGTTTACGAACTCAGGAGATTACCAGGGTTGTCCGTACAAATAAAACACTCAAAAAGGAAAATCCCTAAACTATTTTATTTCGAAACGAATGTGACAAGACTATATCGCCAAACACCTACTAGCGTTTCGGGGATCGGAGACCAGACAATTGCAAAAAAAATATGTTTATTTACAAATATTTATACATTTCGGAAAGAAAATACAATTAGGAAAGTACGAAACATAAAAATTACTTTACGCAGAGAAAATCGGAAAGATCGCAAATTGTTCGGCGAAGCGAAAAATGCGGAAACGGAAAATTACAATACTTTTGCAAACAATTTAGATCTGAAATACGAAAAAAAAAACCCTCTTAATACTGAAAATGCGAAATCGGAAAGTTATTGTAACAATTTCACAATGAAAGAGAAATGGTTAAATGCGGAGAAGATAGGAAAACGTGCAGTGTCTAATATTCGGTAATACGGTCTTTTACATTAGGATAGAGCGAGACAGCGAGCGGAAGATCGTGGTGAATTAATTTTTCCTTAACACGACGAGGGAAAAATTAACTCATAGCGGTTCGGACATTTTCACGGTACTCACATGACTCATGATGACTCGATGACTCATATATATATCGGTCGGTAACGGACAATTACGTAATATATAATGACGAAACGATCACAGTTAAATGTAATTCGGTCGGTGGTACGTTCACAATCGGACGGTGTCGTTCGGTCTAGATCTAACGGTCGGTAACGTTCACAATTACATTCATCGGTCGGTAGAACGGAAACGCATGTCAGACGCAACTGAAAAATACGGATAATGTACGGCTTGTCACAGAGAAGTATTGGTTCTGACCTTGGATTAACTCAGGTACAGGACGCCGAAGGGGGGCGGTTCTTCTTCTTCTTATTATTAAGTTAACGTCTCTTTTACGCTGCCAGGGCCAATTTGGACGGGACCTACAGTTTAACGTGGGCTCCGAACCACGGTCCTCACGGTTGTACCCCCTTAAGGCTCTCACCCCAGTTGATCCACTCCGTGCTCTACCGACTCAGGGTGTGTGTATCCTAGTCCCGCCCTCCTACAGGATATCCGATCCTATCCGGCCTGGTTACCGGCGTGAATAGGAACGGGATTTTGGATACATTTTACACACTTCCCGCAACACACACAACATCCATGGATTACGTGGGATTCGAACCCACGACGCCAGTGTCCGCCTGATTCAAGGCCCGTGCCTTAAACCACACGACCACCGCCGCCCCAAAGGGGGGGGGGGCGGTTGACTTACCCAAGTTTAGTCTGAATATGTAAGCAAGGGTAGATTAAGCATTGCCTTATCGTCCGCCATCTATCCGAAATAGGATTGATTTCGCGATTAACTGTATGGTGAGTGGTCTACCTCAACTCTCGAAAATGGGCTTCATTACACTATACAGAGATCTAAGTTTATTTGTTTTTATAAATTCAAAATCCTCGGGTTTTGACTGGAAAAAAAAAGGAAAGTGAATCCCTTTGTTGTGATTATTTGAAATCTTTTGCGACTTTTCATGTTTGTTATTTGCAGAGTGAAAAATGAAGATTTTTTTGCTTTGCGTCTGTTGACGAACAGGCGAATGATGAAATTAAATCAAAGCTTAAATTGTACAACTTGAAAGACCACTTGGCAACAATTAATATACAACTTGATACTTTGTTAAACACAAAGTTAATCCGTTTTCTACAGGCAACTATCTTCATTCATCCTTGCGCAGTAACATAATTTTTGCTAAAAACATTATCCTTTGATTTAATGAAATTTAAGGTGGGAATGTGGAAACGGCTAATAATATCGTGACCTTCAACTGTAGATTAACACTACATCATTTAGAATTTCAAAAGTTTCAGTTAGAAAAGTAAACAATAATTATGCAGTCGAATGTAGGAGAGGACAATAGAAGATAATTCTCGTAAGTAATCTTTAAACAGTTTTTTTATTAAACGATATACTTTGTAGTCTCGAGTCAATAATTGCACGGGAATGAAATATGTTTTCAAGATTATATCTGGCTTTGTCATTTATAGTTTATCAACACTCTGATAATGACTTGCACTTGGAATTATACGCTAGTTATTACTTTTATAGTTCTACACTGGAAAAAGTTTAATGAGGTGTAACTAGTTCCTCTAGCCTTAAGAACGGTAATAACGATACAAAAGTGAGAAAAAGTAGTTTGTAAATTAAAAATCTTAACATTTTTTCTTGTGACATGTTCAAGTGCTTTCAGTGGTGTAAAAATTAATGGCATATATTTATGCTATACCTGGTTTTTCACTGTAAACGCAATCTTAAAAACAATTTTTCTTGGTGTTTTCTTTTTATATTAAATAATTATTTTATCACTGCGTCATTTATGGATGTACTTGCATATATGTATAATAACCACTAGATAAATGAAAGTACAACTAGTTTCTGCTTCTCTTTGTGAACACTATCAAGAACCATAACGAGACGTGTGTGATTTACCACATAGAACAATGGCGACTAAAAATTGTAAGTTGCAATTAAACTAAAATTTGAAATACAGTTATTTTGAAATGTATTGACTTTGATATCATTTCATTTTTTCAATAACCTTTCAAATTTTTTGTAGGGAAAGAATTAAATCTTACCCTGGGACAAGTCTTATTCGAATGTTTGAATAAATACAAGACACGAGTAGTTCAAGTAAGTGTAATGGATCAAAACAGTGTAATGAAGGTTGGATTATCAACTTTTCTGGCGTTTTTGTCAAAAATTACAAGGGTTTAACCATCCTTTCTCGTTAGACTAGAAGATAAATATTTCTATTTCAAACTACAACTCGCAGCGCATGAAATAGGATTTTAAGTCCTACGGCTAGTTTCGATTAATAGCTCTAACAACTCTTATTGTTTTTATTTTGAAGAATGAAACTGATTTATAAAAAATTCAATACTCCTAATCTACACGTTTTTCGAAAAAGTGTATTACTTTTATTTTTCAGAAAGTAGTTCTTTAGCATTTGGACTGTATAAATTTTGAGAAAAGTGATGGTTTCCGAAAATTCTATTTTAAAAAAAATCATAACTTCTAAACTAAACGTTCCACCAGGAAGCTTTGTTTCGATTCTATTACAGCGTCGTAGTCTATATTTAGACTTTCTTATTTTTTCACTTTGAATTCATATTTCCTAAATTATACGTTCTTTGTCAGTATGTAGACGACAGAGCAGATTTTAAAAATTTTAGGTTTTTGGATGCTTCTAAATTTTCAAAATTTGGCAGTTCCTAATCTACACGTTTTACGACGAAAGTCTACTTGACTTGTCTCTTTAGGATGGCGTTCTCTCATTTAGTACCAGCAGTAGGTACTATTGGGCAAAGTGGGTGTTTTCGGAAAATTTCATTTTCAAGAATTGATATACCAAACTCAAACTATAAAAGTTTTACGGACTAGGTTGATTCACTGTTATCTTACATATGGAGTTTTCTGTAATATAGCACAAAAAATTTTAAAATCTGATAAGGTGTAAGTTTTCGTATAATATGCAGATGTTCAAAAATTCATATTTTCTAAACTGCCCATCTTACGAATAAAGTTGATTTGACTTTTTTCTTTGAGATGATCTTTTCTATTATTTGGTATCAGAACTCGGAAAAAATGGACATTTTTGAAAAAGTACAGATTTTCAAAAATTCATACCTCCTAAACTGTTGGTTTTATGAGGAAACTTGCTAGGTTATCTATTTGTCCATCGAAATTTCATAAATCGGGGAAGTATAGGTTTTCGCATAATTGAACAGTTTCCAAACTGCACCTTTAACAACGAAAGTTAACTTAACGTTTATTTCCGAGGTAACGTTTTCAATCATGTGAGACCAGAATTTTGAAATTCTAATGAAGCTGACATTTTTCCAAAAATTCAGAGTTTTTCGAAGAAATGTAATTTGCAGTAATTTATTCAGAAAGTTGATTTGAGATTTCGGATGATTCCAGATTTTACCCTCTAAACTATACGTTTTATGAAGAAAGTTGATTTGTCTGTTCTCTTCAGACCCTAATTTATATATAAGTAGGCACATTTTTGGATGCCTTAGAAGCTTGGAAAATGCTTGTTTTTAGTACATCGCGGACACCGACGAAGCAGACACGTACGAAGACCTCCTGCTGCGTTCGGTTAGAACAGCTCTAACTTTGAGAAGTAAAGATGGCGTCCGACCGGGCGACGTGGTAGGGCTATGCGCGGCGAACCACAAGAACAGCTGCGTGCCCATAATCGCAGCCCAATTCCTCGGGGCGATCAACGCTAGCTTCGACTTTAACCTATCCCACACGGGAATGGTACGATTGCTCCAACTGGTCCGGCCGAAGGTGATGTTCCTGGATTTGGACGGTCTGGCTTACTTGGAGGAATGCCTGGAGAGCGCCGGGATCGAAGTAGAACTCGTCGTGTTCGGAAGAAGTAATAAGTATTGCGAGTTCGAGGAGTATCTGTTGCCGAACGGAGGAGAGGTCGATTTCAGACCGATCGCCATAAGTAACAATAGAGAGACTGCTATGATATTTTTCAGCAGCGGGACTACTGGCGTACCGAAGGGAATATGTCTAAGCCATTACACCTTATTGACACAAGCGCTAGGGAACGTTTTGTTTGGTAAAACTGAAGACACCCCGAAGGTCTACATGGTATCAAGCAGTTTCTATTGGATAAGCGCCGTACTTTTCTTAAACAAAACAGTCTTTAATGGAGATACTAAAGTTTCCTACATCAAATTCGACCCTACGAATATGTGGAGAATTATCGAAAAATACAAAGTAAGCACCAATTTTCATAATCGAACTTTGCCATTCAGTCCGATTCCAACTTCAGGTGAACACTCTATTCCTCATTCCACACTTGGCTGCGAAATTCGTAACTCATCGCCCTGAAAACGTTGACACGAGCAGCTTGGAATGTTTTTTGACCGGAGCATCCCTAGTGCCAAAAAAACTTATGGAGGATTTGAAAACAGCACTACCTGGAACCGTAGTCACTCAGGGCTATGGCCAGACCGAAGTTGGAGGGATCATAACGATGTTTAACTCCAACGATCCGAAAGAAGTGGAACTGCAGTACAAGAAACCGCAGTCATGCGGAATTATGTGGAATGCATATCAGTGGAAGGTATGGAAAGGAAAGGATGCGTGTCTGATATGTTTTGATGTACTCCAGTAGCATATCACAAAATCAAAAAATAGTGGTTAGGTATACCATAGATTGATGCTATCCTTGTTAGCAATTTGGAGTATCTAGTTCAAATTTTGGTCAGTCATAAGTTTTCAGATTTTCAGACTTTAAACTCAGTCAATATTGCAGTGGTACTGTGATCAATAACTTAACCCAATTTTAAGTGTTTGTTCTAGGTAATTAGTCATGTAGTAATTTTTACAAGTTTATGGAGAACAAACACACTGTACCTGCATAAAAATTGTAAAGATTTCTTGAGAACACTCAGCAATGCTTTTGGGATAGAATACTTCTAAATTTTACACGGAATCAAACTAAAGTTGAAATCACCCGTCAGACCCTTTGTTTTTCGGAAAACAATCCAACAAAGTTGTCTTGTCCTACAGATCGTCAATACTGTAACGGGAGAAACTCTGGGACCGTTTCAGAAAGGCGAACTAAGACTCAAATCCGATTTTCTAATGAACGGTTACTACAAAATGGATTCGTCCTCCGCCTTCGACTCTGAGGGTTACCTCAAAACCGGCGACGTGTTGTATTACGACGATGAGATGTGCTTCTTCGTCGTAGACCGAATAAAGGAGATGTTCAAGTGCAGAGGTACGCACATCATACCTTCAATGTTAGAGGAGGTGCTCCTCTCTCATCCCTCCGTTAAGGAAGCGATAGTTATCGGTGTCCCCCATGAGACGGACGAACACCACCCGATGGGGGTCGTCGTGTTAAAGGATGAAAACGACGGAATCACCGAAGAAGCCATAGAGAAGTTCGTAGAGCAGAAGGTTTACGAGGCGCAGAAGTTGAGGGCAGGAGTGAAGATAGTAAAGGAGATCCCTAAAACGCCCAGTGGGAAAATAATGAGGGCAACGGTGAAAGAGAAGATATTGAATTAGCGGTAGTATAAATATTATATGTGTTTGTAGACAAATAAATATTATTTCTGTCGTACTTTTATTTAAAAACGTTAAGCTATAAAAAAATTAAACTTAATAAAAACGTCCAGAAATGTCAATATCTCAAATTCTACAATCATCACGATTACAATACTTTCTTGGTATTGGATCAATATTCTTGGTTCTAACGTCGAAATAATTATATTTTGTGTCTACTTCTATACACATGTAATGAAAATTACATTACCTACTAGTAATTAGTTAAGCACAATTATACATCTAAGTGAGTTAACTTGAATTACGGGCGTTTATTGTGCGTGCATTTAAATATTGTGTTCTAACTTTGTATCATTTTATAGTGGAAAATTTCACAGAAGTTTTGTCATTTTTTGGACTACTTACATCAAACGCACTAAAGTGTTTGATGTAATTATATCAATTTTAATCTACCCTTTCTTACGGTTGAAATATTATTATTATTATTGAACGGCAATTGCTCATGATTTCAATTAATCCTACGGTGAAAGAAACGGCAACCTTACATTTTCCTTCAAATCCAAACGATTAATTTAACTGCCTTCAATTTTTAATCAAACTATCTTATTTAGTTACATGAGTCTTAATCTACTTTCTTGTAGTATTAATTTACTGTATAATCTTCCATAATAGTATTTAAATTAAAGTAATTTTACTGTGAGCGAAACTAACTTTTATTTTACCTCATATTCAAACAGGAGGTATTTTTACTCATTTCACGTCGATTTCCGTCTGTTATCGCCTCTGTTATCAGTCGCAGCACCAACGTAGCAATTTTTTCTAAGATTTTTTCTTCTTACGCTATTAGCAAACACTCACTGGAACGTCTGAATATTCCGTCTTTATGGACATCACTTGTTCGTGTGAGTCGTAGGTGAGCGGGTCTGTTTTAATTACCGGACGTGCCTTTTTGGCTGTTTCATTAAAATTTCTCCAATTTTTTTAAAAAATGGTATCGAAGTGCGCGGGTCTGTTCGGAAATTGACATTAGTGTAAAGGTGACTATATTTTTTTTAAATTCAATGCTAGAGTTTTGAGATTCTTTTGATTTACCCGATTTGATTAATTAGGTACTTGTGAATTGATTAGTTCATTGAATATTGATTACTTCTATTTTAATATATGTTTTCTTCTAGCGTTAATGAATTATCTGTTCATGATTAATCGTATTGTTAACAAAACTGCGAAGTTGTATTCTATTTTAAATTCGTACAATTTATTCTACACATTCCTTGCCTCTCTTATCAGTAGTTGTGTAACAACGAGGTGTTTTTTTGTCAAATTTCTTTACTTTGCGCTACAAGCAAACGTTTCGCTCGTTTGTACGAATTATTTGGTCGTTATAATTTTAATTTTGCGTTTTAATCTTTGATTATCGGGCGCGCCTTTTTGTCAATTTCTTTAAAATTTTCTGAATTTTCGGATATATTACGTCTTCGATGTTAATTCGAATTAAGAGTTAATTTTTTCATAAATTTTTTTGGTGACTTTTGTAATCAATAATTTAGTTATTTTATATTAATTTATAATTTATAATTACATGTACTTGATTAATTTAGCCGTCTGCGTATTTTTGTAATTAAACTAATACGACTGTTCTCTTAATATAGCCCTCTAAGGCAACTAGTATTTTATAACAGCGTTATATTTCTTTATATTGTTTTATGTAATATAAAACTGTGATAAACTATTAGTTTCATTATGTGTTGTGTAAGAGAAAATTCACATTAGTTTTATTTTCCAATGACATTAAGATGATTTATGAATAATGTTTTTATTATTGTTTCAGATAGTGATAGTGATTAGTGATGTTGGTGGCAGGGACGTTGCAGGGCAAGGGTGTAAGCAGTTGCCATCATGCCGACGTGTCATTGTCAAATGGTACGTTTTGTTTAAAACTATTTTGCTAGAACCATTTTATTTTGTAAGCGTGGAAAACTTATACAAACTATCCGCACTTCTTTTTGGTTTTTGAGGAAATTGTGTCTGCTCTAACACTACTCTTCTGTTAGTTTCTCCAAAAGGGACTCTTATTACAAAAATCGGTCGGGACTGGTTTCAATTTTGCAATACTTTTGAAATTTTTGTATACATCTCTTACTAGACTTTGTATGACAATTTACGATAGATTATCTACAACGTTTTACTTGTATCTATTCAACACATTCCTACCAGAGGCGGAACATAAGAATGATTGTTATATATGTTTAATTATGTAATTGTTATATAATTAAGTATTGAAATTTTTAATTTATAAACACTTTGATGGTGCTTAATTTCTTTTATTGCATCTTCAGGTGAGTATTTTCGTCGACAATGGCATAGAACTTCAGATAAGGGCAGAGATTTAAGAGAGTAGTGACTGTTTGCAAGGTGAGTTATTTTTTAAAACTCTTTTATGTTTCTTGTAATATTTTCAATATTAATTTTTCAGGTAAGACTTTCAGAATCTTCATAGAAGGGCAGAAAAGCAGTAATCAACATTTTATAATGTTACGTTCTAAATTTTAAATGGTTAGTATTGTCGAATTATATTTGAAATTTCATTTTTTGTCTATTGAAACTTAGTTTCTATATCTATTAATATATTTTCAGGTAATTAAGTGAAGGCGACTGCAGTGACGAACAACTTTGAAGAAGGGCAAAAAGGACACAATGAGTTTTCTTCTAATGGTTAGTATTTATTACCTTCTTATTATTGATCAATTATTAATATTAATAAATATTGAGATGTTAATATATTTTTAATTTTATTTTTCAGATACCAGTTATGTTGGCGACAATCGCGGAAAACATGGAAGAGGTCAAACGCAGTCACCTTTCCAGGTTAGTGTTTTTAAATCGATTTTGAAAACATTTTTATTTTTTGTCTGACTGAATGTGACTGATGAACAAAATATGTCAAGCTGCCAAATCAGATAATCACTATTTGAAAATAGGTTGGTTACTACATATTTCTACAATTCTTGCTGCAAACTAAGTAAATTATTATTTTGTTTATTGCATAACGTAAGTGCATCTATTAAGGTCACTTTTTATTGGTATGATTTTCAGTAATAGTGGTTGCACCGATTTCGACACCTAATAGCAAGTGGGAGTGTTGTCTTATTTCATCAAATGCAACTCCAAAATGTTCGAAAATTGCTTGGGTACCTCCCTGTATACTTACACTCTTTTGACTTTCAACGTTAACTTTAAGATACAAGATTAGGTTTCTGTTCTTATTTTTGTTAGTATTTTTTTGCGAGCACATCACTTTAAACATCACAAAAATATCTACATTATTCAGAATTCTCAGAAGAATTTCTGGAATCCTCTTTCTAAAGTAGACCAGAAGAAACCACAAAGTCTTCTCCAACCAATTTAAACCCCTTTTTAAAGACTCCAGAATTTTTGTTGTTTGTAACTGAATAGAGATAGCTTGGGTGTTTGCGAAAGGCTTTTTTATTTGACTAGGTTAATATAGGGTAGTAAATTTTTCGAACATGATTTTGAATTGCATACACAGGTTTTCTGATGTATGTTTCCAGTGTGTTTCTTAAGTTCATGTAAGCTTGCCAGGCGGAATCCTTTCGTGGATTATCTACAAATATCCCCAGGTTGGTTTCTAAAATTTGTTGGGCTTTAACATTTCTCAGGTTTTAACCACCAATTACCTTATTTTACGTAAAATCATGATGCATCAAGGAGAAAGAATTGTCATATTACACCCACGCAGCACGCAGATGCTTAGTTATATTCTTATTCCGATTTCTGGAACCCACTTCATCCCGGAACCGATCGTCCCTTCGGCACGACATAAAATCCTCTCTCTCTCTCTCTCTCTCTCTCTCTCTCTCTCTCTCTCTCTCTCTCCCTCTCTCTCTCTCTCTCTCTCTCTAGCGTCAGACAAATTCTCCATCGAGAGAGAAATCTCGTTTTTCCGGCGAGTGCGATGCATTCGCGCCCAATAGAGCTACACCCCCCCATAAATACTTGCAGAAAGCGATACGGAAACAGATTCAATCCGGGCGTTCACGTGATTTACATCCTTGATACGGAAAGGCATTAGTCATGTGTTTTAGCCACGTGATGTTCGAATTCGTGACCCGGATCCGAAATAATGCGACGGACGGTTAGGCTCCGGGAGATCTCGGGGAGTTTTCTCCACGTCACATATGTACAACCGTGCACTTTTCAATTGTGTGAGTGTGTTTAAGAGAGAAAGAGAAAGAGGCGTACGCCCTCTTTTAATAAAATCGGTAGCAGTAAAATACACTTGGATGGATTTTATTATTCAATAACGATACAGCATATCTTACATTAATATACAGACACACACTGACGTAAGAGGTTTGTTCAAATTCCAAAGTATCAAACTTTTACAAATTTATATTTGTTTTGTTCACGCGTGTCAAAATTCACATTTTCCGACTCATATGCCTGAAAATTCGAAGCATTAAGCGACATTGCATGTTACTTATTCCTTTTTTCTAAGTTATAAAATATAATAAATATGAAATCTACTGAAAAAGTTTAATTTTCCATAAACGCTACTATTTTTGATACTTAATGTTTTTCAGCGGCGCAGATAATGAAATTGGTTCATTAGGACTGTGGAAGTTATACAGGCTTTAGAAACCCTAAAATAGTATAGTTCGTGTGACAGTAAACTTAATCTTTATTGATAACCTAACGCATTCTACAAAAAGCTTAAACTGGAACGGAAAATTGCTTGAAATATTGAAAAACTGAAAAATGCTCGAAAAGAGAGAAATTGCAACTGGAAGTAAAGAAATCATTAGTAAAAACGAATCCAATAATGAATAAAGTGATGTTCATGAACTAGACTGTCCTATTTAAACTTCTTGTAATAATATATCGATATCTATTATACAGGATACCCCAGAATTTTCCTGCCAAACGTAATATTAATACAGAAATGCTATCACAAATAAACAAACACGCATATATAATTAAATTTTATGTCAATTTAACATAAAATACCTTTAATCTGAAAATATTTCACAAGGGTCTAGTAAGGTTCATAAGCTCTTTGAATTTGGTGCCTTCGAGTCAATTTTTCAACATACGTTAACATACTAAATATGACAACAGCAGAAGTTTAAACTGTACACAATTGACTAAGTTTCTAATGGCAAATCGACTGCTGTAAATTTGATTTTTCTATTGTAATCACAAAGGGCTGAAATTGAGGAGTAAGTTGTTCGATTATAATTTATTTTTAGTTGTTATGTCCTATTTGTAAACTGTGTAAGATGCCTGTTAATGCGCTCTTGTTTAAAATTGCTATGGTGTACCGTTTTTGCATTTTCAGCGATTAACAATTTGACAGTTGTAAACTAGAAATGTTTTAAAATAATTAGTATTATTAGTAAAAACTGGATTTATATGCACAAAATTGTGCCAAAATATGCGCATATATATGCAAGAAAAAATGCCAAAATATGCATAAATTTTAAGAAATATGCACAAATTAAAAAAAAAGGTGCGCACTTTTACACAGTAGTATAAAAATGGAAACAAGTATAGAGTATGAAAATAACATCGTTTTAAGAAAAAGTAAGCATTTTATAATTAAAACTACAATGCTGTAAGTATTATTTTGTATTTTACAAATTTTTAACACATTTTAATCACTTACAATACCTATAACCTTATGTACAGATATATCTATGTATTACAATCATAGGTACAAAAATACCACAAATAGATACAATACATTCAATAAATATATGCCTCACTGTGATTTGCTATTAAATATTTTTCTACATTATTTATTTTAAAATCTTGTCATCAGTCTGATAAAACATGTTTGTAATTAGAAAAACTGCGTTCAACATCAACAGAGGTTATAGGAGCATATTTGAAAACAGTAAGAAGTTTTGAAGGTAAATCTGATTCTATATTAAAATTTCAGGTAGCTACTTTATTTAAAACCATAGTTTTTTGCAAAATATGTGACCACTTTTTAGTTATACTATTTCTGATATTTCCGAGTACTTTCATGATATTATGTTCGAAATCTTTTATTACCTTAATAGACTCCTTCATTTATTAAAGTAATTAATTGCAAATTCCTTAGAAAATGCAGCATTATGAGGAATTTGCTCGAAATATGCAAAAATTAGAAAATGGTCAGAATATGCAAGGCACATATCCAATATGCAAATGCATACAAATCCTGTCTTTAATTATTGGTCTTGTTAAACGTCAGTCTGCTCTCTTTATTGTACGTCCAGATATAACTTTTAAAAGTTTTTGGTCGGTGCCACTTGAATCCTTGCGATAACTACTTGTAATTTCTGCTCCAATCTCCTTCCGAGACGGTACCCGTACGGTTTCCCCATCTGGGAATACATTTCGTCTCATTTAAAATCTCTCGCTCGCCGCCTCGCACTACAATGAGAGAAAATCTGGAAATTCGGTTATGATGAGCGAAGGCAAGATAGCGCGGGTCTATATATATCTATCTCTCTCTCTGTCTCACCCACACGTTCCTCTTCGTTTCTTTTCGGCCCCCGTAAAGGGAGGTAGTGTAAGGAAGAGGGCCCCCAGGACGGAGTGCGTTAAAGCGGAACAAAGAGGGTGAATATCGCCCCGAGACAGACGTGTCACTGGAAACAATATAGAATTAAATTGTAGATTTTATAAGCTGTCAGCAAACGCCTCGGCTTTCGCTTCTGCTAAATGCTTCCATGTGATATCGAGGTTTATTACTATGATGAGAGGACGATATGAAATCGTAAATTTTCAGCGAGTCGCTCCGGAGGTAAAGGGCTCGATAGTTTGTTGCCGGAGTTATTCCCGATTTAAGTACAGGATGTCTCGAGAATACCCGGCCAAACAACTTATCGAGTTTTTAGGCCCCGAAGTTATAGAAATATGTATATCACCGTCTATTTATGTTTAGCCTATTCAGTTTAAATGTGTTCATATCAACCACCAATACAATACGCCTCAAGTAAACCCACAGGGGTATTATTTGGAAAATGGCGAATGCGACGAAATAATATCTCTGAATCAACTGACTTTCCCAAATTGCAAACTTTTTCCAAAAATTGGTTAAGCACCTTAAAGAGAAGATTTTCTCACAGTTTCACACTAAATTACACTATAAATTTTGAACTTTTAACTAGTAAGCTGGGTCCCTTTTTCATTTTGCCACACTAAACAACACCTCCACCATAGTTTAATTGAGTTTGGTACACTGGCTTAATATTTGTTTTAATCCATGATTTTAGAGGCTTATAATGAATTAGGTAAAAGGGACCCATAGGAAAACACTAAATTTCTGAGTGTTCTGTCTCGTTCTCCAAAACTATCCTGTCGTTTAAAGCAAAGCGCTACGAACGTTTTCAATGATAAGTTCACTGGGTTACGAACGTGACAGGAAAACAGAACACGCTATTAAATATACAAATGGGTTACGAAATATGGTGCACTAATCGATATACCCAAGACAGATTTTTTTCCTTGGTAATGACAGTTTATGACATTATTGAATTTTTCTGCACGTTACTGAGTGAAGTCGAACATCTATTTTAAGAGTACCTACTGATTTGTTACAATTGTGTGAATGTGAGAAATACTATTTTTATCTTATTTCGTTATAGAAAAAATATATATGATAAATAATAATAATAAGTAAATTTGAGTTGATTGTATAGTATTGATAAATTATGTAGGTATTCATAAAATATGTTTTTATTTCAATAAAATTTATGTCTTTGGGCCTCTGTATATTTTCCTAAGATTTATTCATTCAGAGTTTACCGCAAGTTGTTATTATGGATTACATTACCATGTTTCCTATAAATATATAAAAGAGTATTAGTCGATATACATACATAAAAGTCATCAAGTTTAATATATTCAACAACTGAACAAATACAATATGTGTGTGTGTATTTTGTTTTTCTTGGCCGCGGGGAGTTTATTTTTCCCTGTTTGCTATATGCCATCGTAAAAATAACAAATGCGTCGTCACAGGGTTGCATTATTCCCCACAATATGAAATTGTAATGGCACTTTTCTGCGAGAGATGCCTGTCGCGATATATTACGCCGTCTTTTTGTCGAAGTCATTTGCAAAATATTGGCTTAAAAAGTGGGGCCGCGACAAGCGATATTTCTCATGCGAAATGATGCATCTAAGCAGAGCGCTCCCGAAGAACTGGCTCCAGAACATTTAAATACATAATGCAAGACCAGGTATCTTCAGAATTCATGAATAAAACTCATATATCCGACAATCCTGTGCCATTCGAGAACTAAGACTCCGCCCGACGAAAGGGAGAGGAGGAGAGCGGTAGAGGTCGTCTTTATCTACCCGGATCGGCGCTGAAAGAAATTATTCTATGACTTATTTTTCAGCGCCTCCATTGTCACTTTACATCGCCGAAAAACCTTTATTATTTTTTACTTTAGTCGCTCTTTGTGTCCTCGCGCATCCAGACGGATTTCTTCTCATAAGCCATTGTGCCCGGCTAAGATACATTTTAATACAGCTTCCTGTCGAAGTAAAAGTCGATCAGAAATCTCTTCGAATTGCCAAATTGGCTTTTTGCATGAAAAGCACGACCGCACAATGGGAAAGACCAACAATGGGGAAATCATGAGGGAGAAGATGGTCGACTCGTCGCGAAGAATGGAGACTTTTTAGCAAGTGTTTCGCTCTTAATTAATTTATTCCTTTTTTATCCTCCGACAATGTTGCATGTTGTTAAGTCAAACATTTTTCGCTCGAATCGGGAAACTCGCGCTTAGATCGATTAGGAGTTTCGGGGAGCAACACGTTTTTATAAATATTACAAGTACTAAAGCTAAAAACATAATTTCACTGATAGTTATAATTTGGAATGTCATTGCGTTATTTTCTGTCAAAATAGCGTTTCCTTAAAAGTGGCGAAAGCTCTCTTTACGCGCATCTTCAGATTATTTAAAAAATTGGCGGATCTACTCCCATCCGCTTTAACCGTAAAGATCTTGGTGCATTAACGAAAAACGTACACAATGTGAGATACTCCGGAACCCTTTAATTCTATTACACTTCCAGTCCGTCTATCCATTTAATTGCCGTCGGAAAGTTTCGTTTACTACTTTTAAAGTAACACGAAGCCCTCCCCGGGGACAAAGTGGCCTCTACCGGCCGTTTGTTTGAGATGTAAATACTCCGGTCGGGTTTTTTCCTCGAAAGGAGTGTGTCACACTTTCAATTAACTGATCCGGTCTTAAAGGAGACAATTATGATCAGAATTGGAATTCGGTCGAGTGAAACACCCGACCGATCAGGTGTTTTGCGAACTAATGTTTTCTGTTTGTGACGATTGTTTAATTTGGAATCCTGTGGTGTTTCTAAATTCGCGTGTATTAATCCAGGCTCAATTTAGAGAGCTGCAAAAGTCTGTCAAAATAACCCATGGAGTAATAAAATCTCATTATAAATGCAAAACCGATACAAGGTGGCATCATCTGAATTTTGGGAGTTTTATAATGTCTTACACGCTGCCTTACGGAATCGCTTTGTATTTTCAGTGACTCACCCGAAACACGTGCGAATATTGTACGTCTAGCTATTGTAAATATACAGGGAATAATTACTCTCTGGCGTACGGTCGGGGAAAATGAGTAAATACGCAATAGTCGGTAACTGGAAAAATTGTGTGTGTCCGCAGTCGCATCGGAGTTTTTGGACGTTTCGATGGTCCCGGTAAATTCTCCATGCTCCAAAACGTATCTCCGTAGTTTAAAAATACCACTGTGAACACACAGGACTAATGGTTTCCTGGTAAACTCAGGTCTTTATTTTGAAATTCAAACTGTCAATGTCTAATTACACACACTTGCACGTCTAGGCAATGATGACTGACTACTGATAAACTGATTTTAAATTAAACAAATGGGCCGATGTTACTTACATAAACACCCGAGATGTTAACGCAAGCATTTGCAGCTGCAGTTCCCTTAACTTACCTAGAATTGCCGAGATGACAATATCCGTTGTGGTCTCTTGAGGAATAGTTTGGAAAGCAAACTTTGAAAACATAACAAGTAAAGTTCTCTATTGCGTAAAAAATATTTATTATGTCTCTTCACAGTCACTTCTTGCTCTGACAAAATTAACATTAGTGACGTTAATAACGGAACTTTAGTAGAATCAATGAGTGTGTATTAATCAATGTAGCTACAAAAAAGTTGATAGTATTTAGTTGTGAAAGTAATTGAAATTTTTATGTAATGCAAGTTTTCACATTTCACAAAATAGTACATGCGAATCTCTCCATACATAATAATATAAAAAAATGAATTAATGAATTAATAAAAATTCAAGATTTGATCACCAATATCTGAATCGACAAATCTGCAAGATAGACGTCAAAAATCTAACACATCGTTATCAATAGGAGATATAAAAAATACTACCATAAAATATTATAAATAAATATCGAGTTCCGATATTATAATATATTATATTAATGACAAGTTAACAACAAATCAGGTAAAAATGGAAGTAGGCTATACACATATATAGATCTTGTGGCAATTACAGCGGACCAAATAATCTCATTCTCTTGTTGTGATTCCCTTAGTTTAAAGTCCGAAATGAGTACACTTAACGACATACAAATCGGCAGAGTAGTGTTTTTGTTTATTGGAGCTGGATGCGGTTTACATTGGTTTACTGTGTTATGACTGGTAATTTTCTATAACTAGATTAAGAATCATGAGATTTTTCCTGAATGTGATGTTATTTCTGCCGCTTTCACCGCTCGGTTATAACTTACCGGCTTATGTCCTCAAAAAAGAAACCACCCATTTTAACGTTCCCATTAAACTTAAAATATAGCCCATCAATAAAATTCTTTTTCGATTGATTTGTTAAGTTATAAATCATCCCGAGTCTAGTGGATGCCGCGTCTCCCGAAAATAAATATTCCTTATCCAGGATTATTTTCATACCGAGAGAACTCATGTTTTGTACCGTCTTCGCGGCCATAAATCCCCCATCAGCCGAATGCACGTTACTGCACACACTTTTACAGCCGTACATTTTAGCCGGAGTGGATTTATTTGTCCGCTGATGTCGTTCCCCGCTAACGGTCTCGCAACCCTCCGGGCCATTTATCTATTTTTCATCTAGTCGCTTGGTCTATTTAAGTGTCCTATCTGCCATTTTGTTAACACCCTTTCCCTTTTCGGCCCTTCTTCAAATCGGGATTTCATTGTTTTATTGGGGTAATATTATGAAAAATATATCAAGCACTCGAGGGAGAAGGAGAGAGATAAGGGATTATGTCCCGACGACAGGTTTCTCGGGACTCGGGGGGAGATGGAGGATTCGGGATGGAATGTCGCGGTCAGACCGTAGAAAATTTGATTCTTGCGATATTGGTAGTATTGAAAAGTCATTTCAAATTTTCAACTTTACTCGATTGGACGTCTCTTCTCGTCTTTTAATAACACTTAATTCGTTTTAAATTGAAAACACGTATTGGTGATTTGTTGCTTCATGCATGTTGTAGCTGTAATAAGCGTTTCTCTGTGCGTGTATGTGTGTATGAATATAAACCTCTAGGTAAATTAAGGTATGGTGCAATAAGGTTTCCGTCTGCAAAATAGCAGAGTAGGAACATAACGCGACACAACACCCGACAAAGAGGACGTTTCCAAGCAGTTGGCCGTAGAAAAATGTGACGTAAAGGCGTTAAAACTTTTTTGTTGTGCCTTCCAGAGCAATAACGTCCGCGTTTCTTTTTTATTTCTGCAGGAAAAAGACACAAACATAAATATTTGCATTTTTATGCGAGTTGTGCTCCTTTCGTGGTTTTCAACTGTACGGTTACTTCAAATTAAAAAAGATCTTTGTAACTTTTTATTACTTTCGGGCCGGTTGCTTTACGAGCCACCGCAAAGGTTTTGCAACGTTTCCATTGTAAAATTATTCCCTCTATGTAAGGAACATTTCTGCCACAATCCCGAAACATGCACCGCCTTCCGTCCGACGAGCAGTGATTATTCAAATAGTTTGCCAAAATTCTGAGTTCCGAACAACGAACTAACTTGATTCATTTCGGTTCATTGTAATAGAAAATGTGGAATAGATTAGACGGACGCGGACGGTGCAATGTTGTAATTTTGAAACAAGTAAATAGTCCAGTCATCAGCCATTTTCGCGTGGAATTTTGGGAATCAAAGTCGATTTCTTTGAAAATTGGGATTTGGGTAGTATTTATAACGTTCTTCAAAGTTGAACTTGTGCCGAAATGTGCTTTCTCCCTAGGGGTGGAAACCACCCCTTCTAAGGGGTAAGAAATTTTTTAACCAAAATAAGCCGGGAAATCGACAGACTGACCAATTCTAAGTAACTTTTGTATAAATTTTTTTTGTAAAGTTGATATTTTTCGAGTTATTCACGATTGAAACTACATATTTTTTGAATAACCTCTATAAACCCAATAAGGACTTAGTTATTGCTCGTTGAAACATGGTTATTTTTTGAGAACCGCGAAATTGATAATATTCAACCTCTAATAACTTAAAAATGGTAAAATTTTTGGGAATAACTATATCGACCTTTTCTAAAGTACATAAAATACCCTTTAAAATGAGTACTGAAATAAGTGTTATGCATAGGAACTGATTGATTTATAACAAAAATAAAGTAACACCTTTCTTGTTTTTTAAAAATTTAATAATTACACCCTCGTCATTACCATCCTGATAAAAAGTAAATGTAACCCACTTTCCTTTAACTTTATTTAGGTATTATTGATAAGATCTATGTGGTTTAACCGGTTTACAATGCTTATTTTAGAAAAAATAATTGTTTAAAATGAAAATTGTATTTTCGTAATTTTGGAAAAAAATGAATCTTTCTTAAATAAATCAAAAACTATTCCAGATATAAAAAACTGTTTCAAATGTTAATTGCAGGGTTTGTCCCACTGATAATTCAGATTTTTTTATTTATCTTTGTATCATAAAAATGAAGGAGATATGGCGTTTCGAAGTTTGCATTCGCGTACTAATTATAGCTCATTCAAGCCCTTTGAACGCAACCCTTTTCAAAACTACGCATTGTAATAACTTTTAACTAATTTGATGTTAAAGCGCTTGGAATTCTCTACAAAATTTTGATTTTTTAAAAAGTTTCTAGCTTGGAAAGCAAGGGAATTTTTTTTTCGCTATTTCATAATTTGAAATGGTCTATAATACATTACATTTATTTTTATCGTGAATAACTCGAAAATTATCAACTTTCCAAAAAAACTATAGAACAAAAGTTACTTAGAATTGGCCAATCTATCGATTTGCGGGTTTATTTTGATTAAAAAATTTCTTATCACTTAGAAGGGATGGTTTCCACCCCTAGGGAAAAAGCACACTTCGGCACAAGTTGACTTTGAGGAACGTTATAAATACTACTACCTAAATCCCAATTTTCAAAGATATCGACCTTGTTTCCCAAAATTTCACAGTAATACGGTATTTTAACGTTGAAGACTGGAGTAAAAACACTATTAGTGTACAAGTGTATCGTTTGGGATTTCGTTTAAATTTTACCTCACACATTCACCGATAGTCGATTTAAACTTGTTCGATTTTACTAGCTAAGTGTATAAGGAATAAACTTAATTTGTTGTGCGTCTACGTTTAAATTTAAATTTAATGAATTGATCGTACTTACGAGTGATTTTAATTCTAGGCCGGATGTTTCTCCTCCAGGGCACCATTTCGGTTTAGTAACGATTACCCCGAGACTCGACGTCATTTATTATTCCGGCAAACCTAAAAATGTACTTTTTCATTCGCGCCCTATTTGACTGAACCGCCCCCGGATCGTCCCTCTTTCCCCAAATTGGGATTTCATTGTTTTATAGGAGCAATATTATGAAAAATATATCAAGCACTCGAAGAAAGTGGAAAAGTAATTGCACCTGGGGGATAAGTAGTTCTTATGACAGCAATTTAACACATCAGAGGGTTTCGGCTTTTAGGGGTTGGATGTTACGGTCCTATCAAATCAAGGGTAATTGATTGCAGCCCAGGGATACTGATGGGATTATTCTGGTGTTCGACTGGGCCTACGTCCGAAAAGAGTTTTATAACTTTCTTCTTTTTTGCTCTCTCAGCATCATCGAGTATGTACCTACAGGTTTGTTCACTTTTGGCAACAACATATTTTAATTTAGCCTCATTTATCATTCTTAAGGTAGACACTTTTAATCACAAGATGTCCGTACTTATCGAGTGATTCCAAAATTTTAATAATCTTGGGCGCTTTACATTTTTGACAAAATTTTGAAAAATCACATCTTTTCGTTAAAATTTTCAAACTAAACTCGCAAACTACGTTAATAAGATTCTTTTAAGAACGCTATTCAAGTTCCAACTCCCCAGCCCCGATAGTCTTCCAGACATTAAAATTTTTGTTGCGGAAAATGATCTTTCAAAATTTACGTAATTTGAAAAGTAAATTTCTGCTCGGAAAATTTCCTCATATCGTTTAATACCAAAATTTTTGATTTCCGGAACTGACCATATGTTTAGCAAAATCTTAAAAATCACACATCTTCTTTCTTTCTGGACCAAAATGGTTAACCAGAATTTAATACAGCATTTATTGGGACAGTACCGAATTTCAATTCCTAACCGCGATAGTTTTCTAGATATTAAATATTAATTATTAAATTAAATATTATCACTTTTCTCGTGAAAACCTATTCTTGTTCCTCAAAAGTACTGGAGTACTAGACATTTTCAGTGTTTTGGCTCCAAATTCTTGCTATAGTTCGACACCAAAATTTTAAAAACATGAACCTGTTCGTATGTTTGCTGTGCAAAAGATGAGCTTTCCAATTTCGGAACGAAACTCGCAGGGTAGTTCAATATAGCAGTTTGTCTCAAGAACTGTTGGAGTTCTCGAAGTGCAGCAAGGTGAACAAAAGTACTTGCTCAATTTTCTAAATAGTTGATGGAGGATTCGTCCCTGTAACACCCCGATCGAGTTAAAAACTTTTTCTTGTCCCGATAAACTCGGTAAGTCTACGAGCAAACTTTACTTATTTAAATAATTGAAACTGAAAACGAAAGAACGTCCCCTCCTTTCCCATTTCCTCCTCCGGAATCGTGCAACTTTCATATTTCATGATTTTATTGGGGGATGGGGATCGATAAAACAGACAGAATAAAGCAAATTTCGCAGAAGGGCCTCCCGGAATTACCGAATCATGTTTCTGTATGGATCATTACTCTTACGGAGCGGATATGTGGATGTGGATGTCTCTTAAAAGGGACTGCGGGGATTAGATGTAAGTACGTATAGTCCGTTGATTCAACAAGACCTTTTCTGCTTGCGTGCCATAAATTAAAGTTGGAGTAATCCGGTTGTTTGCCCGGGAAATACACGGGGACTTGTATACAACGTGCGACCCGAACGTACAAACATATATTTTACTGTCGTTTGGTTTTACGAAAAATTAACTACGTCAAATTCGTCAAATCTCGAAATAACGCTGCCCGAAACGTTTATTCAGAACTGGAGAAACACGGGAAAATTCCCATAAATTTTCGATCTTGATGCGCATTTATCGAAACGTGAAAACAAATTCATACAAAATTCATTTCATGACTTGCTATGATGCCGAAGAACTGATAGAATTTTCTATAATTCCGTGCTACTCAGCCATCTTCGTCATTATTTCCTCAAGGAAAACCGCTCGCCGCGCCGCTTCGAAACTGTCTAGAAAAACTTCAAAGGTAATTTTTTTTTGTAATCTCGAAGCGCCCCCTGAACGCACGTTTTGAGGGCTTTGCGATTTTGCCAATTTGTGTTTGCGCAAATTTCGCTTTTTCCTCATAAACAGACAAAAGACTTTTCATCCGACCCGAAGCGGCTCCCGATTTTTCCTGTGAGATTGAGGGAAAAAATTCGGCGCGATTGTCCATTCTTTACGTTTCCTTTCGCTGGAGACTCTCGCCGAAACGTGCCCGTTTTGTTTACCGCAATGAGTAGTAGAGGTTTTGGGGGAAACGTTGCAAAATTTAATATCCAAGAAAAGTATTTGGTTATGAGGGAAGGACTCTGGGTTTTCACAGTTTTATAGTACCGTTGACCCAATTTCGACACCAAAAGGCCTAAAATTATTACGAGCAAACTACTTACCGATTACGAGGTATTTCATAAACACAATTAACCCTTCCAGAGTTACTCCAGTCATCAACGGTAAACTACCGTATTACTGTGGAATTTTGGGGAACAAGGTCGATTTCTTTGAAAATTGGGATTTAGGTTGTAACGCGCTTTCTGCGGTTACTTGGGAAGATTTGGCGCTGGGACGGATTTCGGGAGTTCGGAAAAGGGTTTTAAGAGTCGGTTTTACGGTTTTGCTCGGGCGCCAGATTTTTAAGGGTTTTCTCCCTCGGGAATATGCCTGGGTAATTTACGAACTCAGGAGATTACCAGGGTTGTCTGTAGGAATGAAACATACGCTCAAAAGTAGAAAATCCTAAATTATTTTATTCCCAAACGGCAGCGAAAAACAATTCGTACGACTAACACCTGTTGGCGCTAGGTCGTCGAACGGAGATCGGCAAAAACTTATTTACAATTATTTATGTATTTCGGAAAGGAAACACACAAATTCGAAAATATTATTATTATCACAGTTGGGAGAGAAATAAAATGTATTCTAAATAACAGTGAGAAGAGAAGAAATTATTTTAACAAATCGAAAATGCGGAAGCGGAAAGTGGAAATACTCGTACAAATATTTGGAACCTGAGATATGAAAAACCCTCTTAATACTAAAAATGCGAAATCGGAAAATTATCCTAACAATTTCACAATAAAATAGAAATAGCTAAATACGGAGACGATAGGAAAACGTGTCTAATGTGTCTAAATGTGTCTAATGTCCGGTAATACGGCCATTTACGTTATGGAGAGAGCGAGAGAGAGAATACGGTAGGCGGGAATTAACTTTTCCTCAACGCGACGATCGAAAAATTAATTCCGGGCGGTTGGAAAAACGGATGTTTTCAACCGCCGGTTTAACATGTAGTAAACGTTCATCCACAGATAGCAGCTTATATCTAGCGGTCGGTACGCTCACAACAAAAAACACAGATAACGTATAGCTTACTAGCTAGCGGTCGGGGACGCTTTCACAATAGACGAATAACTACGAAGAGCTCGGACGGCTTAAGACTATCGGTCGGGGACAATGCACAATTTACGTACACTCACAAATAACAAATAATTCGGCGGCTTATATCTAACGGCGGTGACGTTTACAATACGCAGATAGACGGATCGACTTGCTATAAACAAATCTTAGTTCTCACCTTGGATTAACTCGGGCAGAGAACGCCGTAGGGGGCGAGTGGCTTATACAAATTTAGTCTTGATATTTAAACGATGGTAGATTGAACATTGCCTGATCGGCCGCCATCTATTTGAGATAGGTTCGATTTTACGATTCATTGTACGGTGGGTGGTCTACCCTCGATTCTCCGAAATCGGCTTCGTTGCAAGGTAGTATTTATAACGTTCTTCAAAGTTGAACTTGTGCCGAAGTGTGCTTTAGTCCTAGGGGTGGAAACCACCCCATCTAAAGGGTAAGAAATTTCATAATCAAAATAAGCCGGGAACTCGATAGACTGACCAATTCTAAGTAACTTTTGTTCTACAATTTTTTCTTGGTAAAGTGAAAAAACGAATTTTTTTTAACCGTTTTTCACCAATACCTTGAAAATCTCTCATTTTCAAGTTATTGGTGAAAATCTGTTAAAAACCTTTCGTTTTTCAATGAAAAAGTGAAGTTTTAATCGTGAATAACTCGAAAAATTTCAACTTAACAAAAAAAACTTTGTAGGACGAAAGTTACTTAGAATTGGTCAATCTATCTATTTCCGAGCATATTTTGATTAAAAAATTTCCTACCCCTTAGAAGGGGTGGTTTCCACCCCTAGGGAAAAAGCACACTTCGGCTCAAGTTCAACTTTGAATAACGTTATAAATACTACCTAAATCCCAATTTTCAAACAAATCGACTTGTTTCCCAATATTCCACGCGAAAATGGATGATGACTGGAATAAGTAATTTTTCACTAAAATTATGTACCTACTAACCTAACGGCCACCTATGTATTTCCACACCCCTCTCCCAAACTCAAAAAAATATACGGAGCGGTATAGTGCTCTTGAGCGCAAATTACCTTCGCGTTACATTGTACAAGTTACTAAAATATTCCATTACACTTAAGAGAAATAAAAGTTACATATTTAAGCCGATAGGGCGTCGGTAAATGGGTCAGTACGTGCCCGAAGAGTGACTTTCTCTCCCGAATGCATTAGACTCGCTTAATAATTCAGGCCTCGGTCAACGCCTCTCCTACAATCTTATCAATAACTTAATTAAAGTTAAACCACCGTATTAGCCGGGAATATTTTATGGGTGGTTAAATTGTGCGATGAGATAAAGCACATTAAGCGCAGCAGAACTCTAACGCTGTTATGATGAAATTTTTAATTGGAAAGTTTGCAGCTATAATTAGGACAAAAATTTCGAAATTTAAATCATTCAAGCGGTTAGCGTTTTCATTGCTTAAATTTAATTACAATAGAATCATGACGTGTATATTTGATCGTTATGTTTTCGCTCGAATGAATGTACACAATTAAGTTATTATTAGGAATATGCTGGAGGTGATAGTATTGATGGTGGAAAATCTTGTATAAACCCATAATTAGTTTGTTCCAATTTTGAAGAAACTGGCGAACTGGCCAGTTCAGGAAATCTTCCAAAAATTTTTCATGAATTAACTATAAAATCCAAAAATATTCCCAGGACAATTACTTTTTTACCGTAAGTAGTTGTTTTATATCCGTATCATACATTCATGTATAATGGATTTCTTTGAAATGTACCTATAGAGCTCATATTTGAGATCCATTTTCTGGTTGTATTTTTCCGTTTTAGTATTAGTCGATGTTTTAAAGGATTTTTTGTTCGCTTATATTTGTTATGCGGATACACCTCTAGTCCTGAATTAACCGGATTTCCCGAGCGCGCACTTTTGAGCAAATTACCGGAAAATATGATATTTCTGCTCTGGTGGAATCAGCGCAATGTGTGAAAATACTGGAAACGGCGACGAGCGTTGTCTAAATGAAGCTCTCTTGTCTCCGGGATTATATCATCGTCGGGCGTTTGCATATTTCTATCTCTCAGGAGCGTCTATGAGCACCATCTTATAATGTAGCTACCGAATTAATGTCGAATTGTTCCCTTATTACGCGTTATTAGGTTATCTGAAGGGGAAATACGATTATGCTTGAAGGCGATTCATCTCCTTGAAAATTTCGTTATAATTTCAAAATGCTACATGCACGTTATTAGTTCCTTCTCTTTCCCGAGATGGGAATCTAATAGCGAACGGAAGGCGAGAGAATTTTCTACTTGTAATTCCACAACTCTTTTCAGCGAAATTCTTTTAATATATACATGGACTTTGAGAGAAATAAATTAGGTATGTCGGGATTTAGCAAACATGAAATCAGTTTTATGTAATGAAACGTTTATGTTAAATCCATGTTTTTTTTTAGGGCTAGTCACTAGGTTTCTAACGTATCTGATTCGATTTTATGTTTAATGAACCTCATTAGAATTTTTCTAAAAGTTTTCAAAGTAGATTCTAAGTATCATTTCTACATAAAGTCAATTTCCACTGATTTTTTGAGTATCATATCGGTAAATTTCCCAACATAAATATCCGGCCGCTCCTTGAGGAATTTCCTAATTCGAAAATTACCAAGCGATTTGGCAAAGCCGTCAAAAAATAACGACCGAAAAATATAAACGACTCAAATGCCTCAAAGATACAAAGTACTGCCATCATAAAAACTCACTTAGCAGCATAAACGTAAGATAAGTGGTATTTACAGGAGCTTCAAAGTTCTTGCAGGAATTTACGTAGAAGAGGAAGCGCCCTCGATATATATATCCATAAGATCCGATCGTCCCGAGGAGGGATGTATATATACATACAGGGAGAGGGACATTCTTTTATTTGTTCGATGCAAAATATTTCAGATGGCTCAGCATCTCTCGAACCGTATTATGAATAATTGTAAGGGAATATCGTGAATACTAAATTTTCTGAGAGATATTTTCTATGCTGATTTCTATGACTGAAGGGCAAGATTATATTATCCGACTCTCTTTCCACTCTCTCTCTTTCGATATAATTTATTCGGAAATTTATGACATCAGCTCTGGCTGTCCTCCCCGTCGCCCTTCACGACGAATTATTACGTAAATTGTTTTCTTTTCAACAAAAAAATTTGAGGAGAAGAATGTCGTTCGATTGGAGACGATCGTTTCTCTCCAATTTCCCTTAAAGGGTCCGAAATTCATTAAGAGTAGCAATTCTAGTTCGATTTCATGCTTGTCTTAAGTCCTCTATGACTGTCATTATAGGAAGGTTAAACTGTGAAAAGGTTATAAATTTGAGCTTCTCTGAAAATTTTACTGCTTCATCCAAATTTGTCGCAAGTTCTTTAAAAACTCCCCGTACTTCTCTCAAAGCTTTTGAACTCCATTGAGGGTGGTATTTCTGTTTCGAATTTCATGCTTTTATTAGCTGTTATCATATTGAAAATATCAGAATTTCATTAAAAACCTTATAAATTTCAGCTCCTTTAGAAGAATTAATGCTAAGTGGAAATTTTTCTGCTACAAATTTCGAGATTTTCTTAAATCCATCATAGAAACCTCTTTGAGAATGTCAAAATTCCATTGAAAATGTTATAGCTTCCATGACCTTTAATAGTGTCATTGCTTCATTAAAACTTGTCGTGATTTCCTTAATTACTGGTTAGTTATCCTCAAAGCGTCCCAACTTCATTAATATTTGCAATAATATTTCAGCCTTAAAAATATTATAGATGTAACATTTCCTATATTTTAGGTATCCAATTGCAACTGTTTTAAAATGTCATAAGTTTTTAAAAAATGTCATAACTTTGTATTTGTTCGTGTCATAAGTTATATTTTAAATTTTCTACTTTTATTGAAAGTAGCTAGCTGCATCTCCTTTAAAATTATCATTGTTTCACTTCAAGTGTTAAAACTTCCTTATAAACTTCTAAACTTCGTTGAGAGTATTAAAGCAAATTCTTTTATTAAAGTGTGGAAAATTTTATAAATTTCCATCCTTTACCAGCTTGAAATACATTTGTTGGAGGAAATTTGACATTCTCCTAATAAAACGCAGAGGTATTTATATATAAAAAAAATAAGTTTTACTTCATTACTTTATCTACTTTGCATACAAAATTGTACTAATTGATCTTGCTGGGATGTGTAAAACTTCAGAATGTTTTTTGTTGTCTTCAATCTGGATGGGAATGCTGCTGGTCCCACTGGAATATATGAAATACGAAGGTGTAAGAATAAATATGCATAACAAGAGTGTTTGTTTTTTGAGCTGCTTGAAATCAAAATGTTATAGCCATAGTCCGGATTTTACGGCGTTAAAAAGTGACAAAAACAAGCAAAAATCGGTGAAAAATGGCGATTTAAAATATTACTATATAAAAACGTTCTTACAAGTTGTTTTCAGCATAAAACAATCTCATATTACATATTTACAATTTTTGTTTACATACGACATACATTACCTATTGATTGCTAAATTTACAACAATGTACATTTCTAATTTAATTGCAGTTAAACTCTGTCTACGGTTATTGAGAATATGTTTAGGTCTGGAAAATGACCGTTCTATATCCATCGTTGTTACAGGGGTATACTTAAATATACTAACAAAGTTTGGGTCAGCATCTAAATCTACTTCGTCGCCACGTAAGGCAGAGTCATATTTTTGAATCAAACTAAAACCAAAATTTTTACATAAAATATCTACTAATTTTAAATGTAATATTTCCCCCGGTATTTTATTCAATTCTATTTGAACAGATTTTATAAAATCTATTTGGACGCAATTCAGATTGTAACTTCTTTATTATGTCTGGTAAAAAGCTTAAGTGAGCTTTAATAAAGACTATTATGCAATTAGACTATAATTAAGATTATTTAAGATTTGAGAAGTGACAGGTACAATTCGTGCAACAAAAATCAAATTAGGTACCTTATTTTCAAGGAAAAATTTAAGAATTTCGTGAAAATGGCAAAACCTGGCAATAACATAAAAATAGCCAAAATGGCACTTATGGCAAAAAATGGCAATTCCCATAAAATCCGAGCTCTGGTGATAACACTCGATTCTTGTGGCCCTCACAACAGAGGATCTTTCGGTTACGCTACATTTTGTAGAAACTCTCCCTTACTTGTTAAACACGATGACTACTTTCAAATAGTCGGGTCGCAGGAAGGCGACAGTCTTCACGTCTTCGTCGTCCCGGAATCCGCCCGTGACGTTGACGAGTACCGAATCGGGTACGACGAATTTCGAGAAGTGTCCCATCGCGTAGAACATCGGCTGCTTGTAGAACTCCCTCGCGTCCTCGCTGACGATAACCGGCGAATCTGCCAGGAAATCGATAAAGGTGGGACCGCCGGTCGCGTTCAGGACCATATTCCAATCCACCCATCCGACGTAGCCGTATTCCAGGTGCTGGAACGGTGCTGGATTTAAACGGGCGGCCGAGTGTCGATTAATTAATTCGAGAGAACTGGATGCGAGAGTGACGTGACGGTGGTGTCAGCGACGGAAGGTCGCAGAAATTTCATCAAAAAATCATCCAATTTCACTCACTTTCAACTTTTTCGAGTTTCTCTCTAAAATATTTACTTTATATGTCGTCAATTCAATCTCTTATAGCTAAACCTTTTAAGGAAGGTATTTCAGTTTTCCGGAGAAAGAATTGACGCTCCTCCACCAAATACTCGATTGCTCCATATATGTGTCCTAACAAATATTTGTCTAAAATTTACTCTGAAATATTAAAATATACCATTTCAGTTTTTCAGTAGGTATTTCAGTTTCCATGAGAAAGAATTGACGCTCCTCCACCAAATACTCGATTACTCCATATATGTATCCTAACAAATATTTGTCTAAAATTTTCTCTAAAACATTAAAATATTTTTGACTAAAATATTTACTTTATATGTCGTCAATTCAATATCTTATAGCTAAACCGTTTAAAGAAGATGTTTCAGTTTTCAGGAGAATGAATTGACGCTCCTCCACCAAATACTCGATTACTCAATATATGTATCCTAACAAATATTTGTCTGGCGTTTTCCGGAAAACATTTGCAAAAACATGAAGTGCACTCAAAAGTGACAGTCATGAAGTAAGAGTGAGTTTGTGTTTTAACGTTTTCCAAATTAAGTTTAAATTTTGGGGGTACGTGACATTATTTCGATATTTCGTAGGATATCAACGCGACATAAAATTACTTCACAGATCGCTAGAACGCCAAACCCTGATTGAACTTATCTTACATCGATTATACTCGCGATGTATCCAGCCGCTCTCTCCCAGCTTCCTAGCAGCGGCTCGGTCTGGAAATAACCTACAAACTTATATCAAAGCAACTGTTACGTTTAATAACACGTGGTTTACATGCTTCAGACGATATGAGGAATGTATCCTTCTTGTCGGTCTTGGCTAGATCCCTCACCCTGTGGTCGACGTCCTCGTCCCAATACCAATGGGTAGCGACTCCGTCGACGTACTTCAGCGTTCTGTTGTCTTCTAATATCTGGCGAGTTTAAATTTCATTGAATTTCACGTAATTAATAAGCGATACAGCGTAATTTTTCTCAACTTACCGGTGGTACGACGTACGGTAAAGTTATGAGCCCCTCGTCGTGTAAGATAATTTTAATATCCTTGTGAGTTGAACGGCGCAACGTCGGTCCTAAATTGTCGCGAATCCAACTGGCCTTCAAATATTCATTACAGAAATATCACACACAACTTTGACTCTAATTGATACTAACTTGAACGTTCGGTTCCCATCCCATCGAGACGACTTTGGTGTGAGACTTTTTGTAAAACCCGTTTAGCGGTTCGTTCCCGGTGGTGATTCCCCAGAAACTGATCCCTTTCTTCTTGTACTCATCCAGGAACAGTTTTATGTAATCCGCGAACAATTGCTTGTACTCCAGTAGCAGCATGGAGTAGCCGTTCCAGACTCGGTAGGTTTTCATCCATACGGGAGCCGTCCAATAGGAATTGAACAGCCTGAGTTTCTTGTCGCCTCTGATATTCAGAGCTTGTCGGATCAGGGGAATCTGCGTTGATGAATCGTAAATTAGATTAAGTCTTTTGTTCGAAGGGTTAGTTAGAAATATAATTGGTTTAGAGTAGGTTTCCTGGATTTATTATATTAGGAAAGGAATGTGGAAGAGCAATAGAGCGATAACATCACAACATTAAAAATATAATCATCTCTTAAGTGATTCAAATATTCAAAAAGGTTTTCCAATATCCCGCAGTTTCCGACATATATCCACGGGCGAGGAATATTCCAGTCAAGCATCACTTCCAATACGTTATGCATTATTGAAGAGCAAACAAGTATTATGAAACAACATTGAGATGAGCCCCTGTGGGCTGATTTGCGTTTACGTAGAATTTCATTAAAATATAAAGGCCTGAAAAATTTATATTGTAAGTGTCGTTTACGTTTATAACGAAACTTCGGGACAAGATAAAACATTTCCACAAGCAAGTTGTTATCGATGCATAAAAATTTTTCCTTAATTAATGTACTCGAGATTAAAATGGGATTTAATCTTACACAGGAGTCGATGAATTTGTTATTATTATCAGTAGTTTCACGGTCATTATAAATTGATAGAAGGAAGTGATAACGATATTTTTGAAAAAATCGTGATGTGTTCATCAGAGTACTTTCTCATATATAGGGTGGTTCAATCTGCGTTTGCCAAATCCAAACGGGAAATAGATACAGTTAATTTAAGCAAAAAAAAATAATCCAAAACGATAACTGTAAAGTGCCAGTCAGAGAAGGTTTAGCTAAAAATGTTATGAAACTTTATTGTATATATTCGAAAATGAAATAAATACTCAAAGTTTAAAAAACATTTTTAACGTGAAATTCAGGAAAAATTAGCACTTAAGAAAATCGAACCACACACATACATACTTACATACACACAGACGGTGTTTCAAAACCATATTTTTTAGACTCGGGGAACCTCAAAACGTCTAGAATTGCTAACACTCCAAAATTCAAACACCGGTGCATTGATCATGTACTTTTAATCTCAGGGGTACCTAAATACATTCTAATAGTGAATTGATGCACTTTAGTGGTTAAATGGTCAGAAAAATTAGTAAAAGCTGACGAGCTAAACTATACGTTCTCCAATATAATTAGCAAGTCACTCTAATTATTCCATCACATTTATTTATGTTTATTATATAACTTTTAGTTTAGTGGTTTGGTTTGGTTATTTATTAAGCAAAGCTTAGCTAATCGAGCTATCCTTGGAGAAGACGGTTTTACACTTGATTGGTGATTAGTATGTTTGGTCACTTGAACAACGTCTATCGTTTCGTCATGTTATATTGAATATTTTTCTTCGCGAAAAGTCAAGCCCGAGAAAAGGTTTCAAAAATTCATAACTCCCTTTAGAGCGATTTGCTGGATATACCACTTTGTTCAATTTGTAAATCTTCTCATGTACTTTATAATTATTGCAAAGATTATGCAAATTTGTCGAAAGCATATGTCCAAATGTAGAATAGATATGGTTACTTTAACAAAAATGTTGTGAAAATATTTCCGATCCGTTAAACTAGTTATTGAGATAGTCCTTAAAAGAAATTAGGTTCTCCAAATAAAAATACTATACAGGGTGTTTCAATAGGCATTTTCCAGATTCAAACCGGAAGTAGATACGGTTAATTTAAGCAACAAACCGAAAAATGACAAGTACCTATAAAGTACTCCTCACAGTAGATTTAGCCAAAAACGTTACAAAGCTTTTTTATATATTATATCTAATGTAGAATAGGTACTCAAAACTTTATAAACATTCTTGGAGCAAATTTCGGGAAAAATTCAAAAAATCGAAGAATGATACAAAGTGCCCTTCACAGAAAATTTTGCAAAAACCGATAGAAAAGTTTATTTTATACTAATTCAATGGTAGAATATATATTCTAAATTTAAAATAAATTCTTGTAGCAAATTTTGAGAAAAATTCAAAAACCGAAAAACTACAAGTATAAAGTGCTCTTCACAGAAGATTTAGCCGAAAACGTTACAAACCTTTTTAAACATATTTAATTGCACTATAAATTTTTAAAGTTTAAAAAGACTTGGAACCAATTCCGAGGATAATACAAAAAACAAAAAATCGACAAGTATAAAGTATCCTTCACAGAAAATTTAGCCAAAATCGTTAGAAAACTTTTTTATAGGTACCTATTTAATCGTACAATAAATACTCAAAGTTTCAAAAAAATTCTTGTAGCGAATTCCGAGAAAAATTCAAAAAACCGAAAGATGACAAGAGTAAACTACCCTTCTCTCCTGCCCTATTTTAATGAAAAGCTTATTTTCACGTCCTGGTATGGTACAAAGTCTAAATACATAGTTGTGCGCATTTGTGGTTTTTAGTTTTTGAGAAAATCCTACCACAGACATACACACATACACACATACATACAAACAGTTTTCCAAAAACATGTTTTTTGGACTCAGGGGACTTCAAAACGTTCAGAAATGCTAATAACTCAATTTCGAAAAATCGACCCGATTACAGTACTCTCGTATATGACTACCTCATATGAGAAAGTAAAAAGGACTGAAAACAAGGCCTGAAAAATCCGTACTGTGAGTGTCTTTTAACGAAACTTTGAGACAAAATAAAACATTTCCACAAGCAAGTTGTTATCGATGCATCAAAAATTTTTCCTTAATTAATGTGCTCGAGATTAAAATGCGACGTAATCGTACACAGGAGTTGATCTATTTGCTATTGTTATCAGTAGTTTTAAGGTCATTGTAAATTAATAAAAGGAAGTGATAAAGATAATTTAAAATAACGTAAAGGTATTCATAAATGACGTATGACACATAATTGAAACAGTTAAATGTTTTATTGTTGAAACAGATTTGCGACGAAATAATGGCAATTAGATTGAACTGGCAATTGTGGAAATTCGAGACCAAATCAACTTTTTCCAAAAAATAAGTTCGTTTTTCTATTAAACAAAACTAATTCTATTTTAGATGAACTGTTGCCTTTTCTGTTGAGTTTCTTGGTACATTCCTGCCCAGAACTCTCGATAATGAATTTTACATTTATATACCTATTTTAGATTTTTCCCATTTTATGGTTCGATAATATTAATGGAAATAATGAAACAGCGTTGGATATGAAACATATCATTTGCATCTGCCTGCCTGTATATAAGTCTATAAGTACTCTGTAGTATAGTAAGTTTTGTCACTTTTTTATCATTAGGAGTGGTATAATTTATTATCGTTATTATTAACTAATTTTTCGATATCACAACGAGAAATGCAGTGTAATGATTGCTGTAGGAACGATGACGAATTTTTTTTCGGTATAACGAACACGCAATACCTTATACTCATGGTCTTCCACCTGCAGCTGGAAATGCTTCAGACTGAAGTCGTACTCGACGTCGTCGTAGGAGTACGCCCTCGTGGAGAAATCCGTACCGCCCAGAGGTACCCTACACAAGCTATAACCTATGCCGTCCTCCCCGAAGTAACTCTCGAGCAACTTCCGTTGCGCCTCCTGCGGCAACCTCCTCACGTTGATACCGGTGGCATCGGTGAAGGCACCGCCGAAACCTACGATCCTCTGGTAGGTCCTTCGATCGTCGACCCTTATCAGCCTAGCCCCTTCGTCCCTTACGCCCGCGAAGACCGCCTCGGCGGCGTTGAAACCGGCCTCCTCCTCGCTCGTGTAGAAGACCCTCATGGAGTCGCTGCCGAGGAGGCTCTCGGCGCCGAAGACGACCCCGTCGCAGTAGGTGGAGTTGCAGACGCAGACGGTGCCGCTTTCGAAGGTCCTCCTCGAGCAGGAGGAAGCGATCGAGACGACGGCCAGGAGTGGCAGAACTGACGGTAGCATTTCGCGTTTGTGAGGCTTTCCGCGAGTCGGTCGCGCGTTCTTATAGGAGAGGTGTTATCAGGTGTAGGTCTGATAAAGAGCGATCGTTCCGCATCGTTCGCCGTTGCACAACGATGATCATCGCCTTGATCGGAGGAGAGAGAGAGAGAGAGAGAGAGAGAGAGAGAGAGAGAGAGAGAGAGAGAGATAAACGGAGGAAGGAGCGACGGTTCGATGAAAAAAAGTCGGAAGTTCGAGTTGGGTGCTTCCTTGAAATTGCGAAAATGCGAGGTCGTATGGCAAAAAGATGATTTCCTTAAGAGGTTTTGTAACGTTTTTCGTTGTATTTAATAACGAGGTTTCCACCCTTATGTATCCTTGTTTTTGAACCAGTTCAACAAAACTAACGTACTATTATTTTTTCGGGGTTCATCCTCACCCTATCCTCCATATTTTGGAATTTTTCTACCCCTGGTTATCTCCAGCCAACTGCCTTGACTTATTGAATTCAGCTAGACCATGTAGTCCATTTAAAATAACGGTAAAAGGTCGGGAAACGCTGGACTTGACGAGACCACTTGTCCCTTATGTATTTTGGGGCGCTGATTACGAAAATGGGGGTTGAAAGTTGCAGCAATGGTTGGAACACCCCAAAAATTGAAAAAAAAACGCCCCTAAATAGGGGTGTTTTTCGACTGTACTGCGGAATTCCCTTACGAAACTTCCCGCGGACATTTGACCTTTCCCATTCAGTTTCTTTCGGTCACTGATATTCAAAATCAGCGGTGTTACACCCCCCACATACAAAAAACACCTCTCCCAAAGGCTGGGTTTTTGAAAAAATTGAAAAAGAAAGTGAATAGGCAAGGTCAAATGTCCGCGGGAAGTTTCGTAAGGAAGTTCCGCAGTACAGTCGAAAAACACCCCTATTTAGGGGCGTATTTTTTTATTTTAGGGGTGTTCCAACCATTGCTGCAAGTTCTAACCACCATTTTCGTAATCAGCGCCCCAAAAGACATAAGGGACAAGTGGTCTCGTCAAGTCCAGCGTTTCCCGACCTTTTACCGTTATTTTAAATGGACTAATGGTCTGCCTTTCTTCTTTATGCCATGGGTTGTTATTCTACCATACTGTAGATTATAGACCTGTCTCCTGCTCTTCACCCATATCCTAATCATTGCGCTCTTTACTCTTTTGAACATGGTGTTCACGAAACAGCACCATCACAGTTAAGTTCAGTATCATTATCGCTCCCCCTTTTTGAATTAACTTGTGACAATTGTATGAAAATTCAAATTTTGTATTTGTCCCAACTAATTGTATCAATATTCCGACTTCATTATTGCTCAGTTAGAGTGTAGATTGGTCGATGAAACTTCGTTGCTCATAACACCAGATTTAAGTTTTTGTCACTGATGCTTCTCATTTAATTAAATACCTAGAAGATATGGCGAAAGTAAAAAAAGACGACCCATACGTTTTGTTGGACAGAGCACTTCGAATTTGCTACAAGTCATTCTTCCTATAATACTTTGTCATGTATGTAGTTCTAAATCGTAATTTGTGTATTTGTTTCTCTTTGAGACTGTGCGTTTATTGATAACGCTTACACTATTTCAGGGTATGTTTAATACTAATTTACGTTTAAACCGCCTATCTCCGGATTCATTAAATTTTACTTTATTTTAAACTTTTAGATGTTCGTGCTATTGTACCTACGTAAATGGAATTCATTGCGATCTTCATAAACATTTCAGTACTTTTCAAGTTTATATGAACTATTAAATCTGGTTTAAGATAACTACACCTTCTTTAAAAACGTCGTTAACAAATTACGTTTGTGACAAGAAACTTACGATTTCCTCAACTCCACATTTACAATTGTGCTGTAAACTTTATAACATCAGTTACAACTTCATAACGACATTAACGAGTCCTTTAAAAGTGTTATCGGTCAGATTGTAATTTCTATTCTACGATTTGAAGTACATATCGATTTTCGTTTCTTACGGGATCATTAGTTACTTGCAATAACTGATTTCATATACAGAAGCGCTAATCTATCAGGTCATTATTACCTTTCACCGTTTTTAAACGTTTTCGACACGCACCGATTATTTTTTTATCGGTGAAGTATAAATTAGTTGCAAAACCGAATCCTAATCTATATTCTTGGCACCGAACGGATTCGAAGATAACAACTGACACTAAGTGTTATGTTTATTCTTCTGAATATATGTCAATGTCGCTGCGAGCTTTTATTTTATCACGCCACTTGATTTGCCCAATTTCAAGAGCGATGTGAACGTTTGTGGTTGAAATTAATGTGACATGAAATGTGTCACTTATCGGAAAATCAACAATGAGTTCCGAGTGATTTCCGTAAATAAAATTAATTATTCAAGATATGTATTTATTACTCAAAATCCTTACGGATTGTATAATACGGTATATATCGAGTTTGAGGGGAGTACTAAGATGTCGGTGCTTACATTTTGGTCTCTAATTTGGACTTGGGCAGCATTGTCCTCACTGAAAAAAAAGATGATTTAGTTTTTATTATTTTTTAGTTTTGTCAAGTGAATTATTAAATTGTTTTCAATACGTTCTCTTACTTGTTAAACGCGATCACTCCTTTCAGCCCATCCGGTCTCTCGAAGGCAATGTAATCAAAAGTAATCCGTTCACACTCATTGTCTTCACACGAACCTTCATCCGTGCTTAGTGTCGAATTCAAAATGACGGAACCCGGCGTGAGATATTTCGAAAAATGGGCCATTACGTAATAAACTGGATTTTTGTAAAATTCCGTAGCATCGTCACTAACGATAATCGGAGCATGCACGATGTTGTCTATGAAAGAAGGACCTCCATTCATATCTAGGACCAAGTTCCAGTCCACCCAGGCGTTGTAACCTCTATGTAAATACTGCAGAAGAATTAATAGATGTTTTAATAGATCTCATACTGTCTTCGTTTTAGTCCGTACCCTGTATAAGCTGGAGGAATAAACAGTCGCTGGTTCCCAGCTCCCCAACCAGACTTTGCCACCAGAAAAATAGCCTGAAATTTTCTGGTATTTGGAATTATATGGTTATATTAAGTATGATTATATGATATGAATTTATGTAATCATCGGCGCTAATAAAACTACAAGTCTACTTACAAGCTTCAGTTACCATGTGAACGATTTCCTTTTTATCCGTTTCTGCTAAGCGTAATATTTCAGGCGACACTTCGGCATCGTCATAAAAGTGCACACCGACCCCATCGATATATTTCATAGCTTTGGTGTTATTCATCATCTAAAACAAATCAGAAGGATGGAATTTTAAGAAAATTTTATTTTGAATAATACCCACCAATGGACACACATGAGGTATTGTGAGAGTGTCGTCATCGTGGATCACTATTTTCAAGTCACCTTGGTAGTTCCTCATTGTCGGGCCAAGATTATTAATCAACCAGTTCATCTGAGAGACAAACAGAAACGTAACTTATATTAAACTAGATTTAGTTCTATGTCTACGTCTGACTAACGTGGCGATGTACCGAGGGCTCTATCATATTATGTTACTTATAGAAATCTCTTAGATTTAACGTAGGTATACCTGTTCGTATGGTACCCAACCCATCGCTGGAATGGTCTCGCCGCCGGGAGGAATGAATCCGTCGATTGGTTCGTTTCCAGTGGTAATCCCCCAAAACGTTATGCCCCGCTTTTTGTACTCTTCCAAATATTTGACCATGTAGTCCGCCAAGAGCTGATAGTACTCGTATTTCAACATACTGAGCGCACCGATTACATTTTCGGTCTTCATCCAGAGCGGTGGCGTCCAGAGGCTGCCGTAAATGTTGATGCTGCCGTTCCTGAGCTCCAAGGCTCGTAGTATGTTAGGTATCTGGGGAACGTCAAACGAATACTGTTTGAGAGACGTAGTAAAGCATAGTAGTGATACAGTGCTGCTTCGAAAGTTACAGCTAAGTAGTGTATAACGGAGTAAATGCCTTAAGAGATTAGGAGATTTTCAAAGTATGAAAACGGCTTCACTCGTTTATGAATAGTCCGTTTATCTGGTTATGCTCATTACGGTTAAACAGTTTACAGATTTGTAAAGATTTTGTGTTAAAACGAATTCGCTGGAGTTTCTTTGAAAAAAAGAGAGAAGGAGATATATTGAATAAGTCTCAGGTACAATGAGTGCGTTTGAAAACGAAGAAAAGACAGAGACAGAGATGATTTCCTATCTTTTTCACCCATGAGTTTAACAAGGAGAAAAGTATCTCCGTCTTTCTCCATACAGCATTTTTGAACAAAATTGGCAAACTTTTGCCATAAAATCACCTAAGATCAACTTAAAATGATCTTTAGCCTTAGGGTACAGTCCAACATACTTTAGATTTGAATATTCAGCTACCTCAAATACCTATATAGGGGTTAGATTGGAAGGGATGATTGGAACGTGCTCTTCCGCCATTTAGAATTTTTGAACTATAAACCCCGTAAAATGACTTTAAAATGAACTCAAAAAAATAACCTTTCGTGATGGAGCTAAGCGGACCCCAGATTCAGACTCAGCGACCCCGAGAACCTATATAACGTATGGTTGGAACGTGCTCTTCGCCATTTAGGTTTTTTGTATAAAAGACACCCCTAAAATGACCTTTAAAAAAACCTTACCGTAGGGAGCCAAATGGACCCCGGATTCGGAATTAGCGACCCCAACAACATAAAGCCTATATGGTTTGGCCAGTGAAAGCAAAAAAAATTTTTTTTTTGTGGGCCTGTGTAATCTATTAGATATAGAATATAAATTAATAAAAAGTAAATATTATGTATTGTAATATTCAGATAATAAAAATGAATTGCATATTTTTTATTATAATAATTAATAGAAAAATATCTGTGTGATTAAAATATTTATACTTTTAAAAAATTATTTAAAGTTATATTTTGTGATTATTTTAAATAAATTTAAAAAGAATATAAATATGTAGAAAAAGTAATATGAAATTAAGCAGTCACATAACTGTAATTAATTTATATACAGTATATTTTGAGATTAAGCGAAATTTTATATTTTTGTATAAATAATATTTTCTAGGCACGCGTATAAAAGTTTTCAGTTCTGTCTGCGCTCCCCCATTTTAGTTTTTTCATTTTTGTCCTGTTTTTAATCGACCCATTTGTTAACAGGACGTCCGTTTTACTTAATGCTACAGCGAAGGCGACGTACCTTAAGGTCGAGATCTTCGGGTTGCAGCTGGAAGTACGTCAAGTTGCGATCGTCCGGATGGTCGTCGTCGTACGTGTAGAACCTGGTGGAATAGTCGCAGCCGCCGATCGGCGTCCTGAGCATCGAATACCTGGAGCCGTTCTCGCCGAAGTAGCTCTCGAGGAGGGTCGCCTGCAGCGCCTCCGGCAACCTGTCTATGTTGAGGGCGGCCGAGTCCGTCATCGCTCCCCCGAAACCGAGTACCGTCTGTCGCCGCTCGTCGCCGACGTCAATGATGGCGGGGGCGACGTCGACGCCGCCGTCGTCGCCGGAGGAGAGTCGCCCTCCGCCCTTCGAGAACCCCAAGTTCGAGGAGGAAGTGCCCAGGTAGAGGTACTCGCCGGCGCCGATCGTACCCTCCACCGTGGGCACGGTGTCGCAGTAGGTCTCGTCGCAGACGCAGACGTGGCCGTCGTTTGTCGTTAACTGATTGCAACCCCTGATCGTCGGCACGTGCCGGGATAGTACTGCGAGCAGCAGGAATAGCGGTACCGGCCCCATCGTTCGCCGTCAAACTGAGGTGAGTTCTGACCTTTGGGTAGGTCGCCGATTGTTATATTAGTTTCAGAAAAATGCGATAATGACGCGAACGTAGCGATAGGAAATATTTGTTTGGTAACGATATTCGTTAACATTCTTTAATGTGTTACCGTTGCAAACATCGGCGATACGATTTCGATTAGCTCCAAAATTTAAATCAGATATCGTTACAGCAAATATGCGAAATTTGTCGTATTTCACGTGTACCGGTTAATGATCAATTAAACATTTTGTTCACTAATTTGTGAAATGAGGAAAATTCTTAGTGTTAAAAAAAGCTTGTTATGATATTCCTAATACCTCATTTCTATTCTAACTACGTTGAGTTGAACTTTTTCTTCTTCTCTTTTCACGTGAAGGTTAAGGTCTCCCTGACGTTGGTTATCATATCACCATGGCGAAATCTGTACGGTACTCTGCTCAGCGAAAAAGTTCACCAACCTTGCTTACGCTGGTCCAATCTAGAATGTTTCTGAGCCCATTCCCTTCCTCCTCCACATCGTCCCTCAACCTTGCCCTTGAATATAAGCTGTAAAACAATATATTTATCACCTCTCAAAATATGTCCAAGATATGATGCCTTTGGGCATTTTACGGTCGTCAAGAGTTTAAACCAAAGAAAAACACCAAGTCTTAACCAACTTTATTCAAAGATAAGCCTTTGGCTCATTTTTGAATAAAGCAGTAGGTTAAGACTTGGTGTTTTCCTTTGGTTTACATTGCCATGGCCAACTTAGAGAAGCTGGACAACCTTCGGTCATCGTCAAGTGTTGCCTTTCGATGTTTGCTCTTCATAATATATTCTCGTTTGTAACATGTTGCGTCAAACATCAAACATCACAATGCTATGCTTCCAGTAATTTTGACGAAATGGCGTTGGTTGTTGCAATGCAACCAATACCTTATTTTTACTCCGAACACACTGAGCTGAGAATTTAAAAACGTCCCTATAAGGTTTACGGACTGATCTCTTTACAATATTTTTTCTCGTTCTTCTAGTTTTGTTGCCCTTTACAAAATTTCATGTGTTGCCTTTAAAGATGACAATTTTGACAAAATAAACACTTTACTCAGAACAAAAATTTTAATGGAAATGGAGAAAATAGAGACATGTTACAGCCTAAACATTACATATTATGTATTATTACATATCATTACATATTTGTAGCTAACTGATTCATTACAATCAACATTCATAATTTAAAAATGACGAATCGTGAAAAACGCGTATTATAAAATTTAGTTACAAAAGTGTGGCAAAATAAAAAATCGTGATGTGTTCATCAGAGTACTTTCTCATATATAGGGTGTTTCAATATGCGTGTGCCAAATCCAAGCGGGAAATAGATACGGTTAATTTAACGAAAAAAAAAAAAATTCGTGGAGTGGATTTCGAAAAAAATTGAAAAAACCGAAAATTGACAAGTATAAAGTGCCCTACACAGAAGATTTAGCCAAAATCGTAAAAAAACTTTTTTATACCTATTTAATCGTACAATCGTTTGTGGTTTTTGGTTTTTGAGAAAATCCTACCACAGACATACACACATACACACATACATACAGACGGTTTTCCAAAAACATGTTTTTTGGACTCAGCGGACCTCAGAACGTTCAGAAATGCTAATAACTCAATTTCGGAAAATCGACCCGATTGCAATACTCTCATATATGAGTACTTCATATGAGAAAGTAAAAATGCAAATTTTGTATTAACGTAAGAATAATTTTATTATGATAATGCAAAAAGATTGCAAACGACTGACTGTGCCGACTGATCTTTTACAATATTTCTTCTCGTTCTTCTAGTTTTGTTGGCCTTTACAAAATTTCATGTGTCGCCTCTAAATATGACAATTTTGAAAAAATGACTACTTTATTCAGAACAAAAATCTTAATAGAAATGAAGACAATTAAGAGACATGTTGCAGCCTAAAGTCTCATTATATATTTGTAATTGATTCATTACAATCAACATTAATAATTTTGAAAAGAGTGCAAATCAAAATGACGAATCGTGAAAAGCGCACATCATAAAATTTAGCTACAGAAGTGTGGCAAAATTAAAAAACACAAATTTGGTATCAACGTAATTACAATTTTATTATGATAGTGCAAAAAAATTGGAAGTAAACTTATGAATAACTTAATGAATTTAAGTTTGTACATATTTCTCATCAAATTTGTTCATTGAATCAAATTTCCTAAAGTTTTTAAAATTACCATTATACACATTTCTAGATGTGATGAGTAAAACTCTTCGGTCATTTAATACGATTTAATTGTTAGTAAGATTAACACCGGCGATTAGACTTGTTGATTAAATTAAATTTGGACAATTATTCTTTCAGTTTCGTCCTCATTTTTTTTATTCATCTTCTACTTTCTCTGCAATATCGAATTTTGAATTATTACTCCTTTTTGGGTTTTTAAAGTTCATCTATAGCTTTATTGGATTTCCCGCATAAAAACATATACCTAGGGACCAGTAAAAATATTAGCTTGGATGAAATACCACTGTTTTTAAAACTGTTGAATTTTAAACAAAATATTTGGACATCGAGACAATCGAAAATGATATCTGTATATGAATTGCGTTATTTCTAAAAGATTTTTGGACTCTTTTGAAATTTGTAAAAGTTCCCCAAAGAAATCAAATTAAAACGTAAAGAATCACAGGTTTTCTTCATTACTGGAAAACAAAACAAACCCCTCATTAACCTTTCATAAGATCATTAGGTACTATGAATTAGAAAAATGTTGGGAGAACACCACTTACCATTAAACTATGTGAGAAGGAAATAACAAGATATCTACCATGAACAAATACGATAGATCCATCGAGCTTGGTTAAAATTATATTTTTCCGCCCTTCACTTTATGACTGGGACATGCAATCGATGTTGTCGGTTTACATCTGTCTCTATGGCTAAGATGTTATATAATTTTTGGTCGTACGAACCGTACCGAATCGAATCGAACCGGAACACAAATGAAAAGTGAACGATCCAATTCCTCGGTCGTGATCTACGAAATTAACCTTCTCGGGAATATCAAACGAAACTTTTACCTCTCCTAGAGAACACGATGGGATAGGAAAGAAGTCAGCCAACCGGCAGTGCCGGCAGCAATTTATCGATATTTCGCCGTTGAAATAAAGCCACTAACAAGAACGAGTATCGACGTCTCCCCGAGTGAAGTTTTATGAACCCCTTCGGTTCGGGGGTTAGCCGAAGATAGAAGAGACGTGATGTATTTAACACATTATCTAAAACGTGTTAACATTTTGTTCGCGATGGCCCAGGGGAACGAGCCGGAATTATTTGTGGGCCCGGAAGGCCGATTCGGTGCAATGAAAGACGAACCGGATTCCGGGAGATATTTAATATAAAGTTAAGAGAACACTTAACACCTAACTCGTTAGATACGTATACGTTTCACTGCCACTGATAGATACATTTTCCCCGAAAATGTTTAATAGATAATTGGGAGTTCATCCATGCATCAGACGACTAAAACCCTACAACCAGCTTTCAGCGTATTGAACACAATTAGCCGATTAGTTTGTTAGTTAAATATTTAATTCGCTCAAATTAATTATTTACGTTTTTTCCCCAACAGCGATTTAAATCATGGAAGACGTACTGTGAAATGGAAATGGAGATTAAAGTAACGGAAATGGAAATTGGAGTAACGTGATTAAATTATTCTCGTCCAGTTTATTAAAAATTTACTTGCAGCAATCACTGTGAATTTGCTTACAGTTTCAAAAATGTTCGTTTTTAATTTGCAAACGTAAACAACTTTGAAGCGGCAACGATTATTAAATTACATGTAGGTAAATGAACTTTTTGGGTAATTTGTATTTTGCTTAACGAAAAACTGATTTGAATTTGAATTTCTTTAATTTAATAAAGGTAAATTAATGACCTCGTTAAATTTTTTTAACAAATTAAAAATGGGCGACAGCAGTTGCCCTGCGTCCCTTAAAAACTTTCTCTTGCTCGACCTCGTCCCCGTATTAAGTACTTCTGTGAGATTTATTAAGAATATTCTATAATCTCTCCTCACCTCGGGCGAAATCGCCACCCTTTTTTTTAATTAAATTATAAATCTTGGTACCTTTTTTTTAAAGCCGACTAACTACTGACATTGGGCATGATTAAAGGAAAAGTCATCAACATAATTTCGGGAATAAGCTCTGGAAAAATTTTAAACGGTCCGGGAGTGGCACTGAGGAGAATATGAAATTTACCTGGAGGTGAGGGATATTGACGCAACAGCGGGAAATTAAAAAAAAAGAATGCAATGAGCCGTTTTAATTTCACTGTGATATTGCGTTTTTTTATTAGATTTGTATCTAATAAAAGTTATAATTTTGGTTAACCGCTTTATTTAATAATCCTATTTGGAAAAATTGTGATGTGTAGGTGAGATGTTGCTTCACATTAATTAAAGTAAATGTTTAGTTATGAAGAAAAAACGACGAGCTATTTCTTTCGTAACAATAATTGAATCTGATTATGGAGGTTACACTTCGCTTCACAGCTTTCGTTTTTATATCTCGACCACAATTTATTAATCTCGAATTGAAATTATAGGTAATATTGAAATTCCATTTATTTAAATTTAATTATGTAGATATTACTAGGATAAAAAAATAGGACTCAAGGTAAACATTGAACTTAAAAATTATGAATTTACAGAGGCCAACAGAAGGTAATTAATTAACTGTATTTTTTTCATCATTCTTAATACCGTTATAGTCATTCTTGACTAATTAGTTACCCTTAGCCTTTGTTATGAATAATTTAAGTAAGGTTTACTTCGCATCCACTCAATTTCAGCGACCACCAAACAGAACAATTATGACTGTAGGGTTAGGATTTTTATGCAATGTAGTGAAAATATGAGCATAATTATGCACACTTTTTATCAAAAATATTCAAGAAATACGCAACTTATTCATAATATATGCAAAATATGTTTTTCGACATATGTATGAGAATATAACTTAAGTGGGTACCCACATAGTTTAAAATAACTTCGAAGGAAATAAATTTATACGTTTATTATATAAATCATTCACAACTAACAATTATTTATTAGAATAATTGACCATTTTTATTAATCAATAGTCATTATTAAGCATAGAATACCATTTTGCAATGCAATGTTTTCTTATATTTTCAACTGTAAATCTGTGCCGGTGGTTGGTTAAAATATCTTTAAAGGAAGAAAAACTTCTTTCCACGTCTACAGATGTAATTGGAACGTATATCAAAGCTGGCATTAGCTCTGAACTTGAATTAATTGTTTAGTCATCTGGTTCATTGTGTAAAATTTTACCTACATGGGTTAAAATTCGATATCCTTCATTTTTTAAAATAACATTTTTGAATTTACTTAAAATTCTTTTTTTCTGTATCACCAGCGACCGATTTTAATAGTGATTCGCATTCGTTAATGACATCAATAGCGTCACATAGTACACAGTACATTTTCAGATTGATCTACTTAAAAAACCATGTGTTTTTGAATTTGCTATTTGTCTAGATATCTCCAGTTTTTGAAATAATTCTTTACATGCTTTTATTGATTCTGAAAAATCTGAGAATTCCGAAAGAATATATTAAATGGTATCGTAATGATTAACATAAAAATTAGTCGCTTCCAACCATGTGTCCCATCTGGTAATAACTGGCTCAGGAGGAAGTGGCGTGTTTGGTAATCTTTCTTTATACACTTGAATACGAAGTACGAAAAACACTTTTTTGACATTTTTTTATCAACGAATTAATAAGTGGAAACTGGGAACGAATTCATTTATCCTATGTTTAGAAAACCCGTCCACTTTTGTTATAAAACGGCAAAATATGCACATTTATGCACCAATAAGCAAAATATGTATTAAAATTGAAAAAATACAAAAATTTGCAAAGTATGCAATTTTTTTATTGCGGAATTTAGTCTATTTCAATGTGATTGGTAGAGATCGCGAGTAAAAACAAAATAGTCCCTTAAACAACAAATATGCATTTTGCATAAAATCCTAACCCTAATTATGAGCCTACTCTGGATTAAAATTACAATTTTAAATACCATCGCCATATCAGATTTTTTTGGCAGATTTTTATGTGATGTGAAAATTATGCAATTCTAATTAAACACTACGACTTTCCAAGTAATTGGACACGTGACGATTAACGTTTCATATGCACAAAGTAATTATATTAATGCTAGTTTCAGTAGAAGGTGCTTAGACAAAAGACACGAATTTTTTTATTTCAACTAAGATACCTAAGTCGCCTAAGATATCGTGAATTAGGATACTGAGATCAAGTAGTATATTCTGAACTTGATATCTATATGTGTCGATGCATTCTGATGTGGAACGTCACGAAGAATGATACCCCTAATTTACGACAAGCGCCATCTTAACTCTCCCCTCTAAGAGAATGTACTTAACATGCTATGTCGTTTAATGCAAAAAAAATAGATGGATCATTATTCGTCCGGCCGTCGGCTACGCCCATGGAGGCACAATATTTACCACCGAAAAAGCACCGATAATGGCTTCTCCCTCTTTGTATAATGCCACTAATGCGAGCACCACTCGTACCCATCCCTCTTCTATTTGTTCGATGTATGCTTTGGCCATTATGAGTAGCAGGAGGAGAGCAGCACCAGGGGCAGGGATAAAAAGGTCCTGATCGCATAATTGCCGTGAAGAGAAAGGCACGGGAAGTGCGGCACGAAGACTGGATAGTCACAAATCCTATCTATTTCCGATGCCGCTAACTAACGAAGGAGGGACTGAAAGGGGGAGAGAAACAAGGGCTATTAATTTTTTTCTCCATTGGGTTTGGTAGTTAGCAGCTCGGCGGAGAGGTTCTTTTTTATCGAGACCGCACGAGTCTCACGTAAAGATCGAAGGTCGTGAGAGATTTCGCGATTCGTAAAGTGAGGAATGTTACCAAAACGAAAATTTGAAACTTGGATCAAATGCAAGTTTTTTGGGAATTGGAACGTTAAAACTATGAATATGAACAACGAACGAATAATTGCTTTCTTAACAAAATTTTCGATTCCAATTGATTCTTAATCGAGTTCCTTACACATTGTCACACATTTGTAAACTCACGATCATTACGTTGCTTTACAACTCCATTTAACTTCAATTGGATATCCACATAAGTTTGTAAAATACATCTAGTTAACCGTCACATCATCGAATTGAATTTTATTTCGAAGAGCTGAAATGTAAAAAAGAATCACAACACGCTCTCCTGAACTTAGATTTTCGTGAAACTTCATTCAAAGAAACCATCGACCTTATAGGAATACGTTGGAGGCTTTTATTCGATCTCGATCAGAAAATTACAGAAACGGACTGGAACTTTTGCGGGACTACATAAACTGAAATTCGGTTCCCAGAAAACTCTAAGTAACTCCAAATATTCAAAATAGAAGTTCAAAAACTCAGTCGTTACGTTAAAATTGAGCTAATTAGACATAGGCCAAGCAAATACGGATTTCACCATAACATCGAATCGTCGAGCAGGAGACCCGGATTTTTAGGTAATATAGGCCAACAGAAACAAAACGTATAGGAGGACCCCACGAGACTACGAACTTAGGCATTGTTATTAACAATTAAATGTCAAAAAATTGCACTTTTTTGACTATTTTTGATCTCAATTCAAAACTAAGTTACATTTGGGTAAAATGGGCTTACCATCCTCTAGGGAATTAAACGACCTTTAAAATGACCCTAAACCGACCTCGATATCTTAATTTGTTGCTGAGAAAAATGGTATAGAGAGTCAAAATGGACAAATTCTTTGTTTAACAATTGTTATTGCGAAATTAAACCTGCGGCATTGTTATTTTGTAAAAGGTCGGGGATTATAGTACTTAATATGTGGTAAAAATTTCAGATCGATTCATCAAATAGTTTATTGCAAAATTCAATTTGTTTATATTTTTGCAATTTTTTTGCAATAACCGTCTATGCCTAACTAAAAAAAAATCGCGATTCTAAGATCATGGTGCCCTAGAGAAACATTTTCTTTATCGATATCAATTGTTGAATGTGATAAAAAGCAATTTTAAGATTGTTTAAAAAATTAAAGAAGAAAAACTTTTTTTTATTTTGGCACCTTATATCATAAGCAATATTTCTGGAAATTGTTGACGAATTTTGATGTTTCTTCTTTTGGTTTTGGGTACCGTTCTGAGCACATTACGAAGGTGCAATTTGCTTATTAATTTATTCATTAATTTACCACCTAATTTTTTGAAACAATTTTTTGGAAAACATTTTTTCGCGAAAAATCAAAATTTTTGGTGCGGTTGTCATTGTTAAACATGGAAATTACTTGCTTACCTATAATACATGAATTATTGTCATTAGAAAAATAAATATTAAATTTATTTTTTGATAAAAATATGATAAAAAACACACTATGTTCATATAACAATAAAACAAAATATGTTAATAATATTATAATGTACGCTTTATTCAATCTCTTTCCATGTTTAACAATGAAAACCGCACCAAAAATAATAGATTTTTCGCCAAATCTTTTTTTGCAAAATATTGTTTCCACAAATTAGGTGGTAAATTAATGAATAGATTAAGAAACAAATCACATCTTCGTAATGTGCACAGAACGGAACCCCAAATTAAAAGAAGAAACATCAAAATTCGTCAACAATTTCCAGAGATATTGCTTATGACCTAAGGTGCCAAAATAAAAATGTATGTTTTTCTTCTTTCATTTTTTAAACAATCTTAAAATTGCTTTTTATCATATTCAACAATTGATATCGATAGAGAAAATATTTCCCTAGGGGACCATGATCTTAGAATCGCGATTTTTATTTTAGTTGTGCGTGGACGGTTATTGCAAAAAAAGTGCAAAAATATAAACAAATTGAATTTTGCAATAAACTATTTGATGAATCGTTCTGAAATTTTTACCACATATTAAGCACTATAATCCCCGACTTTTTACAAAATAACAATGCCGCAGGTTCAATTTCGCAATAACAATTGTTAAACAAAGAATTTGTCCATTTTGACCTTCTATACCATTTTTCTCAGCAACAAATTAAGATATCGAGGTCGGTTTAGAGTCATTTTAAAGGTCTTTTAATTCTCTCGTGGATGGTAAGGCCATTTTACCCAAAAGTAACTCAGTTTTTAACTGAGATTAAAAATAGTCAAAAAAGTGCATTTTTTGACGTTTAATTGTTAATAACAATGCCTAATGTCTAAAGTCTCGTGGGGTCTTCCTATATGTTTTGTTTTTGTTGGCCTATATTATCTAAAAATCCTGGTCTCCTGCTCGAAGATTCGATGTCAAAAACAGGGTATTGTTTTTGCTTATTTGCTTGGCCCAAGAGAAGTTTGTTACATTATTAATGAGACATGTTGAATGCCTGTGTAGAGTGTTCAGTAATATGAAATGAGTTGTATTGCACAATTGGAAACAAAATGATCGTTTTCACAAAAATTATTCCAACTCATGTTTCCAGTACGTTACCTGTAGCGTCTATAGATTTCATCAAAACTTCCCTTGCAGCCCAAAATATTTCTTCTCGTTACCCATTCATCATTGTTAAACAACTTGCACCAATCTGAATCCGACTACTATTTGATATAACTTTATTACAACGAGCAATATTTTTACTCCTCCGTAGCGCATAATTCCTTTCCACTGTATCGGGACGATTTGTTATCATCAGGCATTTAAAGCGCGACTTGAATAAGATAAATATCACCTCTGTTGACTTGCCTAGCTGAACCGAAACATATTTCAGCGGAGAGAGAAGAGAGACCGGGAAAGATGATGCGGCAAGAAATAAAGCACTATACACTAGTTGATATGAAAAATGGATGCGGCCACGAAATAGATTTGTATTCTTTAAGTGCTTCCTGGGGCGATCTTAGTATTTATTTAACAGCGTCGAGGGGAGAGAAAGACTTGTTATCATCCAGACATTCAATTACCTGGTTTTTGTGGGATAAATATTTAATGGCGCAAATATTTGTGGCGACGACGGTATAAGGATGAGGTTTTCGGTCTTCCCAAAAACATTCAGACTCTAGTTGGGTAAGTGCGATGAACTACGTAGCAAAGATTGATTAAATGCATCGTACATATTTTAGTGAGGGGTACAAGGGACATGCGCTAACTAAAAATATACCCATTCGTTGGTAAATAAATTTTATATCAGCTTTAAGTTACTGCCAGTAATTAATTAATTGCTAAATTGTATCGCGAAAATGCCGTAATTTTCGTTTACTTTCCTTTTACTATTCATTTTTTTTTGAGCCGCAGCACGGACCCCAAGGAGGGCCGAAGTGGCGCGGAGTCATTAATTTGTAATTATATAAAAAGGTTCGGAGGGTCCTGACGTTGTGTAAGGAACATATTTCTTTTCGGAAAAGGCAACAAATTTCGATAATGTAGATATTCTCGGTGTGTTGTTAACGTTCGTCGGAAGGAAGAGACCGCCCTCTCGCCTTATCTTCAAATTCGCCACCTGCGCCCTTATATTAAGGGTGGCCCCTTAAAACGAAACACTTAAGAAATTTAATTCGATAATTGGTTTTTATAGGTCGTACACTCATGAAATACGAGGTGGATTTTTGAAAATTACAGGGCGAATTCAATTAGGGATTGGTAGGGGTTTTTAAACGGCTATCAAAAAGGGGGCTGCCTCGGAAAGCTAGATATTTTTTAAAAGCCGCTTGTTTTATGTTTATGCTTTTTATGGGTCGCGGTTTTATAGCCGAGACAAAAATACGCGGTCGCTTCACCGCCAAAATAAATTCCTACCCTTCGGAATTCACCTTTTATCAGATCAGGTTATGTCGTCCCCATCTGATGACATCAACACATATAAATAACCAATCGAGAATACTCGGTATTAAATGAGAGGAATTCCAGCGCAAATTTGATTCAGTGAGGGCCGTATTTATAGTTCTGAACTCAAGATTGACTTGGGTATAAAGAACGTCTCAAGCATAAGCTTTTGCTTATAATTTGTTTTGTTTTATAGTCACCTGTTCGGCAAAACTAGGATGAGACTGTCACAAGTGGTATGTTTCTATAATTTATCTTAACTCCTGTCAAATTTTGACAGATATTTGTCATTGCGCTCATTACGGCTGTTCAGTAAAAGAATCATTATGAAAACGGCTTACTATACCGAAACAGAAGAAATATTCTGGTTTGGTATATGAGTTCTATCAATTACTCACAAAGGAAACCCGTAAATTTTGTTTAAACTAGCAATTAAATTTCGTTGTCCCTCTTCATTAAAATGAAATTTGACATAATTTGCCGTATTTTCAGCCAATAACACTGATACCCTTTTTACTATCTATGATACTGTTGCTTGGCTGACACTTTGTAAATCACTATCAACCGTCTGTAATTAATAAAAATATAATTGTACATTCAAACATCACTACCTACTAATAATTTTTAACATTAATTGCTTGGTAGTTTCCTGTAGCATACAATCGTAACGTTATCATTAGTACCAGTGGAGAAACTGGAAGTCCACGGTTATTAATTTTTTGAAAACCCTCAATTACCAAAAGGAAGTATAATATTAATTACAGTTTGTTTGCTAAAACGATATCGCATTTCAAATTCTCTATCTCGGAAGTACTCCAACGAGTTATTTCTATTGCTTATGTAACGTTTAGGTAAACGTCTTCTTTGATTTTGTTCAATATTTTCTTCGACATTTACTAAATGCTCAAAAAAATCTTCCATTACGTTCCATTACGTTCCAGGAGGTCTGGTTTACAAATTAAACTTTGTAAGATTTCTTTTGGATAGGAGTGAGATTTCCATGTCAATGTCATTCACTTATTTCGGGTTCTTATTCTTATTCTTATTACTTAAGTCCGGGTTCACTCGAACCCGGACTTAAGTAAGACCCAAGTCCGGGTTCGAGGCGACTTATCCCAGGCTTGAGTTGAACTTGACACTGAAGTTCGTTTTATAAAATAAAATTTGAGAACTTGAGTCAGACTCAACTTGGGACAAACTCAAGTGGCGAGTATAAATGCGGCCCTTAAGGATCTAATACACTTTAGGAATTAGTGCTTTTTGAATATCAATATAGGATACGAATTTAGGAAATCACTAATTATCCTATTTTTATAACTACTATAATCACGCATTATTGATAATATATAAATAGTGTACATTTTTTCTTAATTATATTGCCGTCCTTCGTAGCTTATTATGAAGGAACGATATTACGGAAAATCCTTGTTTTTAACATATATAATCCTTGAAAATGATTTTTTAAAAGGAAATGTAAAGCATCCTTTTAAAATCTAGGGTAATTTTAATGAAAATGATATTTTTAAAGAAGTAGTTATTTTAAGGAGTTTTTAATGAATTCATGACGACTGTACTGAATTACAATCGATCAAAAGTAACTAGAAGTTATTAAAACAGTTTCACCACTGAATGAAGTCAAAAAGTTTCTAAAAATTTCTAACGGTATTTTCCGAAGACTTGCAATTACTACAGAATATGCATCAAAAAATATAATGTCCTTTGTTTATAAAAGAGCGTAAAGTGACCTGTCTTGATTTTTTTTTAAATTTCTTCGTGACCGAAAAATGAAGGTGAAATACCGAAAAGCGAGAGAGAGGAGGGAGCCTCAATAATCGAATAAATATCTCTGTCAGCGGCTTTCCCTTTACGCTAAGAACATAAAAAATGTCTTCATAAACACAAGCGGCCAATCGTCCGCCCTAAATTAAAAACCCTTTACCTCAGCAGCATTCCGAATTAATTGCAGCTCCCCGACGAAAAATCTACCGGAACAACACAGCCACCGGGAGTAAATCGCATAATCAACAGAAAAATAATTAAAAAGTAAATTTGTGAAAGGTGTATAGCGGTCTCTCTGATAACGTGGTCGTAATAAAAATTTAGGGGTGAAAAGTGTCCGTTTTATCGTGGACACGGAACGAATTAATCCTGAAAGGGAAGAACGTAAAGGGTTGGGTACTTTTGCGTTTTGTTGCGATTCCTAATTAAATCCAACAGATTTTTCTTTCCGTTTTGCTCTCCGCCCGGAATTAATACACGAGTACTTTGTAACAGGGAAAAAGACTACGATAAAATTTTGCAGTACACGTGCACACATCGAGTTTGAAATTGAATTTGACAAAATATCGTATGGAGACCGATCGATATGTTCGGAATTGGAGTAAAGAAATCGATTTTTACATTCATTGGAAGTTGGGTAAATAGGTAACGAATTTCTAGTCAATGTAGAGAATTTTTGGAGGAGTTCCAAAATCGACCGTCTCGATTGAAATAAAACCTGATGACGACGTTCTATTTTTCTTTAAAAAAGAACCTGTTATTTTCAGAGTTCCCCGTTGATTTCAAATTTATACATACCAATACTCGATACATCGTACGTATGATAAGGGTCCCCCTTACCGCAAACACTTCCAACACATTATCATCCCTAAAGGTACAAACTTTATGCGGCTATCGCGACCCTTAGCCTACCCTCTTCGATGCCATTAGGTGCAGATAATTTCAATCGGCACGCTTTTTTATTAGTTTTTGTGCGTTTTATAGTATGTCGGATTTGCTTCCGCGAGATAAACCCAGAGAAGGAACTGTCATAGCGGCAATTCCTTTTTTTCCCTTCTATTTCTCTTTGATCTCCAATACTCATCGGAATCTATATTTTCCTAACGGGATTTCTGTGGCCCAGAAGTGCGAGGTCGATACCTAAAATTCCTGGAAAATTGAAACTATATCTCATTGTAACCGTCATGACCAAAAACTCTCTATTTTAAATTCATCAAGCTCTTGAATGTGAATCGAAATCACTTCTACGTGCGATCTAAAAATATCCACTAAAGCTGCCCTATGAATAATTACTCTTGCAGTGCAATTTGTTTCTTTTTCAAGAACCGTCCGTGCACTCATTACCTTCCTTTAATCATAATGGCTCGTTCATCCTCGCAACCGACCTCTATCATTACTAAAACGGCTCTCAAATCGTTCGAAAATGATAACCCCAACACTATTTCAGGCAGGGCTTTCATATTTAAATTATAAATGAGACAACAAGCCGCGATACATCCAGGATTATCTCATACTAAGTGGCTGATACCGGTCATTATCCTCGAGGATAATGTACTACTAAATTAACCATTTAATGGCCCGTAACTGGTAGTGCTTTTACACTTTACAAATAGCTGAATTCTCTTTGAAGACACGTTTAGTTGCTCGATTTAGCTGCATGATGTAATGCGGTCGCTAAGGAAATGGAGTTTTTAGGTTGCGGTGTCGTATCAAATTGTGTAGAGATGCGCGACAACTAATACAAAAATTGTTTGAAGGGGGACGTTTCGAATGTAAAAACATCATCAGACCTGATTGCGGAAAATCAGAGGAAACATGTTTATAAAACTTATGAGTTCGACTTGCCTTAGTCCTAAATTAAGTTCAATTGGTGGTATAATTAGAAAATCACGCCTCAAAACTACTCAGCAACTGACTTATACACTGACATAGCTTTTAGATGTCAAAAGTTACAAAATACGAATATGATGTAATGTAATTTAGTATATTATATAATGTAAAACAAATGGAAAATACCCATATCTGGAATTTTACAAGAGACGATATTTTTGAATACAATATGCTTATATCACAAATATTATGTTAAATCCTTTTAAGCCTAATTCCAGATATCAAAAATTTCTACAAATATATAAAAAATTGTGGCCAATCGGACAGTTGGTCCGCCATATTTGACCTTATAAGCGCATGACCGCTTTTTCTGCTTAAAAATTGTATGCACCGTTACCTTACCTTGAAAAATTTTGACAAAAAAATTATTTCAAAGCGTAGGCTTTAATTTGTCTAACGCAGAAAGTCCCTGAAATAATCAAATATGACTTGGCAATATTTTTATAAAATTTAAACCTACGTATAAAATTCTAGAAATCATAATACTTCTATTAAATCAGGTATTCCAAAATTTCTACAAAAGTTTTACTACAATGTTTTGGTCCACAAAAGAATCGAAGTTCTACTAGTTTTTGAGAAGTTTCCAGATTTCAAGTGCAATTTTTGAATAGAAAGCAACGACGAACAATTATCATTAAAATTGATTTAGGGGGTCTTTACGCTTTTACAATTTCAACTTGGAAAAAAAAATGTTAATGAGGTACAGTTAAATGCGAATTCTATACTGTTGTCAGTATTACCTTGACTTCCAAAATTCCTTTTTTTTAGAAATATACGTAGTTGTATGATATATAAAAGTTAATTTTAAAAGTTTGAAATTTGAAAAATTTATTTGAAACCCATATAAGAGAATAACAGTTAATTAACAATAACAATAATTATAATTTCGCAGTTGGGAAGCAGGGATCTGTGATGAGCAAATATTAAACGATTGATATAATATAAAATTTCGCCTTTGCATTTTTCGCCTCGTCTCCCTCAGATCCCCAAAGTCATTATCACGTATTCCCATTGTGATGCAGTCGGGACATATTTTCCCGACTCAAATCACGATTTTAATAGTCCGATAACGATAGGAGGCGAGAGGACGGGTTAAATTATTCGGTAGTTATGGACTATAGAGGTTGCGGAATGGAAGACAGAGAGGGAGAGAGAGAGAGACGTTCCGGATAAAATCACGTTTCGATCATCGACTATGTCTTGCTCGTCCCTAAACCGCAAAACTGACCCGATCCAAAGAGATGGGAATTCGCCAAATTAAATACCTGACCTCTATCCGATAATTCGATGCAACGATTTTCGCCCTCTCCAAGCTGCCATGCTTTAATAAATGACGTTATGGACGATCCAAGAATAAACGTTTGAAAGTCTTACCAAGAAAAGGTACGCCTAAGTAGTTAATAAATAAGGCGAGAGAGGATTCATTTTTTAGGATTCAGATTGCAGGTGTTTTAACGGTTTTTTGCAGGTGTTCCAACGGTTTTTGGGGGGTTTTAACGGTCTTTTGCAGGTGTTCCAACGATTTTGGGAGGATTTAACGGTCTTTTGCAGGTGTTCCAACGATTTTTTGTAGGTTTACGCAGGTTTTGGAGGGATTCAACGGTTTTTTTGCAGGTGTTCCAACGGTTTTTGCAGGTTTTGAGGGATTCGACGGTTTTTTTGCAGGTCTTTGCAGGTTTTGCAGGTATTTCAACGGTTTTTAGGGGTTTAACGGTTGTGGTCGTGACTCATTCACCCACGTGCTCACATGACTCATCTATCCACGTGCTCACATGACTAATTCATACAGGTGCTCACATGACTCATCCGGTTTTTGGGGAGACTTCGAAATGTCGTCGAAAAGTATACAATTACACAAAAATTATAGTTATAATGACTCATAATTTATTTAATCAAACCGTTAGGTATCTATCCGATTTGATATAAATGTGTTCCTTGACGAATTCGTAGCATGCCTGTTCATCAAAATTTCATTACGGTTGTTCAATAATTTTGAATTTAGCTTAATATCTAATTAACTTAACTTAAACATATAATAACTGATCATTTCAGATGTAACAAGAGGTTGGTGAAATTTATCCAAAAAGGTTTATTGTACATTTGCTACTGTTGCTATATTTGTACAATTTGCTGTCGTTTCATAGTTCTTGCGTTTAAATACTATACAATTTATACAGTATATTTGCAAGCATGGAAATACAAATAATAGAGGCAAAAAGATGGGAATCAGTTATTCTGTTTCGCCAAAGGAAAATTACATCGTTATTCTAGAATTGTTATACAACATGTGTTATATAACAATTGTGATATCCAACTGAATAACAGTCATTTTTAAAAAATGGTGAATTACTTTATCTATACAAATTTCATTTTTATTGTCCTGATGACTTTAAAATGCAAATTCTTAGCACATTCCCCAATTGTAATACAAAAATTAGTTGCAGAAGAGCGTTATATACTTATCACAAAGCGCTCTTACCTAATTTGGATGAAACTTTTTTTTTAAATTTTCCTCAATGTTTTCCAACGTAGTTATGAATCTCAAATTACACTTTCCGTATTATTTGATGTCTTCGATTTGTTAGCGAGGGTTAATAATTAAAACTTTGCCTAAGTCAACTCTTTCTTTATCCTCGAAATCTTAACAATCTCCCATTTTCGAGCAGTTCGACGTCTCTTTTTTTCTGTTTTAATTATTTCTTGTAACTTCTTGAATCGTTCCAACTTTCCGTCGGATCCCATTTGGGAATTTTTCACTGCTCTCCCTTAATTATGGGGATAATTTTCGCAGAGCCACTATTACCATTGCGAGAGACTTCCTCTTCGTTTTAAAAACTCTACGTAGAAGTAGAAAGTTTCTAGAACTGTACATAAAAGTGGGTGCCTGGTGAATTAGGCTTTCCGTGGTTCGTTTCGAATTTATCGATCTGGAAATGCCGAAACGTAGTTCAAGACCTGGACGTAAATATTTCATATAGAAGTAATGTATCTCGTAAAAAATCCGAATATTATTCATATGGATTTTTTCGGGCGATCAAAGACGAACGCGCTCCTCTCCTTTCAATTTCTCTTACGTCAGAGAAAGAAATCAGTAACGAACTCAAACCGATTATCCTTTCTACGTGAATATATTCAAAAATTTGAATATCTCGACTCGTAAAGAAATTCCAAAAGGTCCTCTAATCGAAATAATGAAAGACAAATTGGATTTTCCATGGATCTCTCTGGAAATTATTACTCTTTTATGAAATTCCTTTCAAAGTCAACATTTGCATTATAAAAATGAAGGACCTTTTGTGCGATTGCTTTATATGCCCATACATTTTAAGGAGATCCGCAATTTAGTTGCGGCCTTTCTCATACAAATCAACGGCCTCACCAATGGAAGTTTATATTTGCCCTTGCTACTCAAAAGCCGAAGCGACTTGCCGGAGGGTAAATAACAATCACATGATAAATAACTCTATATACATAACTTACATCAATTTAAACGTGCCTACTTAATTCACGAGTGTAATCAATTTTTCATTCAGGAAAAGCACGTCTATAAGAAATCATTTATGCATTACGTACACTGAATGTGAGGAGGATACTATAAAACGCCATATTCGTAGCATACAATAGAGGGATAAATACTGTAAATGGTTGCACTTGTATCCTGAATATATCTTCAGATTTACACTGAAGTATATTACTTATTGAAACGTATTTATGACGTGATTTAATTTTTCTATTTAGATACGGGCGTTTGAGTTGAAACAAATCGTAACGAAAAAATCGATTTGCAGCACTTTTACTGCTTTTATATGTTTTATTCTGAAAATAGAGTACGAATCAGGTACTTTAAGTGATAATAAAATGTGTCGCAGAAATGTACGTTTATCAGTACTTATATTGAATTTTTAGAAAACCACTTTTATTAAACTTGTGAAAGTGAATGGTACAAAACGACCGATTAAAAGGCAGAAAGGCAACTAGCAACGCGTGGAAATGTTGGTATATTTTATGAACTTCATTTAAACGTAAAATTCGGAAATTACAATTGAGGTTTTATTCATGATAACATGTGGATTAATTTGATTAAATGTCTGATTTGCATATTTAAAATTGTTAATCGTCTGAAATTTCAGAATTTCTCATTGTTATATAGGTACGACAAAATGCGCCTCTGCACCTCAAAAACTCAGTTGTCTCGCCGTCTGCAGTTAGCCAGTAACTCGTTTCGCCCCCCTTTAAAGTTATTGCTCTGCGTTTTTCCGCTAAGAATTCGCGATATTAAGCCAGCTTTTGTGCCGTTTCCTCGGACCGAACAATAGAAAATGAGATTATTGACGAATAACCCTTAAAGTCTCCGGCAAACATCTTCTTTCCGTATAATTCGACAGACAAACCCTTTGCTTTCGTTCTTCGGCGCCCCGAGCATTTCTCCTTTGTTTATTTATTGAATTTTCAATGTTTTTCATTGGCGGAACAAAGTAGATCATTGCCTTCGAATCGACGTAGCGGGAGGGAAGCGTCAAAATTTTATTTACCCAGACGGAAATGGTTTTCTTTTTTCGGCTAAAGGGAGTGTTTCTGAAGGATTATTTCAACAAGAGTCACGTTAAAATCGATAATTTAGTCTGTCCTGTAAATATGGGTCAAAATCGTCGAAGACATGACAAGACAGAGTAATGGGCGAAATCAGTAAAAACGGTTTTATTCATGACATAACTTGTCGCAATTTAAAATATTGTACCTTATATATTTCTGAAAATATGGCCTGATAGTCCTCAAAATCGAATCCTATGAAAATATTGTTTAAGCTTCTCGTCACAAGTTCGAGCAGATGTGAAAACCTTAAATTTAAGCGGACAGAATTAAATTGGAGTAGATTGTTGGGTGGGTTAGCGAGACGAGGAGCGCGTAGAACGTCCGGAAGTCGGCCCCCGGAAGGACACGAACACGACGGTCAAGTATGCTGCGGCCGCGATTAACAGTCCTTTTGGGCGGCCACATTATCACCTTCATACATCAAGTGAGCGCCGGTTACCGGACGCTCCGGTTATCTACGCGTTTCACGGCCGCACCCCGAAAAGAAATTTTCTACTCCTACTTCCTATCTGGAAAAATGAACGGTCGGACGTAATTAATTTTTGCCACGTACGGCGGGCGGGGGCCGTTTGGAATGATATCTTTCTTTTTAACTGCGAGGGAAAAAAATTGAGTAAAGTTCAACTCAATTCAAGTTAATATTTCAAATATATTTAAAAAATGAGATCATTAAATAGAAGATTTTTTTCTTTAAAACAACTCTTTCATATATTTTTATTTTACATGCATAAATATTTTTTTAACTTCTATGTAACCTACATGACACTTTCATGCAAGAAAATTATGATTTCTATTTTTCTACTTGCCTTCAGCCATTTGAATACAGTATGTATCTATGTAGCCTTTTCGGTACCTACCGACTAAATGAATCATATTGTCACGCCTAACGCCATATTGTAATGCCTACCTTTTATTAAAACAATTATAACGGTTTTAAGCAAATTTATCATTTCATATACGATTATAACTCATTTTTTAATTTCCGTTCAATTCTTTAAGAACGCCTCTGGTTACCGGCGAAATAATCGTTTTATTACTCCACGGGTTATTTTGACAGACTATAGTTCAATTCTTTGATTGATGCCTGCTGAAATCACCCCTTAACCACCGACTGTTGATTTAGTCGCGTATTTAGTCACGAAATGAGGGCGATTTAATGTTTAACATTGGAGGCTTTCCTGGTTAAATCTTGTTTTCATTCACGCTTAGTTTATCCTCCAGGATAAACAGACATATAAAAAAAGAGCGAAAACATTATGTAGCTTCAGGTGATCGAAGTGAGAAAATACACGTTTCGACCCTGACGTAATTATTTGGCACATATTCCGCTCTCGTTCGTGACAATATCGCTTATTAAACTGCTTAGACTTCGATGGAAACTACACGTTCTACTACGGTAGACGTATCGAGGTCGACTTAAGGTTAGCAAGATGCATCCCAGTTTTTCCCTAATGCCGTCCGATGGATTCCCGGGAAAGTTGATTGGATGTCCGTTAAACGTGCAGGCGAAACGGGAAAACCGCTGACCGACCGGTTCCGCTCTTAACAAAGTATAAAATTCGATTAATCCGCACAACATTTCAGCAGGAGCAGCGGCAGGAGGACCGACGGCCGGTTGTTGCATAAAAGCTCCGATCTCTCTTCAGCTCGCTTTGGTGTGGGTAATCCACTAGCGAGGGGGCCACCTTTTAGACCTTCCATTTAACCCAATTAAATTAATGAATGTTCGAAATCTCCATCCACCTTTTAAGGCTCCCGGAAAACTTACGATAAGATTCCCTTTGATGCTAGTTTGCATTCAGATAACTACCTACCTACCGACTTTTATCTCGGGAAACTCTCTCTAATTTATTAAGCTGTTTCCTTATACGTTCGGGAACAAAGGGATGTATCAAAAAGTCTGTTTCGCCACGAAAATTCCAAACGATCACAATGCGTAATTGAATTTTCTTGCAACATATCGATTCTATGATTTCAAACGAGGTTAGATTAGAATGTTTGTCTCACAGCAGAAACTTTTATCTTCCCGCCGCTTCTATAATAAAATCTGCACTTGAACTCCGAACAACGAAAAAGAGACTTTCAATATCTTCTAATGCCTCCAATAAACACGGCTTTATTTCCGTCCGGAGCCCTCTCCCGTCTAGGACAAAAAAATCCTGTTTGCTTTGCGTCGTTCAGCTTTTCAATAATAGACTTATAAGATACATATTTTACGATACGCTCAAAGGAGGGACTCCGAGGAGCAAAAAAAAACCCGTTATATTCAACAGCCGTTAAGCTGCTCGTAAATTGAATCGGGAAACCCACACCCGACTAGGTTTTTTAAATGTTTATCGAGACGCTGTAGCGAAGACAGTCGGAATTAAAATAGAAATTAATATAGGGGTAACACATCGGGATTGCCTTTGTTGTGTGAAAAAATCCAATCTTAAGTATATGATTCAAATACGATTCCAGACAATCCCCCTTCTCCGTTCTCGCCCCACCCTTTCGCGTTGATCCCATACCTGAGGAGGAGGTCTCCATGATTCCATGCAAGTGGTCACTTCTTTCCGATAAGACGACGACGACGACGACTTTCTTAAAGAAAAAACCTCCATGGATTTATTACGTTAGATCCCGATGTGTATGTCCCCCTTCCTCTCTTCCATCCCTTATTTATTGGCGTGGGCGGTGTTTTATCCAGCGCGGCCATTCTGCGGTGCGTGATTTAGTAATAAAATTTTTGTAACGAGATATTTTCGATATATGCATGGTATAAAGTTGTGGTGGAGCGAGAGGCGATTGCATGTGTATGTAATTCGTACGTGAGAATGAACTTCGGATTTATGGGTTAGTAAAACGAACGTGAGTTACCCTTTCCTGGTGAGATACAAAACTTTACATGTGATAAGGTGTATTATTTATGGTGTTTTATATGTTAATAGATGTGGGTACGCTAATAATAACTACTTTCTTAGTTTGCGGGCGCGCTAAAAGTTGTCCTTTGATAAATTACTAATTTATTTTTACACTTTGTAAAGTCCCATTAACACACCACCTCATGAGTAGGGACTAGATTTTTGCCTGCACTCAGGCAATCTCACTGCGTTTACACATAGCCTACATTCAGTTAAACAAGAATTAATTCTCTTATTTCATGAGTGCTTGATGCAACCCTCTTACAGTCGTGGTAGTGAAAATCATTGGACAATGCGTCAACTACCCCCTTTAAGTGTCTCCTCTTGCAAAACGATGTCTAGCAACTTTAAGCTCCCTGGTGAACACTGATGCAACTGCTTCAAGCTTCAAAATCTTCTGTCTAGTTTTCCTTCACTAACTCTCTTATTTCATGAGTGCCTGTTGCGACCCTCGTACAGTCGTGATAGTGCAATTCGATAAAATCATTGGACCATGCGTCAACTACCCACTTTAGGTGTCTCCTCTTGCAAAACAATGTCTAGCAACTTTAAGCTCCCTGGTGAACACTGATGCAACTGCTTCAAGCTTCAAATTCTTCTGTCTAGTTTTCGTTCACTAAGTCTCTGATTTCATGAGTGCCTGTTGCAACCCTCTTACAGTCGTGATAGTGCAATTCGATAAAATCATTGGGCCATGCGTCAACTACCCACTTTAGGTATCTCCTCTTGCAAAACGAAGTCTAGTAACTTTATGCTCCCTGGTGAACACTGATGCAACTGCTTCAAGCTTCAAATTCTTCTGTCTAGTTTTCCTTCACTAGATCTCTGATTTCATGAGTTCCTGTTGCAACCCTCTTACTGTTGTGATAGTGCAATTCGATAAAATCATTGGGCCATGGGTCAACTACCCACTTTAGGTGTCTCTTCTTGCAAAACGAAGTCTAGTAGCTTTAAGCTCTCTGGTGAACACTGATGCAACTGCTTCAAGCTTCAAATTCTTCTGTCTAATTTTCTTTCACTAAATCTCTTATTTCATGAGTGCCTATTGCGACCCTCTTACAGTCGTGATAGTGCAATTCGATAAAATCATTGGACCATGCGCCAACTACCCACTTTAAGTGTCTCCTCTTGCAAAACAATGTCTAGCAACTTAAGGCTCTCTGGTGAACACTGATGCAACTGCTTCAAGCTTCAAATTCTTCTGTCTAATTTTCTTTCACTAAATCTCTTATTTCATGAGTGCCTGTTGCGACCCTCTTACAGTCGTGATAGTGCAATTCGATAAAATCATTGGACCATGCGCCAACTACCCACTTTAAGTGTCTCCTCTTGCAAAACAATGTCTAGCAACTTAAGGCTCTCTGGTGAACACTGATGCAACTGCTTCAAGCTTCAATTCCTTCTGTCTAATTTTCCTTCACTAAGACTCATCCTAATTAGAAATTACTATATTTCTAGCTGAGGCTAAAGCTCTACTTAGCTCTAAAGTGGAGTAGGACGCTTCTTCTTGCATTAAGCCAAAAAATAATCCCTCAGCTCTTTGAACGGTAGACTTATTAAGACCTTATTCTGTAAGTAGGTAACTTTAACTTATTCCTTTTCAATTTTGTACTACGTTTACTTTGTAAGATTGTAATAAATCCAAAATTAAGGCAATACAAGGCCAGTTAATATACCTACTGCTGCAAGGAAATGTTCAATTCACAAACGTTCATTGTGTTGTAGATAGAAACAAAGAGTATTTTTTACTTGTCTAAATTTTACTTTATAATACCCACATACTTTTGATAATTTAAATGAATTTATATTTTAATGAGAGCATGAAGGTAATGTATTCTTTTGTCTTCTACGTAACGATGCTCTTTTAATAACAATATATAAATAAAAAAGAAGCATACAACTAAATTTATTGCCTTTTATAAATCACTTCAAATGGCTTTAAAAATTTCAGAAACAAGCAATTGCACAATATTACTGGATATTTGTCAAAAAATACAATTGTTGATTAGTAGTAATATCCTTGGCCAACATAAGTTCAATAATTTAAAACTTCTTGTAAGTCCTCTAGTAAGTCTTTCTAATGCGTTAATTTTTTTTCAGAACTTTATTTTAAAATTTTTGTAAACGTAGCTTAATTGCAGCTTTCATTCAACAAAAAGATAAACACCTACATATTGTTATATATACTATTGGTAAACTTGATCAGTAATTTGCAACGAAAACGTAATAACGTTTCTGCGATTCATTTCGACATAATCGCTACCCAGTAATAAATATTAATTCAGTCGTCTGTACATTCCGGATTAATAAAACCTACCTATATGTATAGTATATGTCGTGTGTACTATCTCTGGAGCAGTTCTCTCTCTCTCTCTCTCTCTCTCTCTCTCTCTCTCTCTCTCTCCCATAACCTAAATGCATACCGATATTATCTGCAATCTACTTGATCCGGGCATTCCCGTCCGACATTGATTGAATCGGAATTATCGACTCCTTTAATGCGTTATCATGTTCCTCAAATTACAGATTTAATTACAAATCAAACATCACTCGGTTGCGAACGCCCGTTTATAGAGAGGGTCACGATATTAACACGTATCTGCTTCGGGTTAATTGGAATTTTGCAACGCATGATGTGGCGGTTATTTTACGGGTACGTTATGCGGTCGTCCTTTAGATGTGTGCCTTTGATTACTTTCATAACTAGCGTGGGATACTTAAGGGCGGTGAGAGTGCTCGTCTGAAAACGTGGGAGGTCGTTGTATCGAAACATTCAGAGGTCTTCGCTCGATAATGACGGTTAGATTGAGAGCGTCGTGTAAAGGTTAACTTTAGCGACTCAAAACAACATTTGTATATGTAAAATATCAGAAAATTCGGTTTGTTTGCCTCATCCACATGTTTTGGCTCATTTTCAAACTCTCAGGTCTCATATTTCACCATGATGGACGAGTTTATAGGCATTTTTTTCTTTGTACGCAGATTAGTCCTTAGATCTGCATCAACGCACTATAATTTGTTATTGACATCCATTTGATTTCATACGATATATCTGCTTCGTTTAACGATTTAGTGTACAATCCTTATGAACCGAGGGTTAGGCGAAATTTTCCGTAACGTCGTCGTTCGAAAAATATTTTCGAGAGCGTAATTCGAGATTTCGCATAACAAAACGTCCGGAATTAAAACCGTGCTTACGTAAACGTAGCCGACGACCTGAATTCTATTTTCCTACATTCTGTTTATTTAAGAAGAGAGTGTGCCCGAAGTATCGGGAGACATTACAGGAATCTGTTGTGCGACAGCTCAGGGGACCAGAACTGGCTCCGAAGTAAGAACGAGGATAACAATCGGAGGGTGTATAAAACGATACGACGTTTCACCGGGAACACACAAAATCCCCATAAATGCCTTGCCGCGGTGGGAGAGGGAAAAAAAGTGGAAGTTGAGGTCCTTAGCGTTCGACTTTATCTAAATGTATGCACGTAATATGCATATTGGGGCGCGAACACCTCATATCGCTCCAACTAAATAAGTTTGTGTTAGATTTTTGAAGGTATGCATATTCATGTTGAATAAATTAATTAGTTTGTTTCGGAGCGAGTAAATAAATTATTACGCTGGTCCAAGTGTGTCGCGCTTATCGACTGGAAGCGTATTTATAATAACAGGCACGAACTTTTCCTTTACATACATCGTTTTGTTTACACCTTGCAACTTTAATCCAAATGAAGATTGAGGATAAAAATTGAGTGAGAAAGTTAAAACTGTCACTGGAACAAATTCGGTAATGTGGATGTACAATATTTATGAAAAAATTCATTAAACGGGGTGCAACGTTAAATTTACCACCGTTACCAAAAAGTTAGACGGTCTTAATAATGGGGCCCGACTAGCTCAACTCGTCGGTGAGTGGTCGTGGATGAACTACCATACGACCAGATACTCGATGGTAAAGGGGCGCCAACAACTACAAACGAAGCTCGGCCCTGACTGATATCTCGAGCCCCCTCTAGTTGTTGAGGGGTGTCGATCAATGTCTCACAACTATGAAACGTCTCACTTACCTTGACGAAGGCTTAATCGAATCCGAGAGAGGTTAAGGTTATATTCGTTGAATAAAACTTAAGCAACTCTAATAAATGAATTTAATAGCCAGTACCCAACTCTCAGATATGCAACCAACTTATATGGTACAATGGATCTTCCCTAACCTGACTTTTAAAATAACTTCCAACCTGTACGGGTGCTTGGCGACGCCGCCAATGGTCTACAGTTGAGGATCGGTCGGCTCTATCGGGGACGACGGTAGCGTCAGCGGAGCCTTCTGTCTATCTCGGTCGAACGGCTATCTCCTGCCGGGATCGGATGATGGCTCGGACCCCCTGGACTGTTGAGCTTTGTCGTGTCTGGAGACTGGAGTCTGGACTCCTGGATGGGTGCTGATGACACCGCAGACGACACCACGGAGGCTGACCTTTTCCGGAACGGACGCTGGATCGGGTGATGGCTGCGACTGCTCTGGGCCCCCTTTGGTCGAACGGCGGAGTCTTCGGGTAGGGAAGATAACGTCGCGGGGATCTCTGGACAACGGAACGGTCGGAACGGAGAGACTTCACTTAGCTGTCGCCCGTCAGCCTACGAAACACTGTTTCCGTGATCGATCGTAATGGGTTCCGAAGTCCGCGCACTCACTGAACTCAACTAGACTTAACTCGGAGACTGGGGACTGGCTGATGCTCACACGAACTAACAATAATACTCTCCGTAACATTCGAAATAACACTCGGAATAATAAAAATAATCGCGATAATACTAATACTCCTACTTATACTCGGAATCGGAAATAACCCAAAAGAGACCTTCAGGGGAACCTGTGTCCACTTTTATACTATCCGTTCCTTCTATCAAAACCAATCGAACATTCCAGAAGGTATTACTGTAAACTTAACGAATATTCGTTACCAACACAAATAAATGTTCCTAGCTATCAACCAATCCGGATCACGTGTGAGAAAGAGAGACATATTTGTTTGACCGAACTAAAACTACTTGTATGAATGGTTGCATATCCTTAACTTCTAGGAATAGATAGACATTAATCAAATTAGCCCTATTTCCTTTGGTACTGTTACTGTAGGGACTCACTATGTATTCCTAAAAGTCGCCCATACTTCCCACTAGACTTTGAGCCGAATTTTCCTAATGAATCTAACCTCTCATCCAAAAATGTGTTCACAGGGGAAGGAAGATCAACCTAAGGGTTCAACCCTTAGTTATGGACTACGTGATGATAACCTGTGATATCCCCTGTGAAGACATCCCGGGTACATCAGTTCTATTATCCACAATTCATTACATGTGTTATAATTGGAGGTTAGAATTCCTAGATTACCTGTTCTCTACATAGTCCACACAATCCTAACTCAGATAAGTTCGTTCTTGTATCACTGCCTATTCTCCCGGAGCCTTATCTGACGTTGTTCGCGTTTAAGCTAGTTCGCTCACATAACCTCTCATGAACCAGAAATGTGTTCACAAAGAAAGAGAGACGAAACTAATGACTTAACCCTTAATGAGGGACAACATGATACCCTATCCCTAGCGACACCACTCCTGTTACATCGGCCCTATTCCTGATATTTAATTACATGTGGCCTGTTAGAGGTTATAATTTACATTTACATTCACTACCTGACTCCCGTTGGCCTTAGGGGCAAACGAGCTATGTCAACATGTTATTCTGGCTCCCGGGGAAGCGAATTGCATAAAATGTGTGAGTATAAAGTTAAGTGGAGATGCTAAGCAAAGAGCTAAGTTGATTGCATATCAAAGGATCTTGAATAATTTCTAATCATCGGGCGACAGTTGTCGATTCATGTCTCTTCTCAAAAAAATAACGTTACACTCTCTTGTTTTCTCCATACAAATTCTAATAGTTGGGAGTACATTTTTTTCTCCCATTTATCCAAAAACACACTGAACAAAAGCGAGTCCGTTTCAACCTTTTTCCCGTTTCGTGATTAGTCCCACATTCATCCTTCGCCGATAACGTGTATTTACCTCTTGAATAATTCCGATCGTTAAACGAGCGAAATGACAAGTTGAAAGCTCGAGTCGGTTTCGTGTGCCCGACGAGGTAATACAATATGCGAAAAGGACGGAGGGCGTAAAAAATCGCCATGATAGTTGTTGGAAGTTCAAAGGACTCGGGCCTCCCCGTAACGTTGAAACGTCGATATCAATATTTTAAAAACCTTTTCGTTGCGCATTTGCCCGGATGTATATTTATTGCGGACCGATTGGATGAAATATCGCCGCTCGCCATTCGGAAACCATATAAATAGATTTATAACGACATTACTTTTTAATAGCCGGAATACGTTCGGATATAAATGCCTTGATGTCATTAGTGCTTTAATCCCGAACTTCACCTCGGTCCGAGGAAATTTCCAGTTTCCCTTTAAAAATGCCGAGTACTTTAATATTTAACCAGGAGATCAAAGTGCACCGTCCTCAAAAACTTTTCAGTAAAACAAGATGAAAGTTCACATTAAACATCACGAAATGAGCCCCACGGGAAATTTACATCGACCGAGGGCTGTAGATTTACAATCGAGCTGTGAATCTCAAATATTCGCTTAATGATAATGATAATAAGCGCAGTAGTACGAAATTCAACCACGGGCCCTTGTGCTACTTATGCAATTTAAAATGTATTTCATCTAGGCAGAACTCGGCCACAAAATCTAATTCGAATCTAAATCGTTGAAATAGTTAATCATCGGCCGTAAAAACTAATACAGAAACACAAAATACTGAAGCAGCTTATACTGAAACAACTTGAATAGTGTTAATACTAAGTAGGTCCGTAATTTAGCGATAAGTTGCCTGTCAAGTTAAGCACAGTTATGATCTTGGCGTTCTTGGTCACCTAGGAATGACATATGGTGGAGGCGCCAAACAATATCCCATAAATGTTCTTCATAATAACTTATTTTTTGTACATGATTTTTTTTTAAATCAATTTCTGAATAGTCAACTAGATTTCATTAGATTTTTGGGAAATGTGCTGCTTTTTTATTTGTGTCATCAAAACTATCATAAAGCTTTTCGTTACATTTTTATCGAAAGCGCAATAACGCCTTTTATGTCCAAACCGAACTGTTTAAGATTTAATGTCTATTGTATTAAAATGAATTTACCCCGTCATAAAGCATTACGATGTTTTTCCTGTAGCCGTAAACACATCTACTTTGTCAACCCTAAGCAAATCTTTTATATTTGCTAATAAACTATTTCGCTTTATTTTTATGATATACATCCTTACAGGGAGATTTTTTTTATCAGGATTTTTACGGCCTGGACGTATTTGGCTGTAATTCACTTCTAGGACATTTCGTTTTAGTATTCATTAAATAACATGTTAAATTGTCTATTTCCATTTTGTTACAATGATTTACTTGATTTTTATTGCCGTTTAAAATCACAACACTCCGCTCTTAAAACAGTTATGACATACAATTATTGGTAATAATAGAAATATTTCAATATTTTCTTTCAATTTTCGGGAAGGTTTCCTTTATTACTCGTAATTTGATAGATTTAACAAATCCTTATTAAACATGCCATTCACATCATTTCTCGAGTAGTAATATAAATTCTGGAACATCTTGGAATGTTGAAATGCCGCGAATTGCTAACGCAATCTGTACAAGATAAGTCGTATTGCTTCATAGCGATTTTGTGTAAATGTGTGTTTATTACCATTTCAACTGAGTGTGACTGAAACTAAGAAACTTTTTCTTCCCTAACGCCTTATTGTCTCCTTACCCGCTCATTCAATTGTTACTTTCCCTTAACACCTCCCGAAATACTCAAAGCGTCTCAAAGTAAAAGTAACCCCACGCCGTCGAGGAGAAAAAATAATAAAAAGTCTTTGAAAGGCAGAAGCTGATATTTTCAACAATGGCGCTCCCATAGACGGTTATCTCTAACATGCAAATAGATAAGACAACGACCTTTTTCTCGCGTTTTTCTTTCCACAAAAGGAGCCGCCGGAATCTTTTAGAGCATTATTTTGTATTTTTATCACCCTTCAGTTCGCGCGCCGATTTGGGAATAAAAGGGATCTCTTAGCTATTAGGAAACAAAAATAGTGTTTGCCTTATCTCCACGGAGGGTTTCATAGAGTTGATCCATGGGGGACCGGCGGAAATAACTCACGACTCCTTGGGAATTGACCTCTAATCTGTTGCACACGATGCCCCATCCGGGACCCATCTGAAATTGATCGTTTGTATAAAAATTTCAAAGGGATCGATCGAGAGTTTCTTAAAAATGGGAAAATACCATATAAGCTCTAGCCAATATTTTCATTTTGGCGCATTCACCGCGCAATGTTGTATACGGCTTCATGCAAGTCACCGAAAGTACATAAAAAGAAATAAATTTTGGTACATTTTTAGCTCCCTTATAGCTTTTTTGGGATATTTTACAATTTTTCTCGAAAAAAAAAAATGTAACAATTCATTATTTAATTCAACCTAAAAAAATGCTTTGCAAGGTTTTTCAGATTTCAGACCCTTTGTTTCATGTTGGGAGTAACAGCGATATCTATTTAGAAAAAGAACGATAATCTATAAATTCCTCGTAGAAACACTAATTGCCAGTTACCGGAGCTCTGGGCCCCTTCTAAACTATCGTTTCGAAAGAGTTGGTACATAATCGTAGGCATTAGCCGAAATAATTAATTCCCTTTGGAAATTATAGTTAAACTAATTATGCTAACTTTTAAAACCTATTCATTTAGTTAAAAAGTTAAACAAAAGGCAATAAACGTAATCCATCCGAGTGGATTTATCCAACTTTTATTTAAGCGCACCGTTTGGGTAGAGGTAGTTAAATACTAGAACATTAGTATTGCAGAAGTTAGAGCACGTATATTTTTCTTTCTCTCTCTATAATCTACTTTCGTAGATTGCACCTTCGCTATATAAAGATTAATTTGTATTTATAACCAATATAGTATGTCTTTGGAGAACAACCAATTTTCAGTGCAGATACTTTTATTTTATTTATTCCGTTTTATTCTGGTAACGTCATGATCCATATTTTTACATTTATTTACTCTTGAAATTTCAGACCCTTTCGTTCCCTTTTGATTTCTGCGATACGTTTTATTCATCACGTTTATCCTTAATTAATGAGGTTTGAATTCGTTTACACCACGTCAATTCCCTTCTCCTTCTCGTTTTTCATTCACGGCGATTTTAATTACCTTTTTCCAAAAAAAAGAATTCGCAATTAACATCCTTTCCACCTCCTCATTGATTCCGTCGTAGGGGGTGGCACACTTTTATTTGGAGTTTTAGTACTCGAGAAGGGCCTAAGATGGAAAATGAGTTACGTTAGAGTGATTAGAGTATTTTTTAGGATAGGAAAGATGAGACGTTTATTAGGTAAACTTGGTATCTATGAGAAGAAATGGCGAATGCGCTTGTTACGATTGAACGCCATTACGTTAAAGTGATGATTATCAGATAGACATTTCAATTTAGCACGTTGAGTCTTTATGCAAATATTATGTGTATACCCATTTCACTTTCTGTAATAAATGATTGTTTTGCAATTTTCTCAAAATATTTACGTGAGGAACACTCTGTACGTTATCGGTGGTGTAGTAGACTTTTATATAAGATAAAATTTATGCGAGGGAAAAGAGTGCGAGTCCCTCTCTCTTTCCAAGAATTTCATCTCAGCTCGGCTTATTAAAAAATCTGTTTGCTCGTTAGCAAAGTAAAAAATATCTTTTTAAAGCTGCCGAGCGTGCTAATGAGATGCAAAGATCCTGCTTTTAATGTTTTCATTGCCTTCATAAAGCAGTCGGATTCCCCTTCAGAATTGCAGCCGACTTTCATTCGGCTAATATTATTTGTTGTTTTTAGCGCGTTCCTTAATGATTCGTGGAATTTAATTTTGTCTTAATTGATCTTAATATTATTATGTCGCTTTTGAAATTAGAGGGCTATTACGCCTTTCGTTTTCGGTTGCGCCCCATCTTCAACGGGAAAAAAGGTATCCTTATCGGATTAGGGGAGTTTTTGAGCGGTTTCAAAGTGTGGGCTTTTATGGGAGCGGAAGGCGAGGCTTTTTGATTGTTTATTTTATTTCGCTCTTCAACAATGGAGTTTATCGACGATAAAGAGGCGCTTCTTTGCATAAAAAGGACCATGCGATTAAAGTGCCACGGAGATGACAGAAACGGTAATGTTTTAATAAATTTATTTTTTCCAAATTAAACTTGTAATTGTGCAATACAATAGGATATTGACTATGTCATTTAATAAGGAACTAACGCGTTCAAGGTATTTTATTTTTCATAAAGTCAATTGACCTATAAAGAAATGAAATTCAAAAGTGCTACCAAATTTAGTCATGCGTTTTCGAGAACGGGGTAGGTTTGTCTACTTTTCGCTTTTTCGGCTATAGCGCAAAAACTATGCATTTTTCGAAGATATGTACCGTGAGATTTCTTGTAGAGAATTAAATTTCCTACGAAAACAATCTTTGAAGTCCAAAAACTTTTTTTTTAATTTCAATAAATTCAAAAAACGAACGAACTTAAAAAAAATGATTTTTTTGAATTTTGGCTATAACTTTTTGCTGAGTGAATTTGGGTATAGGCATTGCTTCATGAAAAAGAAAGCTCATGAAATTCTCTTTAAGATGGTGGCTTGTAAGACCTTATATGTGGAATATTGACTGAGATATAAACGTTTGAATTCAGCCATTTTTTCTCTATTTTTTACTTTTTCTTTAAAAAGCGTATTGTTTCATATTTTTACCTGAAAAAAATGACTTTTATGCAATAATAATTTTATGAACATAAATTTATCAATAATATTGGATATTATTTTACTAGAACATATTCTACATATTTAATTTAAATGGCTGGAGGTTTACAATTGCAATAATAATCTACAAATATTAAGGTTTTAGTTATAATAATTTTTGGTCTACATTATTGCAAAATATAATTGTTATTTTACGAATTGATTGCATTTATTTTGCAAGTTTCTGTCTATAATTTAGTACACAATAATAAATTAAAATTTTTAAATACACCTGCCTTAAAGAAAGACGATCTTTTTTCGCCCCTCTACTAAATAGGAATTTCCCGCTTGATCGCCACATAAAACACAAAGTTCAGCATAATCAAAAGTAACACCTTCCCTGGTACGACTTGGTTCCTCAATCAACTCATTTAGGTTCGCTGCTTTCCTTTTTTTTGTAAAAATATGAATCAGTACGCTTTTTAAAGAAAAAGTAAAAAATAGAGAAAAAATGGCTGAATTTAAACGTTTATATCTCAGTCAATATTAAACATATAAAGTCTTATAAGCCACCGTTTTAAAGAGAATTTTATAGGCTTTCAGGCTTTCTTTTTTATGAAGCAATACCTATTCCTAAATTCGCTCAGAAAAAAGTTATAGCCGAAAACTTAAAAAAATGGAATTTTTCCATTATTTTAACTTCGTTTCTTTGAATATATTTCATTAAAAATAATTTTTTTTTCCTAAAAAATATAATTTTCATAGAAAATTTAATTATCTACAAGAAATCTCACGGCACCTATTTTCGAAAAATGCATAGTTTTTGCGCTATAGCCAAAAAATCGAAAAGTGGACAAACCTACCCCGTTCTTAAAAACGCATTGCTAAATTTAGTAGCACTTTTGGATTTTATTTCTTTAGAGGTCAATTGACCGTATGAAAAAATTAAATACCTTGCACGCGTTAGTTCCTTTTACCCCTGTTATGTTCGACATAGTCAATAGCCTACAAAGCATTGTCCTGTCGAGAGAAATTATTTGTATTAAAAAAATTGTAAATTAACGTAATCATCACTTGCTAACTAAGTTGAAGTAAGATAATAAAGCTCGTGGTTAGTGAAAATTTGAAAATTTTTGAAAGCTTCTTCAAGGTTAAGATATCATTTAATCATTTATTTTTCAATGATTGCTTATAAGTGATATTTGCGCAGGTAGAGGTTTTGTTTTATTATTTCGATAAAAGCAAAGAGGTGTGCCTTATTAAACCATCGATTTCCTGTCAATATTGGCATATTATCCTCGCAATTTATCGCGAAATTCCAATAGCACTTGGAACTCGCAAAACGTGAAATTGTCTAATTTTTATAATGGAAAGGTGATTCTACAATATCAAACATCAGTTTCAGTTACAAGTTGTATTAATTTTCCTTAATTTATTTATTGATTAAATCGTCTCTTTCGCCAATTTCGTTATGCCATTCCGTTGCATTATCAAGCTTTAATTCCTGCTTCACGTTTCCGTTATTCGCAGTGTAAATTGGTAAATATTGCAAGTGGGGAAAGTAAACTTTCCTATATGCCGGGGCCGACCGAATGTTCGATCAGCGGGACTCTCGGCGGCCGTTAAAGCAGAAACAAAACATCGGAAAATCTAACATAAGCCCCCCGGCATTTCCATTACAATAACCGTGAGTCAACCTAAAATAACTCCCCGGTCGAATCGCATCCGAATCAGTTAAGTGTCCGTGCGGTTATTTTGCGACACGGCAAAGTGATTATTAGAAGGATCAGAGACAAATTAAAGGCGACTATCCTGACGGGCATCCTTGGTCCTGGTTTAGTGTGCGGCTCTCGCCTAATCCGGGACAAATTGTATCTAATATTTAGTATAATCGGCTTACGAACCCGCCACCGGTGCAGCACCAGCGTCGGGAATCTAACCCGGCTTTACTTGATATTCCACACTTCGGGAGGACCGACGGGTCCGACGCCGACGCCGACGCCTCGCTTCCACGACTATGTTCCTCTATTATTTTTTTTTGCTAACCCCGAAATTAATACATCGGGATGAGGGTCCGCTCTCAGCTCCGGCTAATTGAATCAGATGACTGATAGTTCTGGGCTGAATTCGTTTTTCTTCTTCTGCTAGAGCTTCGCATTTGGTATCATTACTCGTTTTACTGGGAGATATTACAAGATACTTACGTTGGAGGTCATTTTGAAAATTTCAGATTAAGGGTTTACCTACCTACTTTTACTGACCTTGTCCGAGCGTTCGTGTCTCATACTACAGATCTTTTAGACACGAGCAATTAAATATCCAATAAATAATAGTGTGCACAGTGTTAAAAATTGTTAAATAACGATTGCTCTATCATATCGATTCCAGGTGTGTGTTAAGAACTGCAATTTTATTGCATCAAGTGAAACTTAAATTACATAAGGTTGTACCACCTTTGATCGAAGTGTGAAGTGGCCTCAGTTCAGACTGGACTGTATGGGATCTCTCTCGTAGCTCGTGGGTGTAAGGGTGTAAGGTTGTAAGGCTGAAGACGGTCTCGTAGATTGGAGATCAGGGCGTGACGTGATCTCTTAAAGTTGAAGTTCTCGAAGTCTGGAGAGAGGGCGTGACGTGCTCTCCGGGGGTTGAAGATCTTGTAGTTAGAAATTGTCGTATCACGTAGAACTCCCAGGGCGTAACGTGACAGCTTGTAGGTTAGGCTGACGTAAATCAAGACCACAACACACTGTCGTTTTTGAGCATACTAGGTATACTGATTTATTGTCCAAAATTTCAGAGCTTTTATACATCTTCAAGTTACATTGGTTAAATGGCAAATTAAGTGTTGTTATCTTTCGGCGTTCTAGATTGTAATTTGCCTGACCTAGCTGTGTGCTTGACCTTACTGAGCGCGTTTATTATCATATTATCAGAACTGGTGTTATGCTTACGCGATTAATTATTGTTGTAAGATTTTGAAATTATCACTTTGATCCGCGCTGTTTGGTCCACCTAAGCGACTCAGTTGTTTTAATTCCCTATTTAATAGTTATTAATTACTTCATATTTGATTACTTTATCAACACCTTCACTAAATTATTTCACTGACTTAGTTGTTCTCATTTATTTTTGATTACTTAATTTGCAAGTAGAAATTTTCACCTACGATGTTTTTAATAACAAGTTGCTCTAGTTCTATTTAATGGTTATCAATCCTTAATTGATGATTATGTTCCCGAAATCCCTGTTAAATCCCTACAACTCTACTTAGTTCTCTTTTATGTCGATCGTAGAGTCAACAACCTTAATCCTTTTTTTTATAGGAATGGTTAACAATGAGACCATAAATTAATGGCGATTTTATTTCACCCAAACTATACACGTCAGTAGATTTGAGACTATCATTACACGCCCCGTTACTATCTCTGAACTGTTCCTTGGGTATTTGTAAAATTAGAAAATATAGGTTTGTCCATTTGTCCATTTGATATACCTTACATTACTTACTTCTTCTCTTTCTATTTGATTTACTTTCTCTAGCAAATATCCGTGTCATCCCTCTCGTCCCAGTAGTTCGAAATTTACTTACATAGAGATTTCTTGCATCGACATTTACAGAACTATACCGAAGAGTACTTTTTTGATCCCTTTGTATCACTTTGAACAATTTTAAAACGAAATCTTCGCCGCGATTCCCTCAAATATTTCCAAAGCACAGCACGCCGTCATAAAATATAAATTTCGCAGTCGACTTGCGAACCGATTCCAATACACATGCCCTGTTTTGATTTAATATCCAGGCGGCGGGATTTCGAGTATGAGCGAGCGAGAGAGTTAGAGAGAGCGAGACTCAAAGGGCCCTCGGCATTCCACCAGGCGAACCATCAGTGCACTCAATCCACCCCTTCCTTCTTTCGTCCCTTTTCGGAGGCAATCATGATGAAACATTTGTTTAAACATCCACTTATTAGAAGGGGCCGCCGTGGCATCGACTTTGCTCACTCGATCGGTTAATTTCTTATTAAAATTTTATTTCAGCCCTCTTGCTCTCTATCCTTGCCTTATCTATATTAGATTCGCTGAGGGTTGCTTTGGCCGTTTAAGTGGGAACGTAAGTGATGCATTCTCGAATGCATCGGCGAATTTAGTAATTGTTGTCCCGGAGAATTCGGTAACGGATATCTATTCCGATAGATCGGCAGATACTTGACAGTTCCTCCAGTCACCTGTATTGGAGCTGCAGGTTATCACAGAATGTGAAGGTAAAGATGGAGAAAAGTGAGATATATCAACTTCCATCCTTCCTATTTTTAGTAGAATATCTTGAGAAACCATAAAGAGATGAGCACTTTTATACTACGTCTACTAAAATTTGAAATTATTTAAATAAAAATTAACACCAGGGGAAAATTTTCAGAAGATTAGAAAGTCTCATATGTTGCTGATTCATTGCTTTTTTGTCAGGATATCTCAAAAATTAACCAAAGTAACTACCTGTCAACTCGGTAACGTATTATTTTATCAGTCAAATTGGCGTTTTATGGAAATATAACGAGTAGAGAAATATATTTTGTAATTTTAGTCTTTTTACCATGCATTTTTGGGTGAGAAAGTCTCAAGAAATAGTAAAATTATGTGTTATTTTTTGTTCGAAGCTGCCAACCAAAATTAGGTAAATTGTAATTGTCAAATTGACGTTAGTAAAGAAAGTTTAGTTTTCCTTTGTAAAAATTAGTAAGTTTTTAAAAACTAAAATCAAACCTTTGAAATCTTCATTCATTCCGATTTGGGTTAATACTCATAATTAAATTATTTACTAATTGCCAACTTCCGCAAAAAAAGTATGATTTTTTTAACTGATCCAGATCCCGAACTGACTGTCCAGAATTAACGACCTTACCGGTAAGTTTCCTACCCTAAATCCTAAACCCTCCCCTATCGCTTTGCGATCCCTAAATCACCTATTACTGGTGCGTTAATTTACATCCAACCTTCTGACCTACACCTTGCGGTCGGACATCGAAACAACTCCGAAGAAACGTTCCTCAACAACTGAAACCTCACAATTCCGAGAGTTCGTCCCGTACAGAATAATTAATTACCTGGGGCCCTCCGGAGGATCTGGGCCCGTCAAGGAGATGCGGTCAGGTCGCATCCGCAACAAGTATAATTCCCCGCCTACGTCGAAACCGCTAACGAAAACTTGACATTTGACGTGCCGCACTCGATGCTCATTTGATGCCGTTGAACTGTGCAAAATGTGTGTATGTATAGGGGTACGAACGATAAATGGTTTTTATGACTTCACCATCGGATTTCAGTTAGGCATCAGAAGTGAAGTATCCTATTTTCCTGTTAATACAACGTGATCAAGAATGACTGTTTGAGTTGGCAATATTGAATTTAATTTTTAAATGGTACAACTGGTAATTTGAATTTGCTATTTCAAATTCAAATTTCTGGTATTCTTTTCAAATTTATTTATTTAAAATGGTTTTCACGATACAACACGATATTTTCATTGGAATGGCGTACTTTCGAAGCGGGATTTATAACCCAATTAGTGGTTGGCAGTACTGTCTTGAAGCGACATACCAGCAATTTCAGAAAATGTTTCCGGAGACTTTGGTCACTTTTGCTATCTTTCAGCAACATTGCATGCGAGTAGTTGAACGTTATTTAAACACAGGGAGCGTAAGCATACAAAATTCAACTGGTAGACCTTCTACTCTAAACTAGAAAGTTGTCGAGGATATCAGAACTCTAATGCAAACAACGCCTCACAAATCCTTAAAAAAGCTCTCCCTTCAAACAAGTTTGGTCCTTATGCCTCCTATTCAACCAATTTTCATTCTAACCCATAAGACTTCCACTTTTCCATGTTGTTCTAATTCACGGTTTTACAGGTTTATCATATGGAACTTGCTCCACTGTGCTTAAAAAGAAATTAAAGTACCACCGTTACAAAATTTCCATCCTCCAGTAATTAACCCCTCCTGATCACCCGCAGAGAGTTTTATTTTGCAATTGGTTCAATGACATATTAAATAGTAATGATATCTTTGACAATACCTTCTTTTCCGACGAAGCCTGGTTTCATCTCAACGGCTATATGAATAAACAAAATTACAGAATTTGCTCAGGTGAAAATCCTTATGCTATCAGAGAGACACATTTACACCCGGTTAAAGTTGGTGTTTGGTTGGCAGTCTCAAGGACGCGGGTGTATGGGCCGATATTTTTTAATTTTACCGTCAATTCGGAGAGATATATCCAACACCATTTGAGGCCTTTCATAAACCAATTAACAGACGAAGAGCGTCAAATTGGTTATTTCCAACAAGACTCTGCAAGGGCACATACGGCTCGTGCTACTATGGGATATTTAAGAGAGAATTTTGGCGACATTACTATGTCGCCAAATTACTATTGTGGCGAAATTACTATTAGTCTGGGCATTTGGCCAAGCAGGTCACCAGTTCTCAAACTCAACAGTCATTCTTGATCACCCAGTATTTATATTGCGGGTGTCTTACCTGCCAGCTGTCGCTCGGATCGCAAAGAAGAGGAGAATACGGGGTCGTAGTAAAAAAAATTGAAATATAATTTAATATGCATGCTATTTACAAAACCCTTCATTATTAATTGAAGTAATTCAAGACAAGTTAAAAATGAGTAATAGTAATATTTTTACACATATAATTAATTATAAATCACCATTTGGTTAACACACAACATTAAATTATACGGGTTTACATTTTTCATACCTAACAAAATTCTTAAAACTGATAATAAAACTAAATACTGACGTCACTATTAATTTGATTAACTCTAAATCACGTGTTCGTTATTTATTTCCACAGAAATAAAGTTAGAGGTGAAAGCTACGAAAGAACGCCGCAAATCACAGTAGATATATGATTCTCGAATTCTGAAAAAACGAAATATACATCAAACCCACCTTACCATTGTATTTCTATTCACTGTCATCGGATGTCGAACTGTCATTTCCTAAATGTAGTACTATAAGTTTAGGAACGCTTGCCCAAAGCGTTCTATGTTCATTTTCTTTTGAAATTGTGTTTGATGCAGGCACACCAATCATCTTTGGTTATTGTGAGACTTTGTTCTCTGATAAGATTAATGACTACACCATTTAAATTTGGATTTTCATTTTTTTTCTAACTCTATCTTTTAAAATTGACCAAACCATTTCGATGGAATTAAAAATGCAACGGTACGGTGGTAAGCGCAAAATGAAATGTCCAATTCGTTTGCCATTTCATCGATGACGTACGTTTTGGAAAATGTTTTTGTTTTTAAAAGTTCGAGAAGTTGTAATTTTGTATAATTTTCCCCAAAAAATAAATAATTTTCCATTAAAAAATGCTTAATTTAATCTTTTCTACTAGTACTAGTATTGGGTACTTTATTATTAAGTCTACTGTGATACGAGGCGTTATTAATTACCGTTATTATTCCATAATAATCGCTCGGCTGCGAAAAACTGACCTACCTTTTCCTTCATTTCTTAATCAAACCTATTTTGCTAAAAATGCAATAAATAACGTCATTGAACTTAGTAAAACTAACTAAAGTTGTTGATTGGAGCGTCCTTAGGGAGCTCAGTGGGATTCAAAACTCTCCTCGTTAAGAAGTTTTCGAGTTGGTGGTATATATTGACCAACCTGACAGTGATAGAAATTAGAATTTGCAAGGATTTTAATAATTCTAAAAGAAATATTGAAATTCTGATTATTTTATAAAGTTCACAAATGGTTATTTCATTGATGTGTTTCGAAGACATTCGGCGAGTTTCGACACATTTTATAAAGAAGTTGCAAACTTTTGACGCTTTATGTAAAAAATTGACACAACTGATTGAGTGTAGTTGCAATTTGACACGATTTCTTGTTTCAAAAATTCATAAGTTTTGTATTGAAACTCAAATTGTGGTAAGATTCACTATAATTGTTAACTCTGGTGTTCTTGGGGTATTTAGTGAGCTGCGACTCTTCTAGTGAAAATGTTTTGAAGTTGCTCGTGTCCATTTGTTCACTGGATGAAGTGGTAATTTGCGATGATTTTAAAAATTCATAAGCAAATTATTTAAACTCAGATTATGGCAATACTCATTAGTGTCGTGGACTAAAGAATCCTCAGTGAGCTCAGTGAGTTTCACCTCTCATTGTGAAGGGATTTTGATATTGGAAGTGTTTATTTGACAACCTGGCCGTGATACTATATAATATAATATAGGATACCTATATAATCGAAGGAGTGTAATTGCAATTTCCATGATGTCTAGTTTCAAAAATTCGTAATTTTTGTACCGAAACTCGGATTTGGGTAATACAAAATTTTATTTTCCCCGGTTTCACTATGACGTACTTCTAAAACTTCTGACGTAAAATCCATTTATCGTTCGTACCCCTATATCAGTGTTTAGTGCAAGTGTATAGACGTGTGGGGATGGACGGAATATCTTATAATTGCGTGCAGGCAGTACATGGCCAATTCAGGAAAACATCTCAGGCGAATTCTGTTAAAGTTGAATGTTACCATTAGACAATGTTAAATATCCTAAACTGAACTAGAATAAAAAAAATCAATTTAATTACAAGCGTTCCAAATGTGGTATTCAATCTGGCTATCTACACGTTTCACTTATCTTTACCGCGTTTTGTTATTCCATAACGTTAATGTGAGTAGGTATTAAATATATCGAAACATTAATTAAACTCCCATAAGTAATTAATGGCACGAAATATTCGAACAGATGTTGGGGATCGGGGGCTAATTGAATTTAGATTATTCCGTGACGCGAGAAAAATTTCGTTTTCGGTCAAGCTGCCGGAGTCTTAATGCGCCGCCGACCGAAAATTTTCTTTCCCTAATCCAATTTTCAATTTCGTCCGCCGCAATCCCAGCTAAAATTTAACCAAATTAATTAAACTCAGGTACCAGTCGCACATAAGCGAAATAAGCTGCAAAAGTTGAATTAAAATCTCGACAAAAGTTCAGATGTTTCATAATCCCCTCCCGCTCGGCACCGTCGTCGTTTCCCCCCCTCGTTTCCCCAAAAAGGGGTGGAGTGTTCATAATTCCGATGTCGGGACGCCGAACAGGTCGGTATCGTTTTAATCAGGTACCGCAAATAGTGAAAGGATCAAAATGGACGCGATGGGGATCAGGCCCATCTCGTCCGAATGCGATTTCTGTTTGGTTTCGAAGATTGGCGATCGTTACACACACACAATGTAACCGGAAACGTATTAAAAGTGAAACGACATTAAAACTCATTTAGATAAAGCGAATACGTAGACGACTCGTTTCGTTAGCTCGTTCGAAAACGAGACCATTCGGTTAAATGGCGATTCCGACCCGGGGAAATATTTTTATGGTGCTCACGCTCCATTAGGCAATTACTAGTCGCGATGATGACGTAGTGATGGATGAAAGTTCACCCACCCCACCCGATGCTTTTTAATAGATTTGTTCTAACACACCGTGAAAATTGTTTGACGCAATAGTGTTAAAGGTAAAGAACTATTTAGTGGTGAGTGTTGGAACTACCTCTCACATGAATTTCTACAGGACATTAACAACTGTTAGGTTAGTTATTTACTTTGAACGAAGTGTGAAGTGGTCTCTATACAGAGTGGACTGTATAGATCTCTCTCGTAGCTCGTGGGTGGCTGCGGGGACGAATCTTGTCTCCAGGTTGTAAGGCTGAAGATGGTCTCGTAGGTTGGAGATCAGGGCGTGACGTGATCTCTGGAGAGAGGGCGTACCGTTATCTCCGATGTGACCTGAGGGCGTAACGTGCAGGTCCGAGGTTGAAGTTCTTGAAGTCTGGAGAGAGGGCGTGAGGTACTTCTCCGGGGTTGATCTGAGGGCGTAACGTGCAGATCTGGGGTTGAAGATCTTGAAGTTAGAAGTTCTCGTGTCTCGAAGATCTCGTAGTGCTCTCAGGGCGTAACGTGAGAGCTTGTAGGTTGGGTTGAAGAATCAAGACCACAACACACTGTCGTTTTGAGCATACTTGGTATACTGATTTATTGTCCCAAATTTCAGAGCTTTTATACATCTTGTTTTACATTGGTTAAATGAGATATTATTTGTTTTCTTACAATGACCTAGCGTTGCAGAAACTGACCTTAACTGGAGCGCTTGTTATCACGTTCCGTAAACGCTTTTGTTATGCTTACTCGGTTAATTATTGTTATTTGAACTTGACTTGTTGACGTTCGGTCTGCGTTGTTATTCTTCGTAGTAAAATAAGACGTGCTTTTAGTTGAATTAGATATCCCAATAACTTTGTTACCTAAGCTGCGTCAGTGACTATTATCTGCTTGTAAAACAAAACGTGTTGAAAAGTTCCCAAAATTAATTCACCATAAGTTACAATTTCTTAACCTAAAATAATGTTGACGTTAGCGTCAACAACTTATTTTATTTTCTAATCGTAAAGCGGCTATGTCGGGTTCGGGTCGAAAGAAACTCAATTTATGATTACAGCGGTTTAACTAGGTACGTCCAACATTATGGCGGGCCACGATGGCCCAGCCGTCCGAATGCTCTCGAGTCCCGGAGCTTAGTCCTCTTTTCAAATTCATCCGCTCTCGACTAACCCCTTCCTACGTGACCGGAAGTGACGTATCACCAATCGCTCAATCTGACATCTCCCTTTTTCTAGATTTCGAACCTATCCGAGCCCTCTAAACTCCCCACTTAGCAGCTATCCATCTCCCACCGTCCGATGTCGTCAGTCACGTAAACGTCTCTTCTTCGTCTTCTAAAAATTCCAAACCGGAAGTCGGTCATAAATGATCTCAGTGCCAAAGTGAGATAGATTTTCGCGTTGACCGAATTGATAATGACTAAACTAACCGGAGAATCGCACTCAAATTTACACTACCTATGCTCACGTGGTACCACATCAATGTCTCAAAATCTCAGACTTCCCACTTTTATAGTTTTCGCTAGAGTTCGGTGGCGGCACAATGTTGCAAGCATTCAAATTAAAGTTACTACACGTACTCGTAAGCAAATAAACATTTGGCTCGTCGCGAGCCCAATTTCGGATCGGTTTTCTCACCAAGCTAAATAGGATGGAGAGTATGACGTAGCGCTGCGTTATTCAGATTTAGTTAGAATAGTAAACGAGGATTCAATTCGTTGGCTAATTAGTGATTTGGAAAAAAGCGTAACGTAACACAACCCTTAGAATATCGTACAAATCCTATTTCCCTTTCAGAGCGCTACTTAGACTAGAAAAAGAGCGCTAAAACGCTAAAAATTCAGCTTCTTTAATCACGCCCTAAAACTTAGCCCGCCCACAATTTCACTTTCCACCGTCTCATCCGGCTGCACCCTTACCCGTTTTGTGCCAGACGAGAAATTAAGGCCAGACCCGCATTATCCGCGTTATGCAGTAATTCGAAGCTCGCACCTCGCGACGCACGGGCCATCGCTGAAAAAGAACAGATCCAGAAAATAATTAAGAGAAGACAATTTAATAAAGAAGCAGGCTCCATTCGAACGCGGGAGCCTCGAACGCCAGTACATCGACGCTCATTAACTGCTGAAAATGAGTTGGAAGGCGAGTGACGGACCTGCAAATTCCGGCACAGTGGCGTTTCCAATCCTGCCAGTTTAGGATACAGAAATTTAAGTCATATCATAGCAATTCAATTATTAGTATGTATAACGGTCTGGTTAAATGAATCGCTAACGCTTTTCTTGCTGTATTTTCTCAATATATCATCGGCCTAAGATGCTTAAATTTCCCTGGCAGCTTTTGCTCGATCTCAAATTACATTCGTTGTTTTAACACTACTAACTGATTAATTCTTCAATAGGACTTTCGTACTGGTTTTTCAGAAAAGGATTCCCGTTGTATTCGTTGTAAATTGCGTTTAGTACTCCATTACAAAATTTCCATTTCCCCAGTGTAATATGAAATTTTCCCGACCAATTATTCAAAGACCAAAAGTTGCCTAGAGTGCATGGTAAATAAAAATTTCTAAAACTCCCCGCATTCAATAGCAATTATGTACCAGTAGTAATTAGTAGTTTCTAACGCAAAACCTCTTTTTTGACTAAGCTGAAGTAACATTACGAAATATACCTACACGAGCGTTTAAAATTACTGTTAATTATACAACATACCGTACCGCAAATAGCAATTGTGTAGGTAAATAAAGCAATAATGTAATATTGGTCTGTAGACCGAGTGATTCCCTTTTATTATTCTCTATTTTAATACCTCCATAGCATTCGTTAACATCTACACCTAATTTCTTCCAAGTACACTCTCGCCTCATCTCTTTTACACGGAACGTCGTCGTCGGTTTAATCGCACGCCAATGCCGCTGTATATTAGAAATCGATAGAATGTAATAAAGGTTAATTAGAAAAAAACCGATTAAAGAAAGAGAAAGACCTGGAATAAGAATTAGTGGAAATGGAAATAGGATCGACGAAGGCGATTTGTTCGGATGTAGTTAACATCGTGCCGGGTATTACGTTCCATTAAAATTAACGAACTTATTCATAACTTCAACAGTTAGAGATAACATCGGGCCGGAGACACACAATGACCGAAACTTGGAATTGAATATCCGTCGACGATGGTAGCGGTTTGTCCGTCGAATTTTCGTTTTATATCGTGCTCTTTGAAATTTACTGCATGTACAATAATTATTGTACATAATATAGTAATGACAGTATAACATAGTAAAATATAATCTCGGCCACTTAGATGTTTTTTGAATCCATGTGAGAAGCAATAAGTTTTTTAAAGGTATATGCACGTTACTCTAATGGCTTAGGACGCACATGACAATGACTCTAAATTGACCCGATTAATTTTCTACTCTAAGTAGTTAGATGTTCACTATTTTTAGTATCAGTTTTCATATCGAACTTTTAAAAAATCCTAAAAAGTCTGTCTAGAAATTAAACTTGGTATTGTAAGGCCAGAGAGAACTGAGTGTATTGTTGTATCTACATCAGACTATCTGTTGCATTGTTATATTGCAAGGTAAATATCTCTGTATAGTAGTGTAACGTAGGATCGAACCAATTTAACGTAAGGGTCGTCCTGGCTAAAACCAATACTCATCGAAATCATTAATATTAATGAGAAAATTAAAATAGACTTGAAAAATTGAAATGAAAACTTTTTCTCTCATTAATAGATAGAGAATATTTCTTCCTCGGGCCACTCCCCCGGAGAGCGCAAAACACAGCCCAACAAACAAACGTCCTTTCTCTGTCCCCCTCTTTCTTGCTCACTTCTGTCTCCTTTCGTAAATAAATTTCAAAATATTTGTCAGGGATCGAAATCGGATTAATTGGCTGGAGATGCCGCCCATGGCGCGACTTATGGATCTCCCGGCGCGAACCTAACTCCTCTCTCCCTTCCCCATCCGCATGGGTCGGCCAAGGGAAGAAATATTGCCCGGTCGAGGGCTGGGGAAATATCAAAGGAGAGTTAGTCATTCGGTGCGGCCGTGTCATCGGTCTGGGGGATGTAATGGATGATAGTGAATTTAAATAACGCATAAATTAAATTAAATATTTCTGGTCTCTCTTTTGTATGTGCATGTGTTGATTTTAAGGGCGACGAGATACGCTCGGCACCGGATCATTACGATTGAGATTAATTTCATTTGTGGAAATCTGAAATGTTGGATGTTTCGAATTTTGTGCTTTAACCGCCGTCAAATGGATTTAATTAAAGTATTAAAAATAAGTGAAACTTTAAATGTTGGTAAACAGAAAATATAACGGGAAGAGTTGGATGGTGTGGTCAAAAGTGCCCTTTGCTTTAAACAATTCTGATCTCCCCAAATCCTGTTATAAGAAGCTTTATTGCAAATTTTTGGACTCCTGATCTTCTCTCTTGTCGCTAGGAGAGAGATTTTAAGTAAAAATGTTCGAAAATAATTAAAACAAAGTTTCTGGATTTTTGAGTTTGTTCCATTACTTTTAAGAAACGAGTAAAAATTCGGAACTTGTCTGAAAAGTTTATTTTCTAGCCATTAAAAAACTTAACTAAGAATCCGTATTCTACTCAATGAAAAATAAGACGATTTAAAGAAGCAAAATATTTTAAACCTTGTTTAAAATTCAACAATTTAAAAAAAATTGAAAAAAACGCCTGTTTTTCCGACTTGTTTTGCTTCTAACTTATTAAGTATTGAATTTTGAAGAAAGTTGAAGAGAGAAAAAAGTTGTAGAATTGCTTTTTACATGAAATGGCATGGGTTAAAAATTCAAAAAATTATTAGCGTTTTTGCAAAATAGTAATAAATAAAACATAAAGGGCCCAAAAAAGTGTTTTTTTTAAATTTATTATTTTAGGCACTTTAAAATGTAGTTATGACTTCCATTAACAGGTAGAAAATCTTAAAGTTATGATAAATTAATCCTGTAAATTTCGTTTCGATCGGTTTATTAGATTTTGCACAATAATGTTGCAATCCAGAAAAATCGAAAATTTTCAAAATTGCATAAATTTTTTTTCCACGATTGGATTTCAATAAACCTGGCTGAGCATATATAAGAGGAAACAAGCTTTCATATGCTTTTTCAATTTAAAAATATTTATTAGAACGGTCACAGTCATTGTTTAAAGCTGGTGTCAAATTTATAAATTTGTCAAAATTCGAAGTGAGAATTTTTTTTTATTGTAAATTTCAATCTTTTTAATGTAAATTTCAACAAAATATTATACTGGTTACTGTGGGAAACAATTCTTTCTTAAGATATGAGAAAAAATAGTAATATTATTAACCATTATTAACCATTTTATCAAACACTAATCAACTTTGAGGAGTTATATCTCGGAAGCTAATCAACAAAATAGCAACTTATTATGTATAAAAAGAAGCGTCTTTCCGAGTACTTTCCGGATATGTTGTCAGAATGTCATTTAACAAAAAATTCGCCGAGATAATCTATTTGTTTATAAGCAAAAAAAAAACGACACCAACTTTAAACAATGACTGTGACCGTTCTAATAAATATTTTTCAATTCTGAAAAAAGCACATGAAAGCTGGTTCCCACTTATATGTGCTCACACAGTTTTGTTAAAATCGAATAGTGCAAAAAAATTTTAAACAATTTTGAAAATTTTCAATATTTTTTGATTTTTCTGGATTGAAAAATTATTGTGCAAAATCTAATTACCCGATCGAAACGAAATTTACAGCATTCTTTTACTATAACTTCAAGATTTTCTATCTGTGATATGGAAGTCCTAAATACATTTTAAAGTGCCTAAAAGAATAAATTATCAACCACTGGTTTGGGCCTATTGTTTTTTATTTATTGCTATTTTCCAAAGCCGCTAATAAATAAATAAAAAGCGATTCTGCAACTTTTTTCTCTCATTAACATTCTTCTAAATTCAATACTTAAAAAGTTACAAGCAAAACAAGTCGGAAAAATACGCGTTTTTTCAATTTTTTTAAATTGTTGCATTTTAAACAATGTTCCCGACCTCTCCGCTCTGGAGGATAAGTCAATCCTTATTCTAGGCATAATTTCCAAGGTATTCATGTAAAAACATTGCGGTCACCTCTTACGTCCATATAAAGCTAATTTCTGACAGATGGGTCATGGTCTAACCGGAGATGTCATCACAGTAGGTACCTATGATTACTACTTCTCTTGTTTATTGCATGTTTTTCTAGTACTAATTACCGTGGTAATTTTAATACATGAAAGTGATCTCCAAACACACTTTTTAGAGATTCATTTAGAACCCAATAACGCCAATTAAAATCGTTAAACAAACAATTCGCTAATTAAACCGTCACGGCCGTCCTAAAATGAACAAAAATCAAATTTCCAACGTGAAGTTCGAAATGAGTGTGGAAGTTGCGACGGTCGGAATTGAGGCTAAATCGGTTATACGTACGAAGTTGCTAACAAAATAGGATACATTACCGAAGTTAGAAGATGCATTAACTGTAACGGAATATTTTAACATTGAGTCGAAAATGACATTCGGTTAAAATTTAGTTCACAAGGCTTGCTAATCGAGTTAGTTTGCCTTAGAGGAAAGTTATAGTTATAACAAACCGATATCAATTACACTTTAATGTACGAAGTTCGTGTAATGTATAGAATGGAGACGTAACGCTGCGATGTTTCGAATTGATGTAGGAGTTGTTTGATTTTGTCGGATGTCGTTGGTGCTTATTGTTCGACGATGGTTAAGTCTATTGCGAGAATTACAAAAGGAAATGTACAGAAAGTGGGTTTTCCACCCTTTTCGAGGTGAAATGATAACGATGTTCCTTCAATTAACCGATAGGCTTGCGTTTTTAATCTTTGCTCTGTCTGTGTGAATAATCTGTTTATTTGTGTCTTGTTCGTTTCGAGTGCGCGATCATTTCCCGTGGACGTTAATCAACCGTTTTGATTCGCTTAGTTTCGGACGGCGTCGATTCAAAAGGGCGCTCCGAACGGAAAAAACATCCGACGTCCCACGTCTCCCTCTCGATTGATCAGAATTCAAGCATCATTAGATCAAATTAGCTGAAAAGAATTTCCCCGATATAAATAAAATAGAAGTATAGGTTTCGATCGGGGGAAATAAATCAGGCGCTATCGGTAATAAATGTCAAACCGGCCGTTCAACCCCACTCCACGTCTTACATTAGTATAATAAAACCGTATATAACTAGTGGCAGCGGTCGGATATACTACACTATTATATAGTTATAATAAAAAAAGAAAGCTTCCGAAACAGAAATATTTACGATAACTTTTCAAAACCGTCATAAAACTTTCGCCCTCTCCCCGAAAAACGGAAGTTCTCATAAACAGGTTCGAGGGTGGGGATGGATTTCTCTGATATCGGAGCTCTTATATTATGTTCAATTCAAAAAAGGAAAATTGATAATCTATGAAAATTTATCAGTAGCGGAACTCCTGAGCACGCTGGGGGGGGTGATAACTTAAAAAATTTTAAAAACAAAACTAAAAAACTAAAACTGAAAATACTAGCTTCATGCAAACAAGTCATTGTTTCCATCTGCAGATTAAATACTAATTCATTCGTGTCTTCTACCCATTTTATGATGCCCAAATTAATTTTGATTTGTGAGTCCATTGATACTAGTAGTAATCATAAATATTCAACTCATTAAAAATGCCACGATTTCAATCAAACCACTCTGTTGACTCTCCAATCAACATTAAAGAGAGTTAAGTAGAATTGTAGGGATTTAAAAAGGGATTTAGGGAACATAATTATCTTGTAGGGATTTAATAAAGAATTCAGGGAACATATTCATCAATTAGGGATTAATAACCATTAAATAGGGAACTAGAACAAGTTGTTATTAAAACATCTTAGGTAAAATTTCCACTTGCAAATTAAGTAATCAAACATTTATTAGAACAACTAAGTCAGGAAAATAATCTGATGTGCTTGCTGATACAGTAATCAATTATTAAGTAATTAATAACTATTAAAGAGGGTATTAAAACAATTGAGTCGCTTTAGCGCGGATCAAAGTGATAATTTCAAAATCTTACAACAATAATCAGTCACGCAAGCATAACACCAGTCTCGTAATATGATAACAAAACGCGCTCCGTAAGGTCAAGCACACAGCTAGGTCAGGTAAATTACAATCTAGGACGCCGAAAGATAACAAAACTTAATTTGCCATTTAACCTATGTAATTTGAAGATGTATAAAAGCTTGTGAATTTTTGGTAATAAACCAGTATACCCTAGTATACTCAAAACGACAATGTGTTGTGATCTTTCTTCACGCCACTTAACCTGACTACCTACAACCTAACAAACTTCAATCAAGAGATCACGTTACGCCCTGATCTCCGACTACAAGAACTTCGAGAACTTCAAGAGATCACGTTACGCCCTGATCTCCATCTACAAGAACTTCGAGAACTTCAAGAGATCACGTTACGCCCTGATCTCCGACTACAAGAACTTCCAGATCTTCAACGAGACCGACTTCAGCCTTACAACCTGGAGACGAGATTCATCTCCGCAGCCACCACGAGCCAAAGAGAGATCTACATACAGTCCACTATCTCTAGAGATCATTGCACACTTTCGTTCACACTCTAACACATTATTAGGATATTCATTTTAAAACGTGTAAGATAAGGTCGTTACTTCTAAATTTACTACTTATACTCTACTTCAACTTATTTTTCGTTAAAAACCAACTATCTCCTCCATGACATTAATCGACTTGTTTTCTTATGACTAAATCAACTTGCTAAAAAGCAGATTCATGATAACAACTAACTATGTCCTTATAAAAGCAAATCAAAATAAATTAATCTCGAGTCTAGTTATAGCATTCAAACAGGCGAGACGTGCTTTTCTTCTTTAAAACGTCTTCCTCATCTGTAGCCAAGTGTAATAGTTTTCAAACGGTATAGAAATTAACAACGTAAAGCGTTTTATCACCGAGAGTCCAATAAAACTTAACTCATTTTTTGTCATCTCAGCATATAAGCTCGATCTATCATTCTCAAGCGTCGGGGTTGAAATGCACCAGCCGGATTATAGACACCCCGTGGCATTAGGGATCGTACCTGCCGGCCGTTCTCAGGTAGTGGTCAGGTAGTCCGCATTACCAAACGATATAAAATTGATTATAATTCAATATTATGTTCCAGCTAATTTTGATTAACGCGAATATATTTTTATCAAGATTAAGAAACAACGATCTCAATAAAAATATATTCGCGTTAATCAAAATTAGCTGGAACATAATATTGAATTATAATCAATTTTATATCGTTTGGTAGTGCGGACTACCTGACCACTACCTGAGAACGGTCGGCAGGTACGATCCCTAACGCCACAGGGTGTCTATAATCCCGCTGGTGCATTTCGAGCACCACCATTCTCAAGTCCAAGATAAGTCCCTTAGAAAGAAGAAAGCGTTCATTAGAACGATATCGACATTAATATAATGTAGTAGCTAGATTTCCTCCACGACGTGTTTCTAGTTTAATCGATCGGTTCAAATGTAAAATAAAATGTCGTTTGTACCTTTCAATTTACGGTGAGTACCACATAGAACAATATAACATAAATAAGCAATTTAATATTCGTCCTTGATTTGCTATCGTGTTAAATCGGGACATTTACATTCAATTCTACTCATTTGAAAATTGAATGACTTCTGATATTGTTCATTTAGTTTAGCGTCTCCTATTTGGCGTAAGTACCAATTGCTACAATTGTTCTCTTTGAAATTTATTATTAAAAATTATTGTAACATTTATATTAGGAGTATCATTTTGTTGTCTGATAAAGTGAATTGCATCTCAATAGGCAATTTACTATTCTTTCCGATTTTTGTTGTAGGCAGTAAATCTCTATTAAGCTTTTATAATTACGCTTACATATAGATGTAATAGTTACTAAAGAATTAATACGATCAGAACTTTTCGATAAATCGATACAAATTTGAATTGTAAATGAAAGATGTAATATGTAGTGTACAGTGGAATTAATTGGTATAGTATGTATAATTTCGTAAGATAACTGGTAAGATAACTTAATTTTCGAGGTCACTATTATTTACCTTTGTAGATAGATATGAAAAAAATAAAAGAATCATAGTTATCACATATGTAGCGTATGATAATATAGGTATGTAGGAAATCTTCGCCGCAAGTAGGTGGAATTGAAGTAATTACTTCATATAACCTTTTTCCATATTATAGAGGTAAAAAAACATAAATTTAAACAATATTTTTATTTATAACCCTCGAGCAGTTCTTTTGAACTTCATGAAATTCTGGTGAATTATTAGCGTCTTTCTTACTTTCTCATATTTTAGATCTGCGAAAACTATGTTATAGTAATATAGTCAATATAAATTTGTAGAGCGTTTGAATTGTAAACTTGTGTAAAAATATTATTAAGATGTAACAATGGCTTCGCTCGGAGGTCGAACTAACCTCAATACCATTTCGACCCTTTCAGAAAGTGAAATTAGATATTATTGGTATTACATGATATATAAGTCCTCTTAGTAGACGCGACATCTCTGAAGGTTTTTGCTAAAAAACTGAAACATAATGGTGGATTTTTATAACTCACTTCTTAATAATTTTTTTCCTCATAAAATATTTTGGCAACGAGTTTGTTAAACTGTTGATACTATTAACATACGCATCGGTTATGGTAGATCTATGCAGTAAGATCCTGATGATTATGAATTCAGTAGCATCAATTACTTTTCGGTCTCTACCTACAGGACTATTTTTATTACAGTACTTATTTGATAGTAGATTTATTGTTTTAACTACATTATTTTTTCAGTGCCTAAAGTACGCAATCATTGCTTTTGGGATTATCGTATTACATTGTTTATTGGTTTAACAACAATCGTCATTGGTTTAACTATATATTAAATCCGTTGTAAAACAGTGTTCTCAGGTAAGGTTTACAAAATCACGGGATGTTTCAAGCAGATATTCGTAGCATGGAAGCTGAAATGGGTGAGCATTTTTGTTTTGAAACGTCTTAATTTTTATACAAGAATTACATTACTAAAGCGAATAATTAATTATACCATTAAAATTGATATGAATTAAATGGAAGTAATTGAGTTACTGTTAGTACCACCAATTTTCTTAACAAACATTTCTCTGAACCATTATTTTAGTTACGTTAAGCAACGTCTCTAATGATTTTAACAGAATACGTTTGTAGATTTACATGGAGAGGAAGTGGAAGAAGGTCTGGGGGAAATGTTCTTTAGGTGTTTAAGTAAAAACGGAAACAAACCGATTCAGGTATCTACCATGTTCAATAATTCGAACGACGACGTTATAAAATAACGATTAAATCGTCTCCTTTTTAGTTTATCGTCGACACAGGCGAAACAGACACGAGCAAAGAACTTTTGAAACGATCCATAAGAGTGGCCATCAAGCTTCGCCAAAAGAATATCAAACCCGGCGACGTAATCGCTACATGTACCTACAATCATATAAACAGCTGCGTTCCTTTGATTGCAGCCCAACTCATAGGGGCGATTACCACGGCATTCGACTTCAACGTCTCTCAATCGGTAGTGATACATTTGGTACGATTGGTAGAACCGAAAATCATATTCGCCGATTCGAAATCGGCGGCCGGCATCGAGGAATGCGTCACCTTGGCAGGGGTTGATTGCGAGGTTGTCGTTTTCAGTGATGGCGGATTTTCTGAATATTTGAAACCTAATCCGGAAGAGGAAAAGTTTTTACCTTATAAGGTAAAAAACGTTAAAGACACCGCCATGATACTTTTTAGTAGTGGTACTACCGGGTTTCCTAAGGGTATATGTCTCAACCACTACGGCCTTAAAGGACAAATTTTGTACGACAGGTTTTACAGTAGAAGGGTCAATAAACCAGGTGCTCAAACGGTTTACTTGATGTATACCAAACTATTTTGGTCGACGTGTATAGGATCGTTACTAAAATCCATATTTTACGGAGACGCAAAGGTGATTTGCTCAAATTTTGATCCCGTTCAGGCGTGGAAAATTATCGACAAATATAACGTAAACCTAGCATAAACGTGATAGTAGATTTTTTCATTCTACCTACTTTCAGGTTACTGCAATGTTTTTAACGCCATACCTTGCAGCGGAATTCGCAGATAATCGTCCCGATACTGCTAACGCAGAGAGCTTGTCGGTGTTTTATACAGGAGGTACGAAAATACACGAAAAGCTCATGTCAAATTTAAACCGTGCATTACCTCACACAAATGTCTTACAATTTTTCGGCCAAACAGAATGCGCTGGCGTAATAGCCACCTTCTCGGCAAACGATCCAGCTGAAATAGAACTCCAAAGGAAGTACCCTACCTCGTTCGGAAAAATATACAGTTTCATCCAATGGAAGGTAATGAATATTTTATTCCTCATTTTAAACGTAACAAAGCAATTACAACTCGCCAGATTGTGGACAGCAGCACCGAACAAAGACTAGGCGTTAACCAACAAGGAGAACTAAGATTGAAATTGGATTACGTCATGAACGGTTACTACAAATTGGACACCTCGGATCAATTCGACTCGGAGGGATACCTGAAGACCGGCGATATAGCCTATTTCAACGAAGAAGGTTGCATGTTTATGGTCGATAGGATAAAAGAATTGTTCAAGTGTCGCGGCATGCACATCGTACCTTCTGTCTTGGAGGACGTGCTGTTGCATCATCCCGCAGTCAAGCAAGCCGTAGTAGTAGGAATTCCTCATGATATCGACGGACATCATCCCATGGGTATCGTTACCATAAAGGAAGGACAGAGTGCCACACAGGAAGAAATACAAACGTTCTATACGGGAAAAGTATACGAACTGCAACAGTTGCGAGCTGGCCTTAAGATCGTCGACGAGATACCTCTGACTTCTACAGGGAAAGTTAACAGAAATGTCGTCAGATCGAAAATTTTAAATGGAAAATTGTAGTGTTCAAAGTTATTTTAGAGGCGAATTTATTAATGTAATATTAATAATCTTAGTTACAAACTTAACTTGTTCATCTACTAATCTAATACTGTTAAAACACCAGCCAATTCTTGAACTACTCGCAATAACAGTTGTAAGAACCATTTCAAAATTTCTAAAATTGAAGTTAAATTTTCAAAGTTAGTTAAAACTGCGTTGGAGTATAAATGGAACTAGGTGTATAAAAATGAGCATTTAATTTCAACTCAACTTAAGGTCAATTAGTTTCTTGAGAATTTTTTAACATATTGATAGTTTCAGTTCTGGTGTCACTGTGGCTTGTGTAGAATTCTTAAATGTTTTTGTCTTTAAATGTTTTAAAAGTAGGTAGTTTCTTGAATTGTAAAGGTGGCTGTAATATGATATTTATCGCCTGTTCAAGCTTTTGCAAGAACTGATATTGAGCGATTTTTTTTTAATTTTTAAATTTGTCGTTTGTGTCAATTATGGCATGTCGTTAGGCGTTTCGAGCAATCCGAAGCTGTTGTTACCGTAAGGTACAGTTTTAAAGAAATATGACTAACAACGATTTTCATATGAAGCATCTGTTAATATCTCCTGTTTGGCGTTGATTTTTAAAATACTTGTTGAATACAGCTTCAAGCTGTTCAAACTGAATTATTAAAGTACTCGATCTAAATTATGTCATGCATTTAGAAATAATAGGGAGAACAGACAATAGCGTTAAATATAATAGAAAATAGACCACCAACTCTTGTATAGGGATTTTTTGAATCTGAAACAAGTTTCTATTTTCATGTTTGGAAGTATTGTAGAAATATTTGTACTGACGAATTTATCCTACTACATTGTTAGAACATCGATACTAGATCATTTAGTAAAGGTACGGCAAAATTGTAAAATAAGAGGTTTTAGGTAAATTTTCAAATCCATCTATTTATCTATTGATAAATAGATAAATATAGGTAATAAAATAGATAGTAGATTTATGTATTGATAATTACAGTTCTGGCCCCTCGTATATGGTTTTGAATGTATTTTTGATATGTGGTTACTGTGGCTATCACAACCCTATGGAATTATTAAAGGGGTTAGTAGATTTTAAGCAGCTCAATTATCATGAAACTCAGTGTTTCTCGTGTATTTCCAGCAAAAATGGAAAGTAGGAAATATTTGTGAGTTATTAAATGTGACGTTAGTTTTATTTCTTATACCTTTTGTGGGGTGTTCAGGAATATCAGCATTAAAACTTTAACATATATGTTGCATTATTTAGACAGTAAAGCTAAATGATTTCCTGGAGATTTAATGAACAGGGAAAATTCACTAAATTTTTCATATGTTTTAAAATTTCTCATAAATTTCAATCATAGGATCCATAATACGTTTTATGCTAATTTTGGAATATCTGAAATAATTTGAAAAAATTAAAGAATGTTATTTATATACATATTATGTAGGTATATGATATTTATATATGGTACGTTCCACGCCGAATTTAGTTTTTTTTTAGATTTGGCCCAAAATCAACTAAAACGGTCCTTTTGGGCCCCCGAAACTCCTCCTAAATTTTTAGGGCCCTAAGTGGATTAGAACTCAAGTTATGGACAATTGAAAATTGAAATTTTCAGGTTCGGCTCCAAAACCAAAAATTTTCAACCATCCATAACTTATAAAAATACCCATTTTTATGAAAAAAAGTTTCAAACAAAAGTTGTTTGTAATGCTTTAAACTTTTGGAAACTGCTAAAAAAAGTCCAATAAAATAATATACTAAATGTGATATGTAGTTACAATCACGATATTTATATCTCTCTATATTTGACAATCCTTGTTACTTTGTGTCAGCGTTTTTGTACGTTGTAGTTATCAAAGCAGCCATATATAGTTGCGTCCAAGGTTAGATTAAACTTTTTATTTCTAAGTGCGTACGTACCAACTTTAATATCATTAGCAGTATTAACTTTACAAATATATAATAATAATTATAATAATACCTGTTTTGAATGCTTCACTTTTTTGCCTTAAGCATTCTCTGCCTTAATTGCCATCTCGCGGAGAGTCAAGAGAAGTGCATAATTCGCTTGTACATTTAAATTGTCTTAAATTTATTTGCCTGTTCACCGATCATATGTACCGAAGAATTTGTGAAATTATATTTGGGTACTCTATATCTTTTCTATCTCGTTGTTTCGGGTAAACAAATGGTTATCAAGATGCGTACGTGATATAAAGAAAAAACTTTTCTCTCGCACCTCATTAAGTTGATACGGGTGCATATTAAAAGATGAAGGTCGAAAGAGGTGAGCAAAAATCGTTTAAACAAATGGATTTTATTTTCTCTTGAAGTTGATTTATAAAAGGAATACTTTAAGAAATTATCAACAGGTTTCAACAACCACTTTCATTTCGTTGTTAATGTATAACTATAATACAGTTACTTTAATCTTAAACGGTAACAGTAATCTTAAGAAAACTTAAAAGTTTAACAATTTCGAAAATAGGACGTATCACATTTTAAGTGAATGTTATTCCAGGGGTTCACGGAGAGGAAATCGAGGAGAGCTTAGGCGAATTATTTTTTAGGTGTCTGAAAAAATATGGCAATAGACCCATTCAGGTATTTTCTATAAGAAACAGTAACTGATTAGTTAATTGTGATGCTTCATTATTTTACGATTTAATAACCGAGTTAATATCATGAACCTAAACCACATGCAACTACGCTTTTTTAAATTGAACATTAAATCTTAATACTATTAATTAATTGCGTTAAGAGTGCTTTTGCATATCGTCATCTGCCATTTTCAAATTAAGCGCTGTATAACGTTTTTTAGTTTATTGCCGATACAAACGAAACGGATACGTGCAACGAACTTTTAACGAGATCCATAAGAACGGCCATCAAAATGAGACAGAAAAACGTAGGGCCAGGTGACGTCATCGGTATTTGCACCTCTAATCACAAAAACAGCTGCGTTCCCTTGATAGCAGCGCAATTTTTAGGGGCAATTAATGCAAATTTCGATTTCAATGTATCCCAAGAAATTGTTAAACACTTACTGAAATTGGCCGAACCCAAAATTATCTTCGTCGATTCGGAATCAGCGCCCGTTATGGAGGAATGTATTGCGTCTGTTGGTGTCCACTGCGAAATCGTCGTTTTCAATAGTGACTGTAAACACAGCGAGTTCTCTGATTACTTGCAACCTAGTCGAGAAGAGGATAGCTTCTTACCCTATAAGGTGAAAAATGTTAAGGATACGGCTATGATGCTTTTCAGTAGTGGTACTACTGGATATCCCAAAGCAATATGTCTCAACCATTACAGCTTTAAAGGGCAAATTTTGTACGACAGAATGTATAATCAAAGTTGCGTTACTTCTGGATTACAAGTAGTTATACTACTGTATACGAGACTCTATTGGATGACGTGTGTGGGTTCATTAATAAAATCTGCATTGTATGGAAGTGCAAGGGTGATCTGTGGCAATTTCGATCCCGTCCAAGCGTGGGAGCTTATCGAAAAATATAAAGTATTACCAAAAGATAAACGCGATACCGTAGATTTATCATCAAATCTTCTTTCAGGTTACAACAATGTTTTTACCTACACACCTCGCAGAGGAATTCGCAGCACACCGTCCTAGTACTGCTAACACAGAGAGTTTGTCTGTATTCTATACGGGTGGTACGAAAGTTTCAGAAAAACTTATGTTAGAGCTAAATCAGGTTTTACCAAATACGAAAGTCGCGAACATGTATGGTCAAACTGAAATGACAGGAGCTATATCAACCTTCCAACCGAGCGATGCTAAGGAGATGGAACTTCAGAAAAAATATCCTTCTTCCTGCGGCATTATATATGATTACATTGAATGGAAGGTACTTGTTAGCTGCGCCGATGTAATGGAAATACTTACTAATTGTTTTGGTTAGATCGTCGATATTAACACCGGAGAGAGGCTGGGAGTAAACCAAAAAGGAGAGCTGAGATTAAAAATGGCCTACATGATGAACGGTTACCATAAATTAGACACCTCTGACCAATTCGATTCGGAGGGCTTTCTAAAGACAGGCGATGTCGTGTACTGCAATGAAGAAGGTTGCCTGTTTCTCGTCGATAGGATAAAGGAAATGTTTAAATATCGCGGCATCCACGTCATACCTTCTGTTTTAGAAGATGTCCTTCTACTTCATCCCGCCGTCAAGGAAGCCGTAGTCGTAGGAATTCCTCACGATATCGACGAACATCATCCAATGGCTGTGGTTACTGTAAGAGACGGATATAACGTAACACCAGGGGAAATAGAAACGTTCTACGACAGTCAGGTCTACGTAACACAAAAGCTTTGCGCAGGCTTCAAGATCGTTGACGATCTTCCTCGTACTGCTACGGGGAAAATTAGCAGAAATATGATTAAGTCCAAAATTTTAAATGGAACATTGTAAAATTTTCTTTAGAAACTGATTAAGTAATCTAATATTCTAAGGCCGTATTTATAGTCGCCACTTGAGTTTGTCCCAAGTTGAGTCTGACTCAAGTTCTCAAATTTTATTTTATAAAACGAACTTCAGTTTGAAGTTCAACTCATGCCTGGGATAAGTTTGAGTCACCTCGAACCCGGACTTCAGTTTTTAGCCCAATCGAATTAGCTCCAAAAAGGGGCAAACCTTGCAAAAATTGTTGACAGCAATTTTCCTTCGGAATTGTTCAGGGGGGGTCACTGGCAGTCTAAATTTAGATTGCCGGGATACCAGACCCGTTGTGTCATCCGCCATCTTGAATTTAAGGGTGAACTTTTGTTTATTAAATTACTCGTTTATTTTCAGTTTTAAACGAAAACCAGCTACCACAAAAGTTGTTTGAAATTAAATTTCCTACAATTTTGGTTCCTATCATTTTCTTCCTAGGATCGATATTTTTCGATTTATACCCGAAAACGTGGGGTGAATTTTTGTTTATGGAACAACTGGTTTATTTTCAATTTTACGCGTAAAATTATAATAAACAAAGTTGTCTAAAATAAAATTTCCTACAATTTTGGTTCCTATAATTTTTTTCCTACGATCGATATTTTTCGATGTATACCCGAGAAAAGGAGGGGATGAAATCTTATCATTGTCTTTTCACATTTATTGTCAATTTTACGCGAAAAATTGTGATGAATAAAGTTGTGTAGAATAAAATTTCCTACAATTTTGGTCCTTATCAATTTTGCCGTAGGATCGATATTTTTCGATTTATACCTGAGAAGAGGTGAGGGTGAACCTATAATTATTGTATTCTCGCGTTTATTATTGATGTTTTCGTATTAATATTTTTTTTTATCCTACGAAAAAATTTATAAGTACCAAAATTGTGGAAAATTTGATGTCAAACAACATTAGTCATAACAATTTTTCTCATAAAATTGAGAATAAACGTGACAATACGATGGTCAGATTTTACCCCCACCTCTTCTCAGATATAAATCGAAAAATATCGATTCTACGGCAAAATTGATAAGGAACAAAATTGTAGGAAATGTTGTTTTAAACAACTTTGTTAATCACAATTTTTCGCCTAAAATTGACAATAAACGTGAAAAGAAAATGATAAGATTTCACCCCCTACTTTTCTCGAGTATACATCGAAAATATCGATCCTAGGAAGAAAATGATAGGAACCAAAATTGTAGGAAATTTTATTTTAAACAACTATGTTTATCACAATTATACGCGTAAAATTGAAAATAAACGAGTTGTTCAATAAACAAAAATTCAGTAAAAATATCGATCCTAGGAAGAAAATGATAGGAACCAAAATTGTAGGAAATTTAATTTAAACAACTTTTGTTTTCGTAATAACTAGTTTTCGTTTAAAATTGAAAATAAACGAGTTATTTAATAAACAAAAGTTCACCCTTAAATTCAAGATGGCGGATGACGCAACGGGTCTGGTACCCCGGCAATCTAAATTTAGACTGCCAGTGACCCCCCCTGAACAATTCCGAAGGAAAATTGCTGTCAAAAATTTTTGCAAGGTGAAATCCTAATTCGATTGGGCTATTTACTTATATAAGTGAATGACATTGACATGAAAATTTCACTCCTATCCAAAAGAAATCTTACATAGTTTAATTTCTAAACCAGACCTCCTGGAACGTAATGGAAGATTTTTTTTGAGCATTTAGTAAATGTTGAAGAAAATATTGAACAAAATCAAAGAAGACGTTTACCTAAACGTTACATGAGCAATAGAAATAACTCTTTGGAGTACTTTCGAGATAGAGCATTTGAAATGCGATATCGTTTTAGCAAACAAACTGTAATTGATATTATACTTCCTTTGGTAATTGAGGGTTTTCAAAAAATTAATAATCGCGGACTCCAATTTCTCCACTGGTACTACTGATAACGTTACGATTGTATGCTACAGGAAACTTCCAAGTAATTAATGTTAAAAATTATTAGTAGTGATGTTTGAAAGTGAAATTATAGTAAGTTGTATTAATTACAGAGGGTTAATGGTGATTTACAAAGTGTCAGCCAAGCAACAGTATCAAAGATAGTAAATAGGGTATCAGTGTTATTGGCTGAAAATACGGCAAATTATGTCAAATTTCCTTTTAATGAAGAGGGACAACGAAATTTAAATGATAGTTTTAACCAAATTTACGGGTTTCCTTGTGTTGCAGGAGTAATTGATAGAACTCATGTACCAATCCAGAATATTTTTTCTGTTTCGGCATAGTTAGCCGTTTTCATGATGATTCTATTACCGACCAGCCGTAATGAGCGCAATGACAAATACCTTTCAAAATTTGACAGGATTTGAGATAAACTATAGAAACATACCACTTGTGACAGTCTCGCCCGAGTTTTGCCGAACAGATGACTATAAAACAAAACAAATTATAAGCAAAAGCTATGCTTGAGACGTTCTTACCCAAGTTAATCTTGAGTTCAGAACTATAATTCGGCCCTAAATAATTTAATTTACAAACCGAAAGTCTACATGTTTACCTACTAACTTTATTGTGTTGAAGTAATAATAATTTTAGAAAAATTTTTTCAATTAAAGTTTTACTGTCCTTAAATTACTAGAAGTAAAGCAACGTAGTATAAAGTAGTCGAAACTACGTCGGAGTATAGAAAACTGGTATATGGAAATTTGGGTTAAATCACAATTGAATTGTCGAATCTAAGATGTTCTTGAGAATTTTTAAACAATCGTTTCTGATATCCTTTTAGGTGGTTTGAGTATATTTTTTAAATGCCTTTGTCGTTGATTTAATATTGTTTTTTGTAATATGAACAAAATGTAGGAATAAACTATTTTTGAAAAATTTTAAGACTTTAGAGTGTTCGAATTCTCGCATCTCCTAAGATATTTTCAAAATGCCATCATGAAAGCCATAAAAATTTAACTGGCCCCTTAAGAAACCTATACGGAGCATTCTTATTCAGTTTCAATGAAATAGGGCAAATAATAATTTTGGACGAATTTTATAAGTTTTTTAAGATCATTTTTTTTATGTTAATTTTTAATATAGTTTTTAGTGGGGTCGTTTAAACATTTGTATTCTGATATCCCGAGAGATGTATTGAGCGTGTTTCTCACGAATATTTGTCAAACTGTGTGTTGTATTAAACCGAATCGTCTCGTAGGCTGTACCGTTTCGACGAATTAGGAAAAATCAGTAATTTTCATGAATTTCTAAACTTGTATCTTTGAATTTGTTTTTGAAATATTAGAAAAATCAATCAAAGTTTTCATTATCTCTAAACCTGTTGTTAGGTGGTGTCCACCACATTTTCAACGTACCTTCACCATTGTTCGTACAATTTGTTCGACTTGTCCGCCATATATATGGCGTACCGAAGTTGAGATATATCAATCTACTTCTTACACATGTACTTACATACATTAAACAATCAAACTAAAAGAAAATTTCCGAATCAGATGCAAACACAACTCGTGACATTTTTACGCTTTCGTTAATAGTAGGTACTCTCATTTAAAGCCCGGATTTTCAGGCATTATAAATTTGAAATTTAGGCAAAATAAATTGCAAATCAGGCAAAAAAGAAATTCATACAAAAAAAGTTGCAGTCAAAATTTTTATTTACTTAAATTCTTTTATAAATTAAAACAATGTGAAACGATATATCTTTTCAAGTTTTCTTCCGTAAAACTTGTCCTTAGATCACTTAAAATACATTTATATTTTGAAAAGGATCTTTCGAGGATCTTTCAACCTCACAGGATGTTATAGGAGCATATTTAAAACACGAAAAAGATATGATGTCCTCATCGGTCCCTGCGAAAATGTTTCTAATTTTATTTATCGTTTCCTAACCAGCATTTTTTTCTAAAATATTATTTCCTTTTTTTTTTTCGATTAATATTCAGAAATCCATTGCCTCAGATAGGAACTACGAGTTTCTTTAACTTTCGGCATCATAAGATTTTTCAAAAAAGAAAATGAACACCACACAGACTTCACCCAAATTCATTAATGTGCCCTCGAACACGAAAGAAAGCGAAATGATACTCTGGTAACGCGCATGTAGCGAAAAATACTTGCGGCTCTAATTAAGGGTGATATACAGGTATAAACTACCCTAAATTTCTTGGAAAAATGTTAGGATCCTGTCATCAATCCTTTACGAATACCGGATTTGAATAACGAGCGTGAGGTATTTTAGGAATTTTTTTAAAACTATTTTTTGTGTTATGCAGTCAGAAAATAGCCAATTTTAGACAAAATCTGTAAAAGAGGCAATTCCAAGCAAAAGATAGTCAAATAGACAATTTCAGGCAAGTACCTCTCATTTTAGGCAAAATTAACTTTTGATAAAAATTTCCGAGACCCTCAAAATACATATAAACCTGATTATAACATTAATTGCGAATCGCAAACGAAAAAGGCAAAATAGGAAAAATCATCTACTCATTACAAAAGATAACTTATAACCTATTTGCTCAGTTTTACCCACTACTACCCGAAGTGTCCATTGAAGCGATATTGTTAGAATTTTTACTATTTTCAATTTTGACGAGACTTCGTTGAAAACACGTCTTACTACATTTAAAATACCTACTTCCAAGATTACTTGATTTGTCATGAATGATCATGTAACAACGCTGTGGTAAAAAATAAGAATGAGTTCGTAAATCGTATGCGGAATGTGTGTCGTAAAGTGAACGTTATCGCCAGTATCGCAATAAACGTTACAATTTGAGCTGTATAGTTATAACTGAGGAAAATTCCGCAATGAAACCTCTGGAAAAGAATTTTAAAAAACGCCGGAACGTTATTTACGGTTGTACATAACATCGCGAGGAAACAAGACGTCTCGCTTCAATTATCTAATTAAAAATAAAGTTTTTCAAACGTTACATAAATTTCCCGTTACAACAAAGAAAGGTGTTCCGCGAACTTAATAAATGGTTCACAATTTCCCCACTCCCACTCAGATGTAGCAATGAAAATTTAATTAACTTCGAGGATATCAGTCAAAAGTTGATTAAATTTCCACAGATATATATACTTGAAGCGGCTCCTTACGTTTGTTTGCAATATCATGAGAATTTCTCCACTGTAGCCGAAGTGAGATCGGGAGGAATCACAATTGATTCTAATTTTCTAAGGGAACGGCTCCGAGTATTAGCTCTCCGTTTGGATGGAGGATAATTTATTTTTATTCAGGTCGAAATCAGCGCGATGAAACGTCCTTGCGAGAATTCGAAAACTGAAACGGAGAGGTGAAAAAAATATTGTAAAGGCTTTCGGTAATATTCAGTGAATCTATTTTATTAAAAGTAGGTATTGTATCCCTTAGAAAGTCAACCTGCCAATTATATCTCAAATTTCATACTTTTCTTATGACAATTGCTTTAAAAATGTCATCAAACAAAATCCTAAACTTATTTGTAAATATCAGAACTCCTTCCAGATAATTGCAATTTTTTGAAAAAATGTCGTAGGATCATTAGAACTCTAACCAGTAGCTTAGAAATTCCTTAACTTCCTTCACATCGTTCAAACCCTTTATCCCAAATGTTATACATTTCTTACGACTATTTTAATTGCTTCTAAAGTGTTATCAGTTCGAGAAGATTGGTATATAGTTTCTCATAAACTCCGAAACTGCTGTAATTCTGTCAAAGTTTAATTAAAATCCTCTTAAATTACATTTTAAACAAATATTTGTAATTTTTGAAGAGTGGTGTTAGCTAATTACAATTATTATGTTTTAAAAAATATTCTTAAATTTATTCAGTACTACAATTGATGCATGAATTACTTATAGAAACTTGTTTCATGTTTTAAACTTGAAAATGTTATTTTCAGTTAATTGCAGTTCATTACAGCTTCAAAAATTCTTTACAAATTCACCGATTTCCTTTGAACCATCGGAGTTGATTTAAGGTAGTAACTGCACATTATTTAATACGGTTGTCGACACACACATTACAATTAAATTTGCATTTTGAACAAATTATTTTAATTTTTGAAAAGTGTTGTCAGCTAATTATAACTATTGTATTTAAAAATATTTCTTAACTTTATTCAGCGCTAAAATTTTGCATAATTTACTTTTTAAGATTAAGTTAATTACAGTTTATTAAAACCTTCATAAATTCCTTACAAGCTCATCAACTTTTGCAACAACGGGATTGGTTTAAGATAGTAATTACACATTATTTAAAAATGTCTTTGACATATATTATGATTGTCATAATTAACTTTCAAATTTCTCAACTTCACATCTACATTCGGGAACCTTTCAAAGTTCATGTAGCATTTAAGATAGTACAGCTTCTTAAAAAACACAATTTATATTCTTCTTAGAGACAGTCAGTCTTCTTAGAAACAATTGAATTTATAATTGCTTAAAACATATCGTAAGTTAGATTTACAAGGTCGCATTTTGCTTAAGATATTTGCAACTCCATTCAAAATGCCGCAAGACTTTTATAACTGTAATAAGTAGCTCAAAAATTCCTCAACAACTTGTTTCAAAGTTCAAAGCGTTAGGTAGCGCTTTCTTACACGTTCAATGCGTCAGAATTCATTATTTTAAACGTCATGTTTTTTTTACACACGTAATTGTTATTAAAATGTCATTATTTCCTTACAGTTATCATAAGTATCTTAGAAACCCCACAATTTCTTTAACTGCGTCAGAATTTATTTTAAAGCACCTCATGTTGCATTTTAAACAGACATTTCTATTTCTTAAGGCAGAAAGATTGAGCAGGTAGGTACGTCTACATATCTGTTTTGTTTCAAGGGTCGTTTCGTTATACGCGCCCGATAACGTTGTCATCGTTTTTAACGAATATGGCAGGAATTTCACTTTTCTTTGTTATACCCTTTGTCGGAGGAGAAGCTACAACAGCACACTGGCAAAGTGGAACTCTTCCAGTATACCGATTTCCATTCGACACGGCGCACACAAAAACAATCACAAACTAGAGAACTCCGCCGTTCTTTTTCTGTTCCGCCATAAAAATTTATGTCTCTCCGTGCATAATAAGGAGACGCAAACAAAAAAAAACTCTCGTAAAACGTCTTCCTTATGAAGTCGCAAAATAAAAACGCGATTCTGATACAAAACATCCCATTAGAGTCGGTCGCAATGCGATCATCAGGAAAGTGTTTCAAACTCGGATTATTACCGCAGATAGGCTTCGCTTCCTCTATCTTTCGTCTAATAAATTTGCTTTAGAGAGAAAGGACGGCAATTTTTCCACTCTACCCCTGGAAAAGAAAACATCGTCGAATCCGTTACGGTTTCAATAACGTTATTAACGTCCCTCCCCCGGCGGAATACAAATTAACCCCCGAAACAAATCCGCGGGTCCACCGAATCGATACAAATATTAATTAAAACGTATACATCCAAGACGGGACGGATTACTCCCTCTGGAAATTTTCTATGAATAAGTCTCGAGGTACCTACAATAAAGACGAAATCCAAATTTCAACCAAGACTCCTCTCCGTCTCGGATTTGCATCGAACCTTCGTTCCAGAAACGCTCTCGAATTACCATACCGAATAAAAATTTGAACGTGACGACTTAATTAAACGAAATGGTAATTTTCGGGCAGTTTTCGGCGATTATACTAAGTATTAATAAGGCGCGCGCGCTTTCGAACTTTAATTGAAACCAAATTTAAAACGGAATAATTTGAAGGCGCGGGAAATCTCCGAAGGGCGCCCCAAGATGACCGGTGAAAGATGGGAAAGATCTACTCGACGATGGAATAATTCGGGGTTTTGAATATTAAGGGATTTAGGGGTTTAATTAAAAAAATCTGAATTGTTTAGTCCATGTGGATATTTCGATTCCGAACAAGTGGAGCGTACTAATTATACATTGTAGTTTTCGAAATATATGTACTGAATAAGGGTCACATTGGAGTTTCCATTTAAGGCTTCCATAACTTTCTAAATCCTTGTGCATCATCAAATTACTTTGGGGGTGTCGATAATCAAGGGAATTAATAAACAAGTATTGATTATTTTCAATACAATGACATCATTTAAATTTATAATTAGAGTAGGCTATGATTTTTAAATTAGGTTAGCAACAACAATCCCCATAGCCTACTCGTTTCATTTGAATTGTCAAAGTGACTCGCTGTGTAAATTCGAGGTTATGTAAACATTTTGATAATTAAAAATTAGGGAATGTATTTTGGAAATCATCTTGGCACCGTTGTATGGAATACTTCCATTCACCATTTTCTTGGCGTTCGGCGTTCTTAAAATAACTCTCCGTAAGGAAAATCTTAGGTTCTAAATTAAACATTTTGGAGCGTCACTTGGACAATTCAAATGAAACTGTCAGCAGTTGGTGTTGCCAACCTAATTTAAAAACCATAGCCTACCTAATTATAAATTTAAATGATCTCATGGTACCTTGTGTATAGATAACGGATTTGATAACTGTCTACTACCCTGTGTATACAGGGATATAGAGTAAGTTAAGAAATAAATGTCAGAAACTTTGGGGGAAGATAACATTTTATAGGTTATTTTAATGATAGGAGCTGAAATTATTTGCGCGTAGATAAGTAGTTGAATATATAAACTTTACAAAATATGCACCAAAATTTGGAACATATGCAGCAATATACGTAAAGTATGCATAAATATTGGTGAAATTTCGGACTACTACTAATGTCTACTGAGGAGTATTACATATTTGTAAATATTATATTGACATGACTAATAATTTATTTGGAGGAATGTATTGTGTCCCTCCAATATGGTAAATACCATTTATTACCAAATGTTTTTCTGAATTTTCTACATATGTTTCCAATTATTGTTGTTATTAACTGTTGCGTTATTGCAAATAAAGCAATGTCAGTTCTGCTGCTTTAACGGAAATAATAAGGAAATTATTTGATATCACCTACGATATTAAGGTCTAACTCAATATCATCTGCAAATTCTCCACATATTTTTTCTAAGAAGTTAAGAACTTTTTGGAAAAGTCTTAAATCTGTCATTTTTTCAAACCTTCTAAGTCTAACTTCTCGAAAATAACTTCTCCAGTTCCGTTAATGACAGTTGTTAATGCTAATCAACATATTATATAAATGTAATAATATCATAAGGAATAAAAATATAATAATATACATGTTAATTAATATTAATGACGGTTTTTTTCAGCACTCATTAATTAAACGTTAAAATTGTGCCTGTAGTCGGGTCAAGTTAGCATTTCACTGGCAACTTTTTTCGAAGAGATCCGATTGAGATGCGGTTTCTTGCAAAATGTTCAGGAAGTCGTCTATAACAAAACATACATCTAACCTCTTTACGCTCGCAATTTTTTAATTGTTTATTCAACAAATGACCCATTTTTGTTACCGTATTGATGAACATATGGTATATATCACTATCGGTTCAACGAATATGTCTTTTCAAGACAAAGATCCATCTTTATCACTTTAGTGTTAAATTTATTATTTATTGCTAAATTGTTTGTACTTGGGTAATTACCAAATTAATAACTCAACGCCTGAAATCACTATAGAGAACCGAATTTTTTGCAGATATCTCTGGCTTCTTAAGGCGAACCATCGGACAATATTGTTGCAAATATAATTGTTTATTGTTCGATTGTTGCAACACCGCTAATTAACAAATTAATAACTCTATTCCTGGAATTTATTTTATTTTGTTACAATAACTACAAATGCGCATTTTTATACATTTTATGAGCATATTTCCGGCTGTTCATTTGTATTTATATTTTGGTTTATGTACTTACATGCTTATTTTGAAGCTAATTGTTTCAGTTATAATGATCCTACGACACTTTTAAAGGAGTTGCGATTATCTTAACGAAGGTGTACAATTCATAATGTTTTTAAAAAAGTTGTGACACTGTAAAACAGTTTTTAAGGTACTAAGTAGCTTGTTGACATTTTTAAAGAAGTCGCAGAACTTAGGCTGTTGTTTCAAAAGAAGTTAAGGAGCTTCTAAAGAACTTATGACAACTTTAATGCAACACAAATAACTTGAACTGCCATATATGAGGTTGGAAAAGTAACTAATGAAGTTTTTTAATTAGCTACTTCGTTAGATTAAGTTAAAAAGTAAAGTGTCTAATGTGTCGACCTCTTTGCATTAGGATTATTTTTTAGAAGTTTGAAACTTACATTAGCCTGTTGTGTTTTGAAGTATCACTTCAATTTCTAAACACTTATTTACAAAGTAGTTGGTAAATTTCGGAAAATTGCAAAAATTTTACAATTTCATGAAGCAAAGAAAATAATTCCTGACATTTTTTGAGATTGTTTTAAGTGTTAAAACCATAAACTTAGGTTTAGTGTATAAAAGTCAGCCTATGTATTTGAGGCTTTTCGATACAAATAACTTAGATATTTTGAAAATAATTGAAAACTTCACAACTTCGGGCAATAAAACAAAGATTTTAGAACTTCATTAGAAAGTATCCATTAGACATTATATTCCATTTTCTTAAACTGATTTAGAAATTTCAAAAATTGAATAATCTCAACAATTTCACGAAGAAAATAATAGGAATTGTAGCTTCCTGGGGTTATGCTTAACATTGCTGCAATTAAGAATAATTTACAACTTTAAATACTGTTTAAATACAAAAACGAAATAATTGTTATTTGTATTTAAATACATTGTAAAATACGAGTAAATACATTTTGTAAAAAGTATTTGCGTTTGTATTTAAATACATTTTTAAAAGCATTATTAACAACACTGTTTCTATGTAATTTTTAAATAGTAGGTGTATGTAACAAGAAAACTATGCAATATATGACCAAATATGTTATATTCCATAAAGGCATAAAAGATCATAGTTAGATTATGAATGATATGACCTTCGTCACAATATAGTCGAAACAGTTCGAAAGGGATACTCCTGAACAAATATAACTAGTAAATCTAATGTTATTTATTAATTACCTAGTGATTTACGTCTAAATATCATATTATTCCTATAGTCATGTAGGTATGTAATACTTGGCTTTTACATTTCTCTTGCAAGTGTTAAAAACTCTTATCTGAAAAATTTTCTTTTCTTTGAACGTCGTAACTGAACTGTATTTGCGTCAATTGAACTCAAACTGCGCCTAAAACCTCACTGACGATAGGGTCGAATATCCTGAAACGTTTTTTTCTATCCGTCTGCGAGTTTCTCGAACAACTCGAACAAACAACTTTTTTGCCTACTCTCAGGACGTTTTTTTTGTCTCTCCTTACTGATAAGGGAAGTGTCGATCGTCCTGCGCCGGACCGATTTCCTTGCCTGTCCGAACTAGTAAACGCGCATGATGTACGTACGGTACGTATTCACGCGGACGTTTCCGCCGCGACAGGTTCGGTTTTTAAATTCGGGAGTGTCTGTGCGTCGAATTTTCCGATTTTCCGATACAACTTTTCCGGGACTCCTGGACGATCCAGAGATGGCTGAGAGGGAGAGTTTGAAGATGACGAAACGGTTCGGTAAGTCGATTTTGATGGTTTCAACGGCCTCCGAGATATTTAAAAGGGTTGGTCGACAGGTACGCGTTGTAAAATATATCTTTTTTTCGGCGGTTTAGTAAGGCAGATAGTGATTCATATGCAGGACAGTGTTATATCTATAGGGTGTTTTGGATTACTTGTTACAAATCTCGGGGGCCGATTATTATTATGTACTATTATTATACAATGTACTTTACGATTATACTATTATAGGTCCCAATGTCTTAATAAGCGTACATACATACGACATACCTAATTACAATACATTACATGCAATATTACATGATTATTATTATCTATGAAGAGAGGAAAACTATACGTTTAATCACATTACTGAGTGAGAGGAGGATATTTGAGTTGTTTTTAGTGCGAATTTTTACGTAACAGCAGAAGTAGGTCAAATCGTCGTATGTAGATCGGTTCTTTAAGTTTTTTAGTGAGAGAGAAAGAGAGAGAGAGATAGAGAGGGAAGTAGAAGTATTCGAGGCAAATTTTCCACAAGAAAGAAAGTAGGGGAAATCGGTGAACGTAGATCGATTCTTAAATTTTTGAGTGGGAGAGAAAGAGGAGTAAGTTGGTGTTCGAGTTGATTTTAATGCAAATTTTCCATAAGAAAGGAAGTAGGGGAAATGGGTATACGTAGATCTGTTCTTAAATTTTTGAGTGGGAGAGAGAGAGGAGTAAGTTGGCATTCGAGATGTTTTTAATACAAATTCTCCACAAGAAAGGAAGTAGGGGAAAGCGATGTATGTGGATCAGTTCATTGAATTTTTGAGTGGGAGAGAGAGGAGTAAGTTGGTATTCGAGTTGATTTTAATACAAATTTTCAACGAGAGAGGAAGTAGGGGAAATCGGTGTACTTAGTTCGGTTCTTAAATTTTTGAGTGGGAGAGAGAGATGAGTTAGTTGGTATCTTAGATGTTTTTAATACAAATTTTCCACAAGAAAGGAAGTAGGGTAAATCGGTATACGTAGATCTGTTCTTAAATTTTTGAGTGGGAGAGAGAGAGGAGTAAGTTGGCATTCGAGATGTTTTTAATACAAATTCTCCACCAGAAAGGAAGTAGGGGAAAGCGATGTATGTGGATCAGTTCATTGAATTTTTGAGTGGGAGAGAGAGGAGTAAGTTGGTATTCGAGTTGATTTTAATGCAAATTTTCAACGAGAGAGGAAGTAGGGGAAATCGGTGTACTTAGATCGGTTCTTAAATTTTTGAGTGGGAGAGAGAGAGGAGTTAGTTGGTATCTTAGATGTTTTTAATACAAATTTTCCACAAGAAAGGAAGTAGGGGAAATCGGTATACGTAGATCTGTTCTTAAATTTTTGAGTGGGAGAGAGAGGAGTAAGTTGGTATTCGAGTTGATTTTAATGCGAATTTTCACGAGAGAGGAAGTAGGGGAAATCGATGTATGTAGATCGGTTCATTAAATTTTTAAGCGGGAGAGAGAGGACTAAGTTGGTATTCGAGTTGTTTTTGATACAAATTTTCCACAAGAAAGGAAGTAGGGGAAGTCGATGTACTTAGATCTGTTCTGAAATTTTGGAGTGGGAGAGAGGGGTGTAAGTTGGTATTCGAGTGGTTTTTAATACAAATTTTCCACATGAAAAGAAGTAGGGGATATCGATGTATGTAGATCGGTTCATTAAATTTTTGAGTGGGAGAGAGAGGAGTAAGTTGGCATTCGAGTTGATTTTAATGCAAATTTTCAACGAGAAAGGAAGTAGGGGAAATCGGTGTACGTAGATCGGTTCTTAAATTTTTGAGTGGGAGAGAGAGAGGAGTTAGTTGGTATCTTAGATGTTTTTAATACAAATTTTCCACAAGAAAGGAAGTAGGGGAAACCGGTGTACGTAGATCGGTTCTTAAATTTTTGAGTGAGAGAGAGAGAGGAGTAAGTTGGTATTTGAGTTGGTTTTAATGCGAATTTTCAGCGACAGTGGTAGTAGGGGAAATCGGTGTACGTAGATCAGTTCATGAAATATTTGAGTGGAAGAAAGAGTAGTAAGTTGATATTCGAGTTGTTTTTGATACAAAGTTTTCACATGAAAAAAAGTAGGGGAAATCGATGTATGTAGATCGGTTCATTACATTTTTGAGTGGGAGTCAGAGGGGTAAAGCGGTATTTGAGTTGTTTTTAATACGAATTTTCCACAAGAAAGAAAGTAGGGGAAATTGATGTACGTAGATCGACTCATTAAAGTTCTGAGTGGGAGTGAGAGGGGTAAGTTGGTATTCGAGTTGTTTTTAATGCGAATTTTCAACAAATAGGGGGAAGTAGGGGAAATGGGTGTATGTAGATTGGTTAATAAAATTTTTGAGTGGGAGAGAGAAGAGTATGTTGGTATTTGAGTTGATTAAGTTGAAAGTACGCAAAAATTCGAATTCAGACAACTCTTGGGCGGAGCAATATTTATAAAAAAAATGGTTTACTTTGCAAATCTTGGTCTAGTCGCAAATATTTTAAAAATATGTGATATTTCCCAATGCAGTTAAACTTTCCTAAATAAAAGGCCCTTATAACTTTTTATTACAACAAAATGTGGGAAAATTGTGTGCTCTATATTTTTTCCACTTTGTATTTGTGAATTTACTCATAATTATATTTTCTAAGTTTATGAAATTGCACTTTCCGAATTAAAAGATGGCAAGCTGCCGAAGGAAATAGCCTTCTAATTTTTTAACAGAGCCAAAGATTTCATTTCTTTCGCTTTGGAAAATTATTTGTGATAGAAACTATTTTCAAAATTTTTACATTGGTTTTTGAGATAAATGGCAATAAGTCGCAAAAATATTCTTAATTTTTACTTTTAACCCAGCGAAATTTTCAAATAGTAGCTTGCTTTAAATTTTTTTATTTGGTAAATTTAGTCGAGAGAGAATAATTTCCAAAAATTTTGCACTAACGGTTTCAGACACTGCAGACTTCTGACGAAAATATACTTATAATTTTGGAATACAGTAAAATTTTTAAAAAGTTCTGTTTTATATTTTCTAATTTATTAATTCGAGTGCATAATCCCATATTTTCATCATTTTTGGAGCGACAATTCCCGAGCTAAAGGGCCCTTTGACCTGCCTGAATGGATCAAAATTTTAGGAAATGCCGGGCTTTGTGTTTTTTGTGGTTTGTAAAATAGTTTGAAATTTTCTATTTATTGAGTTTTAATTAAAATTTCGTTTTTTTTTTAATTTTTAGTTTAGCAATTTCCAACATAAAAGAGAAGGCAATAAATTTTAGATTCTGACGTCACATAGTGCTTGCACACTTTACAATTAAATAAGAAATGTTCATTATGCAATATCCTAAATGGACTTGTCGAGATCTTACAAATAACACTTCGTACGTCAAAACTAGATGGGTTTCTACTAGGAATAGTGTGTAGTTTACGATCATCGATCATATAGTAATCAAACATATTCCATTAAGGCTCTTTTAGCATAAGCACCAGAAACATGTTTTTGGATTTTTGCCTGAGAACCCTACAAGATGCTTCGAAAATAATAATTGAAAGCTTTTAATATAGGTATGATTTCAGTGTCAAAATGATTTACTTGATGGTAATTTGATTAGGTATTAATGTTCATTTATTTCTATACCACCACAAGTTTGAAATATTCCTTCAGTCACATTACTATTATATTTCCTTGCAACTATATACGCTACTCACATTATTACAATTATTACCGCAAGTAAACGTAAATTAGTAGTGTAGATTTTAATTAAAGAAGGGTAGAATTATTAGACGGAGTCAACATCGGGAGTTAAAAATAAATGTAAGTGTGTGAGATATGATTTCAAGTTGTCGCGATTTACCCCCGCGTCTCATAGAAAACAATCTCAAAAGACATAAATCCGATAAGCAACCCGTCCATTATCCCGTCTCGTAGTAGAGATCGCCAATTATCTAAAATACCGAACGCACTCCTCACTTTTCCCCGCGTCTAACAACTTGTTCCTTATAATTGATAGACATGTTATATCTCCTTCGGAAAGCTCGCTCGTGAAGAAGTGTAAAGTGATCAGGCGTGAGAATCGTCCAACTTTACTCGCTGGAGTGGAAATCCTTGTCATCGTGTTAATAGTTCCGATACTTTGTTATTTTCCACTAAGTCGTCTTGCCCGGGATTCTCTGGATAACGCTCTAGTCCCGGAGAGAAAGGAGACGGGACAGAGAGAGAAAGAGAGAGAGGCAAAAGGGAACCGTTTTAAACTTTCCCTGCATATAACTGGATAAAAAGTTTCTCAACTGTTGGGGTGGGTATTCAGGTTACTCGTCGTTTAACTACATTAACTGAATAACGAAAAGGAAATCACCAATAACGTTGTAAGGGTAATCAGAAATGTCTCTGTGGGTTACTTACGAAAAATTGGGGCTAAAGTCTTGAAGATTGGGTGGTATTTAAGAAAGGTTAGATCAGTCTTCACTTGCCAATAATACCTAACATATCATTTGGCTCTCTCATTGCAATTAATGTAATTAAATTTTTTGCCTATTTCTCTGCGTCACGTCGCACTTCAGGCTCAATGTCACGTCCCCCGGCCTATTTTCGACGATTGAATTAGTAATAATACCGAAATGGATCAGTGCCTGTAACAGAACGACGCTCATAACCCCACCGGGTCCCCCTTCGACCTTTTGTCGACGCTTTTTTAATTGCGAGGGCGTTTAATATTTCACCGGTTAATTACGATCCCCCGAAATTTAGATTCAGTAGCGAAAGCAGTTTCGCGAAGTGGGATATTCCTTAATTTGAACGTTTCCCCTTATTGTGTTCCTGAAAACTTCTCAAATTCGATATGTGCCCGTGAGTGAAACTTGAAGGGTTGATAAGTACGTTGGTAAGATGAACACAGGGTAGTGAGAAGGTTTAATCTCGAAATAACCGTTATTGCATTTGACAGTTTTCTTTTAATCAACGAACTAACCAAGACTGAATATTGTGGTACTCACCATTAAATAGTCGGTTAAGAATGTATTGTAACGCGAAATGTAAACAGCAGAGCGAAATGTGTTTACTCCTGTCGGACCTCGGCGGTTTTCCTCAAAGGAACGCGGCTACGCTTATTAAGCGCAGCGGCGAGAACTAAAAACCGTGACGAGCGTTCCCGGATTATTATTTAAGGAAAAGAGATTGATTACCTTCTGAACATTTTCTGCGTAAACATTAATTTGAGAAAGGAATGACCTGGAATTATCGAGCAAATACTAGTAAATTCGGGAATACATTATGAGGGGCTATAAAAGAGAACGCTGCGGACGAAGGAGATTATTATTAGACGTGAAGCCGCGAGAGTAAATAGTAAACAAGCGAACTAGCGAAAGCGAGAGCGTATAAATAAATTAATAAATAAGAGTGAGATAAATTAATTAGTAGGAAATAGTTAAGTGTGTTATATAAATGAATTAGTTTAGTAATAGTGTATATAAATTAAGTAGTGTCTAGTGTACAATTAGTATTAGTGTAAATAAATTAGAAAATAAACGTTACAGTATTAAATGTGTTACCAAAAAATTGTGATGAATCTATCAGTGCAAGAATCGAAAAGTCAAACAATTATTAGTTAGGTACTTACGCAATTAACTTACAATTTAGGGATTACTAGGTGATTTCACTTTTTATCTCTCTGTTCTTGAAGTGGGGTAATTAGCAATTTAACACAATAAGATACTGTTTTCGGTAGGTGCCTTGTTCCATTTCATCGCGTTACCCTCAAATTCCCCGCTTGATAATAATTATTATCAGAAATTTCAATCTCTGCTTTTCTGTAGGAGAACCTCTCGTAAAGAAACGACAAAACAATAACAAATCCCTTGGAATATTATTCGCCTTGCTTCCTCTCTCTCGATCTCTCTTTTTTCTCTCTCGTTCGCTCTCAGATTTTTACGTCTCCGGCCATTACGAGAAAGACGGCGTTCCGGAGTAGAAAAGGTTTTATCTTTGAATTATGATTTGTGTAGGGTTTCAATTATTTTTCAGTATGCCGCTTCTGGATAGTACTTCGACAACAAACCGAGGAAGGAAGTTTAACGATGCATTGAATATTTGATTAACGTGCTCTTTGACGTCGGTTTCGCAGCTTGATGAGTTATCATCGCGGCAGTTGTATTTTTCCTGATTATTTCTTTTCTCGTTTGTTAGATGGGACGTTTTCAGAGCGTGGGCGCGTTGTTTGGTATTTATGTGCATTAATTACCTCTCAGGCTAATGGTTACACTTCTCGATTGTATAAAATTTTTGTCTTGAATGAGGGAATGTTTGTTGAACTTTTTTTACTTTCTCATATGAGGTACTGAGAGAGTATTGTAATCGGGTCGATTTTTCGAAACTGAGTTATTAGAATTTCTGAACGTTTTGAGGTCCCCTGAGTCCAAAAAACATGTTTTTGGAAATCCGTCTGTATGTATGTGTGTATGTCTGTGGTAGGATTTTCTCAAAAACCAATAACCACAAACGGTCAAAACTTTGAATTTAGACATTGTATCATACCATGACGTGAAAATAAGCTTTTCATTAAAATCGGCTAGGATATAAAGGGTAGTTTACTCTTGTCATTTTTCAGTTTTTTGAATTGCTCTCGAAATTCGCTCCAAGAATTTTTTTGAAACATTAAATATTTATTGTACGATTAAATAGGTATAAAAAAGTTTTCTAACGATTTTGGCTAAATCTTCTATGAAGGGCACGTTATACTTGTCAATTTTCGGTTTCTTCAATTTTTTTAGAAATCAACTCCACGAATTTTTTTAAACTTTGAATATTTATTCCACTATTGAATATGTATAAAAAAGTTTTCTAACGTTTTTGGCTAAATCTACTGTGAGGAGTACTTTATAGATACTTGTCGTTTTTCGGTTTGTTGCCTAAATTAACCGTATCTATTTCCCATTTGGATTTGGCCAACCCATATTGAAACACCCTATATATGAGAAAGTACTCTGATGAACACCTCACGATTTTTGTATTTGTCGCATCATTCCAAGTCTGATGGAATGATCTCTCCCTATTTCCAGCACTGGTGAGTCTAAGACGAGAAAACTTCTTTTTCATGCAGAACACTTGTTTCTACAGTCTAGAATGAATTTTGTTACAATTTATGCAAAACCATCTTTTATGAAAGTTTAAGCAAAAATCTGACACGACGTGTTTTAGTATTACATCTCTTCAATTCTGACGTAATCATCCCTTATATTTCCACCCCTAATGAACTTGTTACGTATCTAAAGTAGGCCTTTCTATATCATGAAAACAAACTAATAGTTCAAGTCGTAAATGTATGTTACATAATTATTTTAATACATTTCTGTCATAACACAACCTGTCGTCGGGAATTAATGGACCGATATGTCATATACTTTACTCAACTTGCTAGCCGGGATATTCATCATTTATTAACTGATTAAAGCGTTCATACTTTCTAACCTTGCATGCGCTTTTCCAATATACTTTCACACAGAGAGAGAGAGAGAGCGAGAGGAAACATTGTTAGAGCCTCATTATTTTTATACCTCCTCTTTTTTCCAGAACTTTCCGCCAGTAGAACCTCCTCTTCCATATATCTTTCCTAATATTCCATTAGAATTTTAAAGTTAATTTACTGAGATTTCTTAGTTCCAATCCTCCACTCTTTCCCGGGCCATAAATTTTATTTCTAGTAATAAAGTCGACATCGCGGTTCACGATTTGAATAACCTATTCAGACTATGTAACGAAATATATAACAGAAATTTTAAACACGCCGGCCGCATTTACATTCATATTAAAACCTGGTAAGGTATCCTTGTTTTCCTCTCGCATCGACGTAATGAACGCAATTTTTTGTTTGTTTTGAGAAATCGATCGTACACTGAATGGAATTGATGTCATCCATTTCGCGTTATTTGATAAATGACACTAAAAAATTAAATTGTGAGACATGGGGGGTACCTCGAATTTCAATTTTCGAAATGCTGGAGCTAATATCGATCATCCCGTTTCATCGCATAATACGCTTCCATTAGGTCGCTGTAATACCCTAGAGCTTTAATAGTTGTTTCTAATTTTCCGAAAATAAGAGAGTTACCATACCCGATGGGAGTTTTGTTTACGTTTCGTATTGTACGGATAAACATTAACTGTAACATTCTCCGAAGAGAATAAAAGTTAACAGCACAAAACTTTACAATACTACAACAGAGGGTGTTTCGGCTTGAAACCTTCCATTGAATGAGGATATTAGAAGTTGTTCAAAAACAAAGCTTTTTCATCTTTCATTGCAACTAGGTATTTGCCTTATATTTTAAAATAAACGAAATACATATATCTAAATTCATAGGGACGAACCCTCAGACAAATTTTATAACCATAAAAAATCATGTAATAGGCCCAGCACCAAGTATCTCAGGTATAAAAAGCAGTAAATGTGCGAAAAGTTAGAGGACCAGCGAAACGACCGCTCATCGTGACGTCACTTCGCGTGTAAACACGGGTCCGTTCTGCAGTCCACAAATAGCTTTTTTCGAGTATTTTGGACTTTATTCTTGTTTCCGCTGGAATATAGGAGTTAAATTGGAACCAAATCTAGTAATTTGTATTATTCGCGTCGTAAAATAGTGTTTCCAATGCACTGTTTACATACGGTGTGACGTCAGAGGGCGTTTTGGCGCCAATTCCTAGCGTTTTAATTTCAAATGAGATTTTTTGCTTGAATGCTTTTAATTTTTTTCTAATATTAACCTAACATTTATTAGGCATATAATCTCTCATTTAGCGAGTTTTCAAAAAAATGGGAAAATACCTAATTATCTCAGGTCACGTCGTTTGCTCCCAAGTCCTCAAAGTTATACAGGCATTTCGTCAGGTTTTCCAAATTCTGAACGCCGCCAAATGCCGAAGGCTCCATAGGAATTATCACAAACAGGACGTACGTCAGCTAATATAATAGGCTCGGGATGCGCTTTTCGGGTCCGCAAATTGAATCCGAACTAATATTAGGAGCGCGGCAGTAGTACAAGTCGATTGGGGCGCGATGACCAAACATAATGAATTTGCGCGAGCGAGACGCTCTGCCTAATCTAGCCAACTTAATAATAGCGTGTAGTTAGTGAGGCAATAACCAGATTGAAACTTCCCGAGGTCCGGCCCCTTCCTTGTACGTCGCCCTCAATGTGGATGCAGTCAAGAGACAACCATCGATTAGGTACTATTTCCCTGTCGATAGGCGATACCGTGGAGTTTCGAAAAGGGTGAAGTCGGTATAAGGGTGGGTTTTCGAAAATCGTGTGTCATTTTCAGCTTGTTTACCTAAAAGTAATACTTTTATCTACTTTGCGTTACTAATGATCTCATTCTTACACCGAAAGTAGTGTAATAATATTCATATTCTTACACTACTTTTGGTAACTTTTCAGTTTTGTTAAGTTGGTATGTCAGCCTGTCATGGAGACGTGTGTAGACGTCAAGGTTAAATTATTAGTGTACAGTATACATAACCATTAAAATTTACATGAAAAATGTATTATTTGTTATTATTTTATATTATTCTAGTACAAAATGCATTACAAGTTACAAAAGACGGTATGACCCAAAAGACGAACAACTAATCAGTAGCTAATGTACAATTAGTGAAAATTTTACCTACGACATTACTGTGGCTTGGGCATTTATGCTAATGCCAGAGACATTTTGGGTGATTAAAGTTAGTATTTCCCTGAATATTTCGTACGTAACTGGTCTCATTTGTGATTGAATTGATATTGTTTATAGTTCCAAATTTAGGGGGTTCTGGCTCGGACATTGGTTGTGCATTCACGGAAGTAGAAGTGGATGTCTCAGATCTTAGCATATCCGCCACATCTCGTTTCCTTTTTAACGAAGTGTCAATGAACCGCTCTGCTATTGCTCAAGACTTCCAAGTCCCATGGTTTTTTATAGTAATTGAATCTGCTCCATTATTGGCCAAGTTTGATGCACTGGACCTACGCAAGCAGTGCCCCATGTACTGATCCGGATTAGCAAAATTCAGAAACGTAGCAATTATGCGTGGCACTTGGCTAATCTTATTAATCCCTATAGGGCTAGTGATGCATCGGCTGTTTCGGTATGTGAGAAAAAAGCGTTTTGAAGCTATACCGATTAGTCGAAGGCTGACATATTTCTTAATAAGATGAAGCCCGTAAGTAATAATAATAAGATTTCCCATTATGAGTATAACCTGAACGAACACAATACAGGCAGGTAACAAATGGAACATGATTTAAAAAAAGCAAACTTAGTTTAATTGCCAAATAATGAAGATCGTCGCCTTGACTTAAAAACTGATTTATTTCGGCAATATCCAAAATTTTTGATTTTTTAGGCTGATATCCTTGAGACTGCCGTTTGAGAAAAGCATGCAATCTTGAAAACTTTGATGTATCTGCGTTCTTATAAGCATTTAGACATGCTCTCAGCATGCTATAGTACGATGTCCAGAGCGTCGAAGACTTTTTTGTCTTGCTTTTCTCTTGAAAATATGCTGTACAGGTCAGTTCTACAGTTTTGTCTTCCATTTCTCGCGCGTAAGTGAGAGCGTAGTTATTGAATTTGTCCTAGGGCTACTAGATTTTCAAATTCTAGTTCTCGTTCTATTAAAGCACTCGTGTGACAGTACTCAGTCTTATTAAACTAGTATAATAATATACTATTCCGCTTTTAAATCAAACAAAACATTCCTACGATTTCATCCAAAAAGTGTTCGTCCATTTATTCGGCTAAAATCGAATGCGGACGTTACACACGTCCAATTTGTCGCAGGGAGGTCCGTCCCACTTCTCACTAATGCGAGTTATGCGAGATTTATAAATTACTGATAATTGTGCACTAATGCATAAATCATATCGTGTGCGGATATTTACGGTCAAATTCACTTAATGTTATGTCGGGACTCCTAATAAATTTATCGTCTAGTAATGTCGCCATAATTGTGAGCGAGTAAAAATCGGTCCAAGATAATTGTGATATACACGCTCATTGTTCTAATCTGGTAATAAACTATTTGCGATTGTAATTCAATAGCTGGTTGTGCGGTTTTCAAATAATATATAATGCAGAACCGTTGGGATGAATTGCGTTTAACAGACAGGCATAAACTCTGAACGACCGCAAACCCAGGGAAACGTGGAATATTAATACTACTAATGTGTTGCGACATTAGTTCTCTCGGTTAAAATGTCAACTTGTTCTTGTCTCTTGTATGACTTTGATTTCACTTTTTAATTACCTTCAAAGGGGTTTTGTGTATCCATCAATCGGTGTTTTGTCTCTAAGTGTTTCAAAAATAAAATAGAAGAAGTCAACTTTGAGGAATTAGTTATTGATGTGTTTTGAAGTTATATCATTTTAACACAAAGTGAGCTTGTCAAATTAAAATCCTACCCTTATACCAAATTGAGGCAAGAGCAATTGAAATCAGGAAGTGTAATGTTGATACATACATTCATTGTAAAGTGTTTTCCTTTACATGTATTTGTAGAGTTACGGTTTATTTAACTGATATAACTTTCCATTTTTGTTGTCGAAATGACATGCAAGTGTTCATTCCTGCGAACAGACTAAATCCCACTCTCGTATTGCGCTTACCGTCTCAACAAGAGGAGAGTGGGATTCACTTCAATACATGAATCGTATAATTTTTTTTCTCGCTTCTTAAATTGAATTTGGATGGAGTTCATTTTAATCGGTAATTCGGTAATTTTATTTACTGATTTATTTTTGATAAAGATTAATTTCAGTGTTTTTGTGATGGAACTGTAGGAAATAACACTTCGCAATTTTCATTCTTGATGTTTACACGTGTTAGTCTCATTTGCGACATAAATTTGGAAAATTGAGTTTTTAGTCTATTTTTGAAAAAAGTGGGAAAGTTTTCTTTTGAAATTAAGAGTTTTGCTATAAAGCTGTTACTCCAGTCATCAACGGTAAAATACCGTATTACTGTGGAATTTTGGGAAACAAGGTCGATTTCTTTGAACATTGGGATTTAGGTAGTATTTATAACGGTGAACTTGTGTCGAAGTGTGTTTTTTCCCTAGAGGTGGAAACCACCCCTTCTGAGGGGTAAGAAATTTTTTAATCAAAATAAACCTGGAAATCTATAGATTGACCAATTCTAAGTAACTTTTGTTCTATAAAGTTTTTTTGGAAAGTCGATATTTTTCGAGTTATTCACGATAAAAATAAATGTATTGTATCATGGACCATTTCAAATTATAAAATAGCGAAAATAAATTCCCATGCTTTCCAAGCTAGAAACTTAAAAAATGCATTTTGTAGAGAATTCCAAGAGCTTTAACATCATATTAGTTAGAAGCTTTTTACAATGCTTAGTTTTGAACAGGGTTGCGTTCAAAGGGCTTGGATGAGCTAAAATTAGTACGCGAATGCAAACTTCAAAACTCTTTCAAATATCTCTTTCATTTTTATGATACAAAAATAAATAAAAAAATGAAAATTATCAGTGAGACATACCCTGCAATAACATTGGAAACAGTTTTTTATGTCTGAAATAGTTTTTGAATTATTTGAGAAAAATGCATTTTTTTTCTAAAATTACGAAAATGCAATTTTCATAAAACCGGTTAAACCACATAGATCGTATCAATAATACCTAAATAAAGTTAAAGGCAAGTGGGTTACATTTAATTTTTATCAGGGTGGTAATGACGAGGGTGGAATTTTTAATTAAAAAAAACAAGAAAGATGTTACTTTATTTTTGTTATAAATCAGTCAATTTTTATGCATAAGACTTATGTCAGTACTCATTTTAAAGGGTATTTTATGTACTTTAGAAAAGGTCGATTGAGTTATCCCCAAAAATTTTACCATTTTCAAGTTATTGAAATTTGAATATTTTTAATTTCGCGGTTTTCGAAAAATAACCATGTTTCAACGAGCAATAACTCAGTCCTTATTGGGTTTATATAGGTAATTCAAAAACGTGTCTCTTTGCTTTCTTATTAGTTACATTTTTGTTCTCATTATTTTTTCCGATAAAATGAAAGCTTTTCAAGTTATTGGTGAAAAACTGTTAAACAACATTCGTTTTGTAATGAAAAATGTGTAGTTTCTATCGTGAATAACTCGAAAAATATCAACTTTGCAAAAAACCTTTATGGAACAAAAGTTACTTAGAATTGGTCAGTCCTATTTGGATTAAAAAATTTCTTACCCCTTAGAAGGGGTGGTTTCCACCCCTAGAGAGAAAGCACACTTCGGCACAAGTTCAACTTTGAAGAACGTTATAAATACTACCTAAATCCCAATTTTCAAAGAAATCGACCTTGTTTCCCAAAATTCCACGCGAAAATGGCTGACGACTGGACTATTAGACATGTTATAGTCTCATTTGCGACCTAAATTTTGAAAATTGAATTTTTAGTTTATTTTTGAAAAAGTGGGCAAGTTGTTTCTTAAACTTCAGAGTTTTGCTATAAAGCTGTGGTCAAGTTTAAATTCGCTGATACAACATATTTTTTTAAAGTGAAATAATATTTTAGTGGTTTGTGCCTAATTAATTAAATTCTTCCAATGGCATTGTACAAATCAAATGTTGGGCCATTTATTGAAAAAATTGCAAGGTTCTATACTCCAAGTTTATAATTTCACAATGAAATACATTCAGTAAGTTAAAGGGGCGCTTTGGACATTTTGCCATTTTTCGAAAAAATAAAATTAAAAATTTAAGTGAAGTAAGTAGAAATGCTGGAAAAATCCACTTTTCATTTATTCACCATTCGGAAAGTTAACAACATTTTCATGAAATCCTTTCGGTACGTGTATATCGTTTCGTTTGTGACACAATTTTTTTAAATCCTCTTTTTGGTCGTTTTTTCTAAAAAAAATCCCACCAGACGGGGTAAATTTTACGAGGCACGAAAGCCGTAAAGGAATAATCGAAAAAAACAAACCCTCCCCCTTGCGCAAATAAAACACTCGTAACTCGACCGAGTCGCGGACTTTATTGAAAAAACATCCCCTCCCATCCGACAATCAGCTTATCCAAATAAGCGTGAAATGATCCTGCGACAGCAGAGTTATTTTCTTTGACACTCGAAAGATGACTTCACACCGTGTGATTGTACGTGTGTGTGTGTGTCACCAGTTGATTATACGGTTTATTCTATAGGTAGATTTAAGGGTGGGGGAGGGAAAGCGGGAACTTATTGGTCTGGCACACGCCGATAACAACTTAGACGATACAAGAAATATAATCGGGGCGGTAACGGCTGCTTGAGCAGATAGGGTTGTTCGTGCTATTATGTGTTAGTGACTTGTACGGTGTCAATAGCGGCAGTATATAGGTACCTACCTATATCGCAAATGTGCTTTCGAATATGCCTTGCAGGGAGCTGGAAGGTGAAAGTTCGTCTCTTCGCTTAATCGCCATAAATTGAATTATAACACTTATACTGCAGAAATGGAAAATATCCATTGCTTAGTAGGTATAACGAACAAAAACTTTGCTAAAAAGTAAAAGCGTCGATGGCTTATATATCGATGAAATATTTTTGGTTTCAATTCCATCTTTCATCCAAATATTGTACGAAATTAGACGGGCAATTCGTATTGGTTCTCAACGAAATTTCATTTTCGGTAAGTTCATTAACTTGGGAATAACTTTTGAGAAAAGCGTTTAACTGACACCCTATACGCTTAATCTAATTTGATTCCTTTTCGTTATCGTTAACTAATTTACATGATACTAGGAGAAACTTTGTCACAAGCACAAAAGGTAATTTCATAATATCCAAGGCGAATTATTCCAAAGGCAGTAAGGCGAGACAAATGTTACGAACACTTTGTCGTCAGTTAATGGAAAATAAAAGATATCCCCCCCCCCTCTCTCTCTTTCCTTCTGACAAAATAAATTAGCATATTTGTGTGTGTATCAAAGGAACTAATGCGAAAGCGCTTCAAGTAAACGGATTTATGATAATATCGAGAGGCGAAAAAGAACTTTTTTTGGTATCCGCCATGCAAATTTTGCGGAATTTATTAACTCGTTTCTTTAATCTGGGCACAAGAAGTGTAGCGAATTTGAATTATAATCGAGATTTGTCGCTGAAACAAAGATTTGTTTGTAGGAGGGGCTCGTTAATAATTGCCATTCTTCCATTATGATCAAAGACATCATTTAGTCTCCTTACTTTATTGTTTTCTTTTCCAATAAACTTTTCGTAAATTGGGACCGTCAAAAGATAACGACGCAATTTGGGAACACGGGTATAATTTTTCTGGAATTACGCGTAAAGTGGAACGAAGTAAGTCGCCTTTAAAGTTTTAGTAGGTATATATACGAAAATGAGTTCATAACTTTTCATAATTTACTCACTAGAATTTATATTAAATTTTAGTAATGACAACGTCGAATTTGATAAGGAAACTACTTTTTGAATAATTGAATGAAAGGGTTAGAAACGCAAGAGCTTATCTCGAGCAATAACAAAATCCCATTTTTTACTTTCTCATATGAGATATACAGGGTTGGGCATAATCGGCGGAACACCTGATTTATGCCTTTATTATGCGCAGTACTAAAAATTGTCTGGGATAAAAACGTTTGTATATTTTATGAACTATTTAATGATGCCCGGTGATTTTCGTCATATATCATATTTATCAAGATATGACGTAATCGGATACTATTTTAAATGTATCACCCTGTATTTATAATTTTTTTTGGATAGATCTGTTTTTTCCAAATCCACTAATATAAGATTCGGGGGGTCTCTGACTTACCAGTTCATAATAAGATAATAAAATATAAAGAATTATTTAATAAACAGTGAAAATATTTATGTAATAAAAAATCATAATTATTTTACATTATTCCAAGTACCCACATAAAGTAAGTACTAAATGTTTCAACATTCAAAGTAGGTGTTCGAATTGAAAGCCTTCAGCGGCCTGACAATATCCAAGTCGATCAATAAACGACCTTAAAGAATTTTGAATAACTGCAGGCGTTATTTTTTTAACAGCAGATCTTATTCTTTTTTCCAATTCTTCTAACGATTGTGGCCGGTCCTTATACACTACTGATTTTAAATGGCCCCAAAGAAAAAAGTCCATTGGGGATAAATCCGGTGACCGAGCTGGCCACTCAATATGTCCTCTTCGACCCACCCATCTTTGCGGAAATATTGTGTTCAGGTATTGTCTCACCCTTGCATAGAAATGAGGTGGAGCACCATCTTGCTGGAACCAAATTTTATCAGAGAGTTGTAAATTATTTCTTTGATTCGGAAATAAACGAACTAATTCTGGAACTATCTGTTCTTGAAGAAGGTGATAATAACGATCACCATTCAAAGTTTCTCTCATAAAGAATGGTCCAATAATTCTTCCTCTAACTATACTAGCCCAAACATTCAACTTTTGTGGATATTGGGTGTGACCTTCTATCATCCAGTGAGGATTATGATCAGACCAATACCGGCAATTATGTTTATTTACAAATCCACTTAGACAAAATGTTGACTCGTGAGTAAAAACAATGTTGTTCATGAACATATTATTGTTATTAATGATATCCATCATTACCTGACAGAACTGCATTCGCCTGTCTGGGTCATCTCCATTTAATTCTTGGTGCAATTGCACTTTATAAGGATGAAATTTATTTACTTTTAGAATCCTCCTTACAGATCTCTCACTCAGATTATTGTCTAACGCCAGCTTTGGTATTGAAGTTTTTGGTTCTTCCTGTACACTTAAAACCACATTAAGTGCATTTTCTTCATTTGTGGCTGTCCTCTTCCGTCCAGATCCGGGTATGTTTTTCACACTTCCCGTTTGATTGAACTTGCCCAAAATTCTGGACACTGTAGATTTAGAAATTGGGGAAATCCTGCCAGGAAATGTTTCATTAAACAAATCACAAGCTTCTTGCAGAGATCTCTTTCTGTCTCCAAATCCAATAATCATTAATAATGTAATTCTTTCGCGTTCACTCAGTTCAACCATGGTTTAAATTAATAAAACTCGTCAATAGCATCAAATGTCAGAGTTATTTATAGTATCGAACAGGTGAAACTATGGCAAAACAATTGAAAATAGTACAGGGTAATAGTACAAATAACTGTGTGGACAGTTATTCATTAATTATCCAAAACAATAGTTACCTTTCAATTTTAATCTCTTACTATGAACTGGTAAGTCAGAGACCCCCCGAATCTTATATTAGTGGATTTGGAAAAAACAGATCTATCCATAAAAAATTATAAATACAGGGTGATACATTTAAAATAGTATCCGATGACGTCATATCTTGATAAATATGACTTATGACGAAATTCACCAAGCATCATTAAATAGCGCCTAAAATATACAAACACTTTTATTTGAGGCAATTTTTAGTACTGCCCACAATTAAGGCATAAATCAGGTGTTCCACCGATTATGCCCAACCCTGTATATGAGAGTATTGTAATCGGGTCGATTTTTCGAAATTGAGTTATTAGCCATTTCTGAACGTTATGAGGTCTCCTGAGTCCAAAAAACATGTTTTTGGAAAACCGTCTGTATGTATTAGGTATGTGTTTATGTATGTATGTCTGTGGTAGGCTTTTCTCAAAACTAAAAACCACAAACGGTCGAAACTATGTATTTAGATTTTGTACCATACCAGAACGTGAAAATAAGCTTTTCATTAAAATCGGCCAGGATAAAAGGGTAGTTTACTCTTTTCATTTTTCGGTTTTTTGAATTTTTCCCGAAATTTGCACTAAGAATTTTTTTGAGACTTTGAATATTTATTGTACGATTAAATAGGTGTAAAAGTTTTCTAACGATTTTGGCTAAATCTGTGAAGAGCACTTTATACTTGTCACTTTTCGGTTTTTTAAACTTTTTTCGAAATCCACTCCACGATTTTTTTTAAACTTTGAATATTTATTCTACTATTGAATGTGTATAAAAAAGTTTTCTAACGTTTTTGGCTAAATCTTCTGTGAAGGATACTTTATACTTGTCGATTTTTGGTTTTTTGTATTATTCTCGGAATTCTTTTTAAACTTTGAAAATTTATTGTGCAATTAAATATGTATAAAAAGGTTTGTAACGTTTTCGGCTAAATCTTCTGTGAAGAGCACTTTATACTTGTGGTTTTTCAGTTTTTGAATTTTTCTCAAAATTTGCTACAAGAATTTATTTTAAATTCAGGATATATATTCTACCATTGAATTAATATAAAATAAACTTTTCTATCGTTTTTTGCAAAATCTTCTGTAGGGCGCTTTGTGTCATTCTTTAATTTTTTGAATTTTTCCCGAAATTTGCTCCAAGAATTTTTATAAAATTTTGAGTACCTATTCTACATTAGATATAATATACAAAAAAAAATTTGTAACGTTTTTGGCTAAATCTACTGTGAGGAGTACTTTATAGGTACTTGTCGTTTTTCGGTTTATTGCTTAAATTAACCCTTATATATATGAGAAAGTACTCTGATGAACACATCACGATTTTTATTAAACTCACATGAACTCACATTTTCCATTGAAGGATTTATAAAACTTAAATTCAATGAAATTTTACGAATGAACACATTATGCCTTATCGAAATGGTTCACGGCAGGTTTACTCCGTAATTAATTCTTGAAGGTTGAATCGAACAAAAGCACCAAGTTTTCCTCTCAACAAGTGTAACGTTTCAACTCTCTGTTTGTGAAGTCTCCGCAAAATCGATGCCCCTCGTGCCAGTAAACGTGTGGAATTCTTATACAATTTTTCCTTCATTGTGATCGACACAATCGCTAAGAAAACAACAAGCAATATCTCTCTCTCTCTCTCTCTCTCTCTCTCTCTTCCCTCAATTACGCTATTTTGATTAGGCGGAATCCTTAGGAAATCCCCCCTGCAATTACCAGCGGAGAGTGGCTCCGATAAATGAATTATTCCGGTTAGATGCTTTTTAATAAGTGTGCAGTAATTATGAGAAATATAAATTCAGCGGCGAAATTATTCGCATAGAAAATAATGTCGATTCTCACCGAGCGGGTGGAAGGGAGAACGAGGGAGCGAGAGAGGCAGACAATTTCTGGAAATGCAAATCCGAAACTGTTTATTCTGGACCTAGTGCTGGGGATTAGGGACTCCATTATCTTAGGTTACGCCTTGCGCCGCAAAATTTACATACGCTACTCTATCGTCACCTTAACTGCCTAATAAATACATTCGGCGGGCTTTGTCGAATCCCTTTTCCACGATATTGTCTGCTCTCGATGTTCCCTGGCCCTTATTAAAAATTTAGGTATGCTCGTTTGCTTTTTCCCCGCGTTTTGCCTAAACGACGTTAGGAAGAGTTACTCCGGACGGAATGTACATTCGGTTTTATTACGCGACGCCGCGACGATTGCATTAACTCGAAAGATTATTACATTTTCATATTTTTTCTTTGTTACCGCAAAATGGTGATAAACGTCGAGCCTTTCCGACATGACACGATGTGCTTCTTTTCCTTCGGGAACGCTTTATTAGAACGCGGTCTTTATGATTCATGAAACAATAAGGGCAATCAACCGGGAGGAAATTATTAAGGAGCCATACAATTTTTACAAGCTCATAAATCAAAACAATGCTCGAGCCGCCCTCGAGTAGCTGTTCACTCCAACTGACCGGAGTTGGCACTCACGTATGTTGAGATGTGTAATGGGACTGTGATATGTTTGGGCGGATGGGAAGAACACCATCTTGTTGTATTATGGAACGGTCAAGTGTAATTTTCATAAATCTCGTCACTCCAGGAAGGGCACTAATACCAGAAATTTCATTCTTAAACTTCCACCTGTAAAACTCTCCTTCGAACAAATGGCGTGTTGTAGAAATTGGCGAATACTCTTTCTATTAAAATCGGGCTAATAAGCTATTCAGCTTCGCTTTCACATCCTAAGTAGTAATCTGCGTATAACTGAGGAATTTATACGAGCAATTTGGATGTTGGTCATGCGATTTACCCCTCTTAGAAATTTAATAAACGCTGTAACGGCACCGTGTCATCAGAGTATTTTACGTCACGACCGAAGGAAATTATTTCGAGTTAGGTAAGTGACTACTGGTAGTTGGGAAATGGAATTTTTGTTATGGAAATTTACGCAAACTGAGTGAGTTTTGAAAAATAGGGGTTTTAATGAATTTTTGTAATTGACATTTAAATTTCTCATCTACATTACTGGTCCCTCGTAGTTTATGAATTACAATTTTACCTATAAACAATTAGAATCTTTGTCATTATGAGTCTGGCGAGACTTGTTCTATGAAGGGATGGTTCCAGAATTTACGGATTTAAAGATTTTGGCGTTCAATCCCGAATTGTAGTCAAGCGCAGCCAATATAGGCAAACTGAAATAAATTCATGCCTTTTAAGCCACATCATCCACTTCATAAGTCAGCGTTTACTATAGGCTTATATTTTATTGCTAATTTATTACGCAAACCACGATTTTATTACTCTACCCCTTAGCGAGAAAAAGGGGCTAATGTGACACAAGACTTAAGCCACAACATCCACCACATCTCTAGAACCGTAAGAGATATATACATAAACCAAGCAGCATATTTCATTGCCAATTTATTGCAGACGATAGCGACTAGTATCGCAATCCCAGAACCACCCCTTCAACCCTTAGCAATAAACTCACTCCCGGAATATCAGAAAAATTGTAACTAAAAATGCAAGTCCGTTAAATACAGCCTGGGATCTTTATTACTATTTAGTTTTTCATCTTCCAAAGAAATCGTGATTTATTGCTCTACTACTTAGCAAGAAAAAGGGGAGAATCTGACTTAAGACACACCCCCAACACTTAGTATCTCCGAACCCGTAAGAGATGTACATATACATAAACCAAGCGGTATATTTTATTGCCAATTTATTGCTGACGATAGCGACTAGTATCGCAATCCCAGAACCACCCCTTCAACCCTTAGCATTAAACTCACCCCCGAAATAACAGAATTATTATGCCGCTTGGTTTATGTACCTATATATGTCTTGCAGTTGTGTGCAAGGTTGTGATACAGGTGTGGAGGGTGTATCTTAAGTCAGATTATCCCCTTTTTCTGGCTAAGGGGTGGAGCAATAAAATCATACTTTGCTTGAAAGTTGAGAAATTAAATAGTAATAAGGAGCCCAGGCTGTATTTAACTCATACACATTTTTTGTTACAATTTGTCTGATATTCCGGTGGTGAGTTTAATGCAAAGTGTTTTAGGGGTGGTTCTGGGATTGCGCTACTAGTCGCGATCGTGAGTAATAAAATATGCCGCTTGGTTTATGTATATATCTCTTACGGTTACGGAGATACAGGTGTTGGGGGTGTGTCTTAAATCAGATTATCCCCTTTTTCTCGCTAAAGGGTGGAGCAATAAAATCATGCTTTCTTTGGAAGATGAGAAACTAAATATTAATAAAGATCCCAGGCTGCATTTGACGGACATACTTTTTTTTGTTAGAACTATTCTGATATTTCGGGGGTGAGCTTATTGCTAAGGGTTGAAGGTGTGGGTCTAGGATTGCGCTACTGGTCGAGATCGTCAGCAATAAATTAGTAATAAAATATAAGCCTATAGTAAATGCTGACTTATGAAGTGGATGATGTGGCTTAATAGGCATAATAATTTCATTATCCGTCATGATGGATATTCAAATTTAAATATTTTTCTTTTACGTCAGAGATATCCGGAAAATGTACATGCGTTTGGCATGTAAGATTGTTAAGAAGTATTTTACACACAAGGTAGTTTCATTACGCTAATAAGGATAAAAATGGTTAAGTGGTAGAATTTTGGTGAAAACTTAATCAAACTTTGCAAGAACGTATTCATTTCCCTTATTTTTCAAGAAATTATTAGATAGGTTAGCAGATACATCTTTTATTAACAGAATGTGTGTAAGCTCCCTGGGCCATTGCCAGTAATCCCTCATTTTCTACAGTCGGAATCCTTATTTACTGCGGAAAACATAAAACAAAACACATTCGCCTGCGTCGTGGGCGTCGCCAAGGACGTCGGCGGATAGCCGGAGGACTCGAATTGTGGGAATTAAATATAGGTGGAGCAAAAGGGAAGGAATCTTCAAGAATAGAAGTCGGCACACACACACACACACACACACATGGAGCGGGAATTCAATTTCGATCAGGACCCCGAAGGCAAAACGGTTAAGTCTCGACGTCTGTTCCATTCTCCGAGTAGGCGATCAACGTTATTCCGTTGGAAAGACTCCGTTTTGTTCTATTAGGACCAGGTCGGAAGTCTGAACATTAATAGAGGAATTATTTCCCAAAATGTAGACGAGAGCGCTCTAGTAGAGTCGTTATCAAATAATACACCCCTGCGGCATCTAATTGTATATAGGTAGCTATGCATGTGTGCAGCACAGTGATTGCTTTTAAACGGCGAAATTCATAATATGAATATATATGCACGTACACATAATATAACTGTCATGATTAAATCTTGACGTAACGACAACGAACTAGATAACGATGCGTTAAATTTTGAGTACGCCAGCTTTAAAAGTATTAGTCGTCTTAATGGGATTCAAGGGAAAGTCCACGATAATTCGATAATAACGGATTTCATTAAATGTTCGGAACTCACGACATTCAAGGCATCCGACCTAAACTTCAAAGGTTTTAACACGTTTCGGGTCCGCCTCATATAGCAGCCGACCGTTACAGAAATTGCCTTGTTTTTTTTAAGCGAGGTGTTTATCGCAAAAGAGATTCTCGAATCGCTACCCTGTTTCTTTTTGCCCTCGGTGCGAATGGAGATTTTGCGTGAAAGATTCCATTGTGCCTTTATATACATAGGTATGTAAATAATTTAAATAGGTAAACTCGAATACTTTACAAAATTTGGCGGAAACGCTGTTAACTACCACGATTTTCTAAATTAATGAGATTTTAAAATGATATGGTCGCGTTGCATGTCTTTCCATTGAAATCAGATGTGTGTTAAAAAGTTTTAAAAATAAAAAGTTTTCATATCATACCTATTTGAGAACTCAAAGCCACCTTTCGAAAAACTGGAGAAATAGCGTTAAAAAGGCAGACCCAGAAAGAAACTACCCAAATAACCACCACGATTATTTTAAAACCCAGCCTATTATTTCGGAACGGTTAATTGGAAAAGACGTTACTAATCGCAGTACTTCATTATTTACACCCTAAACTACTATTTAAACTAAATTCAAGCAAAGTTCATAACTTTTCTAAATAGAGAACGTTTTTCATAAATTGAATTACCCCCTTCCTCCTCGCTAACCAACCACATTCGAGCGTCCCTTAAAAGAGCTTAATCTGGAGCGATTTTTCCCTCTTCCTCTCTTCTTCCTTTCATTTCTACAAAGCCCTCGGTGTTTTTAAAGTCATCTCCCGAGTTTTTTCCCTATTTCCTGCGCATGAAAATCATTTCGAAAACATTTTATTTGTAAAGTTGTGGCTTTGAGATGCCCGCGATTAAACTAACAACGTGTTCCCGATCCCGTTCAAAAACCTTTTCAGAAATTGAAATTCAGCTTTCATTTCCTTTATTTCTCGGCTCCATTTTTTAGACTTTGAGATAGAGAGGGAGAGAGAGCAGGGGCGAGTGTGCACTTTTGATTAACTTTATCTCGGCGGGCCCTGCCCGTAATACCGCTAAATAAATCATGCAACGTTTAAAATATTAGAATCCTGTTACGTGGCGTCCGTTCTTTTCTTCCTGATGGGACTTTCGATATATGGATGGTGTGCGAGAATCAATCAGCCTCGTGTCTAAGCGACACGTTATTGTCTTTTTATTCACTTTATCGGATGATCGATTGGATTTGAGTTAGGGGAGACATCATTCGGATAGACATTTTTTCCTTCTTTCAAATCAATAGAACCGTTATACTCGATCACGAACCTCGGTTTCTTAATCATTTCGGGTTTCTATATGACAGCCAAATGTAAGTCACAAGTGAAACAATAATTTGGAAAATCTATTCCCCAATTTCTACAATTTAATTTTTATGGATCTCAAGAAAACAATTTGAGATATTTTTTAAGGTAATTTTTTTTCAAGTTGTTAATGAAATCTTGTGGATAGAACGAAAGTCAGCGTTTCAATTTGGAAAAAATATATTCTCTTCTTTTAAATTGTTACACGCGAGGCTTAATCAGGATAATAAATTTTCAATTTGGGAAAATTATTATACTCTGTTCTTACAAAGTTACGTTTCAATTTTATGTTTCAGATAATAATTTGAGACAATTTCTAGCTCACTTTCTGCAAATTATTATATAGTCTTATGGGTAGCAGATAGGCAAGCTTAACAATTCGGAAAAAAATATGCTCAATTCCTTCAAATTATATCACAGGGAATAATTATTATACGTATCTTTAAATTTTACCATCCAGGAAAATAAGACCTACAGATTGTGCCTATTCAACAACTAGTCTTTATTTTTACTTTCTCATATGATGTACTCATATATGAGGGAGTATTGTAATCGGGTCGATTTTTCGAAATTGATTTATTAGCATTTTTGAACGTTTTGAGGTCCCCTGAGTCAAAAAAACATGTTTTTGGAAAACCGTCTGTATGTATGTGTGTATGTGTGTATGCATGTCTGTGGTAGGATTTTCTCAAAATCAAAAAACCACAAACGGTCAAAACTTTGTATTTAGACTTTGTGCCATACCAGGACGTGAAAATAGGCTTTTCATTAAAATAGGCCAGGATAAAAGGGTAGTTTACTTTTGTCATTTTTCGGTTTTCTGAATTCTTCTCGACATTCACTCCAAGAATTTTTTTTAAACTTTGAATATTTATTCTACTATTATATATGTATAAAATGTTTCCTAGCGTTTTGGCTAAATGTTCTGTGAAGGGCACTTTATACTTGTCAATTTTTGGTTTTTTAAATTTTTTTCGAAATTCACTCCACGATTTTTTTTTAAACTTTGAATTTTTATTCTACTATTGAATATGTAGAAAAAAGTTTTCTAACGTTTTTGACTAAAACTTCTGTGAAGGATACTTTATATTTGTCGATTTTTGGTTTTTTGTATTATTATCATATTTATTATTATTATGTATTATATTTTTGGCTAAATCTACTCTGAGGAGTACTTAATAGGTACTTGTCGTTTTTCGGTTTGTTGCTTAAATTAACTCCTATATATGAGAAAGTACTCTGATGAACACACCACGATTTTTTTTTAGAAGGTTGTCGATACAGTTAACAAAATTGCATGAAACAAATCTTTCAATTTACCTTCTAAATTGAACTTACAGCAAAAGAAACTTTGTTACGGTCAAGACAAAATGAACCCTCACCGATTTTGACCTTCGTCGATTCCTTGATTAAACCCTGAAACCTTCGCGATTATCTTAACCCGGGGTTTATTCGGTTGGTGGGGCGTACCTCCTCAAACATCCACCCTTCTCCCTAACATTGAATCGATTATGAATGGGAACGACTCCAGGAGAGGGATCACCGGGAAACTTTTCATAAAGCTCAACGGTTATGGGATAACTTTTCAGGCCGTGGAAAGTTCCCGTTTCTATATTTCGTTCGGGGAGAAGTGGCAGGGGAGAGGAGATGTCCGCAAAAAATATTTACGAGGCTTCCTGCGAAAGAAAACAAGTCTCGATATTTTCGGATTACCTCTTTGAAAGAAATAACAAATATATATTTGATACTCCGGTTAGGGAGTCGATCCGGTATATCAGGAGTAAACGGGATTACTTCCTTCTTGGGAGGTTCAGATGATTGAGTAGTTCCAGATTCAAATGCGAGTAAAGAATTGTTCCAAAAGTTTCATTCATTCAAATACCAGGAATATTATTTAATTTTATGTAAAATAGAATTCTATATTTTTGCAAATATATCGTTATATGCTGATGTATTGGGGATATTGCGAAATTAGATAATGTGTGCAGGAAAACTGTTAAAGGTCATATGGGGTTAGTTCCAATTTTTAAATTAACACAATATACAGGGTGTTAAGGGTTTGACTGCCTTTATTTTAATAGGTGATAGTATTCATCAAAACAAACAAAAAACCTTATATAACGGGGGTCAAAAACCAACCGTTTTCGAGAAAGGTCGAGTTATTGTATCAAGGAATTTCACTACAACTTGGCAACACCGACAAGAAAAGATGCGTATACATGTAAACAGCTGTGCGGGGTCAGTGCTTTGCGCCGCGTGCGATAAATTCGCGGTGTTGTCACACCACATTATAGCCACTTTATCGAGTTGTATTGATTGGAAATATTTTTTTATTCTTTAAAGAAAAAAATGTTTTGTTAAGTAATTAAACATAATGAATTAAAACAATACATCTTATGGTCATTTCATGTACAAAATTATTTTAGATTCTTTAATAAAACTGAATTTTTACACCCTAAAATTAGAAGTTTGCTAATTTTTTTCTCGAAAACGGTTGGTTTTAGGACCCGTGTTATATAAGGTTTATTTTTGTTTATTTTGGTGAATACTATTGCCTGTTAAAATAAATGCAGTTAAACCTCTATCACCCTGTATAGCATCATTATGGGAATTTCATTCTTTGTAAGATTTAATCGAAAATGGGAAAAGGGAACATTGCAATCATTGTGTTCTTCTATGAGTTTCTTGTAGAATCTGTTCATTCATCTCTCTTCCTTAAAATTATACACATCGCGTCACACCGATACACATACTACATACACAACGCAGACGTAATACCGGATTCCTTTCCATTCCCTTCACTCGGAGCAAATCCGCCCAAATAACCATCACGAGGTCGGATGCAATCAGCTCGAATATTTTTCAAAATAGAAATTTTCCTTGTTGCGAGAGGGAACTTTCTCTCAGACACCATCATAAAAAGTCCCATTCTCCTCTTACATTCCTTAGAAATAATACCAGGCAATCCGTGAACATCAATTTATATAAGCAAGCAGAGCAGCCGAACGAACACTATTCCTTCTTCCCTCCCATCCATATCGCTCCTGATATTCCCCTGAAAAAAAAAAGAAGGAACGGCTACAGGACCCGTTTCAGGGGGAAAGCGAATACCTTCCATTCGGGACGTGGAGCGGTTTAAGGAATTTCGGTGCTGACAGGGGTGGGGCCGTTACCGAAATTATTTATTGCCACTTGCAACCTTATTTGGCACGGATGAAATGAAAGTTGGATTCTCTAAATTGAATTTGAGCTACCACATGTAATGATGATTAGCGATAATTCAGATATGCAGAAGACATGTGCTAGAAGTATTCACATTGTTTAATTTTTACAATTAGATGGCTTAAAGGTATAAGTTACTCATCATGTTTTGGAAATTTTCTCGAAATTTGGTTAAATGTACTTTTTTAAAACCCCAAATCTGAAATTGTAATATTTTCGAATTAGTACCACACAGTTTCATAACATTTTAAACTAAATCTTATTATCCCAATTCTGGGGTTAAATTAATTGGCTTAATACTTTTCTAGAAATACCTCAAAAAAATAGTTATTTATGGTACTAGTGTGTTATGTTGAAAATAAGTCACGCGAGGAGATTTATATCACAAGGCCGTAAGGCCGAGTGGTATAAATACTCAAGTGACTTAGGAGACATAACACGCGAATGGCATACAATGTTTTATCCAACAAGTGGATGAAATCTTTTTTTATTAGATAATAATTAATAAGCTTTGTGATCAAATTAAAGCTACCTGCGTCTCAGTACCCTATAAATGTCAGAATGACTTGACAGCGACTTTTTTACATTTTGGTTAAAGAGGTTATTTGTTTGGTTGCCACGGGCAACCATTAAATATATTAAATATGATCATGACTTATAATCCATAACTCACTATTGACTTTTGCAATATAACACACTAGTGTGTTATTTGATAGTCTACTTGTCTAAAATGACATTAATAATGGAAATCATCATGTGTTGGATAAAAATAGTAAAATCGTAACAAAATTAAAAGTTTTAAGTCAGTTTTACTCGAATTGACTTATAATGGGTTTTTGAGGTCGCCGAAAAAGACTGATCAAAAATGAAAATTTACAATTACGGAAATATTATGGTGGTCAAAAAGAAATCTTTAAAAATGATATAACTCTGCGAGTTTTAAAACAATTTTACACGGGATGACATATGAGGTGTCTGATATCAGTGAGAAATAGTTGTTTATAATATCTAATTATTTAATAAACAACTCATTTCATTGCATTGCAAAGAAGTTTTGCTCCCCATGGAAAATCTCATTTTTACTTAACTCAATGAAGACATAGATTTGCCCAAAAATTTGTTGCACCTACGGTTTTTCTTTCATTTCAAGGCAATACAAAGCTTTATTTTTTCAAAAATGAGTCTTATTTTGGGTAAAATCTTTCCATCTTCCCAATCTTCCATCCATCTCACATGCTCAAGAACATATAGTAAAAGTTACTTAGGTCTAGTGGTGGACACGAGACGAGACGAGACGAGGAACGACATGGTCTGGTCTCGCCTCGAAAAATTGTCAAAAATTATGTCTCGTCTCGTCTCGTCTCGATCTGGTACATGTCTTGTCTCGTCTCATCTCGTCTCGTGTCTCGAATTAAATAGACGTATGTAGATGGTACTTTTATAAATGTATACTTTTTTGATAACATTTACTGATTTTCTTCATGTACCTATACAGGTGTGGTAAAGTTGAATGTACATTAGTATTTTATTGATGTTATGTTTTGATAAAGAATATTTCATATTTAGAAAATATTGAATTTAAGAAATTAGATTATAGAGAACAGGTACAAAATCGAAAATAAATATCATTAGTAAATTGACTTGTTACTCTTGTTAGGATAAGAACAATAAAACAAAGTTATTGAATAAACTTATAAAATAAACTACATATCTTTATAAGGACAAATAGGAAACAAATATATGTGTATATTATATATTATATGTGAAGGTATCAAATTTTAGAAAAATGTGCTGGTAATGGTATACCCACCTTTCATTTTACAAACGAAAGAAAATTCCTAAATTGCAATTTCTTAAAATAAATTCGAGACTTCGAGACTTTTCGAGACGAGACGCAATTATGTCTCGTCTCGTCTCGTCTCGAACCAGTACTGGTCTCGTGTCCACCACTACTTAGGTCCCTAATTTTTCAAAGTAGTAAACCATGTCTGCATATCATCAGAAATTGTATTTGACAATTACATAACAATTATCTATTTTCTGAGTTATACAAGCTTTTTCGTAATGTCTATCTACTTAGGCGAGAAGTCGTTTTTGGGAAATTTTTATTTTCCACATTTCCAAGTTGAAAATTTTCACTTCGAACCCGGCCCTGCCGGGGAAGGCAGCGCGAGCCCAATATCTGAGATTCCTCATCGCATTCCGTGTGCATCGCGTTCAGCTTACAACTCATTAGTTTTTTATCTTTGTCGACTCCAGGAAAATGGTCCTGACAAATGATTCCGATCCATTCAGTTTCAAAAACGTTACTCTGGCGACGTGAAACGTTGGGCGCATTTATTTTCGGTGCCGTTTTAAATTGTTAGATTTATCGATGGGAGGGAATGAAATTATAGTGCGGGCCCGTATAATAACGACGAGACCTCAGCGATCGGATGAGGAGTTCCCCGAAACTTTGTCCTCCATGAAATTGAGGAGGTTCGCCGAAACTTAATCAGATTCTTTTCGACTCTCCCGTTTTAATCGCGCGGAGTGTAAGGCGCTAACATGATGAACTTATAATTGATTGATTAGAGACTCATCAACAAGAAGTTAAGAGTTGATAACAGCTAATCCATTAAGATGAAATTAATATTTTTTAACTCCAATTTTTCTTTTTTCGGTTAGCTTTGTGAGTGTGGTTTATTGGGTTAATTATCTGGATCTCCTTTTTTTCGCCGTCGTATGTAGGGCGGTCCGAAAATAAAAAGCTATGAAATAACACATAAATCAAATTAAAGTTCTCAACAACTCTTAAATACATCATAAATTGATTAGAAGCGGAAAGAATGCGAGGCGAATAAGTTTCCAAACAAAGTTTCCGAAAAGCGAAATGGATCCCTGTGCTTTTATCAGGAAAGGTTACTCCGCATTGACTATATTGAACCGGTTTATTGATACAGACACTTGAAATGCCACAGTAGTAGGGAAAAGTACGAACACATTTTCCGATATACCGGGAGAAGTTCCTTACCCTCTGAAAGCTTATTCATCGACACTTTTATTGAAATTGATGTCCTCGCAGAATAGATATGCGGGGCTCTCGTTGATCCTAATGTTTCTTCTTCGATTATTGGGGATTTCGCGCTTGTTTTCTTTGATATTTCGATTCTCATATTCGCCCGACTACTATACACGCCACCCATTCGATATTCGTAAAAATTCTTCAGGCGAATGCCATAAAAAATATTACGATGTGTCACATTTGGAACAGCCGATGAACCGATATCGATACTTCCCGCGGAACTGATTTATTATTTATTTGATATTCCGTAGATCCAACGGAATAACTCTTCCGTTACGTGCTCTTTGAGAATGATTGAAGGCGTTCTCTATTATTTTTTATCAGTACAATTATAGAATGCATATTATTGATTTAGTTCGATCAACTTTATTTTTCGAAATCGATTACGTTTGCAGTCAAAGCTCACATGTCTGGAACTTATTCCATATATTCTCCGAGGAATAAAATAGTAAAATTGCGAGACTCTTAAAGAGATATACAATTCGGAAACAGCGTTTTATTCGTAGCTTACTTTTAAAATAGCCGTGTCAGCATCAAATCCTATTGAGTGTGAAATGTGTGGTTTGGTTTCTTTAGGAGAAAAGGTGAAGCTCCTGCACAAATTCTTCACCCGGTTATGGGGAATATTTGCGAAATGTTCTCGAAAAGCGAGGATCCCCGTTGATCAATACATATTTGAAATCTCTATCACAAAGGGTCTACATAAAGAAGTGACCAAATTTCAGCTCATTAGACGTAAACTTAAACTCAAAAAATAATTTCAACATAAATCGTATTGTGTTAGTAGTATTTGATTGTGATTTGCAAAATTAGATTTTTTCGTTGGAGGGTTTTTAAGTTCACCTGCACCATAGTATTTTTTCAAAAATTATTGGCGGGAAAGTCAATTTCTGTGTAAGTTTTTATTTTTTAAATTTTTTACTTAAAACTTCAAAAATTAATAATTAGCCCAGGCTACATACTGAAAAATTACAGTTTTCACGGCATGTGAAATTCATGTTCTACAGATATCTGAAAGTTTTAAATGGTAGGGGGGACCTATAGAAAGATCGCTGTATGACCATATACAGCTAGAATGTCCCTGTTTTTTATAAACAATGGGTTGAAGTGTGGAACTCGACTTTTTCCTCATAGAATTTTCCAGTTGCATTTTAGAGAAAAATGGTCTAGAGGAAAGTTGTAGAGGATAAAAAGACGATTAATTTGTTTTTTAATTATAAATAAAGAATTGAGTTATTAGCAAAAAACCATCAATTTTTCATTATTTTATAAATATCAATAACTTTTGCAATAACAGTGATAAGTGAAATGTAATACACGAATTATGAACCCTATAGGGGTCTTTATAAGTGTGCAAAATTTCAGCCAGATCGGGTTATTAGTTTACGAGATATCTTATTTGTTTATCCCAGATACTCAATGTTTAAACAATTGAACTTGCCCAGGCTGCAATCCTACAGATATTTAATAAGGTGGAATAGTTTCCTTGAATTCCGAACTATATGTTAAGTTTGGAAACCACCTCTTTTTTTATGAAATTGTTGTTAAAAAAATCATTTTAAAAAGGAGCTAATTTTTTTGCTTATAAACAAATTGAATAACTTTTTTGTGTATCGTTACACACGTTTTTAATAAATTGCATTGAAAAGGTGGTACAACAACCTTTAATTTAAAAAAAAAGGTTCTACTGTCAGTAGAAGCCGAGATAAGCAAATAATTAGCCCCCTTTTAAAATGTTTTTTTTTAAAACAGTTTCATTAAAAATGAGTTGGTTTTCAAACTTAACGTATACTTCGGCATTTAAGGAAACTATTCCACCTTATTAAATATCTGTAGGATTGCAGCCTGGGCAAGTTCAATTGTTTAAACATTGAGTCTCTGGGATAAACAAATAAGATATCTCGTAAACTAATAACCCGATCTGGCTGAAATTTTGCACACTTATAAAGACACCTATATGCTTCATAATTCGTGTATTACATTTCACTTGTCACTATTATTGCAAACGTTATTAATATTTATAAAATAAAATAAAATTCATGTTTTTTTTTTCTAATAACTCAATTGTTTATTTATGGATTTTAATTTATAAAAAACCAAATTAACCATCTTTTTATTCCCTACAACTTTCCTATTGACCACTTTTCTCTAAAATGCAACAAATTCTATGGGGAAAAAATCGATTTTCCCACCTTAACCCATTGTTTATAAAAAAAACAGGGACATTCTAGCTGTATATGGTTATACAGTGATCTTCCTATAGGTCCCCCATACCATTTAAAACTTTCAGATATCTGTAGAACATTAAATCAACTTTTTTTTTTGTAGCCTGGCCGAAATATGATAGAATTATTACAAATGACATAACATAAGCAAATGAATATATACAAATATGAAAATATTGACCGAAATCCTACATAGGTCAGGCATTCAGGTGGACGATGTGCTTAAATAGGTTTCCCATAAAAATGACATTCGAAATAATAAAAAGTCATTAAGAAGTCGCTTTTAATGTTATATACAAACACATATGATTTCACTTGGTATTGATGATGAAATATTTTTGCTCCTTTTTTTGAAAAAAAAAATACATTTTTGTTCCTTTTCCTGTTATTTAGCAAAATTTTACATTTTGTTGAATTTATGGTAAAGCATCATTGCATGTTAGCTTGAGTGACGAGGTGTCCCGGATAGTGTCCTTTAAGGGCGGTGAATTTCTCTAAGCGACATTTCGGTAAATAATTCCACAAGACAAAGGGCTTAACATGCGGCCTTCCTCTAAATTTGTTCCACTGAAATAATAAAAAAAATACGTAGAAATGTGTAATTATCAGAAATGGTGTCGCAATTGTTTTAATTTTTTTTTTGGATGGTGTGCCTGGCATAATTGCGACGTTACATGAGAGATTACTCATTTTTCTCGTGGCAACATTGTCCGTACACGCGAGCTTCAATTCCGAGTGATATAAAAAGGGAATAAAACCTCCTTGGGTCGAAGGTGTGTGAATTCAGAAATTAGACCCGTCAACATACTTGCGCATGTTTCATTGTTTTAAAAGGAGGGCACATGGAGCCCGGTTTTACGGCACGTGAACTCGAAAAGTCGATTCCCCCTAGGTTTAATAAAACTATAAAACGCTCTAAAGGGGGAAGTGAACATTTTTACAGCGCCGATAATGCCGCGAAAACAGTAAAAAAATTTTGCTCGCTAGTAGGTTTTACGAGTTGTTTGCGTTCCACGTCACCACATATCAATAACAAGTGATAATATGGAATTGCGCATAAACTGTGGCGATTCTCGTGTCGTAAAGTACAGGCATGGCCTAGTTGGGCATAAAGAGGCGAGAGATACGGTCCAAGTTTCCAAATAAAAGATAAGGACCCTTCAGCCTGTGCATACCCGACGATCTCACCGTCGAAATACAGTTCCTGAAAGTTCGACACTTCTACGCTCTCTACTTGTCAGATGGAAACTTCGATATGAGATTTTTTTTAATAACTTTTATATGTAAACACGTCCGACTCGAAACTTCCGACATTGAAATCATATACTTCATTATTCCGTACGATTTTCGCTTAGGATTTCGATTTTATTCTCGGCGAGAAGGGAAAACTCGGTTTTGATTTAAATCGGAAGTTCTGTTTGTTTTCGTGTAAAAAGTTTAATATAGGACCCAAAAAAAAAGAAATCGGAATATTCATCCACTTAGAGTCAAACAATAAAACCTTCAGCAAATACCGATTTACAAATTGTTAAAACGAAAAATACATTTTAGAGCGTAATGAAACTCCTCGTTTTTAAAATGTACGCACAGTCATCCGAACCCGAATTACAACGCACTGAATTTGATCGGATTTCAAGTAAATATGAGCGACGATAAAACCGATCGTTTGTTTTTAAATTGCTTCATTGTACGAACACCGAATACAACAACATCGCCGGTGCATTCATCGGCATCTATTTCAGGGGTATACCGCCCCTCTAAGTTCTCATAATACTCATACAAGAACTCTCCATTGTTTTTGATCTCGTTTCACGCCAACAATTACGCCGTAAATAATCTCATTACAAAACTACTCTAGGGGAGTTCAGATAAAATGCACAATGGGGCCAACGATCACTAGACGGTTTATATTGTCACGAGATCGACGACGAACTGACGAATACTTCCGATCGCGTTTTATTCTCCCTTTATTGAATACTAGCAGGATTTAAAAGTTTTTGATTTACGACTAAAATTACTGTCTAAGCTGATTTTCTGATGAGTTTCGATAGAAATGCCAACGATTCCGTTATTTCAACATCCAGAACTCTCTTCAGTTTTCATGTGTTTAAAAGATATTTACGAGTAGCTTTGAAACCTTCTTGTCTTGAGGCCAAGACAAGAGGCATATCGAAGTAGAGGGCGACCCCGAACAAGATGGACGGATGACATTATGAAAATTAGGATGAACTGGATGCAAGCTGCACAAAATTGGGAAGAGTGGCAAAATTTGCGGGAGGCCTATGTTCAGCAGTGGACGTTACAATAGGCTTATTGATGATGATCATGATGATTTGAAACCTTCAATCCAATTTTTTATTTGAAACGTCTATGCAAACATAGTGGTGGGATGGATTGTGAATTTATTCTTCTGAATATTTTACGCCAGCCATTAATTATTAAATTTGCAGACATATTTGCGGTTAAATGAAAAATTGATGTTACAACCCAGACAGCAAAGTCTTAAAGATATCAGTTTATGCGTTTTTTATGCCTGGACGCCCTAAGACATAAAAAGTACATCTATGAGACGTCCATATCCGGACGTCCTAAACACGTCTAATTTACGTCGGTTTTAAGCCTGATCTTTTTATGCCTGAATTGGACGTCTTTAGGTCGTCCATTTCTGGATGTCTCTAAGATATCCAGAGCGGAATGTCATAATGACATCTAATTTTCGTCTATTTTATGCCTGCCCTTTTTTATGCCTGAAGTGGGCCTCTTTAGAACGTCCAGTTTTGGATATCTGTAAGATGTTAAAAGGCGGACGTTTTAAGGTCTTCTGATTTACATCAATTTTATGCCGGCTCTCTTTTATGCCAGAAATGAACGTCTAATTCTGGATGTCTCTAAAATGTTCAACATCTGACGTCGTAATGACGTCCAATTTTTGTCGTTTTGATGCCTGACCTTTTTTATGCCTGAAGTGGACCTCTTTAGGCCGTCCAGTTTTGGATGTCCCGAAGATGTTAAAAGGCGGACGCCTTAAGGACGTCTGATTTACGTCAATTTTATGCCAGATTTTTTTTGCCTGAAGTGGACTTCTTTAGGACGTCCAGTTCTGGATTTCTCTAAAATGTTCCAAGCAGACGTCTTAATGACGTCTAATTTACGTCAATTTTATGCCTGATCTTTTATATGCCTAAAGTGGACCTCTTTAGGATGTCCATTTTTGGATGTCTATAAGATACTAAAAGACGGACCTCTTAATGACGTCTAAAGACGTCCTTAAACCGTAAATCGGACGTCTTAAAGACGTAGGGTTTTGTAACAAAAGCCCTAAAAAAGATGTCTTTGAGACGTCATTGCAGATTTGGAGTCGTCTTTTAGATGTACATCGGACGTTTTTAACCATCCTTAAGACGTAATTCGGACGTCTTTAAGACTTTAATTGGACGCCTTAGAGACGTCTTAAAGACGTAAATCAGATGTATTAGAGACGTCTTAGAGACGAACCGTTGTAACACCCCGTAGGGCTGTTTTTTTTTTGTATAAATTTTGTTTTATAGGTTAGATTAAGCCAGTTGTCCCTTGGAACTAATCAATAATATCGAGCGGTTAAGCGATTTAGTAAAGGATTTATTATTTAGATTGAATTTTAAGAAATATTAAAAAGAGTCAGGCGCCAGTCAGTCGCAATTTAATATCGCCTAGAAAAACTTGCACAAAGTCACGTACGGGTCTATTGTTTCGCCATACATTGTAATTACGCTGAATTGAAGAAAAGTCATTGTTACCGTCAAAATTGCTGACTAAATTCGCGTAATAGAGGGCGCCACGTACCGGGTGGAATTGAAATAGAGTGCGCCACATACCGGGTACGTTAAGAAGAAAATGGGAGTGGTTAAATAATTGCACCAATTAGATTTAAATAATTTTGAAAATCTTCACGAGTCTCCGTGAAGAAAAGAATTTTAAAAGGAGTCTTCTGGGGAGATTCGTCGCGTTTGGACGCGTCTGCCTCGCGTTTTAATATTGAGTTGAGTTAAGTTAGAGTAATTTTGGGTTCAATTTGAGTTGAGTACTAGGGAGTACTTGTTTTTTTGAACGTGTCCAGAAGACCGAGAGAGTCCCGTAAATTCGTCGCCGTACTTTCGCGTGTCGTTGTTTTGTTGTTCGCCGTAGGATAAACTGCGTTGTAAAGTCGGTTGAATAAGTCGGTAATTATTCATATAGGTACGTGAGTTTTTCGAGAGTGACGCGTGGGGCCATAAGTCGCCCGGATCGTTTTAGGCGCCTTTCTGCGACGGCGAGACGTCCTGACTCTCAATTGGAGTTCCGGTAAGTCGAACTTTGTCGACTCTTGAGTATATTGCCTGTCACCGGCCTTTGCCTATGTTCACCCCCTCACATTTTGTTCGCTAAGGGACAACTGCATAGTTTATTTCCTGATTTAGTAAGTTAAAGGGCACTTGCTTGATTGATTGTTGTTTTTTTGTAGTTCCTCGTTTGCGTTCAGACATTTCAATTTATTTTCCGTCTTATTCAGGTCATTGTTTTTAAATTGTATCAAAAAAAAAATTTTACATACTACGCTCGAGTTTTGTATTTTTTTTTTTTTTTGCTCTGTGGTAATTTTCTCCTTTCACTTTTGTATTTGCCTTTTTTTTTGTTTAATTATATACCTTACACGAATACTTCGAATTTCTTTTATAAATTCCCGAAAACGTAATTCCCTTACGAGTAAAGTAGGCGTGTGTAAGCCCTACTACCTGTGTCTCCTTAGAATAAGCCAAGGCCGGCTCGGACATATTTTATTGAGGGTTGTTGTAGTGGATCAACCCCCCTGATATCTCCCAACCCCTCGGAGATTCAGGAAAACTTGAGTCAGAAGACTCAAGAATCCATTACTGGTGGCAGCGAAAAGTATACGAACACCAGCGGGTAACACTGGGCCGCACCGATCGATTTAAATCAGTACCATTGTCAGTTTTATCTAAGTTTATAGTTCCGGTACGGCCCCAGCTCGTTACACCGTTTTGTAACAAAAGCCCTAAAAAAGACGTTTTTAGGACGCCATTATGGATTTGTAGACGTCTTTAAGACGTACCGAACGTCCGCAGATGGACGTCTGAAATATGACTTTTAGATATCTTTGTGCTGTTTGGAAAATTATCAAATATCTGCGCCTTATAATTAGAAAATTGATTCGCTGATTTATTACATCGTAGTGAAATACGCATGACGAGTTCCGTCGCAGAGTTCGCAGGTGTATGTGTTCGGCCACGAGCCAATTTAATTCAATTAAACGTGTAATGAAATGTAGAATTTATTAAACAGTACCGGCCAATTAAAAATTCGCGTATTCGAGATCGTCATCCGTCGTCAGTAAATCTCCACTGAAATGATCGTAATCTAGAAAATTCACTTCGACTAGAGACTGTAATGGAATGTACTTAGTTAAACAGAGAATTGAATTGGAAACTTACCGAGTTTCTACACCCTCATTTATCAGGAACCCGAGGAAACTGGATTTCGATTCTTTAATATACATAACTCCCCGAGCGAAGTTCGTGATTAATTTAGTTTCTGTTAGTTGTGATAAACTCACTTTAACGATACAGATAATTTAGATGAATGGAAAGAAGTGAAGTTTTAGTGATGAAAATTGTACAATGCCTTAACGGGAGAAACTTTGTGAATAATCTCGACATAAATTTGTTATCGTAAACTACAGCGACAAGCATTGCATTTAATGGAGAACGGGGGTGGTAGTTGGAAGGGAACGTGTTACAGGGTTACTAACAAAAGTGTCAGAATGATACCATGAGATCATTTAAATTTATAATTAGAGTAGGCTATGATTTTTAAATTAGGTTGGCAACACCAACTGCTGACAGTTTCATTTGAATTGTCAAAGTGACGTTCCAAAATGTTTAATTTAGATCATAAGATTTTTCTTACGGGGAGTTATTTTAAGAACGCCGAACGGCAAGAAAATGATGAATGGAAGTATTCCATACAACGGTGCGTAGATGATTTCCAAAATATATTCCCTAATTTTCCCCTTGAATACCCAAAATTGGTTCAACAAATCTATCAATGTGTGGAGAAGTTCCGTAATGTGGGGACTGTTGGTCGAAAAGCAGGTAGCGGAGCCCCCAAAAAAGGACCCCTGAGGTTATGGCAGATGTTGCATTACGAATGGAATAATCTCCTAAAAAATCTCTCCGGAGGCTTGCACAGGAGACTGAACTTTCTTATGGAACTTGCCAAAAGATTTAAATCACCCATATAAAATAATGGCTGTTCAAGAGCTTCTCCCAAAAAATTTTGGTGTTCTAATGGAATATTGACAATGATTTTTAAATAACTTGAATGATAACAACATTTTGGATATTACGTTTTGTTCGACGAGGCATGGTTATATAAACAAACAAAACATGCGTATTTGGTCCACAGAGAATCCCCATGAGTTTGTTCAGTCTCCTCTTTATTCGCAGAAAATTGGTATTTGGTTGGCAGTCTCCAGAACACGCATATTTGGCCCTGTTTTGTTGAAGGAACTATCAACGCTGAGAGATATCGGCATAATTTACTTGAACCGTTTTTCCAAAATCTTTACGACAACGAACTATTGCATGGGTACTTTCAACAGAATAATGCTACAGCTCTCAAGACAAGACAAACCATGAAAAGAATTCACGAGTTTTACGATGATCGAGTAGTGGAATTTCCTCCCCGAAGTCTTGATTTGTCTATCCTAGATTATTTCATTTTCCCATACCTTAAAAATCCCGTTTTTAAGAATAATCCCCAGAATCTTGAAGAACTGCAAGGGGCAATTTTTAATGCATACAACACCGTGACTGTTCAAATGTTGGAAAATGCGTTTGGAAATATGAAATGGCGAGTTAACAGTTGTATCTAAGCAAGAGGAGAACACTTTGAGCATTTTCTTTAATTTTCAATAAAACTGCATTACTTTCTAGATCAAAAAGGTCTTAAAGGTCAAAATAATTATCAAAATGTTTACATAACCTCTAATTTGGTTGGTTGAGAGTAGTTAACGTCTCCTTAACCTCTAATTTTTGTGTGTGTGTGTGTGTGTGTGTGTGTGTGTGTGTGTGTATGTGTGTGTGTGTGTGTGTGTAAGGTTTATTTGGCCTGCGCTGCCAGGGCGATCCAGCCAATTCTCAAACTTCTCGTTTCAACCTCTAATTTACACAGCGAGTCACTTTGACAATTCAAATAAAACGAGTAGGTTATGGAAGTTGGTATTGCCAACCTAATTTAAAAATCATACCCTAGTAGAATTATAAATTTAAATGATCTCATTGTATACTAAATCACTCACTATCAATGTTGGTGTATACGAGTACAAATCATTTTTTAAGCTTATATTAAACAAACTCACGATATGTAACTTTTGATGTGGAGTTGGGTACTTTTTAATTTACGTATGTCAATTGTATAATTCAATGACCATCTCAGGGTTTTCCCGGTCCAACTTTCTCGGGATCCGACCGTGCGAATAGTAGTAATTCATCCAAAAGTATGTACGTGTCAGGGAGTGAGAAGACTCTAAAGGCGACCGTAAACTTTGGTTTTTGGAGTTGATCGCCCGGAAAAACAAAACCGTGAAAAACGAGCGTCGTAAACATTCCGATGCAGATGTCGTCGCCCGACGTTTCCTCCTTTATCGCGTTTTCATTAAGGGAGGCCCACCCCTCCGCGCGGCTTATAATCTTCGACTTGAAAATTTGGAAATTTTCACGGACGGAAATTTACGGGCTCGCCCGTCGTCGCCGGATTTGCATTTCTCGGCGGACAGGAAGGGCCGCGCCGCCGTGAATTTCGCCGGACTCGTCAGATGAAATTTATAACGAGGAATATATAAGGATGTTGGTAATAGGCGCCGTCGCTTAATAAGCAGAAGAGGTCGGAAATGATAGCCTTTAGGGCTCTAATTATTTCCTGGCGCGTTCGCCTTCCGCCTTGCGATCCACCCCTCGCGAATTCATCAAAAACTAATTCTATTTTCCGAACGGGTAAATTCGACCCGGCGAGGTATATACTCCGAGGTACCTACGAGTAACCCGGGTGAGATCGAAAAAGTTGCGTGGAATATCATAATTGTACTTCCTAACAAGAAACCGAGGAATTAAGGGAAAATTATGTATTGGGCGAATTCGCCAAAAATTATATTTCTTTCTTGAAGGTATTTATTGAAATATAAATTGATTAAAAGGAGAAGAGTTGATCATATTGCAATTTATAAAAAAAGCCTAGGCTTTATAAATGGGGCTTAAACCCAATGCACTATTCTGCCATATTAGAATTATGATGTAATGTCAGGGAGTTCAGAATATCTGTGTTCTGCTGGGGTTACTTAAATTTAATAATTACACAATTTTTGTTATCAATTTGAAGTATGCCTTTTATTTCAACTAATATAACTTCTTTATTCGTTTTAACTCCGGGGGTAAATAATTTGATGGATCAAGGTTGAATTGAGTTTTTTTGGTTCTCGGTCTCTTTTATAATTATATTTTTTCACTTAAATAGCTTATAGGAGAGCACGGTATTAAAGCTAGTAAGGAAAATTACATTTTTAAGTATTTAAAGAGAAACCTCAATTTTATATTGAAGATGTAATGTTTTAATTAAACTACATAAACTAGAAGTGTACAAACGAGATTTCATCGCCTAAACTTAAAGTTATAAGCTTCAACTAGAGTATCATACTTCTTTAACAGGAAAAAATAAATTTTAGATAAATAATTAAAATTAAATTTTATATTCCCATACATCTTTACATTTCAATATTCATCATTTCAGCTTTAAAGCCGCCGCCTGATATTGACATTTTGTTGATGTAGTATGACCATTCCTTTATATTTCAATCGAATATCTTGACTATTAATAATTCTGTCAATAATCGAGTCAATTGAATCATTACTTCTTAAACTAAGTAATTAAACCTAAAATTTGGTTAAACAAATTCTTAATAATATAAATAACAATTAACGCGAAAAGGAATAAATTTAGTAATAAAAGTTTAGATGAAAATTTAAATTTTTCATTTGAAGTAATTCTAGTTATGTAAGTGAATAATTAATAAGAATTAATAATTCCACAACTAATTGCTTTATAATTATTTGTGAAATTGTGTTAATTGAAAGTTATTCTGTAATTTTAAAGAGCATAATTATCTAATATATATAGAGTGCATTATAGATAAACTTATATAATTTTTAAAAAATTCTTTATTTGGTTGTAAAATATTTTTTTTTATTGTAGAACCTACCTCTAAGATCATTTTTCACAAATATTTGAGATTAGAATAAATAAATAAATAAAGCGCCCATCAGAAACCAGTTTGCCAAAACTGTCATTATACTTTCTCATACACGCTTGATATCACAATACATATTTAAAGCCTAAAGAAAAATTTTCAGGCAAAAACTGAAGAACCGCAAAAATAAAGTGTTCTTTAGAAACGATTTAGCTAAAACTATTATTATATTTGATTTTACATTTTTGATAGTAGATTAAATGTTCAAAGTTAAGAAAGAATATTAGAGTGGAATGTGAGAAATTTCCAAAAACAGAAAAGTGACAAGTGTAATGTTAGAACATTTACTTGAAAATATTATTGAAAATTATTAGATTTATTTGATAATATTCACGGAAAGTTACAAAAATTCATTTAACAATTCTCAAGTAATGTTCTTCGCAGCACATTAATTTCCTATTATTTGTAATGAGGCCATAAAACATTCAACAGACAATATTACCGATGCTATCAACATCATAGCGGTAATAATCCTCAGAGTATTTATTTGAATTATTGAGAATTGCTATTTTGCGTTTTTCTCAAACGAGGTGACTTTTTATGTCAACATATTGTAACAATTTAGGAAATAATATAAATAATAAATACTTGAGATATAAAATTTAATGACCTCTTAGGTTGACTGTGGGAAAAGTACAGTTCATGGTTAAATATTTTCTGCTATTAACTACTTTGTCATTAAAAGGCAACCGGACAAAAATCCCAACAAGAATTACAATAAACAAGTGACGAGTAAATTTGCGTAACCGTCGGATAAAATAACATTTTTTGCACCTTTCGAAACGCCTAACCGACAAGCATCACTGTGATTATATTTAACGTAACGCCATCACATGCAACCAAATTCAACAGAATTAAATTCAGACGTGACCCTTATAAAACGGAGTCGCCCATCGGCCACGGGAACAAGGCGTCGGTCACATTCCCCAAAAATAAACTAAGACATCATCGGGACGTACGTATATGTATAATGCAAGAGGACGACACACACATGCTTCCCGAACAGCTTGAACATATTTCATAGTTTCCGTATGACAAGTAAATTGCGCGAGTCGCGGGAGAGACGGGCTCCCGTCTAATTTGACCAATTCCATTTACCGCTGACTAAGTGAATTCTCGATTTTGCCGGACTCGAGGACAAGTGGATTCCTTACGGTAATTGATGGGATTCCGACTGGGGGGGAGATCGATGATTTTATTGTCATTTGTTTTAAGGCATTTAAGGGACGTCTCGGCGATCCAGGGGGAATTCTTCAAAGGGCGGACCTCTTGCTTTGACCGGAATAACGGAATTTTAAGGCTTCCTACTTCATAGGTACATATTGCCGCCCGTGTTTATAAGGGAAAGTGACGGTTGTTCGAGGAAACCTCTCGTGCTCGCAAGTGGTTTATGTGTAAGTTATAGGGCGCGAGTGGGAATATTTATTGTTTGATTGATTATGAAGGAACGTTGGAAATGAAATTGATTACGCTGAATGAATTACACTAAAGGTTCCTTTTTAATATTTTGTATTTGTATTACCTACTATGTTGCTGGGCAAGAGCTGTCTGGTGCCACGTGGTCGATTGATCAATCTTGCTCATCTTACTTACCGGGAAGCAAAGACTAAGGGGCAAATTTATAAACGTCCCTACCATACTATCCTCCTACACTACAATTTTGCTAGATTGTGGGGTAAGCGACACTAACCCTACAATATGGTATTTTAAAATGCGTAAATCGTCGTCCTAAAATTGTAGGGAAGAAACTTGTGGCAACACCGTAAATTGAAGGAGCTCTAAATAGTTTTGTGTTTTGTTCACTACTATTCACGTGTTCCATACTTGTACGCTGACAACCCAATGTCAACGTTTGGTATTCGTTAATGTTTTGTATTGTACAGCGCATAATTGAACTATTGATGGGATTGGTAGTCCTCGATAGTCTCTATCCACATTATTTCCATAAACCATTGGAAATATCACATTTCTAATAATGTCTCCATCGACTCGAGACCTTTGTTTCATTTCATTATTAGTCAACCTTTCCAGAGGATTGTTTCTATGCCTCAGGTAGTTACTAAAATGTAATATAATTTTAAATACATGTTTGTATGTACCATCATATAATTATGTAATTATTACACTAACTTCAACGATTCCATCTAATTATTACATTAATCTCCTCACCGTGGAACTACTAGTATACTTCGTCTTGAACGTATTGCACAAATTCATCAAAATTCTCATCATCATAGGTAAAATACACACCAAATCGAAACACACGTTAATAGTAACGACTCCAAACCACTACAAACACTTAAAATAACATAACAAATCGAAATATAGGTTATGTTGTGACACTACACAAATTTAAGGGACTATTAATGACCACTACAATTTTCCTACATTTCTAGGACGATTCTAGTGTTAGTGACGTTTATAAATTCTGTTTTGAGGGAGGTGGGCATGGCCACTTAAAATCAAGGGAGAAATTAAGTGTAGGGACGTTTATAAATTTGCCCCTAATTGTCATACCTCTGGTAACATAATGGTCGCTTGAAAAGTCAACGAGTGTTGACGCTAGCTTCAAAATTATTTAAGGGAATTTTAGGTGAAGAAATCATGATTTATTGTGATCGAATTTAGGGAACTTTTTACATAATTTAATCATTGAAATTAACAGGCGTTGTTTTACAAAAGAGAAAAACAAGTCATAATTAAGAGCGAGGATAGTTATGTAAAATATTATTGGATTGTTTTAACGTTCGCACACGAATCTATAACATAGCGACCGTTTCACGTTACTAGAGGAAAACAATTACGATTGAACTTGAGCCGGTCAAGCTCAATTCTCCATACTTAGTTGACTAAGCATAACACGACGTCTAGGTAACGTGATAACAAACGATTCTCGAGAAGTTCAGTCTAGTGCAAGGTAACACAACAAATAATATCTCATTTAACCAAGGTAAAACAAGATGTATAAAAGCTCTGAAATTTGGGACGATAAATTAGTATACCAAATATGCTCAAAAACGACGTGTGTTTTTGGTCTTGATTTACGTCACCCTAATCTACAAGCTCTCACGTTACGCCCTGAGATTTATACGAGATCTTCAAGCTAAGAAAACGTCTAACTTCGAGATTTTCAAACCCGGATCTGCACGATACGCCCTCAGATCCAACCCCGGAGAAGTACGTCACGCCCTCTCTCCACACGACTAGAACTTCAACCTCAGACCTGCACGTCAAGCCCTCAGGTCACATCGGAGGGCACGTCAAGCCCTCTCTCCATTCAACTAGAACTTCAACTCCAAGAACTTCAAGAGATCACGTCACGCCCTGATCTCCAATCTACGAGACCGTCTTCAGCCTTACAATTTGGAGGCAAGATTCATCTCCGCTGCCATCCACGAGCTACGAGAGATCTATACATTCCACTCTCTATAGAGACCACTTCACACTTCGTTCAACGAGACATCATGAAACACACTAAATATATGATTTTAAAGCCTACTCGCTTTGGAGAGCTATCGATTCGTTACCCTAAAACGAATCATACTTTGGATTGTTAAAAATAATTGCGAGTGTTGCGATTCAAATAATGTGCGGCAGGAGATTGAGCTCTTAATTTTTACGTAATTCGAGTCGTTTCAAAAAGAATTATTTAAATTCTGGGCGACCGACCACGGCCGCAGCTACCGTTCCGTTTGCTCGGGGGCGACTGTAAACTAAACCGCGTGCGAAGGCAGAGAAAATCCAAAACTCGGCAAGAATCCCGCATACCTGTCATATAATGCGGGCGGCGACTCTGGGCATTTACTCATCATTGTCACTACAAACACATCCGTCTATATTTCCGCTGGATATTAAAACGGGATGCCTTTGGGGACCGTCGAGGCGCAAATTAAAGAAGACGCCCGGCGTATCTAAACCGATCTAACGGCCCTTCCCGGATATGGGTCAGGCGTTAAGTATTTCATTAAGGGCGGCATTCGGCGTGATTCGCTGCAATTCCAGCAGCTTTGGAATGCCTCAGACGACGCCCTCCGCTGAATACACCTTGAACGGAGAGAACGTACGCGCGCGCTCGATATTATGCCTGATGGGTAGGTATTCGAAAATACCATATTTAAATTCAGTATTAGCCTTGCATACACGACGTTGGAGAAATTCCCGTTTCGACTTAACGATATTCGGTTCGGCGAATCTGCAAGTCTTAAGACTTTCGGTCCATTTGGAAGAGATGAATACCTAATACCCGGGAAAGTTCCCAAGATACTAAACATGCGACTGTATGAGCCAGCAGGAGCTTGAAACGCTCCAAGTTCGAGAATTAAAATCGGTGTGTTAGCTGTCGTTCCGGTTTTATCTTTACTAAGGGATTGTTTTGAATTTTTTGGTTTCTGTCAAACGCGTTACACATTTTCCAAATTTTAATCCCAAATAGTGTTTCCATCTTGGTTTTCAATTCTTCTGAGTACTCCCAAACGTAATAAGCTCGTAACCGCTTATTTTCACATAAATAAATATTCCCCTCGAAATCTGGAGTGCTGACCCCGGTAAAGGGTTCGCGTGCCACTGCACCATCTTACTTCCCATGATTTATCCTCTGTCTAATCGGAAATATTAGTTTAAGCGTCGGGGGTGTTCGGCTCTTGTGAAATTGTATATTGCCCTGTAATTATATGGACTCCGATGGATTATCGTCTTTCCACAGTACCAGAATGATTATAGAAACAGGATAACGATTATTACATACGATGGTCGTTTCTTAAGGGGGTAGTGTGGTTCTCAATGGCTTTTTTCCATTTTTTTACTGGTTACTTATTACAGGTTTTTTCCATGTTGCCCAAATTTTCTTTTCGGAACAAATAATCTTATATGGTCGTTATAGACAATAAATACAAACTTTCTAGTGGAAAACCAGCCTACAATTGCTCCAAAATAAAACAATACTATTTGTAAAACCAGAAATTGTATAGAAAAGGAGAAAATTAGCAAAACTTATCATAAGCCCTGCTAAACTGAACACCTGTAGAAAAGCCATATGCGCGCGCTCATACTCTTAAGCTCATATATAAATTTCTCGAGCTCTATGAACCAAATAAACTACAGTACACTATTTTTAAAGGTGTATTGTATGTATATGAAAATGACATTTTTGATAAATCGTTTTTTTTTCTTCAAAATTGAGACCAAGATACCCCCTTATAGTCTAGTCAACTTGTACCATTTTTGAAAACTTTTTTGTATAGTCTCCGAAAATTATGATCATGGTGTCATTCGATTCGTAAAGTCACGTAGAAAGTTTAAGGAAACGTTCCATAAGGCGCTCAAAAAAATTGCAAAAGTTATAAACAATTAAGTAAAAAAAAGTCTGGCTTTTGTTTTTTTTAATATCTCGAAGAATATTAAAGATTTTCGTAATATTGATAGAGATCTGAAAAGATCAGTAAATTTGCTGAAAAAAAGTTCCAATTCCTGAAACTGTACCTCCAATTTTTATAATTTATACAGAGCCCCGAAAATAGAGCCAAAAGCGGCTAGTGTGGCTTCCGCGCCCGTTGTCTTAAAAAATAATATTTTAACATATTAAACATTAATATCAAGGAATAAAAAAATTCATGTAGGTACTATAGGGATACATACATCAGTTAATAATAATCCGTGGTTAAAAAATTTTATTTCTCAAATTGTATTATTTAGCCGCATATAACGATTGTTAATTAACAAGCGCAATTTTTTAAGGAACCGTTTTTCTTTAAAAGTCATGATTTTCATCAATAAATATACTACAATTTTTTTTTGATTTGCTCATAAGCAATGTATTTGTTTATAACAATTTTTTAAACAATGGTAGTAAAAAATAAAAATAAAAAATTTATATAGCTTTAAACCCTTAGAAATCGAAACATTCAATATATTTAAAAGAAAATAATTTTTTGTTGACTTTCTCGTATTGTTTAATTTTCAATTGTTAATAAAAAAAAGTGGAAAATCAAAACTTTACAATTTTAGCACCGGTGATCTATTTGTAAGTCTATTAAGAATAACTTCAGTAAGTGAAAAAAATCCTAGGGTTTTAGTTCAATACTATCGGGGTTTTTATGTTAACATTCAGTGTAGAAAAGTTTGTTAAATAACAAATGCATAATTCATGGAGAAATTGGGATAAAAATTTTTTAACCACGGATTATTATTAACTGATGTATCCTTACAGTACATGAATTTTTTTATTCCTTGATATTAATATCTAATATGTTAAAATATTATTTTTTTGTTATTGTGTGTTAGGCAACGCGCGCGGAAGCCAGACTAGTCGTTTTTGGCGCTATTTTCAGGGCTCTGTAAAAATTATAAATATTGGAGGTACAGTTTCGTGAGTTGGAACTTTCTTTCATCAAATTTACTGATCTTTTCAGATCTCTTTTCATATTTCGAAAATCTTTAATATTTTTCGAGATATTCAATAAAAAACAATAGCCAGACTTTTTTTTACTTTATTGTTTATAACTTTTGCAATTTTTTTTGAGCGCAATTTGGAACTTTTCCTTAAACTTTCTACGTGACTTTACGAATCGAATGACACCATGATCATAATTTTCGGAAACTATACAAAAAAGTTTTCAAAAATGGTACATGTTGACTAGACTATTAAAGGTGACGAGAAGTTCCAGTGATAAGTAGGCTGTGATGTCCGTCAATCGAAAGGCTTTCCACAGTAAATTTGATAGTTAGTAATCGTACTAAACTCTCGTTTCGATTTCAGTCGTATTCCAAACTTAAGATTCTATCGCACTTGGCGACATACATCTTAATACCCATCGCTCTTCAAGTACAATTTATTATTGATTCTATAATCCCCTACCATTATCCCGTAATCCATTACATTACGATGTTTCTTTTTTTGGATGAATCTATATTTCCAGGGAATCACTTTTATTATTTATAAATTACCGAGACCGTTAGGGATAACCGATTAAAGTCCCTCCAGGCCCGCAACCCCTGTCGTGTCCCACGGCCATAATAGAAATTTAACTTTAGGGGTGTGTTTGCACAATTCTCCTTATTATAAGATCGATTATTTGACAAGTTGGAATAAATCACCGGGTGCTTGTTAGACCGACCGGCCTGGGCTATCTGTCGGATAAAAGGAGGGCTCGTCCATAAAATACACCGTAACCGAAAATAACTGCTCAGGTTCGACTGATATGAAGGCAAGATCGAAAATGCGCTCGTTGTTATTATTATGATTCATTGGAACCATGTTGGTTAAATGGAACCAGTAGGTCAGTTAGTTTGAAAAATCAATGTGAATAGTTGTTGTTTGAAACTAATTAACAAACCATCTCATGTTGGTTTTCCAAATGGAGACGCTGAACTATCAGCCGGATATCACTGTGAGAGATCGATTGCCAAATGGAATATTTTTTTCGTTAATGCACTGACACAAACAGCTTATTGCTTTGGGGTTATCTAGTAAAACGACTCTAAAAGGATGTCCACGTTTCTGCCAGAGACAGTTTTAAATTGCAATCCTAGCGAATTTTCCACTAAAACCGTCTCATATGCTTCCACTAAACACATTAGTCGTGTCATATGGACCTTGTGTATAAAGCGAAATGTGTTAAATATAATATCGTTATTGTGTTATTATTCGAAATGAGCGATCGAAATAATAAATAAATTTTTAATAAAAATAAATAAATAATTATAAATAAAATTTATAATAAAAGAGCTCATCTATTAACCTGATGAGACGTTAAACACAACCACAAACAATCAATTTTGTTTTCTATCTTACAAATAATTTCGCCGTTTACGCCGAAAAAAAAGGAACCACGTCGAAGTAATAAATAACGAAGAAATCTTTTTATCAACATCTCCTTCCTCCCAATGAAATCATCCCGGAAAAGAGAGAAACCTCAAAGTTCCCAATAAAAGGAGATTGTCCCACTTGACATTTCTTTCGACAAAAAATCATCCGATTATGATCTCGGTATATGGAACAGTCTCCAGCTCTCTTAAAATTTAATTTCCGGTTACCCTAAAGGGGAAATTCGGCCCGATTGCGTGGCGGCAACCGTGATATTTTAATAAATAATTTTTTTTGCAGTCCGCCTCACCGCGAATTAATCTCGGCAGATGCGCCTAAAATAGGTTGACGTGTTTACGAGTCGTCGCGAGTACGACGGAGGGTTGTTCTAAATATACACGAACATGGAAAGTAATAATTTGGATACGTCCCGGCAGAACGAAAGTTACCACAGCGTTGTATCCGACGACTGAATGAACGTTCGTCGGATTTATTGCAGGCTAACTTTACCAACGTTATCGTTACATTCGTCAGAAGACGATTTAAATTCCAGAATAGTTGTGAGTTCGTTTAAAGTTACGTTTCAGAACACGGCAGTTAATTATTAAGTTAAGGTACCTGAATGGATGTTTGGACGTACGATTTTTATTTCAAATAATTTCGAAAGATAGGTTTTTGTAATTGCCAACGCGTTTGGTTATGTTCATAAATCACCTCATTTGATCAGTCAGGACGACGCTCTTCCATGTTAATTTAGTGAGTAATATTCATTTTTAAGCAATGCTTTTGATGATTTTAACACATTTCACGAATCAAACTGTCCTATGGAATTGTTTAGGTACTATAATAAAAAGTGAGAAAAATGTTAAGGGGAAACTCCATTCGGGTTAATAAGTGAGAAACGACCAAAAATTAGTAAAATTAGAACTAATCACAAAAAAATTCTACAAAAAATTTCGATAAACCACATGGAAATTTAAAATATTCTTTTCATCGTTTTTACTTTTTTCATACTCGAGCTATCGCATTATGTCAATTTCGATCTTCTTTGAAGTTGAATTTCGCCCAATTTTTTTTCCAAAAACTACCACAGAATGAACAATAAAGCACCCTCCCATTTAGAAAGAATGGAAAATCAGAAAGAAAGGAGGATATGTATATTTTTTGAAAAATTTCGCTGAAAGTATATATTAATCGAATCGAGGGCAATTTTCACTATCTTAACCTACTAGGCCCTTTGGAAAAATTTATTCCATTAATATTTTATGTAGTTTAGATTTTTAATCTACTTAGGTTCTAAACTAGTTAGATTAATTTTTAGTTAAGAATTCTAGAAAAATAATTTTATGTGGCTTCTGTAAGTAATCTGAAGGTCTTTTAGAAAGCTGAAGCTACCAAGCGATTCATTTTTAAAGATTTACTAATTTATGATTTGAGAATAACTTTTGAGGGGTCCCGAGGGAGAGTGTAATACCTAGTTATTGTGACGCGATAAGTATACTGAAATGTAAATTTGACACTATGACACTATGATAATGGTGTAGTTTGTTTTTAATATACAATGTCAGGATTAATGTGAATATTATTATGACAAAAGTGGCATAAACTTAAGGCTCGACCTAAAAGGATACATAAAGATATTCAAGCGATAGATAATCCACAAAATTTTCCTAAATTTGTGTCTATTCCATCACAGTAATCACTCATAACAGTCAGCTTCCTAAAATGAAACCGTACATTTATAAGATTAATACCGATTTGAAAGAAGGGAAAAACAATCCTCAGACGCTGCCGCCACCGTCGTCAACTTTTATTTCATTGTAGTACAATCTCGCTGAACGTTTAGGGACATCAAGCTGCAGGGTAATTTATAGCGTTATGCTTTCCCACCAAGCATCGGTTTCCTTCCAATTCACGAGCGATAAATCCGAAATTTGCTGACAGTTCGGTTTAAAAAGCAAGTAGGGGAGACTGGGTACGGTTGTAACGGGGTACGGTTGTAACAACTCGAATATTACCGAAACTATACACGGTAGGTGCAAGGTACAAAAGTACTGTACGCAGGCAGCAAGTTCCGCCATGACTCCAGTGTTGCTTCGTCTGTCTTGCGGTAAGTGCGTTTACAAGGAGGCCTATTGTCTAGTGTCAACCAAAAGTAAGTATTTTTGGCGAGTTTATTTATGATATAGCTTAAATATTAATATTATTATTGTATTTCAAAATATATTTACGCAATCGTCGTATTTTAGAGATTATAATACGCTAATTCGTTTTTGTATAGGTTGTGTTATCTCGTTACTATGATAGCCGTATTACCAAAAAGGGGGGGTGGGGACGGTTGTAACGATTTTGCATGGGGACGGTTGTAACAGTAATTTCATAATATTTTTTATTGCAGATGCCTAGGAAACGTATACGAAAGACTACGAGAGGTGAAAGTGACATGCTGCCGTGTAAGTACGCCTACGATGAAGTCAAATTAGGCACTTCATTAAGACTAGCTGCTGTACAGTACGGCGTTAATTATGTCTCTCTCATGAGATATAAGCGAAAGAGGGATGCCGCGAATGAAGATGACCATGAACTTGTGCAAAATGTTAGCTTGGGATATACAAACGAAACATTTATTGATAGTCAAATTCCTACACCACTTGAAATCGCCGAGCTACAAACAACAAAAACGCCTCTTAGACCAATACTTCCTGAAGTTAACCAAGAGTCGCAAGCCTACATCCAATCTAGAACCAGGCATCTCTCCTCGCGATGCTGTTTCGCGTCAGCAGCCAGAACCTCTTCCGTCTACAAGCAGTCTAATTATGAAACTACTCGAGTGATACACTCCAAAGAACGAATATTATTTCTGTTGACTTGTTTTAGTTCAGTTTTAACAATTTTATACTTAAACGTGCCTTAAATCCAGTGCCGTTCCTAGGGTGGCGAGCGCCTGCGTGCAGGATTTTTTTAGCGCCCCCCCCCCCCCAATGTTATAATTTTCGGGATATTCACATAAAAAATATTTTTATAAACAATGTTATAGAAAAATCTGGCAGAACTGAGGTAAAAATTACACAGGTCCACAAAAATAAAAATAAATTCGATTTCACTGACCAAACCATATACACTTTATGTTGTTGAGGTCGCTGAGTCTGAATCCGGGGTCCATTTAGCTCCATCAGGTAAGGTTTTTTTTAGAGAGCATTTTAGGGGTGTGTGTAATCAAAAAATCCTAAATGACGAAGAGTACGTTCCAACCATACGTTATGTAGGTTTACGGGGTAGCCGAGTCTGAAACTGGAGTCCGCTTAACTCCGTCAGGTAAGGTTTTTTTAGAGGTCATTTTAAGGTTATTTTAGGGGGGTTTGTAGTCCAAAAATTCTAAATGGCGAAGAGCACGTTCCAACCATACGTTATATAGGTTTTCGGGGTCTCTGAGTCTGAATCTGGGGTCCGCTTAGGTCCACATCACGTAAGGTTTTTTTAGAGGTCATTTTAAGGTCATTTTAGGGGGTGTTTATAGTCCAATAATTCTAAATGGCGAAGATCACATTCCAACCATACGTTATATAGGTTTTTGGGGTTGCTGAATTTAGATATAAAGTTTGTTGAACTGTAGGTACCCTAAGGCTGAAGATCATTTAAAGGTGATATTAGGTGATATTTGGTGATTTTACGGCGAGTTTTACATGAGCAAATTTTGATGAATTATATTAAGTATTCATATTCATTTTATATTCATTTATATTCGTTTTTGTAGAATGATTTATTTATTTATTTTATACAAATTTCAGCTGCAAAAGTTCATATAAAAATGATATTTTTAAATAAACAGGAAGGTTGAGGACAAAAAAAGACTACTTTGAAGAAAAAGATAAACTCATGTGTAATTTACATTTAATTATGCAAACTTTTGCAATAAAATCACCTAAAATCAACTTTAAATGATGTTCAGCCTTAGGGTACAGTCTAACAAAGCTTAGCTTTGAATTCAGCAACCCCAAAAACCTATATAACGTATGATTGGAACGTGCTGTTCGCCGTTTAGAATTTTTGGACTATAAACCCTCTAAAAAGGCCTTAAAATGACCTCTAAAAAATCTTTCCTGATGGAGCTAAGCGGACCCCGGATTCGGACTCAGCGACCTCGAAAACCTATATAACGTATGGTTGGAACGTGCTCTTCGCCATTTAGAATTTTTGGACTACAAACCTCCCTAAAATGACCTTAAAATGCCCTCTAAAAAAACCTTACGTGACGGAGCCGATTCAGACTCAGCGACCCCAAAAACCTATATAACCTATGGTTGGGGCGTGCTCTTCGCCATTTAGGATTTTTGGATTACAAACACCCCTAAAATGACCTCTAAAAAGACCTTACCAGATGGAGCTAAATGGACCCCTGATTCGGACTCAGCGACCCCAACAACATAAGGTCTATAAGGTTTGGTCAAAAAATCTTTTGAAACGAACCGACTTCGTTGTTTACATAAAAATTTCCAGAAATAAATAATAATGAAATGGTAATAAAATGGTTTAAATAAATGCGTCAACAATAAAATGAACATGGGTTAAAAATACGAATTTATAGAGTATATGATTTATTTCATGATAAACACCTTTTTTGTAATATTATTTCGATATTTATTGAAGCCATTTCTTTGTAAAACAAACCAAATTCGGCGCCCCTAAAATTTGGCGCCTGCGTGCGGGGCATGCACTGCGTACCCACCAGGAACGGCCCTGCTTAAATCTTTTTAATATGTTCTAAGTACATTTCAGTATTTTTCAGTAATAAAAGTCGTTTTAAATGCCTGATTTATGTATTATTTTTGAGTGTTACAACCGTCCCCCATTGGTGTTACAACCGCCCCTGCTATGGGGACGGTTGTAACAATCGCACACACTCATTAAAATTACATATTTCTGCCAAATTGTTATACCTGAGCTGTTGGTTTCGACATTATTTTAAAGATGAATGATTTTGCTTTCATCAAAAATGCTTTAGTCGCTGCTTATAGCTGTAATAGCTGTGCTGTGGACATTTCAAGGAAAATTGTTACAACCGTACCCAGTCTCCCCTATAAGAGAGAGAGAAGAGAGTATATCCCGAACCCCCGACCCCAACCCTCGGCAACAAAGGAACCAACGGCGTCAGGGGTGTGTCGTCGCACAATCCACCTAATCATAAGGACGAATTATTTGACAAGTCCGGGATGCATAATTCATAGGCGATTTCGACCGGCGCGTATCGAAATAGGTTAAGTTTGGAAGTGCGTTTAATCCACGCAGATCTACAGTTGGTCGCGAAAGTAATACACCCTTAACATGCGTCCAATTTGTCAGCCACCTTTTGAACATTTTATTTGGAGACTCCTAAATATTCAGTCTTGACTGTTGTACCGACAATAATTTTAAAATTTCCTGTGCGATGGATCGCCATACCAATATGGATCTTCCAACATGTTTGACTGAAGCGAAATTACAAGTTTCTTTTCATTATTGAAAGTTATATTTTTTCCGAAATGAAAGAGGATTATTTTTATTGTTAAATCTGAAGTTTTAATTTCGATAACATTTTTCATTTCCTCATTATAAAAGACTTCTCAAATAACTCAAATAAGTTTTAATATTAGGTGATCTGTTTGGAAAGTGACTAGTAACTTTGTGTTGCTGTGTATAATTTGGTTAAATGTTGGCACAACACAGATTTTCTTTTTGTATTTTTGAGAATCACTACCTTTTCAAGTTCTACATCAATTTTGTTCAGAAGACATTCAAAAAGTGTTTGAAGAGAACTTAGATTTGCTGATCGTCTTGAAATATAACTGCCGGCGACTACCGAATCGAATTTCTGAAGCTTAGACAGCTAAGGTCAAAAATGTGATATATCGACAACACGAAAAATAATTCTAAAACTTCGGAATTACTGTGGATGGCGCCATACTGAAACTATATGTCAGTTGGTGATTTTGCTGCACTACTACTAATTGCGCTGATCGTGTTCAGTTACTGAAAGCGATCAGATTTAGGAAGAGCATGTATAAATTATCAAAATTTAGACTCGATTTAACTAGTTTTTAGGTATCCGGTTACATAGGGTCATCTAGAGGCTTGAGTTAATGCAGGACTTTTGAAAATTAGGAATTAGGGATAAGGAAAATTGAAAACCTCGTTTTAATTGAGGGATTTTTTTAATTTCGCGTTATTACCTGTCGATATTCCATCATTAATTTTATTTTCATATACTTTAAAAAATTAAAGTACTACCTATCAAAGAAATCAATACAACTAATGCGTATATTATTCATTTTGACTTCAACATTAGTCACAGAATTGTAATATTATTAATACATGGAGAATTAAAGTACCTGTTATTTAACATTTCTAGATTACTCAGATAATGTCTAAATTCCTCCAATTTAACCAAATGAATATTGGAATTGTAAGAAATAGTATTTCTGTGTTTTTTTTCATGATCGGAACAAACAACGTATGTTTGATAAAAGTGGTAACATTCCAATGATTCCAGTAAAGAAAATAAATCCTTTGTTTTATAGGCAACAGACTACGATCCCACACTAGAAAATTTTTATACGGAAATATTACACTTTACATTTTATTATTAAAATAATTCCTTCTTCTATTTATAAAATCGTATGGCTTTCTAAAAAAATGACTTGATTGCACGTATCTGCTGTTCATAATTTAAAGAAGCGTACATATGTAAGGTACAGACTGATCGAAGTCTTCGGCATAATTTTATAAACTTATGATGGGTTAAAACAACTTTCTAACGGTAATGACGGCGATAACTTATTCTAAGATCGATGATAAACGAGATGGCTATCAACTAATGCCACCTAAATATTATTGGATTAACCGTTAGGTACAATTCAGAAATTATTCAAATAAAACTTTTTAATAATAGTAGGCATTTCTTCTTTGTCATACGATGGAATAATTTTTGTCAATTTTAAATTAGCTGATTTGTGTGGTTGGGGCATCGATATTCCAAAATTAGAACTATGGCTGTTGTATTTTTGGGGAAATCGGGTGGAAAACCCAATCGCCCTAGTACGTTATTTCGGCGGGTCCCGGCGATTCCCATCTCGACACAAGAAGCAGGTAAACGACAAAATTATACCCCAACTCGACATACATCTAGGTAGGTACTCCGTTCTACAGTGGCCATCTGGGCATAGGGTGATGCCCATCTCGGCCCACATCTTACCAGGTACTCAGTTTTACAGGGCCCAGCTCGGCACAGAAATTATCTGTGTATAACGGCGAGCATATTATTGATGTAGCCGAGTTGTATCCCAAGGGAAGCAGGTAAATTTACATGATTGATCCTTGCCCCCTTGCGTTTCCAACGTACTTTCAAGCAAATCACATGACGTTTACGGTGTGCTGCATATACTAGCTTCCTCAAATAATATGAATTTTGCGCAACAGTGAAGTACCTTTATTTTCGACAATACCGTATTATCAAGAAGGTAATACCTCCCTAGATTTATGCCGAGTTGGGTTATTATTGTAGTGTGTAGCTGCTCGACCCGCCGGGCTGGGCATCATCCGTTGTGCCGAGTTGGTATATTAGAAATGGATCGACAAGGTGTCGTAAAATTGACCGCAATAAAATGTGCCGAGATGGGATACACCTCGTTATTTAGAATATAGTGAAAAGTGTCCCTCATCGGAAAGTGTCGGCTAATCATACTGCCCGTTGTAGGTGATACCACCACATGACTAATATATTCGATTCCGGCGCGTCCTTCCGAAGCGTCGCCACCGCCACTTCACCCGACAGTGATGATAATAATAGTAATAATAATAATAACAGTGATGATAATAATAATAAGGGGTGGCGCGTGCGCCCCCTCGCCAACGCCGGCCGCCAAACGGGGACTTGGCGGCAGTTCTTCCGCGTTCCTCGAGCCGAGAAGGGTCCCCGTTTGTGCCGTCGCAGCAGAAAGCTCATCCATCGATTCCACGACGATCACAACGACGAGACGAGACGACTCTCGCGAGTTTTCGCGCTCTCCTTCCTCTCCCACTTTGGATTAAAGCGACACACGCCGGACCTGTTCTCGAAGTACGTGAGGAGTACGGTAAACGTCGTAGGAACCCTTAAAAAATTTTTTCATATCAAAATTGGGTTGGTACGAAAATACCAACCAGAACTCGTTTTCCATCGACGAGTATCATTTTTCGAAACTTTAATTCGAAATTCTAATCTTGTCTGTAAGTCAGATTTAATAATGAATTCTGCAAAACTTTGCATTTTTTTAACAAAAGATTCTGTCTGTTGATCAATTCAATAAAATCGAAAATGGATCATAGTCGTTTGTTATAACAATAGATTCTGTAGAATTTCAGAAAACGTACACAATTTTCCATTTCCTTCAAAACACTTTGTCTGTTTTGAGAACTCGTCTTTTTTATCTTCTGTCTGTACGAAATATTGTGTCTGTAGCAGAAATTCTGACTGTGCAGCAGGTTCCATAATATCTAGAAGATTGTGTAACAGTTTACCTTCAATGCCATTGTAGTAAAGTTGTGATTTTGCCTGTGAGGTTGGTCTAATACAATCTAAACAAAATTTGCTTTTTTGGATTTAACTTTGGACTCTGCGAGGTTCTGAAAAACATTTTTAAGTTTTTCTCCAAAAGATTCTGTCTGTATAGTCACTTAGGTATTCAACCAATCCCGCCATAATGACAGGTACTGCTTCTGTTGGTAATGCATACGGGCAATAACATAATAAGAATCAAGTGGTTCAATATCAGTTGCTTAATTAGCTGTGGCATCGACTCCACCAGTCAATCATTGAGGCATTCTCAGTAATGTACCTAGTACTATTTAGTAATCTTGATATACGTTACATTTCTATAGTAGTACTACTACTATTACAGTATAATATCGTTCTAGTTCAGGTCACAAATTTTCCTACCTGTACTTGAAAGCAAACTACTATTACAATTCGGTATTGGAGGCATCTATGTTTTTGTCATGTTCAACAGTGATAATTTTACTCTTTTAGCCAAATTTTCCATACTTACAAGAATTATTCATATTAAATTCTCAGCAGCTTCTATTTGCATTCAGATGAAATTACGCATTTCTGGCATTTTATAAATATTTCAGACGGAATTTATAGACAACGCCATTAAATTGCACGTTATTAGGAAAATATCCCATATTATAATTTTTTCGATACATTTCTAGTAATAACTTTCTAAGTAATAAACTGTATATACATTTATTAGCATCTTCACATTTTTCCAGTGTTATTTTTGGAAAATTTAATCTCAAGCTTAACTTTAACGATATTTAAAAAGAAACTATCAATTTCAATAAGCGAGGTTCTTAAAGGTCGACTCATCAGTTCATTACTACAGTCTCCTGATGAAATCTGGCATTTCCCTCGTTCGCTCATAAAATATTAAACAATTTGAAACCGATACCCGATGGAAATGTAGTGTATGAGTTTCATTAACTTTATACAATTGTGAAGTAATTATTAATTAATGACGTTATACATTATTTACACACGTCGTGTATAGATGAATACCCGGTTTAGTTAAAATCGAGAACGTTATGGCTGTTCCTCTACGCTGAACTATAATAATATGCGTTAGTTAACAACAAATAATAAATGAACAATATTTCAGTTCCAATAATATTCGAATTATAGGTGTACCAACGATAAATGGTTTTTATGACCCACCATCGGATTTCAGTTATCAGAAGAAGTGAAGTATCCTATTGTCCTCTTAATGTTTATATTGCGGGTGTCTTACCTGCCGGCTGTCGCTCGGATATCAGAGAAGAGAAGAATACGGGGTCGTATTAAGAGAAATTGAAATATAATTTAAAATGCATGTTATTTACAAAGCCAAAGCCCTTCATTATTAATTAACATAATTCAAAACAAGTTAAAAATGAGTAATAGTGATATTTTTACACATGTACTTAATTATAAATCACCATTTTATTAACACACAACTTTAAATTTTACGATTTTACATTTTTTCATACTACCTAACAAAATTCTTAAATTGAAAATAAAACTAAATACTGACGTCACTATTAATTTGACAAACTCTAAATCACGTGTTCGTTTTTTATTTTCACAGAACTAAAGATAGAGGTGAAAGTTAAGAAAGAACGCCACAAATCACAGTAGATGATTCTCAAATTAATAATAAATATAATAAGTATAGATTAGATAATACATCAGATAAATATATACAAATAATAAACTAAATATACATCAAACCCACCTTACCATTGCATTTTTATTCACTGTCATCGGATGTCTAACTGTCATTTCCTAAATGTAGTATAAATTTAGGAACGCTTGCCCAAAGCGTTCTATGTTCATTTTCATTTGAAATTGTGTGTTTGATGCACGCAGACCAATCATTTTTGGTTATTGTGAGACTTTGTTCTCTGATAAGATTAATGACTACACCATTTAAATTTGGATTTAATTTTTTTTTCTAACTCTATCTTTTAAAATTGACCAAATCTTTTCGATAGGATTAAAAATGCAATGGTACGGTGGTAAGCGCAAATTGGAATGTTCAAATCGTTTTGCCATTTCATCCATGACGTACGTTTTGAAAAATGTTTTTGTTTTTAAAACTTCGAGAAGGTGTAATTTTGTATAATTTTCCTCAAAAAATAAATAATTTTGCATTAAAAAATGCTGAATTTCATCTTTTCTGCTACTAGTATTGGGTACTTTATTATTAAGACTACTATGATGATACGAGGCGTTATCCATTAGCGTTATTATTCCACAATAATCGCTCGGGTGCGAAGAACTTACCTGTAGAAATAATCTAATACGGCCCTTTGGTGGGCTCTACCGCCTCGGTTATAATTTTATCTTAATCCTATGCGAATGCAGTTTTTAGTCAAGCACCTTGAAGAACCCACAAATGTCGTAAAAACCATTTATCGTTTGTACACCTTTATTGTTCGATTTAACATTCCGAATAACATTTTCAATTATTTATTTTTAGCTCTTAATTACGCTTAAAAACAAAACACAGTAAACCCTTGCGCAAATATTTTGTAATCCGGAAATAAATATTAAGCAAAAATGAGCTCTTTCCCGTTTTTGTGTTCAGTCGAAACTGTACTTATTTTATTTTAGAAAGATCATAAAATTAGTGTTAGAGAAGACAGCCTTCTTGCGGTACCAGAGGACCAATAAAAATGTAAATGTACCAAATTAATATCGAAAGTTGTAACACTCCAGCGGTTTTATGGCTTTTTCCCGATAAAAAAACTTTCTTTATTGGAGTTCAATTACGCGATCAAATTTCGTTCGGCGGGAATTCACATCTACCTTTTTTTTAGAGCGCGAGTTGACAGGGACACGGAGGAGCTTTCGAAGTAATGAAAACGATGATGTTTTCACAGAAATTGAGAAAGGTGCTCAAGGATGTCAATTGAGTTTAGCGCCAAAATGTTCAAGACTCATATAAATAACACCCAGGTTTCATAAATCGTGAAGTGTCGTTATATACGAGGGAGAATTTCTATGTGAGTTAATACTTAGGTAATTGTCCTTAAAGGAAGAAAACATTTCTGGAAAGGTTGAGAAATTATAAAAGAGATCCATGTATCTTGCATTCAGATTTCTGAGCAGCAATCTGTGTGTATACGTAGTAAGTATATCGCTACAAAATATCACGATATGCGATTTATATGTAGAGGATTGAAAGGGAAGGTCCACGTCCAATATACTTAAGATTTCGCTCGGACAATATATCGGATGTCGATCTGACCCACCTTTCCCAAACGGTAATAAAACTAATCGAATTAAGACCCTTTTCAGGGCAATTAAACAGAGATCCTTTTTACCGGGTCACCTAAAGGAGCCCACTTAAGGTCTCCCATCGCCGCTCCTTGAATATTTCCCGGGGCCTTTAAATAATCGCCGTATATAGGGTAATTAAAAATTTCAACGCGATTAGGGCGATCTCGTTATCTCCCGCGGAGCGAATGCCAGGCCCTTTTGTCAGTTTTTATTACGGCATTACCTCAGGAGTAGGGGTCCGACTCGAAAACTTTTGTTGTAGAGTTATTACAGTTGAAATTTGTGAAGGAAGTTTATATGTGTAAGACGAGGCGGCCGGATAAATTATTTATTCGTGATAAATCTGGGTACAAGGATGGTTAGAAAGTTTTGGCTACGCACGATTAAATTTTCTATTTTAGAGGTTTCCCGGATGACGAACCGAGGATTTTTCGAGGAGAGCTTGAGGGCATATTAACAGTTTCAAATTTGTGAGAGATGTCTAAATTGATATTTTGATTTAAGTACACTTGAATATTGATATTTCATTTTTAGTATCCATTCATGAACAATTCCTGCTCTAAAATAATAATTCCATATTGCTCTAATTTACAACAGCTCAATAGTACCTTTTACTATAAAATAAATAACTCTCCTACTTTCTCGCCTTTAAACAATATATACCAATCCATATTTCAGTCTTTGCTAAGTAAAGTGAAATAATCTGTTCAAATGTCGATCTTTTCCCCAACTTTCTTCAAACCTTAACCTTCTTAAGCGGGCAGTGAACAGGCGATAAATTTTTATTGGGAATTTTATACCCTACAAGCCATTTCTCGTGCCATAAACCTGTTAAAAGCCACAGATATAAAGGAGTAAATTAAAAAGTTACACGGTGGCGTATTCCACCCATAACTTAGCTGAGATTGAAAAATTTTGATACTCGAGTTAAAGAGCTGATATATGTCCACTTAGAGATAACTGAAGCAAGGATTTAAGGCAACAAAAGCTATTAATACAGGCAGGCAAAAAGGCAACCAAAACATACAAAATAGACACTTGTAATAGGCATTTATTACACAAACGAACAAAAAAGTTACAAGTTTAATAATAATAACTTTACAACCTGATACAAAGACCAAAGTACTTAAATATGATGACGTATTACTTGATACTATTAACTTTAACTACCATATTTTTTTTTAATTATGAAAGGTCATAGTGTGTCTTCTATCGTTTAAAATTTGTTTCAAAATTGAAAAACTTCGTTCTACGTCTATAGATGTTAACGGAGCAAACATAAAGTTACTTATTTCTAAAGGACTATAATTATTTGTGATTTGCGATCGCGAGATTTTGCGAGAAATTTGCGAGACTTATGCAAGACTCTCGCGCGAGACATGAGACGAGACGAGACTTTTATTGCGAGGCGAGACTCGAGACCAAATTTACGAACGAATTTATTTAGCTTTACATTCACGGAAGTACGTTCTTTAGGCATCTTGCTACGATCGCTTCTACTTTCAAGATGTAACTGAATTGAAAACAAAATATTGGCAGTAGGACAGGTAAATTCAAAGCAAACCCTATTATCTTTTAATAAACCAGCAACTTTCTTAAAACTGATATCCCAATATATGAGAAATCTTTTCTAGGTAACCCATTCCTAAACTCCCAGTTATGAGGGGTCGGTGATCGACCCTTAAGCAATTCAGAAGGATAGATAACAACTATGGTATTATTTAATATTTAGGATTCCACGAATTTAGTATTGTTTTGAAACTTTAGGTTGCATTTAAAAACTGGAAATAGGCGGAAAAGGGCATATATGTTACAAATAAGCAATAATAACTAAAATGGAACAAAAAAGCCATTTATGGCACTTTGAGGCATTTTGCCTAAAATCCGGGCACTAGAGATAACTATGATTCAATTTAAACATCCAGAGGGTAGTTGTCCTCTTCGTAAAATGTGTTTCGGTATATTATAAAATGAACTTCAACTTGGAGTTATCCAGAATTCTCATAAGAAATTCGCCAGTTTAAAATTTTATTACAACACAAAAAAAACCTCCGAAGGTAACCTGCCATCGTTTCCCTCGTGCAGGTTAATATATGCTCGAGATCCCTCTTTCTCCTGGATATCCCTGGGGTAATCGAACACCGTTCTGATTTTAAGGAGACGAGATCAGACTTTGTTTCATAACTTTATCGCATAATGTATGTCGTCTGCATTTATTCATTTTTATTCGTCCATATTTACTTTACTGGAAGATAATGCGAGGAGATCTCTTAAAAGGATCAGTGCCTTTAAGCGTGCGATTTGCATCTCACCGGCCTTTTCAGAAACGTCAAAAATGTGTAACGAGAAAATTGTAACATTGCGACATTGATTTACCACCATATAACTTCAGCTTGTTAGGCTTTGAAGTCAAAAACAGGCACACTTAAATTAAGGCACAATTGTGACGCCCTTTGAATTCAAATTAAGGGTTTAATGAAGTTTTGTAAAAGATTCCGTGCAGCGCAAAGTGGGAATTGGAATGATGAACTAGCTTTGTGCGGATTTAATCAACGAGTTTAAAAAATGTTTACGAGAGACAATGATGGTTAGTACGAAAATCTTGTTAGGAATCGATGGAGAACCAACGGCGGCCTAACATTTAGACGGAATTTCGATAATTTCCAATTCCAAATCAGTTTTAAAAATATGGACCAAAACTACAATCCGATTTCCCAATTGACGAGGAGATATGGCACCCCTTTTCAAATCAGTCCCGTCGCGACGATTTCATTCCGTCGACCACGTTCGATGATGACGAGTTCATCGCAAAACAATAGTCCTGTCATCCATTCGGGACAACAAAGCCAGCCGTTGTGTGCACACACTCGTACGGGGACGACCGCATAAAACCTGCCTCGGCGGAATCCTCTTCATTACCTCGTTCTCTTTGGTGTCCATGAAAGTGCAACAAGTAGGTAACATCCATAACGAAATTCCGAGCTTAGAGTGACGCTTCCATAAGAGATATCGTAGCCTCGTCTGAAACTATGGAACGTCATTCCATTGCGTTGACAATGAATGTAGACACGGAAAATGGGAGATGATGTATGTAAAAAGAAGCAGTCAAGTGTACGGAATTGATTAACAAGTATGTAGATAAATACAACGAGTCAAATATCAAATTTTGGTGTCGTTTGCGAGTCGGGCAGGCTAATTTTCGAAAAACATGCAAATTTTCTCATATTTAAAAACAGAGAAAGGGATTGGAAGCTGAAAAATGGGAAAACACCAAAGTCGTAGATAATTCGAATCTAATATGTTAAAACTTTGAAAATAATTTGAGTGTCGTGTAGAGGAACAAAAGTTGAAAAACAAATAAAAAAATATTTCAAAGAAACCAATTTTATTCAATTAACAAAATTATACCCTGAAGACTTTTTTCAATTATTTTATTATTAACCTGAATTCGAACTCGCCCAGTAGAAGACCCATTTATTACTATTGGAAAAATTTTAACGATTATTTATTTCCTACATTATATTATTAATCCAATTGTAGCTAAAATTTGAGACAAAATTATCTTCAACTAAACTAATGAACTTGAATAAGTGTATATTTTGAAAATATAAAATAGAAGTTTAATTTTCTATTAGCTAAGTACTTAATTTTATTAACTAACTATATAGGGTTAAGTTAAATAACTTTAACCCTATATATATTATAAGTATAAGAGAAATAGGTAAATAGCTTTTTCAAGCTAAATACATTAATTTATCATGACGATATCGAGGTAAAGTTCCTCAAACTCAAATTCACAAAAAAGATATAAATCCAACTTTCACAATTTCAAAAAATGTGAAAGAATAAAAATTAGCCCTCAAAAATAATAAACAGCAAATTATTCTTATAAAAATAATACTTCTATATTGCGCTAAAAAAATTATTGCAAATCCCCCTTTTCTACATTCAACATTAAATTCAGAAACCAATTCTGACTCTCCTTCAGCAAAATCAAAAGGTGTACGATTTGTTTCTGCCAAACAAGTAACAAATCACATTATACACAAAGGCAATATAATAAAAAGAAATCAAGTATTCTCCTGATATTTTAGAAAATCAATTAAATTTCATCTTAAATCTATAAATAAAAAGACGATAAAGTTAAGAATAATCTTACCTCATACGAAATAGTTTGCGCAACTGGACGTAGTCTACCCAAGAGTGAATAATTAGAATTAGAAGATCACCCAGCTAACATAATGCAATAAAGTCTAAGCTTGATACTCCATGAAACTCAGTAAATAAGTAAAAAAAGGTATATCACATCATAATAATAACGATGATAACAATCTCAACACAGTAGATAAATAATATAAATTAAAATTTAAAAAATAAGGAAAAGTGTTCTAATTATTAAAGTGATTGGCAAGAAGTTTTCGGCAATTTAACATTTGGTGGTGGTTTGCAAGAATGTTTAATAGGGAAGCTTTGTAAATAATAGAATTTGTCGGTAAGAGAAGAATCTAAAAAGCACGAGAGGATTGTTATATTTTGGCAACAGTTTTCGTAAATTTGAAGTGCGGCGGTTCATGCTCAATTTTTTGGCGAAAACTATGATTTAAAATCTGGTTAATTTTAATGTATTTTGAGAAACAATTTGTTTTTTTATAACCTCTTCTTTTCTTTTGCAATTTGAAGTGGTGCATAATATTTATACAGAATTACATTTAACCAAGGACTAACTAGTTAAAAAGTTAGAAGTTAAGTTAAAAAATACTAAATTTTAACTTAACTCAAGTTGATTTTAGAATTTCTTATCTTACTAACTTTACTAGTTACTTTTATATGGTAACTTTTAAACTTTTTTAAAAAGTTAAATTTATTTAAAAATCTAGACTAAGGACGCAGCTGAAAATATAATATGTCAAAAAATATTGTCAAAATGGTACTGTTGATCCAGAGAGCCAAATTGTGATTCAAGCACAAAATAGAAAAAAAAGACTTTTCTATTTGAAAAAGCCGTCAAAGCAATGATCTGCAAAACATTGCAAATAAGATAGTAGACAATTCCATTTCGACCAGTTCAAATGAAGTTAATAAAACTAGTCTGAATGATTAAAAAGGGATTTATTATATTCAACACTTCGATTCCGTCATCTGCACACATGGAAAGATTGTTTAGTGCAGGTGGTTTAGTCTTTGACGATTTAAGGGTAACAATCACTGAAAAAAATTTTGAAATGGCAACATTGTTAATATTTAATAAGTATTTGTAGATTGATAAAATGTTGTTTATTATACAATGTAATGTATGTACATAATAAATAACTGATGATTCCTTCCTTGTTATGTGTAATTACCTGTCATTTATATCTTTTGTCTGTTTTTTTTCATAGTAAGATAAATACTATAAACACTATTAAATACAATAAAATTAGGTTCAATAAGGTTAAAAGGTTAATTTTTTAGTAATTGTAAACTGTTTTTTTTAGGTTACTTTTTAGCTTTTTAACTCTATAAAAGTTAATTCAAGTTAACTTTTAACTTCGCGATTAATAAAAGGTACCTTTTTAACTTAAGTTAAGTTGGTTTGGTTATCGATTAACTTGTAACTTACCCAACACTGCATTTAACGAACAAGGACTAAAGCCTTACATTAAAATTTATAAAGAAAATTTCCCTCATAACTAACTTTGGGCTAATTACTCTATTGGTAAGTGACGTGTGAGTAGAACAAAATCCAATATCTGTTGTAGTAAGTCTGTAGGTACAGATATTGTAAATCCAATTAAATTCGGAACGTAGTAAAAATTTTCAAAGACGGAGAAATGTGTTTTCTATTATTTTCGTTCAAGATTTCTTCCCAACTTTTAGTTAAGTTGTTTTGGTTGTGGAATTGTGAATTTCCACTATGTGATACTTGCGAAATTGGTATTTTGAAAAGCCTTTGGACATAGTTCCTTTTGTTAGATTTTCGCCAAAGTACTCTAAAAATTAATGAAAAGAATGCATTAAAATTTAATTTGAAGACATCGCATTACACACCTTCACGGCTCATGCGAAGGGACTCCTCAATTTATTACCCGTAATGTTGGTGTGAGTTTGACACGCCACTGAAAGCAAAGACACACCTATACATATATATCTCGTGACGTATTCCTCGGATTAGATTAACTGCCGTGGATCGCGATAAATTTTAAAACTTCCGTCGGGTCACTTTTTCTCTCTCCCGCCCTCTTTCTGTATTAAGCCGACGATATATGATTCCATGTTTAATGAATCCTAAAGGATGCTCCTTAGATTCCGCCATATTTCATGCTCCCTGACCGTTTTTCCGATAAACCCGACTTATACCCACCCAAATGCTCCAGAACGGGGAATATCTCCATTGCTCTCGAAGTTCACGTCTGGGAATAAACTCGCCTTTCGATCCTGATTGCATTTAAGTGCGGAACTTCGCGAGTTCCCCGTGAAACGTTTAACGATAATTTATTTTCTCGAATCAGAAACATGCATGAAAGATCCACTAATACCGGAAGTTTATCTGCGGAAGTTCGCGCTGCGCTGGGAAAAGACGGAATTTATATATTCCATATTTTATTTGGTGATAATTTAGGGTCTTTAGGGGGGACGAAGTTTTCCTCTCTTCTTAACAGCGGGACGGTCCGGATCAGGAGTAATCGATAAATATTTTAGCGATTGGAAGTCGTAAACGTATTATAAGTTAAACAAATTCGAAACCTAACCTTTATTCACTAACTGTTTTCCAGATATGAACCGTCTGAAGTAATAGGAAATCCACTTTTCAAATCCGCATTACGTCCCTCTGCTGCCTTAAAAATACCGTTTCCTTGTGATCAATGCCGGTCTTCTGATTACTTAATTACAATCCTTTTATCAGCAAACTACACACCTTTCGAGATATAAATTACAAATTTTTTCATATTATTTATTACTATTTAATCTAAACTGATTTCACTTATTACGCTGTCGTAATCGTAAAACTACCTCAAATGAGCATCGTACGTTACGAAATAAAGCATAATTGATATGAACTCTGTAAGCTCGTTACCGTTTAAACTCTTTTACGTACGTAACAAATTCAAAATTTTCCATGTCGCCTAATGCACATCTGTTTTTCATTTTCAGGTCCAAAGAGAGGCGACGGAAATAGCGAGAGGAGAGGGATTCGCTACGGTTAAAAAGTGCTGAAGTAAAATGTGCCAAACTTGGCTGACAGAACTTAAATCGTCGAGAAATAAGTCGGCGTGAATGTGCTGCGATCGCTCGTGTTCATAAAGTGTCTCTTGTTCGCTCGTTAGTTTCAAAAACATTGTGATCGTTACATTTATCGCAAGAATTGCCGCCGTTCCCTGTGATTTCATAATAGATTGGGAAAATGTGGTCGTTCCCGCCGAGGATCCTGCTGATGTACTCGTCATTCCTGCTCCAAGGTAAGTTTTGATGCGTATTTTATAGTCGGAACAAGAATAACATTTTTATTATTTATGGAAATGCACATACAAGTGCAGGAAACGTTTGCATTTGATGACCGTAGGAGTTTCTACTAGATGGAAGTTGGTTGAAATATTTTTATATTTCATCGCCCTCAGCTTCCATAACATTACTGAAAGGAATTACAATATTGAAAGTAACGCATTTTGAAAATTGATAGCTTTTGTGGCAACGACAGCAATAACCCGAAATACTACGTTTCCATATTTTTTCACGCATCAAACCACAAATTTCACAATTATTTGTGCTGTATCGGAACAATCCCCCAACAATTTCTATTTTTCACGTCCGCAGATATCACACATACACGTAAATTACAAATGCCGGAGCCGTAACTACAACTGTAATTTTCCCAATATTGACAAAACCAACTTGTGTTATCATTTCTGAAGTCTCGCTGTCAGTTGAAAATGGGAATACAGTATTAACCACCGGCAGCGAATATAAAAGTGCTCTTTAATGATATACCATGATATAATTTTCTTCGACATCGTAATATTTTTTTACTTAAGCGGTGCCGATAACGATATCATTAAGACGATAATCATCGACGGAAATTATCCTTTGAAAAATAGAAGTTTATCGACGGGGTCGTCAAGTTTGGGGGACTTAATTATTCACATCGTGGATTACATGTAGAAGGTAGGGAACGCGTTTATTATAAATTATTTTATTCCCAGCATATTAAAAAGGGTGAAATTCAGTAAGCATTAAATTTTAAACCAGTCAGGTGGAAATAGTTAGTCTGGTATTTGTTTGTACTTTCAATGAGATATTTTTATTGTGGGAGCATTCAGAAGTTATTTATGCTTTAAATTAAACTCTTGTCCTATGCCAAATTTAACATTACCGTTTCCTCTTAAAAAGTTGTTTATTTTTATTTGAGCTCTGTTAATTTAATTCAATAGATGAAAAATTCAATGTTGACGTTACTTTGAACTCACAGCGACACAACGTTCATCTTGCAAAAATTAGTATTAGTTTGTTGAAGATATGTAAACGTTGAAATAGTATTTATAGAATGTACTTCGAAGTACTTCGCATTGAAACGCGGGTGATCATGAACTGCGGACAACCAATGGATTGAGAGCAGGTACCGCACGAATTGCGGACAGGGCAGTTCTGATCCGTTTAACCGCCGCAACCGTTCTTCTCAGAAATTTAATGAGATTTCTTGTAGGCCTTCTAAACTTTTAAATTCTCAATTGAAACAAGGCGACGTCTAAACACTCACCCTATCAGAGATATTCGTCTCATTCGTAATAATATAAATGTTTTGCAAGAAAATCTCAAATTCCTAAGCTGGCTAGTTGAAATTCATGACGCACTAGATAATTTTGATGCAAAAACAAATAGAGGTGAGAATTTTCTTTTGGTAAATGACAGAACTCACAGAATTCTAATTTTTTTCTACAATTTTAAATCTACAATTTCTCTGTTCAAAGTCTGAAGTTCTTAATCTGAAGCATCAAACTAAACCTTGCTTTTCTTCAAAAAATCATCTTCGTCGATTTTGAAACGGGAATTCATTCGGAAATACCAACAATTTTTCCAGAAGTGTTGATAAAAGGATGTCGATTTCATTTAGTCCAAAGCAGTGTTGGGTAACCTTTCGATTTTAGAAAAAGTTAAGTTACAAGTTAATCGGTAACCAAATCAACTTAAGTTAGGTTAAAAGTTACCTTTTATTAATTGCGAAGTTAAAAGTTAACTTAAATTAACTTTTATAAAGTTAAAAAGTTAAAAAGTTACTTAAAAAAAAACAGTTTACAATTACTAAAAAATTAACCCTTTGACCTTATTGAACCTAATTTTATTGTATTTAATAGTGTTTATAGTATTTATTTTACTAACAAAAAAACAGACGAGATATAAATGACTGGTAAATTTAAATTTCATTTTGTCTTAATTAAACATAACAAGGAAAGAATCATCAGTTATTTATTATGTACATACATTACATTGTATAATAAACAACATTTTATCTATTTACAAATACTTATTAAATTTTAACAATGTTGCCATTTCAAAATTTTTGTCAGTGATTTTTAACCTTAAATCGTCAAAGACTAAACCATCTGCACTAAACAATCCATGTGTGCAGATGATGGAATCGAAGTGTTGAATATAATAAATGCATTTTTAGTAGGAAGGGGAAATTCATTCAGACTCGTTTTATTAACTTCATTTGAACTAGTCGAAATGTAATTGTCTACTATCTTATTTGCAATGTTTTGCAAATCATTGCTTTGACGGCTTTTTAATAGAAAAGTCAGTTTTTTTCTATTTCTTCTTCTTCTTCATATTAAGTTAACGTCTCTTTTACGCTGCCAGGGCCAATTTGGACGGGACCTACAGTTTAACGTGGGCTCCGAACCACGGTCCTCGAGCACGGTTGTACCCCCTTAAGGCTCTCACCCCAGTTGATCCACTCCATGCTCTACCGACTCAGGGTGTGTGTATCCTAGTCCCGCCCTCCTACAGGATATCCGATCCTACCGGCCTGGTTACCGGCGTGAATAGGAACGGGATTTTGGATACATTTTACACACTTCCCGCAACACACACACAACATCCATGGATTACGTGGGATTCGAACCCACGACGACAGTGTCCGCCTGATTCAAGGCCCGCGCCTTAAACCACACGACCACCGCCGCCCCCTTTTTTCTATTTTGTGCTTGAATCACAATTTGGCTCTCTGGATCAACAGTATCATTTTGACAATATTCTTTGACATATATTTTCAGCTGCGTCCTTAGTCTAGATTTTTAGATAAATTTAACTTTTTAAAAATGTTAAAAAAGTTTAAGAGTTACCATATAGAAGTAACTAGTTAAGTTACTAGTTAAGAAATTCTAAAATCAACTGAAGTTAAGTTAAAAGTTAGTATTTTTTTAACTTTTTAACTTAACTTCTAACTTTTTAACTAGTTAGTCCCAACCTTGGTCCAAAGTTAGTGGAGGAAAATTCAGGAACTGGGCTTGAGTACGGAATATATAAATGTTAACTCTGACATTGGTATATTTTTGAAAAAAAATTTTTGGTCTTCCCTTTCTTGAACCTTCTGATGTAGGCGCCTGTTTTACTGAAGACTTGATATCTATTCTACCAAAGGACAAACGGGTAGAGGATTCTTGTGACTATATCTTGGAAACATATATTGCAATTAACTCAACTTTTCCACCTCGCAAATTTTTCATCAACCATTTTACGATCAACCAATGGTTGCGAATGTTTTCACTCTAAATTTATACCTTCAAACCCGAATATATTTTTATTCATAGAGGACTTACTAGATGTCCAATGCGAGGTATGTATTAAAATGAGGAGTAATCAAAAGAAGTCGTCCAAAACTATCGAAAAGAGAACATATGCCCTTTTTTCAAGCTAATGGGATATCTACAGCAGATTTCATTACTAGTATATATTTCGAAAAAGTTTCTTTCCGTTTGTAAATAATTTCGTTGACGATATACACACGTGTACTTTTAGACTTGTTTCAATTTAAATCAGAAAAAATAGTTTTACAATGAAAAAAATTTGAAAAAGTTTTAATTTTCTTCAGACGGAAGCCTTACTTCTAAAGGTTTAAGTAATAAAATGTAAGCGAATTTTTAATAAAGGAATTCCGTTGTTATTCCTACATATTTGAATTTTTTGTATATATTTTTTCCTCGATGTGTAAAACTGACTTGACAAACTGTTTTTTAAAGCAGTACTTTTTGAAACACACCAGTTAAGTACTATAATATCTTTTCTGTCATTTCTAATCCTGGAAAAAGTGTGAAGGAAAAAAGTACGTCATTTCAGATGAAAAATATGGATTTATGTCTTGCAAATAGATATTTGTGATGATAGATTTAACTGCGGTCCCGTTACCTGTCCACTTTACCTGACCCACCCTTGTCCGCAGTTCATGCATCTGTCCGCAATTCGTGTGCCCGGTGAAACGCATACACATAAGAAAATCGATACCCTATTATTTTAATTGAGTCCGATGAAATACCCTGCGTGTGTGACTTTACGCGAAATGCAACTATTACGTTATATAATATAAATCACCATACTTTACGAGAATGCACATGTTGTTCCGCCCTAGCCGACTTACATCGATTCTATCACGTGAAACTCTCATTATCTAAAATGAAAAGATTCGATAAAAAGTTGAGGAATTATAATTACGGTCGTATTTCCTGCTTAATTTTTCATTAGGAACACGAAGACTTGGTTGCAGCGGCAATCTCACGCCAACTTTCCGCCTTGCTCGGTGTGGGCCTTGTTAGGTCATTGTTGTCGACTTGTACGACTTGACAGCAGATGTAGATGACAACCCGGATTTGCATAATGTTGATGTGTTTGTGTGCGAGCGCGCTTTCTTTCGCGTTTAGCGGAAATTTCGCCAGGTAAATTAAAAACCAACAACTCGATATCGCTTGATATCCTGCTTTTGTAGCTCTAACAGACAGCCTCCACCAATATCGTTTATACCTGTTATACCTTTCTTTGGCAAGTGTTACACCCCTATCCCGAAAATAATATTAAACTCCCAAGTCCCCCACCCCTCAAGTTCGATTTTATGACGTTTTCGTTTAATAACCTTAAAGTTATTACGATCAACATAATTTTCACATCCTGAGATCGGGCCAGATCGGAGATCATTAAATCCAATTTCGCTCGTCTCATTTCATTCTTATTTCGTCCTCTTCTTTTCTTCGCTTATTTTTCCGGAGACTGGGATCGACGTTGTCGTTTCAATAATTCAGCGCGGCTCATTCAGGGCGATATTGTTTCTCGTAAAATTCTGAGACGCACTTAAATGTCGTCGAAATGTGTAAGGGATGAATTTTTAGATTAAAAAAGTATCAGGTTACGAGAGGGAGTTCGCCCTCCCCTCGTGGATATGCACGAATGTGTCAGTTAAATTCTCTTTTTGTAGAAGTATTCTCAGAGTTCTTGAAATAATTGCGATGATAAAAACGAGATTATGAGTTCACGCTATTGGTTTCTCAGACATTGGTTTGACGCCTTGTCTTTGCTTTGATGGGGACATCCGACTTCGGCCACCACTCCCCACAGAGAAGAAAATCATATCCGACTTCGGCCACGCGATTTTGCTTAGATTTTGCTTGCTTAGAAAATTCCCTTTTATATCACTGGGGTCCGAAATCACTAGCAAAGTATGTCACTCGTGCAATTGTAGTATGATGAGGTCGGAGTACTACAAATTTATTAGCGATAACCTTAATTTTTCTTGAATGTATTTATGTTGCAAATGTAGATATTGAAAAAAGAAACATTTGCTTTCTACATAAAACCAAGTTAATAATTAGCAGATAATTGGTTAATACTAAAAATTTTCAAATCATTGCAATTTCATTAGTTTATTGGTTCGCTTACAATTTGACAGCGGGACGCATTTCGGTTCCACCGACCCATTGAAACCCTAGGTTAATCCCTAAGCAATTCAGGTAGAATGGTGGCCGAAGTCGGCGTACTTATCATCGTACCATAATCCTCCGCTTACGTTGAAAGAGGTTCGTGGCCGAAATCGGCTGCTCCGGCTTTGATTGGTGTGTGACTTGCTAATCAATATTCTGACGAGTATGAATCAACTGCAGTTTCCTTTTTGAAAAAGTAATTTCATGATTATTAAAAAAGGTAAGCATCAGTAGTAATTTCTACAAGTTAATGCTTCCCCAGATAATTGTTGAAGACTCTATTTGTCCTCTGACATGCTGCTTCAGCATCTTTATATGCTGCTCACTAGATATCATCTGTAGTCTAATTTTTTTTAAAATGCTTTCGAAATTCCGAAAGTAGATACTTGTTAGTAGTAATCAATTTAAATTATTACTTCCGCAGATAACTACTGTAGTATCTTCTCTTCCATCAGTATGCCGCATTATCATATTTAAATGATGGCGAGTAAAAGTCACATATGGCCTCCTTTTTGTAAATATATAGTCCCAATTCTTAAAAAATAGGAATCACCAGTAACAGTTTTCAAATAGTGCTTGCCTCGATGATTTTTGAACTTTCTCCTTACTTCACCAGATAATTACTGAAGTACCTTCTCGTCCATCACCATGCTGCATTATCATATTTAAGTGTTCCTTTTTGTAAGGATATGGTCCAAACTCTTAAAAAATAGGAATCACTTGTAACAGATTTCAAATAGTGCTTGCCAATATATGCACTTGTTGTATTTTTAACATGCTGCAGTAGTATCTTTAAGTGCTGACGAATAAAAGTTACCTATGATCTCTTTTTCATGAAATCATTTTGCAAATTTTTGAAATAATTGGTCATTAGTACACACTTCACATTGCTTTCTGAAGATATTACTGAAATTTCTTCTGGACTAAATCTGGTAAATGTATACTCAAATTGTTGTAAGGTTAATTCTACAATATGCTGATAGAGGATATTTGAATGCTGACGAGTACAATTTAACTTTCTGTAAAATTGTTCCCCAAATTTTTAAATTAACCACTTTAGAGCGAATCGATTTTAAATTTTGGAATGGAAGACGTATAGGATTTTAGTTCAGATTTTTATTAATATGTATGGCAAAAATTTGATTTGCCATCATAGTAATTTGGGAAAATTTTGTGTCCCTTTTCAAATATAGTTAGTACTTTAGGGAACTGTTGGCATTATTAGGGAAGTCAAAATTTTACAATGAGAGAGAGAAAGAGTGTAAGTTAGCTTTTGTTCGCCCGGCGACAATCCTTTTTGAGAACGAAACGCAGTCGTTAAATCTTCTGTGTGTGTATCTCCGCGTTCGCGGCCTTTACGAGTGATCTGAACGGTTACAAAGGGTGCTCGTAATTAGCCCGTTTCACGGACGGGTTAAACCGTCAGTCAGTACATACATACGGACGTTTTACACACATACATATCCTGCGTGTCGTCAACGAGCTGCAGATACGAATAAGTAGGAATATTCACTGTGTCGGCGTTTCATCTGTCAGTTGCAGGGAAATGCGTACCAAATCGTAATTAAACTAAACAGTGATATAATTAACCCAGCCATGATCTGTAAATTTTAATACTGTTTGTAGTTACGGAGCGTTCAGCGCTATGATGGAGATTAATACTAATTGTAAGAGAATGGGGGCCGGGTTGCGGATTTACGGCATCGGGGATAGATTGTTTTATGGCGTACAAGGGAGCCGGAACGACAGTATATTAAAAGCGGTATTAAATACCGAACAACGCTTAAAGTTCGTTAATTATACCCGATTCATAAGCGGGACGGAATTGTTGCATAACTCATAAATATTTGACTTGGCGATCGACGAAAAAATATTTTGTATATTATAGATTTCGATAAATTATTAAGGAAGGCCTGAGACTCGGTACGAGTGTGTGTTCCCCGAGGAAAAAAATAATAAAGAATTTAAATTAACTTGAGCTAATTGACATTCCCTCTTCCGTTCTCCGACACGTACACATATATATTTCACTTAAATATCCGTTTCAATTAACACATGTGTTTCAAATTTGAACCATCCAAACTGGAAATAGTTGGTGAGAAGCCCCGTTACGTTTGATTAATTAAATCTACCGCCTTATTTTTATAGGATGAATTAAACACGTCAGAGTTAATTACGAAAAATTGTTGTTTAGATAATTGCGCGGTTTCGTATAATTAGTCATGAGGTAATTTTCAAGGAAATAGTTTTAGTTCGTTTGAATATTCTTGAATTACTTTTGGGTGATACAGTTATATTTTTGAATTGAATTGTGAATGAAATACGGTTCATGACTTTTCATTGAAATTCAAATTCATTGGAAAACAAGCATTTTTAAAGGAAACTGCCATCACATATTTGACTACAATTTAATTGTTTAGATAAATATATTGCAGAAAATGTTTATTAGCATTTTTAATAACATGTCGTGGTGGCATTAGCCATAAAGCTTTTGATTTTTCTCACGATATTAAATCCGTAGATTATTGATGATAGAGTATTTTACAATTTATAATTTTTTTTAATTACCAAGTGAATATAGTTGCAACATTTTGAGCTAACAGTATGTATCTCTTATTTTTTTTAAGTGTAGTGGGATTAAAAATATTGTTTGATGCAGTCGTATAGAAAAGACACATCTTTATATATCATCGAAATTCCATAGCTTTCTGTAATAAAACGTTATTGATATGCAAATACCGAGTATGCAAAAAATAAGGACACTTTGAGGGATACAGAAGGTGTAGCTAATTTTTTAAATTTCCATATGTATATATTTGTATAGAATTGCCATATAAATAAGCATTTTTAGGTTTCTGCTCTCGCGCTTTTGTGTTATTCAACTTTGAACTGGAGGGTACATCTGAAAGGAATAAATCCCAAACGTTTCTTGTAACGCGCTTAAAGAAAAACGGTTTTAAATAGAAAGTTCCATATTTTTTTTATTGTGTCTAGACTTTGTAAAACTCACAGGTTTCAGTTTTACAACATTGAAAATACGAGAGAAATTCGCATTCGCCCGCTCTTTGCAAATTGAATGTGCGCACGCGAACCGGCAATTTAGCCGAACAGTTTGTTTTATCTAGCTGAGGCACCATGAAAAAGGAGTGGTCTTACAAATTTATTGTAACCGATTCTGAGAGAGAGAGAGAGAGAGAGAGAGCAAATACGGTCCCCGTTCTGCTGTTTTAACACTCCGGAGATCGGCCGTATACAAAAAAGAAATGCGACATTAATTCGCGCAAAGTTATGCCCGGAACATACATAAATCTTTCCTGAAATATGAGATTTTTGAGATAGCGTAAATCTTGTATTAATCTTTTGTTTGATCTAGCTGTGAGGAGGGAAACATGAAACATGGGGTATTGGGTTCTAAAATGTTTTCAGGATTTACCGGGGATAATAATGTGTCACTGAAATCAGTTGGTTGCGTTGCTTCTGGTGGATATGTGAAAATTAGTAAGTTTTCATTCGGTTTAAGACGTATTATTAAGTGAAACGCCTAGAGCGTAATTATCGCACTTTCGCCAAAACTCAAATTACGACTTCGTGCCCGCGCCTTATATCCGTTGCAGCAGAAAGGTACCGACAAATTGATCTGATTTTATAAAGGCACGGCAACTGTCACTAATGTATGCAAAACGCGCTCCGATTCAACAAATTGCATAGATTCGCAGGCAAGATTTCGTTTTCCATTGCCGGATGCGTGTCAAATCCTAATGAAACTAAAACAGTTATAATTAACGGGGGGCATGGCTCTGTGAAGTTTGATACGTTTTGTAGTTATGTAAACAGGGCAGTGTTTGCGGACGCCAGTTTTGATAAAGCTGATAGGTACTTTATGAATTCTGCTTACGTTGCCGTTTGATGTAACACCACTCGGATTTGATCGTATTAACACATTCGATTTTGCGCTCGAAATAAATATAGAGGAATATAGAGGAGGACGTAGGGTTGAGTTTGCGTTGCGTGAAATCAATTTTCCCTCTTTAAGTACTCTTTGCCTCGTCCTCATTAGTCGTTTTTGAGTTTTGCTATGTTGCGATGTTTGTCTAAGGTTTGTCCAAAATTTTATTTTTCACTGCTCCAAAAAAGCTTTTTTGTCCGGCGTCTTAATTTTCAACTATACACTTTCGTCCGATGGTAGAGTCCATTTACTTTAAGAAGAACCGTGGCCTTGTGTTTCATGCAGGCCGCATCTCCGTCACGAATAAAGTCACTAGATATATAAAGTACCGCAAACTCCGCCATTTTTGGGCAAAAATTTGGCGTCAAATTTGAATTGCTAATGTTAAATAAAAATCAATTTTGTACTGTATTGTTAAAAAAAGCACAACTGTATCAACATGCGTTAATAATTGAAATGCAGATAGTAAGGCAATTAATCAAAACAAGCAAGCATTGTTTTCATTATTTATTGTTGGCAATTCAAATTTGGCGCCAAATTTTTTGCCCAAAAATGGCGGAGTTTGCGGTACTTTATATATCTAGTGACTTTAGTCACGAAGTCGCGCGATCGCCATCTGGACAGTAGATGTCTCAGTAGTAATCAATTATACACGAATTACATGAAACTATGAAACCAAACATAGCCGACGGAATATGTCGCTCAGTGAAACTGGGGCCAACGGTTCTTCTTAAAGTAAATGGACTCTAGTATCAGGTAGTCTTAACCCTAATTTGGAAAACCCATTCCATGCAATTACAATACAAATTTCACATTCTACAGCAAATTCTGATGATGCCTATTAGGCTCAGTGAGTACATGGTTGATCCTTGCCCCCTTGCGTTTGTAAACTCTTTTTTTATTTCCTTATTATTTCACCATATCCAACAATTTTAATATGTCTTAATACAAATTTTATAGTTAAGTTATGCGAACGGACGAAAGTGTATGCCCGCCCAATTTCGATATTTAAATTTTTCCACTCGCTATAATCAAATTAAAGTGCGGTTTCCGACGTTTCAGACGTCGATCGAGCCGCCATCAGCACGAATAATTTTTTTACCGCACGTCATCTTTCGTAATGTTATGTTTTTAGTGGCACACGCTCTGCAAAAGTATCCCGCGAAGATAAAAACAGAACTGTCGTCATATTTCAAGTGGAGAACTGCGAAAGACAGCGCTGTTTCGCCCCATCGAGGATTTATCAGACCCTCTCCCTCCTTCCACCTTCAAGAAATATGGATTAATCCTTCCTTAATTTGCTCACTACCATTCGTATCAAAAAGATTTATTTAACCCAGGCAAACGAGCCTCCTCTCGCTCCCCCTCCCAGGGTACCCTTGACCCCCGAACTTCCAATATCAGATATCCTTCAGTGCCCTCATTAATGAATGGAGGGGCCTCGCTATCTCAGGACGGGAGAACCTTCCTACCGCCTACACCGGGAAAAACACGTGATTTATTCAACACGGGCCTTGTTTAGATCGAGGGGGAGAGGTTTCCTTAGTTATACAAAAAATGTAATACCGCAATCGATGATTCTTGGGAAGTCCTCTGTTTTTTTTTTTGAAAGGTTCTAGAATTTTGATTTAGTCTCATTCAAATTGCTGTGCAACTCATTTAAGTCTGAAATCTGGAGATCCTCAATTTTGGAAACTTCCGGATTTTGATATATTTCCAGAATATTTTTCGAAGTCAAATTAAATGTCTCATAATCATTGAAGCTTTGAATTTGAATTTTCGCTACTTAAAATCTAATAGTTGCCAATTTTTATCATAAGGACAAAAATCTTCTAAGTCTAAATATTTCCGGAAGAATTTGAGATTTAATCATGTTTAATTAGTTATGTGCATTATTTCCTCCACTTTCAATGTGTTTTGGTTTAGAATTTGATGTATGTATGCTTCTCTTTAGAATAACAAGGGAAAAATCATAATTTCTTTTGATCACTGCTTCTTACAAAAGGTTGCGTAGTTGACTATCATAATTTAAATATGCCCAAGAGACCATTGAAATCTGCATGATGAGACGCACCATTTCCAAAAAGGCCCTTAAGTATTTTCCATGTTTATTTCGTCGAATTAAAAAAAACAGCATCACTTCTTCAGGAAATTAGTGGAAGTACCATTTTTAAAATCTCCCTCTTCGTCCCTTGACGAAGTGCCCTCGCCCTACAAAAATAGTAATTTTTTTTTCTCAGTGTATCCATCACTCGTAAGACGAAGCGGGCGCTAAAAAATATATTTATTTCGGAAATTCTGGGTTTTAGGGGAGGATGGCGCGCCCTATCTGATTTTGTTTTGTATCGTCCTTCGATTCCGGGTAGGGATGACGTGAAATCATCGATAAGTGAATAAAGAAGGAGAGGGAAAATCCGGGAAAATAAGCCATCGGAGGCGACGTGATGGAAATGAATCTTTTAAAAGATAGAAATGAGGTGGTTATCAATGTGGTCGTAGTAGTGAATGGGAAATTAGGCGTTTCGAATGTTTGGCGGGAGTTCGATGAACAGTTTTTGACAGATTTTGATAATCCAGAAATTTGAAATAAGAGAATCGTTTTCTTATAAAATCTGCAGCATGATTTGATTTACGCCACTATTGTATTTACGGAATATTATATTTTTTTTGAATACATTGAGGCCATCAGCACATACCAATCAACGCGGTTTATAAACCAGCCCTTTTAATTGCTCAATTAACAAGGCCGTGAACTGAAGACTAAGCAGAAGTTCCAAGTAGAAAAAGAGTAATATTAACTCAGTTTCGTTAGTTAAGTTTTTTACTGCTTCGTCTGGCTCATTGAAAGGTTTGACATTGAAACCGTCATTATTACTCGGGCGGAAAAAATCTTTAAAAGGATCTCAGACGACGAGGATCCGGTTACTTTCACAAAAAGGACTCCTCACCAACGAGGTAGACGGATAAAAAGAGACCATCGAAGGAGCTTCGTTCCCTTCGCGAATAACCGTTGTATTCTATGATTAAGAGAAAATAAATAAGGTGAAAAACGGAACGTGGCGCTGCAAAGACGGGCCGAGGTGTTCCACAAAGTAAGGCACATTCCCTAAGCCCGGGGGCGGAGTGTTTTATTTCTCAAAGAGGGCGGGAGAGAGTACATATACGGGGAGAACGAAACCAGAGTTACTCGTCCCAATTGGGGCGTTTTAAGTGTTTACGAAGGAGCGAGACAATAAGTGTTGTTCGAGGTAATTTCGTATGACAATGTTCAAATTGGATCCCACACAGTCAAAGACATAAGGGGGGAAAGTCCCCTTCATTATGACACCTTCACCCTCTCCACCGGTAAATTCCTGACGATGGTTTCGATGCTACGGTGAAATAATATAATATTATAACGTCATTTGTGTGGGCTATCGATTTTCAAATTAATCTCGTTTAAATTCGTTATTCAATTTCCCTAGTTAAATGTTTATTAGGTGTGCACAATTTCAGTTTAACTTTAATTGCAAATTCGCTATGATGCCGGTGTGGAATTACGGATAGAGTTTTGAACCTCGATTACCAAATCTGTAATTTGGTGGAAGTCAAATGCAAAAATGGTGTTTTAATAGTTGCTAGTGTGTTATGTTGAAAATATAAGTCACGCGAGAAGATTTAAGTATAAATTCTCAAGTGACTTAAGAGACATAACACGCGAGTGGCATACAATGTTTTATCCAACAAGTAGAAGAAATCGTTTTTTTATGAGATAGTAATTAAGAAGCTTTGTAATAAAATCAAAGCTACTTGCGTCTCAGTACCCTATAAATGTCAGAATAACTTGACATATACATTTTGGTTAAAGTAGGTTGTTTGTTTGGACGCCACGAGCAACCTTTAAACATAAATACTTTAAATATGAACCTGACCTATAGTAACTCACTAGTGTATTATTTGATAGTTTACTTGTCTAAAATGACATTAATAATGACAGTCATAACTGTCATGTGTTGGATAAACAGTTTTTTGTTTAATATTTTTCCCACTAATTAGTTATTTTAATCGAATGGAACTTGTAAGATTTTCTCATTTCAAATAGGTTTTCTCGATATTAAAATACTGATAATTCACTTTTCAAATTCTTCAAAAGACATCGATCCATTCGCTACGAACTTGATCAGGTTAGTCGCAAGATCTGCCTCGAAATCAAAAAGCGAGGAATGCTGATGATGTACACTAGAATGTCAGAAACAAGTCTAATTAATGTTTTTTAAACAAGTAACATTGTTGGTTAAGACACTTAGGTCTCATGTCAGTGTAATTAGACAAAAATGTAAGAATTTTTAAGAAGCTGAAATTTTCTGGATATGTTCAGAATTGGAACTTCGTAAAAACTCCCAGCTGGGACTTTTGGCGTGAAGAACTGCCGCCATTTTTAATTTTTCGATATAAAAAGAAAAATAAAGAAAATATGAATTAAATAAGTAGGTTAGTTAATTATCTGCAGTAGAACGATTTGAGATTTGACAACTCTTTGGATTACATTGTGATTCGTCACAAACCTGTTGGAACAATCCTTAAAAAAGGAATTTTTGGTATAAAGACGAGTTTTAGACCTTATATTTAAGAGGGCCGAAACAATTATACACCTACATTTTTGTAATCGTCTACAGTTACTATTTTTGAAAAGTACAACTGTCTACTAAACAACCACAATCATGATTTTTGTAAAAGTACGAAGAAAAAGCAATTTTCAATTAACTATTGTCGAAAAAACTACTCTTCTAACTAATTACCATGTTATAATTTATCATATTAAAACAAAAGTTACATACTTTCAAACCACTTCAACTTCACTTCACTTTTTTCTTTGCTTGTTGCGTTTTTTTTTAAATTTTAGAGCTGAATACAAATTCAGTTTTATGATCATAGAAATAAGTGGAGTCGCAAAAGAGGAAAGTTATGAGCAAACTCAAAGAGATTCCTAGAAAAATGTGACTATGGCGGAGTCATCAAATGATTAACAAAAGTTTCCTTTTTTTATGTTTGCAGTTATGATCGGACTTGACAATAATTGTTAGGTATATTGCGGTATTCGTATTAAATGAAATCACTTGCCTAAAGTACGTAGTATTGTTTGTATTAATTTATGAAAAAATCGTTCATCAACTCTTTAAGGTATAGAGATCTTAGCGTCTATTGCAATTTGATTCCAAGTGGATGATTTTACCAACTTTCAAGGTTTCATGTTTTCGAAGGAGAACCGAAATTGCCGCCCAGGCATTTGTAATATTAACCCTTTAGAATTGTTGCAGAACTGTCGAAGTGTTAATATTCACGTTGCGATTGCATCCGAGGGATTTTGCGAGACCGCGACGATTTCCATACGAAATTTGTAACAGTGCCTGTTTAAAATTATAGGCTAATGCCGTAATTCAACATTTAAATTCGCCGTAATTCGGGACCGTGTTCGTATAGGCGCTAATTCCGCGCGAATTCGTACTACGCGAATATCGTTACGTATTGTGGGTATGTGTAATATTAATATACCTGCGTGCATTACTTCGCGGATGCAGGAGAGGAGATTTCGCCTGCTTAATGAGTCCCAGGCAGCCATGAAATATGGGAACGATGCAGGTGTTTAGTATTCGGGAACGGTTAAGTAACAACGACTATTCCGGAATTAATAATATCCGCAATTATTTCTGTGTGTTTGCCGGAATTACGTCGCGTACGTTTTCGGTAAATGGGGCGATGTAATTAATTCGTTCTGCGAGCGTCTCAACCGAAATTTTACTAGTAATTTCAGATGTTATAAGGCTGGCACATATTAGGTAAAGACTTATAGTGACGTACGGGAGAAACTTACCTTTAGAGTCGCGATACGTAACCGGATGTTACGGGTGGAACGTTTTAGAGCGGACGGGAAATGCCACCGTTTGCTCCTGAGATATTTGCGGAAGCTTTCTGCGGGAGCTTTCTCTTAAATTTCATTATCTGCAAGTATCTTTTACCCAAATTGAAAGATATAAAACACATACACACGCACACTAAATTGAAAAGTTGTACATACTGCATAAAGTTCGCTCAATACTCGATCCATCTATAATCACGTATACTGTATGCTTATAATGATTGTAAAAATTATACGTTAAATTTGTAGGTCTAAAAAAATATATGATTTTTACCTGAGGCTTAGTTTTAATTTGCCAGGATCAATACTTTTCAAAATATTATTATTTTTGTAAATAAATAAAAAGCCCTTATTTTGTTCCAAAAATTTCGAAAAACGTCGATGATAGGTTCCTAGGACCTGTGATGAAACGTCAATTTGCTAGGATCTGCGGTCTTTGAAATACAAAACATTTTTAAAGTAAACGAAATCCCTTTTATTGACTCACTTCTATAATTCAAGACCACACAGAACCTCGATCAAAAGGTAAATGTTTCCCTTGCGTTTGCATTACTACCCTCTTCTACTCGTTTGTTGGTTTAAATATTATTTAATGACAAGAAATTATCCTTAAAGTGAAGTCTACTAACGTTGGAATGTCTTACATAATTAATGACGTTTCATATAAAAATCGTTGTAACGGTCGTCTCTTAATGGATATAGATTATGAAATCAATAACGACGATGGAAACGAAAATGGTATGAATCAGTGAAAATGAAACAACTAATCAATTGATAATACCATCGATAAAAGAATTTCAAATTGTGTTTACAAAAAGTTGTGTAATTTGGTTCTTTCGATTTTCGATACTTTTCAAATTTCGTCAAAGTAATCGAGATATACTGTAATCAAATGTTAACAAAGTATGAGTAATTATATAAATTAACGAGATTAAAAACTGAATATTGCCTATTATTAAGTTGGTGAGTTTTTGAAATTAAGGTACAGTATGTTTTTGTATCAACGGTTTGAATATCGAAGCAAACAACTGTTTCAATTATATTTTAAAAATGATCGATTTTTGCTTTGCTAATGAACGTGCATGTTATGTTTACGATGAAAAATAAAATATTAAACAAACACAACAGATCAGCTACTTGGTATCTGTTACTGACTCTATTAACAGATTTAAATATCGAACACATCCAACTAAAAAAGTACATATTATTAATGGGAAAGGGAGCAATCTCGATGCCTGCGTATAGGTCGAGCCGTTCCTCACAAAATTTATCAATATCTTTTAGGGCATCTTCGGGACAGACCCCCGCAAAGAAATAAAACTTTGTTATGATGCTAGACCATATTTTATATTAGGATACAAACTCGTACAATGCGGAATAGGGGCAGACAGACGAATCGGTTATCAGAAAGTTTCAGGGAACCGGTCCCCGGGATCCTGCAGGAATAAAATGGTTTTTCAGGAATTCCCAGACATGCTCGAGCCGACTTTAATTACGGGCCACACTGGGAAGGTATTATGCCGGTTATAATGAGTTTGAGAGGACTTTCGAAGACCAAATGGTAAGACGATTTTGATGAGGTTCTTTATTTGCTTTTGTCGAAATTGTTATTTAATACTTTAGTCGCATCGGGCGGAATGGGAACGCCGTAGTTGAATTTCCGACTGCCGTCGTAATTACGTTTGCTGTGTTCAGAATCAACTTTCGGGACGGCTCACTGTTCGGAAAGTGTGGAAGCGAGAATAAATATGTAACAGTTTAATGGGGGAATATTCACTTGTATCTTCGTCCAATTAGCGGGTAATTTTCCAAAGAGGAAGAACAGCTAAACTTCACATTCAATGTTACTGTTTCAGTTTGCAATATATTAAGATCCGAAATTTGTTTTTCTGTGTTACTATATTTGTTTTCTGAGTTACGACATTTTATAAAAATGTGCTTAGTTTTTAACAAATAATTAAATATTTTGAAAATTTATTTATTCTAACAAATCGAATCTCAATCATATAGTCCAGTCATCTTAGGCCAAATTAGGTGAATATCTCGGAAAAACGACGTAACCCGTGAAAACTTCTATTTTCGCATCCTAAAACTTTCCTCAAAATTTACATATAATTGGATGGCCGCAAGTTTTAAAGTCGAGGGGTCAAAAGTCACAAAAATCGATTTTTTCTAAATTTTTTGCAAATATCTCGTTTTGTATGGGTTTTACGCTATTTATTTTTATTATCAATATTATAGAGAATCAAATTCTCTACAACTTTTGTATTTAACATTTCTTCATATCTTGAACTGTTTTCGAGATAGAGGGCGGAGAGCGCTGGTCAGAGAATCATGTGAAATCAACTGGTACTACTGGTAGTCCCGATCAAAAACCCGTAATATGAAGGTTATAAATTATTGCTAAATATATAAATATCATTTTTTAATAACTTTTTCATTAAAATCATTTTGTTTGGTTACTTATCTATTTTTAGTTAAGTGTCAATTTATTTAATAACACTTACCTGGCCATGTAAGTAAAAAATTGTCGAGGAAAATAATTGAATTACATTTTAATTTTAATCTAATTTATACTAATAACATTCTAAATAAATAAAAAGAAAAGAATTAAATTTGTAATTAACGTTTTTAGTACAAGTGTCATTTGATTAATTTAATATTATCAAAATTAATATAAAAGAATAAAAATTTCGAGAAGAACAAGTTCTAATTTCAATTCTCTTCTTCTTCTTCTTCGTCTTCTTCTTCTGACTATAGATTTTTAAAGTTATGAAAGAATTTACGAGTTTTTTATTTTATTATTTTTTACTTCAAATGCAATTAGTGAAAATGAGAATATAATTAAAATGTAATTAAAGTATGTCCCTTAATAATTTTTCAATACAGAAAGAAATTATAAGTATTATTGAATTGATAAATTTTAGAATTATTAGAAAGAAAGATTGAATTTAATGTAAAAGTTAATAATAGATGCTAATTAAATGTTTACCAATAATTTATAACCTTAATATACGAGTTTTTGATCGGGACTACCAGTTGACCTCACATGATTCTCTGACCAGCGCTCTCCGCCCTCTATCTCGAAAACACTTCGAGGTATGAAGAAATGTTAAATACAAAAGTTGTAGAGAATTTGATTCTCTATAATATCGTTGATCGCGTTGTTAGCGTAAAACCGATAAAAACGAGATATTTGCAAAATATATAGAAAAAATCGATTTTTTTGATTTTTGTCCCCCGGCTTTAAAACTTGCGGCCATCCAATTATATGTGAATTTTGGGGAAAGTTTTAGGATGCCAAAATAGAAGTTTTTACGTTTTAATATACCGGGTATGTCAATTTTCCTAGGTGAACCCCCTATAATGACTGGACTAATAGTGCATTAGGTCATTCCTACAACGTTTCCCAAGATTTCCAGCACGAAATTAGAAAAAAAATTCTTGTTTATCTCAGCTCCTTGCGATTTTTACTTAAATTAAGCATTTCGTATTATCAAAATTCCAAAGTAAAACGAAATACGATGGCACCTTTACACCAAAATGAAAAAATATTCTTACTATTCTCATTCTCCACTTAATCTCAATCAAGTCAAAAAATTATTAGAATTGCCGGTTTTCTCATTGGAAACTGTAGAAATTCCACTTTAATCATTCCAGTCTAATCAGTTCTAAACAGGCAAGAATCACAGTGAATCAGAGTTAATCAAGTGATTTATTGTGATAATGAAAGACAGTTTTCTCAACGACAACTAAACAAGTTAATCCAATGATTCAACCTTGATCTCACTGAATGGACTAATCATTGTATATACAATAATGCATGTGATCCTCAGAATTGAATTAGGGACTGCGGTCAGTTATCAAGAGGTAACAATTAGATGCTTAATAGAGCTGGTAATTAATGTTCCATGTAGTGAGGGACAGAGGAAAAAATTGAATTGATGGATCGAATCGCAGTATCCATGTACATGTGTAATTGTTTTGGTAATAAAGCGTAGTTATTGTGTAAGCGAGTCACACTACTTGCTCATTTGGCTTGCTTTAGGCTTTGTTTAAATACATTTCCTAAACGAACAAAGAAGTTGTTTCCATCTTCAAAACGTAGATATCAACCAGCGATCCATCACCATTTTCTCCATATGTTCACGAGAACTTTGTTCGGAACTTTAATTTGTAAATAGGTTCGTCGTTTCGACGTTTTCCAACGGCCACGTCCCAAGTCGCTGTCAATTTGTCATTCCGAGGTTCGCATGCTCCACGTCGTTTGTATTGTATATCCATTTGACATTAATCCTCATTCGTATTACACACTGTGTATACTCATTATGGTAGAGGTAACTGAGAAGCACGCAACAAGGAAGCAAATGGCCGTATCTCATCGATTTTCCACGCAACGAAACCCGATTGTGATTGCACTAAAGGCAGAAAAATGTTAATATTCATGGTATACGGGTATCGGTAAATTGTCCTGATGTAACACTTACCTAATTGAACCGGAAGCCTTTGGACGTCTCGTAATTGATGATTACTCGAGCAATGAGTTGAAAACGAAGCTGTTAACTTGTCATTGTCAATATTAGGATGTATTCTTGACCGTCCTGCATTCAATTCGGTCATTGAAAGAGCTCCTAACATCTCCTCTTCAAAGTTTTGAGATATATTTTGTGAGGCACGTTACATCTCTGACACTCCCTCGTGTTTAATCGAGAAGCTTTCACATCTCCCCCGACGTGCAAACATTCCAATTGTGTACATGTGTGTGTATGTCATTTTAGGGATGTAAATTCAGTTATTTTCGATCTGAAATGCAAATTCCTTTCTCTGAGTGTAAGCGTCGCCTTTTGCCGTCACAAACGACTAAAATGTTTTAAAGAGTTCATTGTGTTTCTAATTATGCGAATAAATTTAATTAATCTAAAGGAAATGTTTCCCTGCCTGTCGCTTAATTTGGTTCTATTTACATTTATTGCTCCAGATGAATCTCACTGATTGCAAAGCGCTAGAAATGAAAGACGGAGAGATAGAGAGGCGAAGAGAGAGAGAGAGAGGGAACATTCCCAAGGAAACGTCAATAAATGATTTACAGAAGATAAATGGGCGTCTTCTGTATTCCTCCTTGATTCCTTGCGAATAACTTAAAATTGTTTCAATTAAAAGTTTAGAGAGTAAGAACTTGCCTCGGCAGCTATTGCGTCCGTATAAAGCATATTAATTGCTATTGATTGGAGGGAAGTTTGTGAAGTTCTAACCTTAGAGGCTGAAAGTTATACGACTGAAGGTTATTTTTGGTACAGTAATCGATCTTATTTCCTTTAATTTAAATCTGTAGGATTAAATCATTTCGAATGTCGTCACATCCCATTAACGAGATAAATAATAATGATTATTTATTATGAACGATTAGCACAACTTGTACTAAATTACCTATAGCACATCCTCTTCGCGATATTCAAGTTTGGTAACACACTGAATAAATTTTGTAATTTAACAAGACGTCAACAGATTGTGAAAAAGTGCCCCGATAATTTAATCTGCAGCACGCCTTTACTACACTTTTATGTTTTGAATCTAGTAGCTACTATAATATTTAAAGTTTCATAACTCCCCGGAGTAACTTCCTTAATATTCTAACTCAATTCACGTCAATTTATGGACAAAACTTTCTAGTTTAAGACTCTGCTAAGAGATTTTAAAATTTTACCCCGATATGTAATCTACGGGACGTTAAGTGAACCTCGCAGCGATGTTTCTTGCATTTCAAATTTCGCAGCTTTTACGCTACCCCCATTAATATTCCATGGATTTTTAAAATTCCTTTAATAATTCACATTCTCGCTCGAATACTTTCATCGTTACGTGTTAAAGTGTATTAATTTCCAGTTAGCTGGTTACGACAAGTAGTAGTAGAGCATAAATATGAGAAATTAATTGGAAAAAGTTGAAATGCGCTTCTTGAAACGCTCGCAAGAATCAGCATCCGAACCAGATTTGAATCTTGCAATGATTGTTTCAGAAGATTGTTGTGGATGAATAGTAATACACATTTGGACTATTTTGGAATTGGAACATTCAATAATTACTAGAATTGTAAAAGAAAAACTTTTTGTTGCTGTGCAGTTGGTGTAAAGTGTTCACCCACACGAATGAAGATAGGAAGATTGTTATTTTCCAAGGCTTCCTGATGTACATACATATCCACACATCTCAAATAGAGAAAAGACCAAAATATCACGATTTTGATTTATTACGCCATATTTTAGTCAAAGAGCAAGATGAAAAGTTTGATTTAAATTTGTTGCCGGATTCACCCGCTCAGTATTTCATATTTTCCCTTGGAAACGAAAAACATAAAAATACCGCCAATATGAATTCTAACAAAACTATGCCTCGGGAGATTTAGTTACGTTTTACTGATTCAACACGGTTCGTACGTTATTCAATTCCGACGCAATTGTGGAAAGGTATATTTATTTTGAATTTATATCCACGCTAAACATAACAAAGTTTACGTAGCCGGCCTGCATAATTGACTCGCAGTAGGTACACGTAAATTTCAAAAACCGCAGGAAGGTTAAAAGTAACTTCGTACGTTCTAGTAGTAAATACGTAGTGATTTAATGAGTGTTTTATTCGTTAAAATCGACAGAACCGAAAACGAAATAATATTCATAATGTGACTCGAATGAAAGGTTTCTTGGATGGGTAAAGGTGAAATTGAGAATAAATTAATCGTGTTATCTTATTATTTAATTACATATCATTATATACAGACCTTTTCTATAGAGCCGCAGTATGGTATAAACATAAGAGCGAAGGTTATTAATTAATTTAATTAATTTAAAACAAATTAAGGTGTGAAAATTCAGTTTTATTAAAGAATGTCACATAATTTGGTACATGAAATGACTATAAGATGTATTCTTTTAATGTATTTATGTTTAATTTGTAACAAAACAATCTTTTCTTTAAAGAATTTTTTTTCCAATCAATAGAACTCGATAAAATGGCTACGATGTGGTGTGGCAACACCGCGAAGGTATCGCACGCGTCGCGAAATGAGAGCCAGACGGTGACACTAGTGACAGTGACAGTGTGCATCTTTGAATTCGAAAGATACGTGTGATCGATACGGTTTCTTTTCGGTGCGTGTAAATTTTTCGGTTCTTAAAATGTTCAGTATACGTGAATATCACGATATGCTATTAATTTACGGGGAGGCGCGTTGTAGTTCTACAAGTGCACGTCGTATCTATCACGAACGATTTCCTCAACGGTGACTGCCTAACAGTAGAACATTTGTGAAGTGAGAGGACAACGGTGGACCAGGTAAATATTGAAAATTACAACATATCAATAACAGCATGATCCTTTTCTAATGTTGTTAGTGTCCCTGAATTACTGATCGCTATTGATTTACCATTTATACATGCAAGTGTAATAATTACACAATTGAATCAATTGGAATCCCTTACAATTATTTCGTTTACTATTACGTACAGCGTAAAGACGGCATTTAGGAAGAGTGCGCAAGAACGTTAACCTCGCACGATCAGCTGTGTACACGTCATGTTTACCGAGAGCCAACACCAAAAACGTCATGTTTACGTTTCCTTTCTTGTCGGTGTTGCCAAGTTGTGGTGAAATACCTTGACAAAATAACTCGACTTTTCTCGAAAACGGTTGGTTTTAGGACCTCCGTTTTATAAGGTTTTTTTGTTTGTTTTGATGAATACTATCACCTATTAAAAAAAGGCAGTCAAACCCCTAACATCCTTTATATATGAAAGAGGGTGTTCCAACCTTATATGCATATGTGCCAAGTGCGTTTGTATTTGTACTACTGAAGACGTTGTAGACGGAATTCGTCCGGAAAAATCCGGAAAATTTGAAGTTCCCTTCTTGAAGAGGTGACAAGTAGGAGTAAAATTTACTCTGCTATTTATAATCCGCGGTACTTGCCGAACAGTTTGGAACTTTAAATTATCATAGTCTGAAACAATTCAAATAACCCTGGTTTTCTCCTACCGAAAAGGTAGAGGAGGGAATGAACTTTATTTAACGGTACCGCAAATGTGATTCGTGGTACAACCCATCCATGTCCCGTAGAAAGTGGAATTAAATTCCCGTTCCCTGAACGTATCGTGCACCAATTCCTAGTCGGGTCGAAGGTAGTTCCATCGATATTCAGGGACAAAGCGGGCACTTCCAATTTCATTACACGTATAGAAATTAATTTATCGGAAAAATTCATTCCGAGGGTGGGTTAACCTCCACTAAACCTCCCGCCCCCTTCCCGAAATCCCGTTCCGAAGGAGTAATCCGTACATTCGGGAGCGCGTCTGGAATTGTCTCGGCTATCCGAACGATTTCTGGGATAGTGATATCATTTGTATCGGACTAGGAGAGCTCGGGCCCTATTCTGTTTCGATATATACGTACGTAACTGATGCCTCTCCATTACAGCAGATTGCGGTACACTGATTGGATTCCCGGTTTGATGCCACAAATCGACCTTTTTTTATACCGACACTGTATCTCATATCGTGATAAACAGGCAACCCGTTGACGGGTTAAAACGCACTTGAGTAGGGAACGGGAGAGAAGAGGAGTAGTAGGGACTTTCTCCTCTCAGTCCCGCCCGACATTGTCTAACAAGAAATCGATGGGTGAAGAGGGAATTGATACGCGCTTTGACATTAAAAAGAGCCTCCGGGCTTTTTCCGTGTCCCCTCTTCTCGAATAAATGTAACAGATTGATTCCTCTCGACAAATAAAACAATAAAGTTCTCAGATGGAAATGCCGGGGCTTTTTCGCTTACGATGTTTCCGTGTCCGGGAACGGCATCGTTTTTTTATCGCGAAACAGATACCGAACCCTAAGTAAGGATTCAATTAAAGTTTTATCTCGGCACGAAACGGTTTTCAAATAAAGTTTGCTTAGCTAAATAGATGGGGAAAACTGAAATATTGAGTTTATTTCAGGAAGCACGGAAAGGAAACGGAAGGGGTCGGGCAAATAATAACCGAACTCGCGACTGACAATTCTTTGTTTTATCGACGTCCTAAGTACGTCTACGGAACTTTTTTTATCTAACAAGTGCCGCCAATATACAACAATTCAGCCGTTTCATTAATTTTATATTGGCATCATAGATTTTATAGTGCATGGATTGCGTATTGCCTATACTTCTGTGTCAACATCTGAGGTAATTCCTTTGATTCAACCAGGGACGTAATGCACTTCAAAATCGTCTCACCAATGCCCCAATTAGAGGGATTATCTGTTTGAAAATAGAAATACGTTACTTACAAATGCAAATCTGCGTTTTGTATACCATGTTACAGATTTAATGAAAAATCTACGATTCTTGTAATGATTTCGCACCCATAGTCCTAAAGAAATATTTCAGTCCGACCCTGCAAACTGGTTACGTTTTCCGAGCTTGGCAGCCATACACGTTTTATTTGGTAACAAATTTTAACACTCAAACTGCTCCACATATATCCTTCAGTACTTTTTATATGTCGATGGTGTTATACAACTTCCATACCCTTATTGAGTTCTAAATAATGACGCGTTTCATGTTATCGTTTTGGTCATAATGAAACTGGCCCAAGCAATTTCCTCTGATATTGGCACACTCGACAACCTTTGAAGCGCAATCCACGTACTGTACGATCTATATTTGACATCCACAACTTCTATTGGACAATTATGTGCTCCAGGTGCATAACACTTAAGCTAATATTTTGTGTAAATCTGTCGTATAAACGCTTATAAAACTGCATTTAAACTTCCTTGAAAATGTTTTATATTTCTGCTTTCATCATTGACTTGTAGAACAAAAGTATTCCGCGAAGCTAAAATATCGCACTGGCAAGAGCAGTAATAAGATAATAATGAAATAATATTTCACCCACATTTAAAAATTATGTTAGTTGGGCGTTTATTACCCAACAAAAGGCCATTCAATTGTGTGACAATAGGTGACAAAAATGCCAAGTAAAAATGCGACATTTACCAATTCGCCTAACCTTTTTCATAAATATTTTATCTTGTGTTTCGTTCCCTAAATACTGATTAGTTCACGGTTAAAATCATACCAACACAGTAATTATTATCTTTTATCAAACACTGTATTGGAACCACCTTATCATCAGGAAATCAGGGTTAGATAACACCTACCTTATTTCAAGTCGAATCAATTTCCCCTAGACGCAATTTGCGGCAGTCCTTTCAGAGAAAATAAGGAAAAATAAAGGAAACCCGGCCTCTTTCCACATCCAAGAGATAGGTCGCCAAGTAGGAAAAGCAGTCTGATATTGCTGAAGGAAACACGTATAAAAGAAATGCAACAAAATATCCAAAAAAGTTAAGTGTATGGAAAAGCCGATGTTTCTGTTTCAAGTAGTAACTCTTACCTTTACTGACTAAGTTAACAACAGTTCCCAAAGGAATCTAAAACAATAGCTAACGTATTGCGTATCCGAATTTAATATCGCAAAGTAGGTAAGTTCTTTTTTGTCAAATCCTCAGCTCTTGCCTCCAGCGAAGTCTCTTTTTACATAATTAATGTTAACGTTGGGAACGTCACACAGTACCTAATGGAATGTACTCATTAATATTTGATTCGGATACATACTCACATGTCCTTTCACTTGCTTTAATTCCGTGAAAATTGCTTGCTACTATTCACGAAAAAGGAGTCAGATTTTCTCTTATTGCCGTTTATTTTAAATTTTGTATCAGACTTTTAACATTGAATTAGATGTGGACAAGATCCCATATTATGTGTCCTGATATCGATCATAAATACCAAACTTGCTTCCGTTTATAATTTTTCATTTAATTACAATTATGAAATATGTAATTATAAACGAGCTGAAAAAAAGAGGATATGAGTTTTTTACGCTTTGATTTCGAATAGGATGAAGCTCAGAAAAATAGAAAATTTGTTGGGAAAATAAAATTGGATTGTATTATTATCTTAATATTATTTAAATTTTCGAGGTATTTTCTAATTGAAATGTTCTGTTTGAGTGGGTTTTGTTATGACTGTGGGATCAAAGAGATTCACGCAATCTTGTCGTATTGTACCAGAAAACATTTTATTGATCATTAAAAGTGAGGAATGCGGGAGCCTTCACTATCAGATTAAGATCTTTCGAGAGACAATTTTCATAACGAAAGCGCTATAAAAATGCATCAACGTTCCTTTGAAACTGGATCGCACGTTCCTAAAATTAGAATTACGCCTCATTTAATATATCTGTTATTCGGGGGAAACACATGTATTAACGCCTTCAGGCGTATATTACAGCGCTGAAATGTATTCATCTCCCGATAGCGTGTTATTTATAATGTGGGTGAAGTTGACCGTTTCAGTGGTTTGGAAATAATTTAAATAACTGAAATGTTCGGAATTGTTTGCCTATCAAAATATTTACGTGTAGAAATATAGAATGTAGGAGGACATTTGAATTTATGGAATATAATCTTTATTTAAGTAGATGATATTGTCCATTTTAATTACTCACAAAAGAATAAAGGACGATCTTCTGCAACAATGGGATTCCAAACTCTACCCGCCTAAATATTTTACTCGTAAACAGCATCCCGTGTCTTTGAATTAGCCCCGACAAATTGTACAATAAGCTACTTTCGAATGCAGCGCGCCACATAAAAGCTGAACCTTATGGCGCAATAAGTCTCGAGGAAATGATACATTCACTCCTTCTTTTTATTGTCGCATATTTGTCTTATGTATTACAGTTTATTGCGATTTATCGAACAAAACGACTTAACTCGGGGGCTCGTTTGTCTTCCGAACAGAAAATGAAGATATGTTATTTCGTATCGTGTATAACGTGTGAAAAATTTTACGACCGTGAGATAAGCAGATGGCAGATATTCAAATTAAGAAGTAAAATAGTCGCGGGAAGTGATAAATGGTTATTGAATGGATGTGCATGAAGTTCACAACGTTATGTGAATGTTACCTATATAGACAACTTCATGTTTAAAGAGCAATGACGGAATTTACGTTGATGTATGTTATGTATGCGAAGCAAAGATGGCTAAATTGTAGGATCTGTAGTACAATGAGATCATTTAAATTTATAATTAGAGTAGGCTATGATTTTTAAATTAGGTTGGCAACACCAACTCCCATAGCCTACTCGTTTCAGTTGAATTGTCAAAGTGACTCACTGTGTGAGGTTTTGTAAACATTTTGATAATTAAAAATTAGGGAATGTATTTTGAAAATCATCTACGCACCGTTGTATGGAATACTTGCATTCACCATTTTCTTAACGTTCTTAAAATAACTCTCAGTAAGAAAAATCTTATGCTCTAAACTAAATTAAACATTTTGGAGCGTCACTTTGACAATTCAAATGAAACTGTCAGCAGTTGGTGTTGCCAACCTAATTTAAAAATCATAGTCTACTCTAATTATAAATTTAAATGATCTCATGGTATTATTAATCAGGGATGTTCTAGTTGTGGTAGTTAAATTTTAATGAAAAAATCTGATGACAGACTCAGAGAATTTACTATTCGTTTGATTAAATAGCATGTGAAATAATATTAATTTCATACTTAGGATTTAAATTCCTTGTTTTTTGCTCCGTGACCTCTTTCCCTATTACTTGGATTTTAAATTTTGAAAACATAAGAATATTTGCATGTTTGACAAAATCTTAACAAATGGCTTGTTTTCAGACCAAAAAGTAATCTTTGAAATTTCGAAATGAAACTATGGGAAGGTAAATTTGGTACTGTCAAAGTCTGTACACGATTTACAATTCTTTAGCCACGTTCTTTTCGGTAATATTTCCATTCTTCAAAATTACGTAGCTCTGGAAATTAGTTTTCCTTGCTTGGTCCTGGTTTCGGGATGCCTCTATCAGTCGTTTTAAAATCTGAGACAATTTTTAGCATTCTCTTGAAGAATTGCACGAGTGTTTACCATTTTTCCTTTCCTACCATAAAGGTGAACCTCTAAAATAGAGCTCGAAGGGTAGGTTAATAAGGTCTATTTAAAGACGGGGGCAATATTTCAACCCCTCATAGTCGATAGTTTTCGAGATTTAGTCTAGAACTTCATTTATGTGAATTTAGGGTAGTAAATTTCCCAGAGAAGGCAAATTTTTCCCGCCAAAATTTTAGTAAAAGTAAAGTAGAAGCGTACTAACGTAATGAGCCCTACCAACGAATGTACCTATAATGCTTTTATTGTGATCATTGCCATAGATATTCGCACTCCGAAAAATTAATGTGTTATACCTACTGTATACGTACAGCGACAAAACGAGCTTGTCATCCTGCAAATACACATGTATATTATTCGGAACCATGTAATCCCATAATGACCGAGACCTCGAAGCAAACGTTCCACATCCGCCGGGACTTCCCCTTCAATTATTAACCTTTCCCCCTCTCACACTCGAATCTCGGAGAAATCACCGCTCGCCCATCCGCCATATTACCGACAACATAAAAACGGAATCCCTCTCCATATTTCACAGAAAAAATCGAGCGATTTGCATATTCACTTAGATAAAGCCCAACTAAGCCGAATGAGGACAGACGCAGAACGGGAGAGAGAGAGAGAGGGAGAGAGAAAGGGAGGGCCTAAATGAGAAAAAAATAGATGTGTTCTCCCGTCCCGGGCGGGAGGAGGGGATGGCGAGGGCGACTTTCGCCCCCTGGCGCGTGAAAGCGACAGGAAAAAAATCGAGAATCACTCAGCCTGACCTCGAACTCATTAAGCTGAGTTATTGCGGACATAAGGATTGTCTTCGCTTTATTAAAACGGGCGGGGGAAGGGTGAGTTATTCGGGACGTTCGCTTATACGGATGTGATTTAATTACCGCAAAAAATCGGAAGAGGGGAGAAGGGGGGGGGGGCGAAACGGGTTAATTGAATTCGGGTCGGAAGTTTTTTGTTTGTTTAAAATCGGGACGTTTAAAGCCTTAAGACTGGTTTATCGATGAAGTTTTAAGGGATTTATCTACGACCATTGGTTGTTGCATATTGTGTTGTATTGCCAACTCTTTTAAATTTTGCTTTCCAGGGAGTTATTTAAGAAATGTCATGGACCGGACACTAATTCGCTATCAATATAATTCGATCAATTTCCGAATTTTATCTATTGCGTTTCTTAGAAACCTATATGAAATCCTTGATATATTTGGAGAAATTGGGAGACCAGGTATATAAGGTTTTCTATCTGTAGGTTGTAATTGTAAATGTTTCTAGTTACAATTGTTGCAATAACATTTTCAAAACTTCCTAACTCATTTATAAAACATTTTATCCTTGACTTATTTAAGTTACCATAAGAAATGGTGGATGCCCTATGTAGCACTACCAAGAATCCTATATTTATAGTTATTTATGGTATTAGTATGTCTTCTTCTTCTTCTTCATTCCAGGGTTTAGGCATTTTTATCTGCCTGTTCCGGCATCAAACTTCGCCCCATCTTTTCATGGGACGTCCTACACTCCTTTTTCCTATTGGATTATAATTTAATATTTGTTTTGTCAGTCGATGTTCATCCATTCTACTTATATGTTGTTTCCATTTTGTTCTGTTTTCTTTTATTTTCTCATTAATCGAGTAGATATTTAGTTCTTGTCTTACGTCTTCGTTTCTTTGTCTATCAAGTCTTGTAATGCCTTTCACTCTTCTGAGGAATCTCATTTCGCTAGCTTGGATTCTAGAGTTATCTTTTTGCGTCATTACCCAGCTTTCGCATCCATATAATAGAGTAGGTGTGGCCATTGTCTTATAGAATTTCATCATAGTGTCGCTTCTTGTCTTGTTCTTTAATGTTCTGTGAATTGTTCCACATATATATTGAAATCTGTGAATTTTATGATCTATGTCTCTGTCTTTCTCGAAACTTGTATAACACCCTAGGTAATTAAAATGACTCACTTGCTCTAATGGATGATCGTCTAGTACTATTTTTGTCCTTATGGGGTAATTGCCTTCAAACGCCATAACTTTCGTCTTTTTTGTTGATATTTTCATATTATAATTCTTGCACACTAGATATAGTTTGTAGATGGCTCTTTGTAGATCATTTTCAGAGTTTTGGATTATCAACTGATCATCGGCAAAAAGTATTGTTTTTATTTGCGTATGCTGATTGATTTTTATACCTGTTCGTATTGTTTCATCCCACTCTCTTATGATGCTGTCGATATATATATTAAAAAGAGTTGGTGATACGCTACAGCCTTGTTTTAGCCCTTGGTTTGTTTTTATTGGTTCTGTTTCATGTGTTTGCATTTTAATTGTGATATTTGTGTTTCTGTACATACTTTTAATTGCTCTAATCAGATGTTTTGGATACCCTCTTTTTTCCATAATATCAAATAACTTATGTCTATCGACCCGGTCGAAGGCTTTCTCAAAGTCTATAAAAGCAATATGCGTTTCTAAATTGAATTCTCTTCGTTTTTCGATTATTTGTTTTATAATGAACACATTGTCGTTAGTAGATCTGCCTTTTCGAAAACCGTGTTGTTCTTCTCTTATGATGGCTTCTGTAATATTTTTCAGTCTATTGTTGATAATTTTGGAGTATATTTTATAAATTGTGTTTAATAGACTGATACCCCTATAGTTTTCGCAATTGTTACGGTCGCCTTTTTTAAACAGTGATATGATTTGTGCTGTTTGCCAGGATTCAGGTATTTTGGATTTTAACCAACACTGATTTATTAGATGTAGCAATCTTAAATGTAGTAAGAGACCTCCATATTTTAGCAGTTCCATGTTTATTTGGTCTGATCCTGTTGCTTTTCTATTTTTTAATGTTTTTATTGCCTCCATAAGTTCATCCATTGTTATGTGGTCTATCCCGGATAAAGTCTGTTCTTCAAAATCCTCCTCAACATAACTGCTAGGGTTATACCACAAGTTTTCATAGTGTTGTATCCATTGTTGTTCATTAATAATTTCTAAGTGGGCGGTATCTTTTTCTGCTTTATTCATTTGTCTTATTACCTTATAAGCAAAAGTTTGTCTCCCATGTAAATCGTTCTCAATTTGGCTAATAAATTTTTCCCATGATTGCTGATGCGTCAACCTTGTAATCCTTTTTGCTTCATTCCGAGCTTCCTTGTATATTTCCTTGTTTTCGTCTGTCTTCTTTTGCAGGTACTTGTGATATGCCCGTTTCTTTTCATTTATTGCATTTTTCACTTGTTGATTCCATTGTCGTAATCCTTGTCTGCTTCTTATTTTCTTTTTCTTGCCCAGAGCTTCATTAGCTGCTTTTTCAATACAAGTTCTTAAACTGCACCATTCTTCATTTATATCCTGTTTCGTAGATTGTTGTTCCAAATATTGATTTAGGCGTCTTTGGTATAGATCTCTGATACTTTCATCTTGTAGCAAATACACTTTATAAACTTCTTCTTGTCTTAGGGGTTTTAGATTTTTTGCCTTTTTCCAGCGACTCAATATTCTTATTGTTCCAACTACCAGATAATGGTCAGAATATATGTCACTTCCGCGGTATACTCGAGTATCTTCTACAAGATTTTGTAATTTTTCATTTACTATTATATAGTCTATTATCGATCTCCATCCTCGAGCACTCCATGTGTATTTATGGATATCTTTATGTCTGAAAAACGTGTTCGTGATTTTTAATTTATTCTCAGTAGCGAAGTGTCTCAATTCATGTCCGTTGTCATTTAAGTGTTGTTCACCGTTTGTTCCCACTACTTGTTGGATGGGAATATTTCCGATTCTAGCGTTTAAGTCGCCTCCTAAAATCACATGGTCTGTTTTATTGTACTTGCTTAGTATTTTTTGAAGTGCTTTGTACAGTTCCTTTGTTTCTTCTTTTTTGCCTTCCTCTGGAGCATAAACGCCAATAATTGTAATGTGGCCCCTATCAAATTTCAATCTCGTTGTTATTATCCGTTCATTAATGTATGAGTAGCTTTCTATTCTAGGTGTCCATTTCTTATCAATTAATATAGCTACCCCGCAGCGAGCTCTTTCGCTTTGATCTACTCCTCTGTATATCATTGTGTAATCGTCCAGATTTTTAGTTCCTCGTAGTTTCTTTTTTGTTTCAGTTATGACGGCAATGTTTATTTTACGATTTTTCAGTTCGATGTTTAATTCATTTTCCTTTGTTCCTAATCCTCTACAATTCCAAGTAGCTATCTTTAATCTATCCGTTATTCCAGCTCGTTTATCCTTGACTTGCCTGTTTCGTCGTGATTTTGATCCGTCCGGCCTACCAGTTTGATGCTTCTGAGTATTTGTAATTTCCCCAGTACAGATTACCAATCTGTAGCTAGGTAAGTCGGATGGTGGGGCTGCCACCTCAGGGCCTTCCGACCTGCCTGAATTTTCTGTTGGGGTTTATTCCCCTAGCCGATAGGTTCTCGCTTTAAGGCGCCAGAAACTCGCCTTTCACCCTCTCTCGTTTGCTACATAACGCACATCCATTGTACGCCATGCACCCAGTGGTTACGCGACAGTGTCTTCGAGGACGTGAGAGTAGGATTTGTTGGCAGAGCTGAGTTCTATTTCTAGAACCTTTGACTCTTTCGTCGAAAAACAGTGGACATTACTCAGAGTTTTGTTACAGTCTGAGCTTCGGCAGCTCCTACTGCCTCCGAGGTCCTTTACCAACCTTTAACCACCTATTAGTATGTTATATTGAAAATAAGTCACTAAGTTACGCGAGAAGATTTATACCACGAGGTCGCCAGGCCGAGTGGTATAAATTCTCAGTGACTTAAGGAAACATAACACGCGAATGGCATACAATGTTTTATCCAACAAGTGGAAGAAATCGTTTTTTATGAGATAATAATTAATAAGCATTTTGATCAAATCGAAGCTACTTGCGTCTCAGTGACTTTTTTACATTTTAGTTAAAGTAGCTTGTTGGTTTGGTGGCCACGGGCAACCTTTAAACATGAGTTATGAAATATAACACACTAGTGTGTTATTTTATATTTTACTTATCTAAAATGGCAATAATGACTGTCATAACTGTCATGTGTTGGATAATTTTTTTTATGAAATTTAAAAAAAAATACTTTTAACAATGTTCCTAGGGAATATTCTGGTATTATTTCGAAGTTTGGGTTCTCATCGCTATACACATTTAAGTTTTTAATACTATTTTGTGCTATTCCACCAGATGCCTTCAGTTTGGAAAAACTGCTTAACATTCAAATAAAAGGAATTTAGTCACTTAGAGCCTTATGACCAATTGAATTACATCAATGAGACTGTAATCGTTTGGCTTTGTATACCTGGGACACCTTGTATAGAGGTCATGAAAGTGTATTAATTGCAATATTAAACTTCCATCAATTATATTTTTATCGTTATTAACTGTTCAATATGTACAAACCTTTGTCCAGAAAGCTAAACGCTGGTACTTTACGAAAAACGCTTAAATAGCACGTCCATTATAGAATCATTTGCGTAATATAATAACATCATACTGGTCGTAATCTAAAAATCGTTTTCCCGGATAACAATGTTCGTTTTTGACTTTTAATCGAGTCCGTAGTGGACGTAATCCACTTAAAATCCAATCGAGAACGGCTTAATCCACTTACGTGAAACAAATTTTAAAAAACATTGTAATTTATCGCTCTCAGTTGTTGATTTCCAAACGAAAATGATTCGCCCGTTTATGCGACAAGCGTCACCTTTCTCCGAGTTTTATTGCCGCAGCTAAACGACGACAAGCTCGCTGCTACCTTCCAGCCTAGTTAAATAAGTAACTAAGCTTACAACGTACCAGGCATTAAGCGAGTATGACGAACGACGATAAATCAAATATTTAATGCACAACTGCGGACAGGTCGTAGCAATTTTTTATTACCCGAACGAAGTTGGTTTGAGGTAAAAGCAACGTTCGCAATAAAATGGACGCTCCTTCCATCGATTCAATGAAATAATTAACCTCAATTTATATTTCGGGGCTAATCCGAATATGTGTCGGTTCTTCGGTCTGTTTTACGGCTTAATAAAATTTATGTTAGGCTGTTGATGGCGCGAGTTTTGACGTAGGACGAGATCCATTCGGATGCAAATAGCAGTAAACAATGGAACTGTGGAATAATATTTCAGCGTCTATTTACTTGAATGCTCCGTTCGTACACATATAAACTACTAGTAGGAATTCAGAACACACACACACACACACACACACACCCACACGCAGACAAACCTTTGCCTCTAACCAAATGGAACATAAAATGGCTTCTCCGGCACCGAGAGTCGATGTAAACTCGAACTTAATCTAGATTTAACTGCGCCACAATGTATGTATATATATGTAAATAAATTCCGCATATCCGGAGAGTATTAACAAATTTACACGCACACATACCGCGTTAATGTAATACGATCGGAAATCGCGCTCTATCCAAGCAATGAATGGAGGAGATTGAGATTCTGGAGGTACGCGATGAAATTTACATTACGAGATTTTCCAACGAATGTTTGCATCTTAAAATTTTAAAGCTTCGATTTGTGTTCATGGCAATTACATCAGTGAAGCGACGTTTGAATTTCTAGTTTTTATTCTTTGCTCTCTGGTGTAAAAAGCAGCAAAATATTTTAAAGATCTAAATTCCGAAAAATCTACGTAGTGGTTGTACTAACATCTCCTATTAAACATTTGAACCTTCGTTTAATCCAATCCACCTCAAATTTACGCAGTGCCGTGAATTACAAAGTGAACTTATCGTAATTCGTTTCAATCGAGCTTATGGATACGTATGTAGTAAGATTGGTTATTTGTGAAAAATACGCTCTATACTTTTATTCGCTACATTCAATATTTAGCCTGCTATTCGCAAAAAATATGTAACATTTGTAAGTTATTCCAATTAACTAGCATACCCGCGACAAGCGTCACCTTTGCATAAACTTTTTAAGCTAGAAAACTTTTTTTTTACATTTAACCCTTCTACCCTTCATTTTATTTCATTTTTGGATCTATATAAGATGCGTTCCACGCTGAATTTGGGCCCCCGAAACTCCCCCTAAATTTTTAGGCTCGCAAGTGGAATAGAAGTCAAGTTATGGACAATTGAAAATGGAAATTTTCAGGTTCGGCTCCAAAACCAAAAATTTTCAACCATCCACAAGTTGTAAAAATACCAAAAAAAGTTTCAAACAAAAGTTGTTTGTATTGCTTTTAACTTTTGGAAACTGCTAAAAGAAAGTTCTTCCGACGTGGTTCACTGTTGACGGGTCTAGGCCCCATTAGTGGTCAGGCCGCAAAAAAAAAGCATCATCAGCGTTTTTGACAAAAAAAATCTGGAGCGTAGCAGGATTCGATACAAAACTTTTGAGCCCCAACAGAAGTTGGCCAGACCTAAGGGCTCTGAGAAAAAAAAAATGGAAATTTCCGCCAAAAATCACTTGATACCAAAAAAATTTCTTTGAACCCCCTGAAATCCATTGTTTGCTATCAGTATCAAACCATGAGCGACATGTTTTCTTGAAGTTGGCTGGGGAACAATGTCACTAAGGTTGACATGCTGTAACGAAGCCGATTTTCGAGAGCTGAGAGTAGACCACCCACCATACATTTAAACGCGAAATCAAATCTATCTCGGATAGATGGCGGCCGATAAGGCACTGTTCAATCTACTATCATTTAATTATCAAGACTAAATGAATATGAGCCACTCGCCCTCTACGGCGTCCTCTGCCTGAGTTAATCCAAGGCGAGAACCATTACTTATTTCCGTTATTCGTATTTATCCGTTGTTGTTGTGTTTCTGTCCTACCGACCGATATATGTGATTGTCCTATATGTAATTGTGAACGTTACCGTCCGACCGATCAAACCGACCGAATTATTCGTTACATAACCGTCCGATTGTGAACGTACTACCGACCGATACATGTAATTGTGAACGTTACCGCACCGTTAGATCTAGACCGACCGATTGTGAACGTAATACCGACCGAATTATATGTATCTGTGATTGTTCCGCCGTTTTATGTTATGTAATTGTCCGTTACCGACCGATATATGTGAGTGATCTGTACTACCGTCAAAATATCCGTGTCTCCGAACCGCTACGAATTAATTTTTCCTTCGTTGTAAGGAAAAATTAATTTTTCTCTGTCCTCCGCTTGCTCTCTCTCTCACACTCTCGCGTAAAAGCCGCACTACTGAATACTAGACTCTGCACGTTTTCTTATCTTCTCCGTATTTAGCTATTTCGTTTTCATTGTAAAATTGTTAGTACGATTTTCCGCTTTCGCATTTTCAATATTTCATATTCCAGATCTTAATTTTTATTATTCGCACAAGTATTGTAATTTTCAGTTTCCGCATTTCCGATTATTTAACTAGTTTTCGATCTTTCCGATTTCATTTAGAATAAAAGTTTATTTCTCTCCAACTGTGATACGTTAATATTTTCGCATTTGTATGTTCCCTTTCCGAGATTAATAAATAACTGTAAATAAGTTTTTGCCGATCTCCGTTCGACGACCTCGCAGGTGTTAGTCGAACGAATTGTTTTCATGGTCAATTGGGAATAAAATAATTTTGGGATTTTCTATTTTTGAACGTGTGTTTCATTTCTACAGACAACCCTGGTAATCTCCTGAGTTCGTAAATTACCCAGGCATATTCCCGAGGGAGAAAACCCTTAAAAATCTGGCGCCCGAGCAAAACCGTAAAACCGACTCTTATAACCGATTAACCGAACTCCCGAACTCCGTCCCAGCGCCAAATCTCACTAGTAACCGCACTCAAACCCGTTACAATGCTATTTTCATATAAGTAGAGCCGTTCCCAAGTCCCCGGCGGCTCAAAAACTCAAAATTCCTCAAAGTACTTGAATTTTCAGCCCAGATGACTTCGCTTGACGCACATTTTTTATCCAAGAAGCGACTCTCACCTAAATTGTTGCTTTTGTTGAGGTTTTTGAAGGTCCACAACGGTTGAAGACAACGCTGAAGCAACCTTTCACAAGAAACACAAATCCTCAAATTTGTGACCAGCACTTAGGTCTGGTGAACTTCTGTTTGGGCTCAAAAGTTTTGTATCGATTCCAGCTACGCTCCAGATTTTTTTTTGTCAGAAACGCTGATGATACTTTTTTTTTGCGGCCTGACGACTACAGGGGCCCAGACCTGTCAACAGTGAACCACGTCGGAGGAACTTTCTCTTAGCAGTTTCCAAAAGTTTAAAGCATTACAAACAACTTTTGTTTAAAACTTTTTTCATAAAAATGGGTATTTTTACAAGTTATGGATGGTTGAAAATTTTTGGTTTTGGAGCTGAACCTGAAAATTTCAATATTCAATTGTTCATAACTTGAGTTCTATTCCACTTGGGGCCTTAAAAATTTAGGGGGAGTTTCGGGAGCCCAAAAGGACCTTTTTCCTTCATTTTGGGCCACACCAAAAAAAAAATCCAAATTCGGCGTGGAACGTACCATAAATATATGATAAATTCACTTTGTCTACAGAAATTACTTTTCATGAAAATTCGTATTCAACGTGACAGATTCAATAGGAGGGAGAACGGCACATAACAAACACACACATGGATACATATGCACATTGTACACTGTATGTATGTTGATTGAATGAAGTAAACCATTTCAAGAGAAAATGTGGTCCGCTGAATGAACTAAATTATATATTATCAAATCATTCGATAAAGCACTGTTAAAAATAAAACCTAGATGCACGATAAGTCCACATGAGGCATAAGCAAACAAAATAATAACCGAAATTAGAACGGGTATTAATAATAATCGTACTGTATAAGCGGCGGTTAGATATTTAGTTCGAAAACTTCCTGCGCACGTGAACAATCCATTAATTCTAATTTCGTCTTAGCAGGCAGTCTTCCCTTCCAAACACTGTATGTATACACGGAACACATAATAACGAAATTATTACTTTTATTGTCTTTAACCGTGGAAGTTGCCTGAAGTCGCTTTGAGAATTTACCTTACTTTGAAATATTGTTAAAGCCAGGTATTAAACGTGTACGTAACAATATGTTCAAGTTTTACCTTCTCGTATATGTATGTAAATATCTGGGGTGGATTCGTCGAGTTACCGTCGTCCTACGTTTAGCGGAATGCTAAATTGTTTGTTGTTTTTACATTAATTTGCTCCTCTACAAGAAAGTTGTTCTCGTTAATAATTCAAGAAATGTTAGGGAATATTCATTAATTATCTCTATTGAGATGTTGAGTGTTTTCGAGTAAGTGAATCAAAAATTAAATTCGTTATATCTACAGGTATAGAATCGCTTTCTTTCCACTAGACACTATATATTCATTTTTTTGGTTACTTATCTATTTTTAATTAAGTTTCAATTTATTTAATAACACTTACCTGGCCATGTCATTAAAAAATTGTTGAGGAAAATACTTCTAATTTATACCAATGTAATGACTTTCTAAATAAATAAAGAAGAAATGGAATAAATTTTTAATTAATGTTTTTGTTGAAAGTGTCATTTGATAAATTCAATATTTAACAGTTTACGGATTTTGAACAATATTTATTTAATTATTTCTTACTTTAAATTCAATTAGCGTAAATGAGAATATAATTAAAATGTAATTATAGTATGTACCTTAATAATTTTTCAATTACAGAAAGAGATTATGAGTGTTATTGAATTATTGGAAAGAAAGATTGAATTTAATGTAAAAGTTAATAAAAAGAGATAATTATATATTTAGCAATAATTTATAACCCCAATATTGCGAGTTTATGATCGGGACTACCAGTTGACCTCACATGATTTTCGGACCAGCGCTCTCCTCCCTCTATCTCGGAAACAGTTCGAGGTATGAAGAAATGTTGAATACAGAAGTTGTAGACAACGTGATTCTCTACAATATCGATAATAAATACAAATAGCGTAAAACCCATAGAAAACGAGATATTTGCAAAAAATATAGAAAAAATCGATTTTTGTGACTTTTGACCCCCGAGTTTAAAACTTGCGACCATCCAATTATATGCGAATTTTGAAGGAAGTTTTAGGATGCCAAAATAGAAATTTTACGTGTTAATATACTGGGTATGTGGATTTTCCGAGATATTCACCTAATTTGGCCTAAGATGAGTGGACTACTACTTGTTTTAAAACGTTCCAATTTCCTGTTGTTCCCTTCCTTTTTCACATATATGATACGGTTCGAGTGTAAGTAATGTCGTAAACGTACTTTTAACAGTTCCGTGGGATAATTGAATTGAAAGAAAAAGAGCTGTTTGAATGTTTTCGCGTTGTACGTTGGGGGCGTTGTTGAAGCTGCTGTATTTTATCGAGACGTTTCGTCTCGACAATTACCATACCTTAACTCGAACTTTGAGGGAAAAGAAACTTGGAAAAGTTCAAAGGAAAAACAATTTAAAGACACTGAAAATCGATCAGGTGCGTTTCATTTTTTAACTATGTCAATTCAAGGAAGGTTGATTCGTTTAGCAATTTACGGTACTCAAAGAGTTTATTGAGCTCTTTGTGGCAATACGCCCACTATTAAATGTTTAATATTTCGGATTATGGTTGTGGAACAAACGCTGAAATCAATTTTGACGCGATAAACTTCTTATGAATCGATATGCGGGCTACACATCCCAGAAAACATTGTAACGTTAAGCCTGGCCTGACCCATGCGTGGAAGCGAGAGCGAGAACAAGTGACAGAGATCGACCTTCGTTTGGCTTGCGACGCATTGCACGTTTCGCTTCTGACGCATCTATCTCCCTTCCATTCTGCCTGGCGCTTGGGTCCGCGTGAAAGAGAGACAGCGGCAGCACACAGCTTGACGTTAACGTATTCATAATGTGAACTGGATATTTCCACTCAATACCATTGCTTATTACAATCACAATTGCGGCAATAAGGTAATTGGTTATCTCATTCTAAGATTTTGATTAGCTATATAATCTCATATATTTGTTCTTTCATCATCAAAACAAAGTAGCATCGGTCAGCGGGTGCAGTAATAATAGGTTATGTTACGATTTCGACTAAAAAATTATTATGAATGGTATAAATAGTCGACTGCTTTTATTTAGTATTCAATGACAAAAAATATCCTACGTAGCAATTCATGTCAGGTTCAAGATTAATGTTTAACTTCACACATGTCATAACAATCACAATGTGTCTAAAATGATAAGTTGGACCGGCCAATCGCAGTGCGAAAATATCTTCTATTATATAAAACTGGTTAACGCGGGCATTTTAAAAGCAGCAATTTAATCAATGATAATTTAGTGATAATAATTCAGTGGAATTCATAAACGCATGCAATTTTTCATCAATGTTCTCTTATGACGTTATCACGTAAAATTATCGTCCTTAAACCGACTTTACAGACAACCAATTTTTTTTAATCTAGTTTTTACTTTCTTTAATCAATTTATTAGTAGGAATGAACATGTTTGAGCCAAGAAAGTTTCAATGTTCAAAAATTCACCTCATTTTACGAACATGTTACAACCGAGCATTACTCATTGTTTCCAAAACTTTTAATGAATTCGCTTCATGTAGAGTTATGCTTCCGGGGCAATTTTCATTAAATAAAATCGCAACTCCCTTAAATAAATTTAAAATTTAACGAAACAACAGGCATTCCTGCTGTACAGCTCGTTATCTCTACGATATCGCTTGAAAAATATAATAACAGAGAAGATGTTTTTCCGAGGACACGGTGGCGGAAAAAATCGGAGTTAATTTGTACGCAGTAGGTACTCTCAAATATGCTTTTTAAATTGTGATAAGCGTAACAAAATTCCCAGGGGTGGATCTGGAAAAGTGTGTGATTATTAAATAGGAAGTAGCTTGGATGGGAGCATTCCGGTGTCTCATGATGCTGTGAAATTATTTAGGAGAGAAATATTTTTGAGGGAAATCTTGTTTTGATATAGCAGAAATGTCATTCGATTTTGTAGAGAAGTTACTGTCGTTCTCTCATAAAAATTCAAATTCACGTTCGCATCAGAGTTGGAGGCGAGAGGAAGTGGAATCCGGGATAGCTGCTCGCGTTTAAGGGAGAAGGCCTCCTATTCCCCATGCCACCGGCGGCCGGTAAGAGGGTAATGTTTGTTAATTCGAGGCATGCGACAATCAGGACGGGGGCCGTCCGTGCAATAACTCGTCGACAGTGTAAACTTGGCCAACGTGAGCAATTACGCGGTGTGTACAGGGGAAGAGGAGACGATGCGAGCCGTGTGCCCGAGCATCTCCCGGAGGAGAGCCGGGAAGTTTTGGGGGGACGTCGTGACGTCCCAACGGCGCGGAAGGCGGTCGCTCCGAGCTAATCGAAACATACTCGAGTGGAAAATTGCGGAATGCCTTCCATAAATATCCGCGCGCGAGCTTGTGTGTGTATGTGTCTGTCGCTGACTAAACATCGGGTTCGGGCTTTACGATCCGATAATCACTCGAGCGTGAGGGGTTATCTCGCAAATGTTAAATTTCTCATGAAAAATTTTGGGCCAGATAATGTCTCAATTATGACATTCAAAACGTTCAAAATAAATAACGCTCAGCCTGTCGCACCTGAATTGAATAGATGATGTATTTAGTACTAGGTAGAAGCAGTAATAGGTATTCTACTATCTACATTTCACATATGTGTAAAAGTTCAATAACATTTAGGTATGCCTAAATCCTCTTAAAGGACACTTAACTCTTGTCATTTTTTGGTTTTTGAAAATTTTCTGAAAATCCACTTCAAAATGTTTTCCTAAGCTTAAAAAAATTATTCTACTACCGATTTTATATAATAATGTTCAATAACATTGTTGGCTAAATCTTCTTTAAAGGACACTACTCTTATTTTTTGGTTTTTGGAAATTTTCTCAAAATCCACTTCAAAATGTTTTTTAAGCTTCAAAAAATTATTCTACTATCGATTATGTGTAATAAAGTTCAATAACGTTTTTGCTTAAATCTTCTCTAAAGGGCACTTTACTCTTGTCATTTTTTGGTTTTTTGGAAATTTCCCCAAAATCCATTAGAATTTGTTTTCTAAACTTCAAAAATTTATTCTACTATCGATTATGTGTAATAAATTTGAGAACAATTTCCTCTAAATCTTTTCTAAAGGGCACTTACCCGTCATTTTTCATTTTTTGAAAATTTTCTAACAATCCACTTCAAATTTTTTATAAACTTCAAGCATTTCTTCTATTATCAAATATGTATAATAGACTTTAATAACATTTGTGGCTAAATTTTCTCTAAAGGCCACTTTACTCCTGTCATTTTTCAGTTTTTGCAAATTTTCTCATAATCTACTAGAATTTGTTTTCTAAATTTCAAGAATTTATTTACTATCGATTATGTCTAATAATATTTAATAACAGTCTTGCCTAAATCTTCTCTAAAGGGCACTTAGCCGTCAAACCAATCCAAAACTTTTATCTAAACATCAAGCATTTCTTCTATTATCAAATATGTATAGTAGAGTTTAATAACGTTTGTGGTTAAATCTTCTCTAAAGGGCAATTTTCTCCTCTTATTATTTGGTTTTTCGAAATTTTCTCAAAATCCACAAGAATTTGTTTTCTAAGCTTCAAGAATTTATTCTACTATCGATTATATATAATAAAATTTAATAACAGTATTGCCTAAATCCTCTCTAAAGGGTACTTACCCGTCATTTTTCATTTTTTGAAAATTTTCTAGCAGTCCACTCAATATTTTTTTAAACTTCAAGCATTTATTCTATTACCAAATATGTGTAATAAAATTCAGTAACATTTTTGCCTAAATCTTCTCTAAAGCTCACTTTACTCTTGTCATTTTTTGGTTTTTGGAAATTTTCTCACAATCTACTAGTCTGTTTTCTAAACTTCAAGAATTTATTTTCTACTATCGATTATGTATAATAAAGTTTAATAACAGTCTTGTCATCTTCTCTAAAAGCCGCTTTTACTCCCGTCATTTTTCAATTTTCCGAAAAGTTTTTCTAACAATTCATTCCAAAAATTGTTTCTAAACTTCAAGAATTTTTTCCATTACCAAATATGTATAATAGAGTTTAATAATATTTTTGGCTAAATCTTCTCTAAAGGCTACTTTACTCTTGTCATTTTTTGGTTTTCGCAAATTTTCTCAAAATCCACTAGAATTTGTTTTCTATCCTTCAAGAATTTATTCTACTATCGATTATGTATATTAAAGTTTAATAACGGTCTTGCCTAAATCTTTTCTAAAGGGCAATTACCCGTTATTTTTCAGTTTTTGGAAATTTTCTAACAACCCACTCCAAAAATATTTTCTAAACTATTATCAAATATGTATAATAGAGTTTAATAACATTTTTGGCTAAATCTTCTTTAAAAGGCACTTTGCTCTTGTCACTTTTTTGGTTTTTGAAAATTTTCTCAACAACCACTAGAATTTCTTTTCTAACCTCCAAGAATTTATTCTAGGTACTATCGATTATACTTATCTATTATTATTATTATTATTATTCTACTATCGATAATAAAGTTTAATAACTATCTTGCCTAAATCGTCTCTAAAGGGCACTTACCCATTATTTTTCAATTTTCCGAAATTTTCTAACAATCCAGTCCAAAATTTTTTTCTAAACTTCAAGAACTTATAATAGAGCTTAATAACATTTTTGGCTAAATCTTTTCTAAAGGGCACTTTACTCCTGTCATTTTTCAGTTTTTGGAAATTTTCTCACAATCTACTAGAATTTAGAACTTGTTTTCTAAACTTCAAGAACTTATTCTACTATCGATTATATTATGTATAATAAACTTTGATAACAATTTCATCTAAATCTTCTGTAAAGAAAGCACTTACCCGTCATTTTCACTTTTTGGAAATTTTCTAACAATCCGCTCCAAAATTTTTTTTCAAACTTCAAGAATTTACTCTATTACCAAATATAAATAATAGAGTTTAATAACATTTTTGGCTAAATCTTCTTTAAAAGGCACTTTACTCTTGTAATTTTTTGGTTTTTGGAAATTTTCTCACAAGCTACTATAATTTGTTTTCTAACCTTCAAGAATTTATTCTACTATCGATTATGTATAATGAAGTTTAATAACAGTCTTGCCTAAATCTTCTCTAAAGGGCACTTACCCGTTATTTTTCAGTTTTTGAAAATTTTCTGACAATCCACTCCATTTTTTTTAAATCATTTATTTTATTACCAAATATTTGAGTTAATAAATAATTGAGTTTATTACACTTTTGGCTAATCTTCTTTAAAGGGCAATTTTACTCCTGTCATTTTTTTGTTTTTGGAAATTTCTACTTCAAAATGTTTTTCTAAACTTCAAAAATTATTCTACTACCGATTATGTATAATAAATTTAACACTTTTGACTAAATATTCTCCAAAGGGCACTTTACACCTGTCATTTTTTGGTTTTTGGAAATTTTCTGAAAATCCACTATATTTTTTTCAACTTCAAGAATTCATTTAACATGTATAATAAAGCTTAATAACATTTTTCGCTGAAGTCTTCTCTCTCCACAAATACTTCTCTGATAATAGAACCCTTTTGCGTTTTTCATTAGTTATAAGTTTTCATCATTCACTTTACCAATGAATAACATAATCAGTAATTTATCAGTGCGTATTAACGTTTACTTCAACTCGTACAATATTTGGTTTTTCCCAGTTAAATGCTAGAATATATTCTGATGCATCCCTTAATGTGCCTATAATTGAATTTATGTTTTTTAGAACGTGTTCAAGCTGATGAATCTTGAACGTTCAACCACGTGATATAAAACGAAGCATTATATTGGACAGATCAATCATTTAAATTGAGCCCTACATCACTTCTGAGTTGTCTAATTAGTCCCCGAATTGTTTTCCTGTACAAAATCATTCTTAAAATTTATTCTATATTCATCTTGGTATAATTTACATCTTCCCAATAAATGATCTGATGTTGTTATATATGCAAAACGTACCAATTAAGGTTCGATGGCTTAGTGGTTGGCGAAAGACATTTTACTTAGAATTCAATGCGATACAGTACAAATAGTTTCCAACTGTAGAAATAAGTGAATTGTTAACTCGAAAACTTCCTAAAACGGGATAAAAGCTGTAATCAACGTCACCTCGAGTCAGCAGGGAAAATTCTGGTGAGTCTAACGAACGAAGCGAAGCGTAATGTTTTAAGTTGTTAGATTGAAAGGGAAGTTTTAATTTCTAAGTCGAGAGGATGTACGTTAAGTTGTGTTGCTTCAACACCTCGGGGAATGTTTTCAAGAAATACTTTAGATCAGTTATATTCTCTTATGCTTACATGATTCACGTTAAGTTAGACAGAATTTCATTACCTGTGTCTACCTCAAACTAACTTCCCTATCCAGAGCGAGGGAGGCTTTATTTCCACCAAATTATTTTCAGCTCAGACAGTCTCTGGTAAACTTTATGAATCTCGTAAATCCGGGGTAAATCATGGAACTATCAGACAAGCGGAAGGGATAATATTTCATACTTCAAACTTTGTTGATGAAGGTTAACATCTAAGTTTCGTGTGCTGATACATTATTTGATGATTAAATTTTAATTAAGTTTAATTGTTTGCGAGCAGAAAATTCTGCGTCAAGTCTAAAACAAAAGGTTGAGAACTTATTATACCTTCGTTTCGGTTTGAAGTGTGTAATTATAAGCTGTTAAATTTTACAATAATGTAATTCATCAAGTATTCATTTAGTACATCAGCATGTTTCTTGTTATGATTAATACAGACCCTCTCCCCGAAACCAATCTCTCGTTACTACACGCAGTTAATTAAATCGACATACCAAATACGTTCTACGTTAATTGATAATTTTGACAGAATCATAAAATTAAAATTACCTACTCGTGAATATTACGCAACAATGTTTATGTACTCCCTGCATGTAGCGTTACGCGTCAAACTTGTGCGATGAAGTGTTGTTTTAGCGAAATTTGAAGTACACTGCTAATATTGTCGAAGCAGAATTAGCCCAGTAGAATAGATGAAATGCTTATAGTAATTCAGAACAGGTTGGCATGTTGAAAAATGTTTTGTATTGGTAACAAGCAATGGCTCTTTGAAGGGGATCCCATCCTCATTTTTTAAACAATATTTATGCAAAAATAGGTAAAAATTGAGTTTTTTGAGCTATCTTGGAGACAATTTTAGATAGAGGATTTAAATTTTTACCATTTGTAAGTTGTTAAAAAACGGTTAATTTCAGCCCAGGTAGATTAAATTTGGTTAATAATTTGTTTAAATAATTGCAAAAAAAGTCGCAAAATTTTGCAAATTTTGAAATATTTTTATTTTCGTGAAAAAAGCACGTAGAAGCTCGAAACTTTCAGATTTTGTGTCCTGAAATAAATTTCACAAGGCATAAATGGTAAAAATTTAAATCCTCTATATATCTAAAATTGCCTCAAAGATAGCTCAAAAAAACTCAATTTTTACCTATATTTGCATAAATAAACATTGTTTAAAAAATGACGCCACGCTTCAAAATGGGATCCCCTTCAAAGAGCCATTGCTTGTGATCAATACAAAACATTTTTCCACATGCCAACCTGTTCTGAATTACGATAAATTTTAAGCCTTTTTCATCTAATTCTACTGGGCTAAATTGGATAGATGTGGCCGGGTTAGCTTTTTAAAGTGACAATAAGCTTGACGTTTGAAAAAGGCACACCTTTGTAATTCGGCCGAGTTCGGTGAGAATGCGGATATTTAACATACGCATAACCATTTGTGGAATAATTCCATCGAATTATTAACAAAACAACTCGAACCTAATTCCAATTTCCCCTTAATTGAATTCTAGTATAAACTAACACATTCCTCTCCCTCTCGGCGGGAACCTTCTCTCCCCCTCCCGAAAGGTTTAACCTCCCTGGCCTCTGCGGCATCTCTCCGGCAGCTAAGCAACTCGGGGGCCTCCGTTCACTTTACACTAATGAAACGCATCTTGATAGTCCCACAGAAATTACTCAGTCCTCGGTACCCTTCTTCAACTTACGTTTAATTGTTCCCCGAAGATGAGTTTACGTAAAATACGACGGTGGAATCTTTCAGGGAGGCTCACCGCAATATGACACGGGGCCTAGTGGAAAAACTTTCGGCAACGACTTTGCCTTCCACGGCTCGAGTTGCCGCCGAATTTTCTGATTGGGAAACTTCCGCCCTTTAGACGGGGAATTGCGCGCCGTCGAGAATTTTTAATTTATTTAGAACGACTTAATTCCGCGATTTTAATATTTCACATCTCCCTCTCGCTCACTTGACGAGCGAGTCGCGGTTTAACGTAATGAACGAACTTACGGAACTTTTAGTTCATTGGAGTTAACTTGTCTCATGCTCTCAAACGATTAGTTTTTTGAGAAGTGTATGGCGTCGCAATACGAACGGAAAGTTTGGTGATGAAGCAACTCGGATTGAAACTAACGAAGTTGCGGAAAGGCATTTTTGCGCTGCCCATCGTTATTGCAGGCTAATTTCGTAAGATTGCCTAACTAAAATGTCTCTCCTATCTTTAGGTGGGAGTCTTCCAAAATTGGAAAATGAATCACTCTTTTGAGATTTTATTTTAAAAATCCTATTGTATTTACTCTTTTTTTTCCTAGATATTACTCTATATTTATTGAAGAATATATTTTTTTTTAATATAATTTCATATTTTTTTATAATAAATTATATCATTATTGAAGACTAATTTTGTAAGATAGCCAAAATAGTCTTTCAAAATTGGAAAATAAAACACTTTTTTGAGATTTTCTTTTAAAAATGCTATTGTATTTGGTCAATTTTTTTTCTAGATATTACTCTATATTTATTGAAGAATATATTTTTTCATATTGTTTTATAATAAATTGGTAGCGGCAGAGAGCGTCTTGTAAAAATGCCCTTTTTGCTGGTTTCTGAAATATATTAAAACAAAAATCAAAATGGATGCTGTTCTTCAGACTTTTTTCTAGGGCAAGGACCTATAAAAATGCATATAAATACCACTCGTTCCATTGTATACACCAACTCTTCCCCAAAAAATTGGCCAATTTTTCACATTGTAAGTAAAACAGTCGTGAACCAATTTAAAAAAATTTAAAAAAAAGTTTTTTTAGGTCTATGTCTTGGAAAAAAATTCAAAAAAACAGAATCAATTTTGAATTTTCTCCTTATTTTTTTCTAGCAAGACCTCAGTGCTTGGTACCAGCAAAAACGGCATTTTTAAAAGACTCGCTCTGCCTCCACCATACATTATTAAAAATTAAACAAATAATTTCTTTATATTTTCATTAAATGCTGATAACTAAAAGCAATATCTAAAAAATTTTTTTTGACTAGATAGCCTTTTAAAGGAAATTTAAATTTTTGGTTTATTTTTCCAATTTTGAAAGAGACCGCCCCCTTTAAGCTACTTATTTCTCACGTAACTCTAACTGAGAAGCGAATGAAGAAAGTAAAATCATGAAATGTAAATAATCACTTTGGACATTTTGAATAATCTCTGTTCTTTACTAATCGTAGCTGATCTATCACATTGATCAAGCTGTATCAGAGCTGATCAAGCGTAACTAATCAATTATTTAACCCGTAATCAAAGCTGTCCTTCAACGGTCTAAATTGCCATAACTCCAAGGAGATATTTAGTGTATTTAAATCTTAAAGAACAATCTGGTGTGTCACATGTAGGATCTATCAAACAATTTAAGTAAGTTTGCAGAGGAATTTGATATATCTCAGCGTTTCTCCTAAAAGTTGTAGATAGTCCATAGAAGATTTTAAGTATGATGAAAAAAGCTCATAGTAAATCCTGAAATCTCTCAGAGCTCCTGTGGCACCATGATATAACTTGGGTTTGAAGAGGCAACTGAGATATAACGGGACCTCCTAAAATATTTTCAGGAGTATCTGGACAATATTTCAAAGAAATCTGGGATATCACAATGTCTATGAAAGCGTATAGAATATAGATTTTCTCAGAGCTTCCTTAGAGATTTCTAAGAAATTTTAACTAGTTAAGAAACCTGGGATTCTTTAAGATCTCTCAGAGTTGGTGATCATCATAATTATTTCTTTTTATTCAGAAAGAGTTACTCGTATTATACGGAAGTTTTGAAAGAATTTTGTGGTAAACCTTTAAATCAAACTGTATATAATTAGTAGTATATTTCGCAATTCTAAGTGAAATTCAGAAATTTAAAGACTCACAAGTTCGTTTTGGAAAAATATCTTTCCTGAACCTGAAATTTGTGTTGTAAATTATAGGAGAATTTATTAAAGTATTATTAAGGTATGTAATAGGTAGATAATAGGTATTGGTAGTAGAAGATTTGTTTGGTGTTTGGATTTCGTAAAATTGAATGATTACACATTAAATTTTGATTTTTAAAGAATAACATTTCATTTAACTGATCCGTGATTAACAGTTTGTTTCAAAATGATAAATTATTTTATTATTGTGACGTTGTGAACATTTTGTTTTAAGAATCTATATGTACATAGGTGCATTAATGTGGGTACCTACTGGCTTAATTAATATATATAAGTACATGTATGTATCTCTGTGAGTAGGGAAGATTAAAGGGAGAATTGATTCGAAAACCTGAAATCGCATGTAAATATATGGAAATATGTCGGAATCGCAAATGGTAAAATTGGCGTAACGGTCGGTGCTGCGAATTCAAAAACGTCCCCGCAAAAGGACACCGAAGTAATCCCATCATCACTCACATTTATACAGAAATCCGAACGTTGCCGCTTATTTATGGTTATTTTGAAATTCTAAATGGACTGCCATATTTTAACGGGACACAAACCTTTTTACATATGTTTCGAATCCGTTCGGCCCATTCATTACGGACGAGCGATTGTGTCGACCGCATTTTTATTTTTGTCATTTAAGCCGCCCCCGAAGATCAAGTAAATAATTTAGATTTCGCGTCGCCGAATATAAATTTGTTCACGCCGGCTGCTCTATTTTCGAAGGGGCGCGGGAATGCGACTAACGAAGCCGGAGATTTATGGTTCGGTCGGGAGTATTTTTCAGATTGTTTTCGGAATGGCAAGTCAGATGCACTCCTTCTCGGAGCCGAAGACTGAAAAATCGTCCGGCCCGTCACTCCGCGGGACGCGGAGACACTTTGAGATGTGAAAAATTGACCGGCTCGCTCCAAATGCAGATCACAGATTTCTCTTCTCTCTCACCAGAAGTGGGATGGATACACGCCAGCTCTAGAGAATTGGTTCGTCGATGAAAATGCGTTCATTAACTTCTAAAACTATTACTATTACTAAAACTATTTTAGTAATGCTCTGTCACGTCTGAATTGAGTTTGGAATCAATACTGCTTTGTCTAACTGCAAAATATCATATATACAGCTCAAAGAAGTAAATGGAAGAGAAGCTGAACAGAAAAAGTTACATCAATTTAAGTTGTCACTCTTTATTATTCACTGCAATATTTTATCAAGCACTAATCAACGTTATAAAACATTGTTAAATTTTATGCTTTAAAACTATAAAAATATTACAAAAATAGCTTTCAAACTTTGTTAGATAAGTTATTAATCAAATATTATTAATTACCTAAAGGTAAAACAAAGTGGCATTCAATTTGGGCATTAGCATTAATTAATCATGAGAAGGCAGGGTTTTCGACTTTTCACATCTCATGCAATGGTTTTTGAATGTTGTACAAGTTTCATGCAACCACATTCCACACATCTCACATTGAATACAATCTGATTTTGATGTAGCAAAATTGTCATTCTCAAAAAATTCTACCCAATAATAATTTTTTCTCGTATCGTAAATCGCTCTTATATACATAGATACGTTGCATGAAAATGGCAAATAACATTCGTGTATTATTTTTCCTTGACGACGGAATGTAAATACTGCCATTTACATTTCTAGGAAAATCAAAAGAGTAAATCAAGTTGATTTATCCCTAGTTACGCATATGTCAGACTGACATATGTAAGTCTGACGTGTGTCAGTCAACTTATGTCAGAGTGACGTACGTCCAAACTAAATGAAACATATAATTTTTTGAGGAATTATGAGGAAATTTTCAATGGCAGCGTGAAAAAGCTAATAAGCCACACGGAATGTTGCACACGCAATACACACTTGGCTCGAATGGTAAAACGTCTTTACATTCCTTGTGGCTTAATTAACTATTAATTTTAAGATTTGCGGGAAGGGTACTTACAATTATAGTAAAGCGCTAACGCCACTAACGTCCCTATAAACATAGTGTACCTATTCAAAACCGGGGAAACTATCCCACTGAGGCAACTATCCGGCTTTTACCCTAGTAGTTCCTCACTTAGTGAAATAGCCTACAAGAAAACATTTAAATAACATTAATTTATTTATTGACAAATATTTCATTAATTACTGTTTGAACCAATAACAAAAATGCATACTTGCTGTCTGGTATTTTCTAACGATATATGCATATAGATCGAACTCCTTTCTTACGACAACGTACGTGTCACTAAAAACACATTTATATAATTTAAATTGTCAGTGTGCGTGTACAAACATTTTTTTTTGTTAGATTTCCCAACATATATTACGTCCCGTTATCATTCGTGATAGACTCAAAAATGGATATCTTCCTAATAAAAGTCACGACAGGTTGTGAGTATAAAAGGTTTTACTAGATTGTGTTTCATTATTTGGATAAAAGCTCCGACATCAATAATCCATAACGGAAATCTGTTCCAGCAAATGTTCTCAGGTGAAATTTATGATTTTTGGATGTATCGATCGATACAATTAAATGTTTAATGCAATAACCGTGCGCTACGAATTATTATTGAAAAGGAAATATGACATTGAATTATTTTCGGTAATTTTTCGGGTTCCTGGTACATTTTTTTAATTCGTCACTGTAGTAATTAATAGTCGTGGACACAAGAGGAGACGAGACGAGAAACGACATAGTCTCGTCTCGAAAAATTTCCAAAAATTATGTCTCGTCTCGTCTCGTGTTGTCTCGTGTCTCGAAAAGTCTCGAAATAAATAGACGTATATAGATGGTACTTTTATAAATGTATACTGTTTTGATAACATTTACTGATTTTCTTGAAGTACTTATACAGGTGTGGTAAAGTTGAATGTACAGTAGTATTTTATTGATGTTATGTTTTTATAAAGAATATTTCATTTTTAGAAAATATAGAATTAATGAAATTGAAATATAGAGAACAGGTACAAAATCGAAAAAAAATATTATTAATAAATAGACTTCTTAGGATACAAACTAAACTAAACTAAACTATATATCTTTATAAGGACAAATAAGAAATTAATATCGTCTGTATATTATATATTATGTGTGAAATTGGTATTATTTGATAGAATTGTCAAATTTTAAAAGTAAAATTACCTACCATAATTTTAGAAAAATGTGTTGGTAATGGTATACCTACCTGTCATTTTACAAACGAAAGAAAATTCTTAAATTGCAATTTCTTAAAAAAAACGAGACTTCGAGACTTTTCGAGACGAGACGAAATTATGTCTCGTCTTGTCTCGTCTCGAACCAGAACTGGTCTCGTCTCGTCTCGGCTCGAAATTCGAGACGAGACGAGAACGAGACTAGTAATTAAGAATATTTCGTTGCAAATTAAGACATTTATATGGAATATTGAAGTGCCTTACTGGTATACATTTCGGGCCTTGTTTTGCCTTTTTTTGGATATCTTCTGGGTTCATCCAAAAAAATTAAATTCGATATTACTGATAACAATACAGTGCCGTGCTCGTACTAAATCCAAGAATTCATATCAACAATTTTTAACGGGTCTCTTAAAGACTGTAAAAGGGGGTTAAAAATTCAGTTCATGTTTTAAGGCCGCCATGAACTTTTACTCTGCGAAGGATAAATTAAATTGTATTTTCTCCCGAACGATGCAGAAAAGGGAAGAGCGCAAATAAGGAAAACGAAAATAGTCGAATAAATTTGTCGGACAACGGAGAACCGTTGCAATTTAACAATTTAATGTTCCGTTAAAAGAGCCGGCCACCGAAATATAAAATCTAAACGTCTATGTGTGTATACCGTGGATTAGAAGCAATTACATTATAGTCCGAATAGTGCGATCTTTTATTAATTGGGTCGTAAAATAGATACTTGCATCCAGTTAAGCTCGCAACGATGTCGAGGAGATTATTTTGCGGAGGAAGCAAAACGTAAATTTGCTGTCGGGATCTCGGGGCTATTTCATTGTACGGATTCGTTCCCGTGGAATTAATTAGGAGTAAACGGCGTTTTCTCCCGCTTTCGTCCCTTAAATTTTAATAATTTTCTACGTTTATCTTAACTCTCGCTATGGCACAATAAGCGGGAGGAATTTTCACTTTGCGGAAGACGGTCCCCCACGTTCACACTCGAGGAGCGAAAAAGGAGACAAAAATGTCTTTGTGCTTTACTTATAACTCGTTAATGTTGCGGTTTCTTGACGGTATTTTACGAAATAGGAAATTCACGAATTCTCCGTTGTGTCTATTCAAAGATTACTTTAAGAGGGTTTCTGTAGGGACAATTTGAATAGAGGGAATTAAAAGAATATTCGAGTGTAGTTAACTTCCCTCGTTTGCAGGGTCGATAACGGGCGAAAAAAAGCTCGAGGGCGACGCCACTTAAGGGTCAAGATCGCTGATAAATTCCGTGCGCTATAAAACAATCTCGTGGCTCCCTTTTCATGTGTGCGCACCGTGCATGTTCAACCTCTTTTTCCGGTTAGTTGATTCCCCAAAGCGTAGATTATCTATACAGACATAGAAGTACGAGTAGTTCGCCGACCATTCAAGAAAAAGGAGATATCAGTTTAGATAGGAGATTGTTTATAGCACGCCGGCTAAAAAGTTCGGATCTACTCGAAGGGCTCTTTAAACTTTTGATTAAAATCCTTTCTGTTGTGTTTTTCGCTCAAAGCGGCACGTGCAAACCGGAAATTCTAGCTGCGGCTTCGGGGAAAGTTCGGACATTTGTAGGAAGGAAGAGGGGGAAAAAATGAAATTGCGTTATAAAACTTCGTGTTAACTTTTTTCATAAAATTGTAAAATAAAAACTCGGATCGTTTATTTTTAGCTCATTTTTTAACATTATGAAGCAATAAACGCCTCCGAGCGGGAACAGTATTTTAGGAAAGTAACGACGACTCGTTATTTGTTGGTGAAATTTGCGTATAATCGAAATAAAACTCAAATATACGTCGTGATTAATTTTTTTCTGATTACAACGCCATATTAGATTTTCCCAATCAAAACGCACTACGTTAACAGTTATAAATTTACAAAGAAAAAATAATTTGACCATACATTCTCTTAATTCGCCACACTTGACTAAATTCATGATATTTTAATGAAGCGAGTCCTTGTTAATTAACAAGATATTGCAGTCATCAACAGTAAAACAACGTACTACTGTGGAATTTTGGGAAACAAGGTCGATTGGGATTTAGGTAGTGTTTATAACGTTTTTCAAAGTATAACTTGTGCCGAAGTGTGCTTTTTTCCTAGGGGTGGAAACCGCCCCTTCTAAGGGGTAAGAAATTTTTTAATCAAAATAAATCCGAAAATCTATAGATTGACCAATTCTAAATAACTTTCGTACAATAAAGTTTTTTTAGAAAGTTGATATTTTTCGAGTTATTCACGATAAAAATAAATGTAATGTATCATAGACCATTTCAAATTATGAAATAGCGAAAAAAATTCCCTTGCTTTCCAAGCTAGAAACTTTTTAAAAAATGCGTTTTGTAGAAAATTTCAAGCGCTTTAACATCAAATTAGCTAAAAGTTTTTACAATGCGTAGTTTTGAAAAGGGTTGCGTTCAAAGGGCTTGGATGAGCTATAATTAGTACGCGAATGCAAACTTCGAAACGCCATATCTCCTTCATTTTTATGATACAAAGATAAATAAAAAAATAAAAATTATCAGTGAGACAAACCCTGCAATTAACATTTGAAACATGATATCTGAAATAGGGCCGGTTGTAGATGTTGTAGTTCAACGTCAGTTCAATTGAACCAGCGTTCAACTTTGAACCGAGTTCAATAAAAGTTTTGTTGTAGAACAGCAGATCAACAGTGGTTCGGTAGAACGATGATCAAGTTGTGTTGGTCAACCTGATTCCATAAAATGTAATCTGTTAGACGATTTTAAGGTTCACGGATCGATAAAAATATTAGGGTTTTGTGAATAGTGGACGTTTCGGTGGGAAACATTTGGTGTTATAACCTATAAAATTCTGAAGACTGAACGTGATCGAAAGACGAACGTTACTTTTCAGTGTGTTAAACTTTATATTTTCTCTGTTTTTGTTGTGCCGAAGCTGTGTAATAGATAGATATACACATAATTTATTTTGGGTTGGTACTTTATTTTGGTATTCCAGCAGAATTTCCATTATATTATTTAAATGTTATAGGGAGGAGCACGTGGTAATTAAGTTAAAATAAAGGTGTTGGTAACTTTGGTGTAGGTGATGGAGGCATGCAAAGGCTTAAAAAAAGATCAACCAAGTTTAGCTCTCGAGAAGAGGCTATTTTGGTGTATAACTATGGTCAAACCATAATTCCAAATGAGAAAAAAATAGTGTTTCGCAACGTTTGCCGTCTTCTAGGATGCAAGACACCAATCACAACCTCCATGAAGTCCGCATACTCTGTTAATTCCTCTAATAACGCGTTCATTTCGGTAAATTATCAGCAAATCATTACCTAATCCAACTTCCAGATTGACATTATATCTAACTGTCAACTGTCAAATTTCTTGAACCTTACTTGAACCGTCGTTAAACGCTGGTCATCGTTCCCTCAAATTGAACTTGGGTTCAACCTAGGTTCAACAGTGAGTGACTCATCTACAACACAAATTTGTAATTGAACTTGGTTCAAAATTGAACCTGCCTTGAACTGCGCATCTACAAACGTCCCTTAGTTTTTGATTTATTTAAAAAAAAATGCATTTTTTTTCTAAAATTACGAAAATGCAATTTTCATTTTACACAATTATTTTTTCTAAAATAAGCATTCTAAACAGGTTAAACCACATAGACCTTATCAATAATACGTAAATAAAGTTAAAGGCAAGTGGATTACACTTAATTTCTATCAGGGTGGTAATGACGAGGGTGTAATTTTTAAATTTTTAAAAAACCAAGAAAGGTGTTACTTTATTTTTGTTATAAATCAGTCAATTCTTATGCATAAGACTTATGTCAGTACTCATTTGAAAGGGTATTTTATGTACTTTAGAAAAGGTCGATTGAGTTATCCCCAAAAATTTTACCATTTTCAAGTTATTGAAGGTTGAATATTTTCAATTTCGCGGTTCTCGAAAAATAACCATGTTTCAACGAGCAATAACTCAGTCCTTATTGGGTTTATAGAGGTCATTCAAAACGTATCTCTTTGTTTTTTTATTAGCAACATTTTTGTTCTGATTATGTTTTCCGATCAAATGAAAGATTTTCAAGTTATTGGTGAAAAACTGTTAAAAAACATTCATTTTTCTATGAAAAATATGTATGTTCCAACCGTGAATAACTCGAAAAATATCAACTTTACAAAAAAACTTTATAGAGCAAAAGTTATTTATAATTTGTCAGTCTATCGATTTCCTGGCTTATTTTGATTAAAAAATTTCTTACCTCTTAGAAGGGGTGGTTTCCACCCCTAGGGTAAAAACACACTTCGGCGCAACTTTGAAGAACGTTATAAATACTACCTAAATCCAAATTTTCAAAGAAACCAACCTTGTTTCCCAAAATTCCACGCGAAAATGGCTGATGACTGGACTAAGCCTCACCTTATCAATTTTCATGTAGATATCTTAACGCTGCACTTCATTTATCTGTCCGTCGAGATAACTCTCTAAGGAATTCCTCGAAACGATCCGTACCTATACGTTCAATATTCAATTGAGGAAGGGGGGGGACATCCTATTAAAATGATTGATCGATCGTCGAAAATATCAACAAGACAAAATAAACAACCACTTCACCTCATTTCTTTTGTTATTGTTCTTTTGTGTGCCCTAATAATAGCCCTTTTACGTGCCATTTGATGGATTTGATAAATTCTAAAAGTTTTTTATGGCAGAAAGTCCCGTCTTCGCGAAACTTTTTCCTCTCGTTTTGATTAACGACGACAGGGATAGTCATAACCGTGTATTTAGGACTATATAAATACATTTTTGTTGCCGGAAGGGTGGGAAGGGGAGTTTTGAATGATTAGAATGAGCATGGAGGAGTCATAAAATCGCTCTGATATAAATGAGGCATGAATTTTATTAAAGGTTAAAAGGTATTGAACATTATCTAATATCAATTGAGCCGGTGATTAATGTGATAATTTCGTTAGTGGATGAAATAAATGTTCGATAATGTACAACATAAATACATTTCTCGACATTTTCCTAAATGTATTTTTCGGTTCAGTAGTGTTATTTTGATTAATCACCCTACACCTCGAGGTACTTTTAGCCGTTCATTATAGGCATACCTTGTTTACATATTATTACCTTTAAATCAGCAAGACTAACATCCACCGCAACCACAATATGAACCAATTGTCGTAATTACCGCTCTGGCCGTTATTAAAACAAATCGGCGGCTGTAAATTAATGCGAAATTGTTTATTTCGAAAGTCAATAATTTCCCCGCATTGGTTTCATTTTCGCAGTAAAAAAAAGTAATGAACGGAACCTGAAGGTAATTTTTTGTGCTTGAAATCGATATACGGAAAAATGTATTCTACCGATAAGTAGATATTCGATTTGATCTTCTTCACGTTTCGCCTCATTTCCAGACTAATCCTGTGCGGGTTCGTAGTTTTCAGTGTCTATTTTCCCAGTCGCGCGGTCAGATCAGGTTTACCGTAAATAGAAGAGATCCTCGGGAATATTAATTAAATTTCAGTGCTTAAAACGAAGGAAATTTTCAAGTCGCTTTGAAACTTCTAAATTTCACCTTCCTCCTTGTGAGCTTATGATCTCAACAAATGAAAAACTCGAAGTTTACGAGTGGTAATATAGCCCCTCAGCAGAAAAATACGTACAGTCTCCATTTTGACTGCGTCTTGAAATATTTTCATTTCCTCTCCTACAACGTTCCGCAATATGGAGGGAATTACTTCGCAAACAACGGAAGGCATTTTCGTTGCATTTTAATAAACGAAAGGGTTGAGGGAGAGGAGTGAGTATAGCTGTGCTCAGTGTGTATATTTCCTGCCAGCTTCGGGCGATTAACTTGTTTGCTGCAAGCTGCTGGGAACATACGCAGCTGAAGCTCCATTAATTTCTTCTCTCGAATGAAAAACGCGTAATATTCATTGTACTGACCAAGTAGGAACTGCTCCAGTTACACGTATTCGTGTCTCAGTATTTTCGTAGATAGTTTCGAATGTTCTGATAATATCCAAGGTTTCACAATCATGCCTCTCAGTTCAAACCGAATTTTCAAAATTCAGCTTTGAGCAACTTTTTGGAAACAATTCAATGTAATAAGTAATAACCTTCGTAGAAAAAGTTTCGAGTACTTTTTAATCTTTGAATAGGTTAAGATTCAGCGACCAAAATTCGACTTTCAAAAAATCTTAGTTGCATAAATTACATTCACTTCAAATTTAAAGTCGAGCTCCAGAAATCTTGACATACACCTCAATATTCAATGCTTCGTCGAAGTTTCAAATTTAACTCAAATATGTTAATAACAGCTTGAGCAATTTTTCAAATCCGGATAAGTTATTATTCTACAAACAAAATTATATAAACCAAATCAAGTTGAAATTTGAGCTTAACGCAAAGTCTAAATTAAATTGACCTCAATAATTCCATTGGGAAAATTTGGAATTCATAATTTTAAGGCGAAGTTACTTTAATTCTAAGTTAACCCATTAGGTTCAGTAGGATTGGGATCACTTTTAGGTTATGGTAAATTTAACTTAAAATCGGAAAACGTGAACGATCAAATGTCTAATTACCTCGGAAAATTGTTGGGTAGTTATAATCACAGTTTGAATAAATTGAAACTCAGTCCCTGAACCTCTCAATTGAGCTCTTGTAAGTTCTACCTAGTTAGAGACATGCAATAAGCGTGTATGTATGCGGGAATAGATTTACATTTACAGAGATTGACAAGGATATAAATAACATTCTCGTCATTTTGTTACATTTGTATGACTATCGATAACGGTTTAAGGAACGTATTTTCGAGACGGTTTTCAAAAAAAAAAAAATTGAAAGACCAAGGGAAAAACTATCGTGGATTTGTTATATTTCCCGTCAGGCTATTGACTCTTTTCCGCTCGAACGGTCCCGTAAATCCTTTGATAAACTTCGGTGTGAGCGGAATATTAAGAAGGTTATTTAGTATAGGAGGTGTTCGACTTTTCCTTTTTTCTGTTTTTATAAGTTTAACATTTATATGGGTTTACGGAAGTAGTCTCGCCGCTATCGCCCCTTTTGCATTTCCATTCCGCACTTTCTCGCCGTTGCTGCTTCATGGTGGATTCTTATTGAATTTGGAATATAAGCAAAGCAATAAACCTATTGGCGGAATCTCAATATGGTCTCCATCTCCCGTTTTGTTGATCAGAGAATAGAGGAAGGTATTTTATTCGGTATGTTGAAAGGGAGATAGAGAGAGAGAGAGAGAATCTATACGCAGGGGAGAACGCTCAAGCCGCCTTCGAAATTTCAGTAATGGAAAGCAACGCATTATTTCTTTCGGAATTTATTAAATCACTTTTGTGGAAAGAGGCTCGGTTTTATAGACCTAATCTTATAAGTAGAGGAATGGATGTAAGGGACATTATTTTCCTAGGAGATATTTTTCCACGATCTATTGTACTGAATAGCTTCAATTCTAATCTATAACTGTAAGCTGATGACGTTATACTTATGGCACAACTCATCACACAGCATTTAGGCACGAAAACTGTTCCTCATTTAAAATTACATGGGGAACTGGGTCAGAAATGCGGAGATAGGCAACAAACCACGCATTTTGGGGTAGACCTTGTGTTGTTTTCTGACCTTGACGAAAAAAGCCTCTGTTTGGGTTAGAACCCGCATAGGTACACTACTACTGTAGAAGCCTAATTCGGTCTTAGGCACCATAGATTTCAAATTTCTATGAAACAGAAAATCGTTACTATAGATATATTTTGTTTTAGTATTATGGCACTGCCGACTTTTAACCAATAGACAATCTAGTAATTGGATTTTTTGCCGAAAGAGCGGTAATAGCACATTTAATGAAAATTGTCAATGGAAACCTGAAAAAAACTCAGCAACCAATATTTGTCAAAATATCCACCCTATAATGCTAATTGGTTTGGAATGAGCGAAGCGGTAACGTTTCCGCTAATTCTCTCTTGCGACATTAGGGACGAATCTCGCTCTACATAATTTCCCCGAAGATCACAATAAACTTTTCGGTTCCAAAGTCTGGAGAAGTTTTTCTACGGAAAGAATTTCCTTCCGTTAAGTAAACCGAGCGGTGGGCTGGAGGGGAGAGAAGCGCATTCCGACTCCATTAATTAATTGCACATTGCAGCCAATCAGTAAATTAACCGCTGTCAAAAACAATGGAAGAGAAAAGGGAAAAGTTGCCGCTGCGAGGCAAGGTAAACGAAGAAAGTTCCCGGTTCTACTTGATTAACTCTCCCACGCCGGGAATTATAAAACGGGGCGGTCTTTACCTTAATTAAGCATCGGGAACGGCTGGTCCGGGGGGCCATGATTCGATTTGAAATCTCGACAGAGTCGCAGGAACGGACGCGTGACTACGTCATAGGTCAATGCTTCTGAAACCGTTCCCGGACCATCCTGAATACAAAACCGGGACCGGTCGTTACCTGCTGACGATCCCCGATCTCGATATTTAATTAGTTGATACAAATTGCCGGCAATTCGCCGAGCTCGGATGGGAGGCGATTAAGACGACTGAGACTCCAGTCTTATATTACCGAGGGACGTGAAATAGTGGGAATGGATATTTGGCATTTGAGAGATACCTCGGATACCGACGCCTTCCTTGACTAATGAATTTTGCACTGACGTCTACAATCCCGGCGCCATCGACTACGAGCCTGATTCCTCGCAAGTAGGTAAATAATATCAAAAGGGGAATCGGAGAGGTTGATACTCACTTACCAAACGTGATGTGCTTAGGTATTTGACAAAACTGTCACTTGGAAAACTTGCAGATAATTTTAGTGCGTTAAAAGTTTGAAAGATAGTCGAGATAAGTTTCAGTTAAACCTGGGATTTACTAAAGGATAATGGCGTTTTCACCATTTCAACGATTATTATCGAACTGACACGTTTTAATAGTTCGTTACGAAAATCCTTCAAATTTTGGAAGAATATAAGAGCGCTCTACAACGTGATTGCCAGAAATTTCAACGAGATCTAAATTTCAACCAACTGTTCAGCTTTTTCCAATCTCTCGACAATTTTAGTATTGTTGCATATTAAGGCACTTTGAGTCTTTCTTGGTAAAAATAAATAAAATAAATTCAAAAAACAAAGTTAACAAATGGAAAAATTTCAAAAAAACGTTTTTTTGAATTTTTAACTATAATTTTTTTTGAGTAAATTTGGGTATAGGCATTCCTTCATAGAAAAGAAAGCTTATGAAATTCTCTTTAAAACGGTGGCTTGTAAGACTTTATATGTTTAATATTGACTGTGATATAAACGTTTGAATTCGGTCATTTTTTCTCTATTTTTTACTTTTTCTTTATAAATATTCTTTCTAATAATTTAATATAAAAAATGATCTTATTTATTTATATTTAAAGTCAGTTTGTCAGAAAATCACAGCACTGTTTTCCATCATCCAAATTATATTTTCCACGTAGTAAACGTAGTATAAATACCGAAAGCTATGGTCTTCCTGTTATCTGAAGATGCCATTGATACCTACATAATACTATTACCATATGTTCTCTATCTTCATTTTTAAATTCTTGGGAATTCCGTGGTTTAAGGAGATAAATGTTTAAAGACACTCGTTAAACCTCAATTATACCTGCTCGGGTAGCACAATGAGAGATTCTTATAATCTATTTAGCTCTTCTACCAGGAAGACCATAGCCTGTGCCATAGCTTTCGGTATTTATACTACGTTAACAGGGTTGAAAATATAATTTTGATGATATAAAACAGTGCAATGATTTTCGGTGTCAAACTGACTTTAAATATAAATAAATAAATAAAATAAAAATATTTTTAGAATTTATTTCATTAAAAAAATTTTTTTTAATTTCAGAAAATTCCACTTTCATAGAAAATTTAATTCTCTACAAGAAATCTTACGGCACATATCTTCGAAAAATGCATAGTTTTTGCGCTATAGCCTAAAAAGGGAAATGTGGACAAACTTACCCCGTTCTCAAAAACGCATGGCTAAATTTAGTTGCACTTTTGGATTTTATTTCTTTAGAGGTCAACTGACCATATGAAAAAATAAAATATCTTGCACGCGTTAGTGTCTTTTACCCCTGATATTTTCGACATGTCAATAGCCTAAAAGAAAAACCAAAATAATTAATATTTATACTTAACCTCGCTTAAGAATATTTCTGCGTATTCCGCTGAGGGGCATTAATAAAACAAATTTTACGGTAACGTCGTCGGTTAAAAGCCGTAGCGTAACCGGGCGATGTTTCCTTGGCGCCGTTGTTCGGATGGTCGACAACTCCGGAGGCGCTGACCACAAATATTGTGAAAGTTGCTTCGAAACTATTTCACCTGGCATAAATTGTAACAGTTGTTGTTAGTTGTGAAATAATGGTGACAATCTTAAGGGTAGCTATTAAGCAGTTGGGTCACACATGAAACCCCGAATGGGCCGGGGTGTCAACCGCACTAACCGCCCTATGCCAAGAATTTTAATTATAAGGGATTAAATTAGATAAAGTAGGTTCGGGCGGGGGATGCGGCGGCATGCGGGACGCCGACGACGATCGTAAAAATTCTACGTAAATACGGTGTAATTTAACTTTTGGTCATATACTTGCAATAACCGTTGAGATTATGAACTTGGCCCTCGTTAATTGTCATATGTGACGAAAACTTTAATTATCTCTTTCCCGGCGTTACTGCCGGTCCCTACGACTCCCTCGCTCGTATTAGAGGAAACCTTCGTTTGAGATACGATTTTTGGCATCGTCACTAATGATCATACAAACTACCTCTTTGTGCTACGGTCGCCGTTGTTCTTGGGATTAATAATTTAATTATCCGTGTGAAACGTAATATGCACTCAAGGGACTTTCAAATATGGATATTAACTTAGTCCATAAAAAAATTTGAAACATTTTGGAAATTTTGGTAATTACTCGCGCAAAGGTAAAATACTCAATTCGAATTCAACTGCATTATTTTTAATGTTTCATAGCGGTTTTTCCTTTCACGATGTACCTCCGAGTCTATCTGTATTCAAAAAGCATCCAAGAATGCCGCTAAAAGGGATCGAACCACTAATGGCTCTTTAGAGGCGACGTAATTAAGTCGTACGTGGTTTTAAAGTCCTTTTTTGTACGTCGAGCGCATAAAAGGCTTCGAAAAGCCGCCGCCGATTTTTCTATTCATCATAATTTAATTAAAATCAGGTGTTTAAAAGCGATTTTTATCTGAAAATTGTCCCGGCAACAACTTCGCCAAACATTAATTTACGGTCCCCGAAACTTCCTGAACGTTAATTACTCGGCGCGAGGCGTTCCCAACTAATTCATAAAACCGATTTCGAACGAGAAAAACTGCCAAACTTTCCGCCGTAATAGAACTGGGTCGGATTTCTTCTGAAATTTTAATCGTCTCTGGGATGCCGCGACGCGACTATTTCCATTGACGTGTACGATAAATTCGGATCGAAATGTCAAACTTATTGCATTAAATGAAGTTTCCCATCCTGAGAAGTTTAGCAAACAGGACGATGATTCTTCCGATGCGATATAAAAGCGTTCAGTGGGTGTTTTCGAACAATTGGGGTGTCATTTCATAGCGTCTAACTTGATTAATGGTTCCAGTACGTTGCATATTTTATCTGCTTAGTTTTTAAAAATAATCATTTTGACGTGATATAAGTACGTCTTATAAATCGATGTGCCGGCTACCTGCCGATTCACAAAATATTGCAACGTTACGCCAGACCCATGCGTGCGAGCTAGAGTGAGAGCGACAACAATAGACAGAGATCGATCTTGGCGGTTGCCTTGCGACGCATCTATTTCTTTTACATGACAGCGTCCGAGTGAAAGCTCGATTTGGCGACCGGCTCGGTTTGCGAGCGCGATGGGGTATGCGCTACGCGCATTCTGATTGCACTGTTTCCACTCCGTCGTCAGCCACGACGGCGACAGCAGTCAGCACACTATTATTTATAAAGTTATCTGAATATTTACTGTGCATACCATTGCTTATTACGTTATTACTATTCCAATATCAATTGCGGCAATACGGTATTCAATTCTTGCATTCTAAGAGTTCGATTAGCTATATAAACTCATATAGATATTTGTTCTTGCATCGGTCAATGAGTGCAGTAATAATAAGTTATGTTACGATTTCGACTAAAACATTTTGATGAATGATATAAATGATCGTGTAAAAAGTCGACTGCTTTCATTTAGTATTCAATGAAAACAATTACCCTGCACAGCAATTCATGTAAGATTCAAGATTAATGTTCATCTTCACACATGTCATAACAATGTGTCTAAAATGACCAGTTGGACCTGCCAACCGCAGTGCGAAAAACCTTCTAATGATAATTTAGTGATAATACTTCTATTCAATTCATAAACGTATTCCATTTATCATCAGTGTTTTTTTGAATAGTAGGTCTAACATTTCATAAAAGGAATATTATGTTATCCAAATATTGGTTTTGTACCTGCTGATTGTTAGGTTCTTTTCTTCTCTCTCTGACAAGTGTTGCACTAGAAGAGTGAGCTTGGAGAATTCCAGATCGGTTATCAAATTTTCGATCCAAATTTAATCCGAATTTCCCATCTCGAAGCGCTAATGACGATTTCGCTAATTTAATATCAGATGAGCCGGTTCAAGAAATTTCCCGGCAACTCTCGCTACAGACGAATGTTTACCTTTGTCCCATCGTTTAATCAACGATTACCCGTTAATGGAATTAGTTTTCAAACTTTTCCATATTCTCGAGAGCAGTCTCAGAAAGTTGATAAAGAACGAATCGCGCACCGTCGTCCCTTTCCCCATCGGCCCTGCCACTTCCACCCGCACACCCGCTCTTTCTCCCCGTTAATTTCCTTAAACGGAAAAAAGGGTATCAAGGTTGGCTGCGAGTTTCGTCCAAAGTTACTTTCATTTGTTAGTTTAATTAATTCCTGGGACGGGCGATTTTTCAGCTCCGCTGGGTGGATCGCTTAATGTCGGCTTTCATAAAGATTTATGATGGAGAAATTAAGCGATTCTTTCCCAAGGTAGCAAGGGGAAAAACACAAGAAAATTGCAACGTTCCTCGCTAGTTCGTTAACTAGGTTAGTTGTACTACGTCGTGTGCGATGCATGCTTCGTTAAATCATCAATCGAGGAAGTTTCCCTAGTCCCTAATTGTAAAAATCCCGTACTAGTTTTCAGAAAGTGAAGTTAACGAGCGAAAACCCAGGAATGGTCTTTTAGAGATAGGGTAAACATAGTTTTTCCTTTGAGAGTTTACCGAATTGCCGTGTGTTATATCAGCCCCTAACAATAGACCCTTTTAATAAAGTAAAGTGCATAGCTAATCACTATTAGGATTGTATAAATATAGGTTCCGTAGAACAAAGCTTTAGTCTTGGTCAATTTGCCGTACCGATCGTACCGAACGTAGTCTTGTTCAATTTGTCATACCGAACGTATCGTCTCCATAAATAATATTGTATCTACATGTATTGTATTGAAACCTAAAGTAGTGTAAATAAATAGTTAGTGGTTTTTAAAAACGTGTTTCTCGACTCGGAAACCGTAACTGGCGCAGTCAGTAGGATCATCTCAACGCAGATCATCCACGAACCAAACGAAGATTAGGACCCACATCGCCCAAATCTTGCGAGGACCACAGCATCCAGGACTAGCATCGCCTCAACCGCCGTCGGACCTCATAGACGATAGGACAACCGAAGTTTGGGACCCATATCGCCCAAATTTGCGAGGACAACGAACAGCGTCAAGGACACGCATCGCCTTTTTCGCCGTTGGACCTCATAGCAGCTAAGAAGAAACAGAAACGAAGGTCAAAGAGACCTATATTGCAGAAAAGCAGAAACAACGGAGACATGAAAATCGTCGTGTTTCACATGTAAGTCGTTTTAATGTTATAAAACAATTGTCCAAATATTTAATGTCAAGTGAAGATCTTTCCAAATTGACCAACACTCTCGAAAATTTGAGCGTAACGAGTTCAAATTCTCGATTAAACGTAATAAGACCCGCGATCCTTAACCCACCTACTCCAAAAACCACAAAAATGAACCAATTGAAACCCGAATATTTATCCTGTATCCCAGATTTTAGTGGAGACCCAAATGACCTTAACAGATTTCTTAGTGTAAGTGAAACTTTAATAAATCAATTTTATGATAAAGTCAATCCGGCAAATTTTCAGAATATTTACTTATTAAATTCAATTATTTCAAAATTAAAAGGGAACGCAAAAACAATCGTTAACATACAGGGCACTACCGATTGGGAAAGCCTGAAAAAACTACTGTTAGCAAATTTCTCTGATCAAAGAGATGAAATTTGTTTAAATCGTGATCTAATAATGTTGAAACAGAATCCTAATGAAACTGCTCAGAATTTTTACGACAGAGTTCTACACATCCTAAATTTATTATGCTGTTACATAACGGCTCATGAAGAAACCGTAGCAGCCCAAGATTTAAAACGAAATCTATATCAAAACCTAGCATTAAAAACGTTCTTGTCAGGTCTTAGGGAACCGTTAGCGACAACCTTACGGTGCATGAAACCAAAGTCACTAAGTGAAGCCATGCAATACGTAATTGAGGAAGAGAATGTCCAGTACTTCCAAAATTTTGCTCATAAAAACCCAAATAAATTTCCAAATTCTTTTAAACCAAGCAATCAACCCCAATTTAATCAACATTCACACTATAATCCTCGTCAATTTAATCAACATCCGCATTATAATTCTCGTCCACAATTCAACCAACATACCCCAAATAATTTCTTCAAAAATCAAAATAACTTCCCTTCGCAACCAATCAACGTTCAACCAAGAAATCTGCCACCACAAAAATTTCTAAGTAACGCCCAAGTTTTCAAACAACCTCAAAACGTCAACGTCTTTAAACCTAATTCCGCAATGAGAAAAAATCTTCCACCGCCAACTCCAATGAGTACGTCTACTCGAAATACGTATCAACCGAGACCCTCAACGTCTAATCAAAATTTCCGAAATCCCCAAAATTACCAATATCGTCCCAATATGTTCCAGAATACATATAGAGCCAACAATCAAAAACCTCCTTTCATAGCCGAAGAGCTATACAACACAGACATTTACAAAAACGTACAAGAGACAAATAACGAATACGAAGACGAACAAAATTCTGAATATTATGATGATGAACAAAATTTTACCAAACCAGCCGAAAAATTCAAAAAGAAATGACACCACCAATAATAACTTTGAACACAATTTCTGAAAAAATGAGCGAATTACCGTACATCATTTTCCCAGAATATAATATTAAATTATTAATTGATTCAGGATCAACAAAGTCATTTATAAATCCAGAAATTGCAAATAAATACTTTCCAAACTTAATTAAAAATGACCCATTTATTGTTTCCACAGTATTCCAAAAATCATCACATCAGTTTAGTGCCTCGATTCCGCCATCGAAAATTTTCAACTTAGATCCTTCTAATAAATTAAAATTCTATCTTTTCAAATTTCATGACACTTTTGACGGTTTAATCGGAATTGACAATTTAACGACACTTCAGGCAGTTCTTAACTTCAATACTAATCACTTGATAACACCTTTCGCCAAAATTAAATTTCATTTTTATCAAACCAAACGTTTTGAAGATTTAAATCAAATTACAATTCAACCACGTATGGAACAAGTTATAAAAGTAAAAACTTCAATTCAAAATGGTGAAATAATCATTCCACACCAAAAAATCCAAAATTGTGAAATTCCTGAGTGCCTAACAATTGCGAAAAACGGATACGCACTCACAACAATTTTAAACAGTAATGTAAAACCAAGTACAATTGATTTTTCTGCACCAATTCCAGTAGAAAAGTTTGATCCAGTAGAAGAATTTGACTACCAAATTATTTATAAGCCAGGTAAAGCAAATACAAACGCAGACGCACTTTCTCGTATCGAAATCCATACGAAAGAATTAAATGATTATTGGAAACAATTCGATGATTTAATTGGTGACCCAAATAGAACAGTAACGTTTGATAAACCTTCTGAACATAACGCAAACACTGACCTAGACAACATGTCCCTTATCGTACAAGTAGACGACAATGAACAGACGCAACAAGACGCGAACGAAAGTGAAAATATTACGATTCATTCGAACGTAGATTGTAATCCTATTATAAATATCCCCATTGTCGAACATGCAGTAAATTACGGTCAAAATCAAATTATAATAAGCTCAGTCCTACATTCACCAGCTGCACCAAAAATAACTAACTTATTTGATAAAAAACAAAGAATTAATGTTCAAATTTCGCAAAATAATTTTGAAAATGACATAGTAAATTTTGTTAAAAATTATACCGTACCTGACGTAAATTATTTTCTGTATTTTGAAAACCCAGATATATACGAACCATTTTCTTTAGCATTACAACGAAATTTCAAATGGACATCTTTACGATTTAAACGCTGTAAAAAGAAATTGATTGATATTATTGATAAGAATGACATTAAGGACACAATCCAAAATTATCACGAAGGCAAAACTAATCACAGAGGTATAGAGGAGACCCTAAATAGAATAAAAGAAAAATACTTCTGGCCAAAAATGAAAGAATCAATACAAACTTATATAAATCAATGCGAAATATGTCAACAAGCAAAATACGATAGGAAACCAGTAAAAACGCAACTAAATCAAACACCAACTGCATTGAAACCTTTCGAAATAATTCATTTGGATACTTTTACTTTTGAACAGTCAAAATTTTTAACCATAATTGATAGCTTTTCAAAATATGCACAAGCCTACTATTTAACCTCATTAAATAGTACGGAGATTGCTGACAATATAATAAATTTCTTTTCACATCATGGAATACCTAAAATGATCATTGTAGATAATGGAACCGAATTTAAAAATTCAGTGATTACAGAACTTTTATCTTTACACAGAATCCAAATTCATTTTTGTTCACCAAACCACCCTCAGTCAAACGGTATTATAGAAAGATTTCATTCAACATTAAATGAACATTTGAGAATATTAAATACACAAGGTTACAAAAATACCCCAGTTAAGATGAAGATGATTTACGCAATCCTAGCTTACAATCATTCAATTCATTCAGCTACAAAGTATAAACCTATTGACGTAATTAACGGGCATATAACCAACAATGACCCATTTAACTTGGAAATAGATAAAATTCTGTTAAACGATTATGTGCAGCAACATAAGGATAAAACAACGGTATTATATTCGAAGATAAACGCTGATTTAATTAGGAATAAGGAAAACCTTTTAGAGAAAATAAATAAAGACCGTGACAAACCGGAAATCTTTCAACCCGAACAATTAGCTTTTGTTAAGAAAAATATAAGGCAGAAAAACGTAAACAAATTTGAAAAACCGAAATTGATAACAGCAGTGAATCAAGATAGGAAAGTAATCGCTACAAGCTCACAATCTAAAATACATATGGACAACGTGAAACGTCCACTTAGACAGACCTATTCATTTGACTAAAACCAATGTTTTTATTCTTTTCAGATTATGCTTGTTAAGCATCCTTACGAAAACTTTCGGAAAAGAAGAAATAAATTACAAAAATTTAGAAAACAATCCCGGCATAATCCCCTTAAAAATAGGTACGTCAAAAATAAAAGAATACTCTCACACTTTAATTCATTTTTATGATTTAAATCCGATCATTTACGAAATAAACAAATTAAAAATACAGTCGGAAAATATAACTAGTCACTTAACTATTAATCAACATTATTATAACGAAGTATCTAACTACTTAAAAATATTAAGTTTTATAGAGGAAAAAGTAGAAAATAGAATAATAGAATTATCGCCACATCCAAGTAGAGTTAAAAGAGGTTTAATTAACGGCTTAGGATCTATTTTTAAGACTATAACTGGTAATTTAGACGCTAATGATGGAGAAAGATACGAAACATTAATTAAAAACCTGCAAGAAAATCAAAAAGCACTAAGCACCTCAGTAAAAAATCAAAATTCCTTAGCAGTATCATTAATCAACAAGTTTAACGAAACAGTAACAAAAATTATGCACAATGAAGAAACGTGGAATATTTTTGTACTAGTTTTATTGGGATTCGGCAAGGAAAAATATTAAGGAAGTTGTGGATACATGAGTAGTAGTCAGAAAATAAGATATTTAACGAAGCGAGCGATTTAATTGGTTAGATTTATAAAATTCGGCTTATATCCGAACATCTCTGAATAGGCCGCGTATATTATTCCATTGGAATTTTTGATAAGGTTGCACAACAAAACTTAAAACCACCCCATAATACAAATGCAAAACATCTACTTATTCCGATATATTGTGTCACTTATGTTAAGAGTATTATAGGTAATAATAGGCGGAACATTCACCGATCACAATTCACCGACTACAATTCACCGCCTCAACAATCCACCGCCTCAACAATTTACCGAGCTCGTAGTTCATCGATTTCTGTTTGTTTGAAGGTTGTATTTTTGCTCGCACTTTTTTCCTGGGGCTCGTTGATAAGAAAATCCCCTCATTTCCTTTCTGAGACACCTATTTTTGTGCACCCTTCTCAGGCCCTTTTGGCTTTTCTGAGGCACTTTGTAGTACCTCTTACATTGATTATCCTTGCCCTCTCGCACTTTTTTCCTGAAGCACTTTTGGCTTTTCGAGACACTCTTGGCTTTTCTGGGGCCATTTTCTGAAGCCTTTTCTAATGAATTTTCATTGCGCACTGAGGCACTTTGACTTCTCTGAGGCACTTTGTAGTACCTCGTACATTGATTATCCTTGCCGTCTCGCATTTTTTTTCCTGAGGCACTTATGGTTTTTCCGAGGCACTCCTGGCTTTTCTGGGGCCATTTTCTGAAGCCTTTTCTCATGAAATTTCATTGTCACCTCGTACATAGTTTTCTGAGGCACTTTTGACTTTTCTGAGGCACTTTGTAGTACCTCGTACATTGATTATCCTTGCCGTCTCGCACTTTTTTCCTGAGGCACTTTTGGTTTTTCCGAGGCACTCCTGGCTTTTCTGGGGCCATTTTCTGAAGCCTTTTCTCATGAAATTTCATTGTCACCTCGTACATAGTTTTCTGAGGCACTTTTGACTTTTCTGAGGCACTTTGTAGTACCTCGTACATTGATTATCCTTGCCGTCTCGCACTTTTTTTCCTGAGGCACTTTTGGTTTTTCCGAGGCACTCCTGGCTTTTCTGGGACCATTTTCTGAAGCCTTTTCTCATGAAATTTCATTGTCCCCTCGCACATAGTTTTCTGATTCACTTTTGACTTTTCTGAGGCACTTTGTAGTACCTCGTACATTGATTATCCTTGCCCTCTCGCACTTTTTTTCCTGAAGCACTTTTGGCTTTTCCGAGGCACTCCTGGCTTTTCTGGGACCATTTTCTGAAGCCTTTTCTCATGAAATTTCATTGTCCCCTCGCACATAGTTTTCTGATTCACTTTTGACTTTTCTGAGGCACTTTGTAGTACCTCGTACATTGATTATCCTTGCCATCTCGCACTTTTTTTCCTGAAGCACTTTTGGCTTTTCCGAGGTACTCCTGGCTTTTCTGGGACCATTTTCTGAAGCCTTTTCTCATGAAATTTCATTGTCCCCTCGCACATAGTTTTCTGATTCACTTTTGACTTTTCTGAGGCACTTTGTAGTACCTCGTACATTGATTATCCTTGCCATCTCGCACTTTTTTTCCTGAAGCACTTTTGGCTTTTCCGAGGCACTCCTGGCTTTTCTGGGACCAGTTTCTGAAGCCTTTTCTCATGAAATTTCATTGTCCCCTCGTACATAGTTTTCTGAGGCACTTTTGACTTTTCTGAGGCACTTTGTAGTACCTCGTACATTGATATCCTTGCCCTCTCGCACTTTTTTTCCTGACGCACTTTTGGCTTTTCCGAGGCACTCCTGGCTTTTCTGGGGCCATTTTCTGAAGCCTTTTCTCATGGATTTTCGTTGCCCCCTCGCTCTTTGTTTTCTGAGGCACTTTTGACTTTTCTGAAGAATTGTTGAGGCGGTGAATTGTAGTCGGTGAATTATGGTCGGTGAATTTTCCTAGACTCATATATGACGTACGTGATATAGTTAAATTGTCTAAGCGAACATTTTAAATCCTATTCAAAATTGTATTAACGAAAATCGAAGTGGGTTAATAGTTTTGTCAAACAGTCGGAATCATTAATTCCAGATTAACAAGGGACAGTTATTTTCGTTACTTTTGACTCCCTCATTTTAACCCACAAGCAGGGGTGCAGTTCATCCCCAAAATTCTGGATCGAGTGACGCATCATTTTAATGCCCTCATATTTCTCTTTACGACCCTGGTACAATTTTGAATTTACCTCTTTTAGGAATAAGTAAAATTTTAAATTCATCTGCTCATTAGGCGATGAAATGTTTCAATTGATGTGACCATGCAGCAATTAAATTTGTTCAAATCGTCATTCGTAGTAAATGTTTCAAAGGAGTTGGTCGAGTTCTATAGATTTCACCTTTCAAATATTAAAAAAAAAGAAATCGGGTCAAGCCAATTCTGTGGATTGTGGACGCCATCTTTGTCCCTAATCTATTCGTTTCCCTTTTTTCCGGTATTAACGACGTTTTGTTTGGAAAAATATAATTTGCTGCGGAATATTAAAAATATGCAACAACTTGCATGTTGTTCTCAAAAAAATCTCAATTTCTCATAAACTGTTTGAATTATCTGACGAGTTTCGTAATAAAATTCAAAAATGGTCCAAGATGGCATTTTTTGTTTTTGGCTACCAAATGGAAGGACAAATCCCAGATTCCAAAACTGCAAGAACTACGTGTGTGTGTGTAGGCACTTACTTTCCAATTTTGTATATTTTTAAACACCATTTTCTATTTTCTGAAAAATCTCGATATCTTGAGCCTAGCGGACTAAAACTCGGCCAAAGGTCTTATAGTCATACATTCGATATACTCTGTGAGTTTAATATTGAAATTGAAATAATTTATTTATTGTGTGGGAAACATCCCTTGTGATTTTTTTTCAAAATTTGATCAGAATTGGATTTTTGGTTTTTCGTTGACAAATTTAAGAGAACTAATTATTGATTCCAAAAGTACTAGAACTTCGTTTGTAGGGCACTTTTCATATTTTAAATTTTTTTCCATCTTTTAAAAAATGTCGGTATCTCAAAAATTTAGCCCTTTTGACCGAAGGTCTCATTTTTCCCTGATTAATCCTGGTAGTTTGTTTCGTAATGAAATTCGAAAATTCACTTGTTTTTGGCGAAAAAATGAAAATTTTACCACTTAGGTATAGATTTTTTTTTCTAAAACGGCATAAAACGACATTTTTGATTTTTCGGTGGTAAACGTCAATTACAACATTTATTAGTTCTAATGTATACTTGATTCACTGCATTCAGTGCAAATAAGGAGCTTACAACAATTACATGGATCCTTTGTAACTCATGGAATCCGAGCTTTAGGCATACATTGCAAACAGTTTCTTGTAAAACCGGATAGGGAGGTATCCCTTATTTTTACAGCCCTCCACCATCCCCTAAAACAGACAATATGCAGCATATCAACCACATCACCCCCCCCCCCTCAACAGCCGCGGATCCAGCTCCGTAACCGGCGTTATCGGAATTCCATTCATTTAATTTAGCAAATGATCGATTCGCTTCACATTAAAAATGGCCCCGGGAAGCGGTGGATTCACACGTTAAATGAAGTGAATGGTCGGGTTCCTTTCAGAACCACCGACGGCTTTAAAAACTCATCGATATCTGGCGGTAGGCGAGCATGAAGTTGAAAGGAGCCTTCGAATTTTCCTTCGGGGGGGATATATATTGATATCAAGTAAATTATCTAAGGAGAGACGGGAAAGAGAAAAAGTTCGGATGCGACGAAAAATGAAACGATCATATCTACGCGGCCGAGGTCAGGATGATTCTTCTTCGATGTCAGTGCTTAATAGAGAAACAGAGAGAGAGGTATCTTGTGCTTGAAGGGGTCGAAAGATATTTCAAAATTCGAGATTTATGGATAAAACAAAAAAATATCGATGAGAAACGATTCAAACATAAAACTCGCTTAATTATTAAACTGAAATCGAACTGAAGTAAAGTCATTGATGTTAAACGGCAAAATTAATAATTTTACTCGTCGTTTACAATCAATATTATCAGCAATGTGGAAGAAAAATTCATTGCAAAGCAGCCAATATGCCAAGAAATCGGTTGCTTCAAAATACCGTTGGACGGTTAATCTGATTTCATCTATTTTCATCGGTTTTTTTTTTTCAAAAGGCCGCCGGAAATAATTTCGGTGGCACTCCCGCCGCTTAAGCGAATTAACGGAGACGCCTGCCTCGTTCTTTATCGATGGTAAAACTTAGAGTTAAATCAAAGAGGAATATGGAACAGTTTGGAAACTAATCCCATTATCAGTTAATTGACTTCCGCGTTTGATTTAAATGACGGCATGGAACGTGAACAATTAGATCTCGGAGAATTGAATTTCACAGCAGCCCTGCTTAATTTCCACTATCGAATATGAAACTACACCTATGTGTCGAGCGTAAAGTCACAGTACAATCTAAGGAAATTCGCTTTAAATTATGTGCGATATGGGATGTGAGAGTGGGAAAGTGAATTATTCAGTGACGTTGCTGAACGAGATTTATAATTAAAATGTGATTGTTATCGTCGCACAGAAGGAACACGTGCTATATGTTGATACTAAAAATATTTACAAGATAGTAAGATAAGTCATGGGATATCATCAAATAGGTATACTTAAGCAGTGTGTTGGTGATGCTATTTTCCTCGTTTCTCCCTTAAGACAGACTGCCTACTATTGGCCCAAAATACTATATGCAGCCGTTAACTGTATTGCAATAAACCACTTGGCCCTTTCTTTTATGGTTAAGACTTTGGCAGCTTCGTTTTATTGGCAAATTCATTTAAAAGGATAAATTGGAGGGGCACGGGTCAACTCGTAAAAATTAATCCCCGGTGCGCATTTGACCTTCACGAGATTGATCAACTCGTAAGAATATGGTTCTCTAGATCGGTCAACTCGTAAAGGTTGTAAATTCTATTGTTTGTACTATTTAACCTTTCTTAAATTTATTGGGTAGGCGAGTATACTCTAACCAGTAGCAATTGGAACACTCAATAAAATCTGAATTTACCGAGGACATTCGAAAAGAGCCCGTCGTCTCTATACAAAACCAAGGGACTTATCTTTTTGCTTATTCAGAAACGCACTGGTATTTTTAAAATGCAGGTGTTCAGTTGCCCAAGTGAAATCATATATGTGAATGTACGGATATATACAGGTAAAGAACTAGAGGGTCCATTGGACCGCAATTTTTTTACGACAGCTGCACTTCGATTGTATCTTCTGCTTCTTCTAAGGTACAGGTGTACAGTCGATCAGTGAAATCGTGTACGAGGAAGTACGCGAGACTACAGATACTGGATGGTCCACTGGACCATAACACAGCTGCCACGTGTGGTCTCCTTGTGATATCTTCTTTCGCACTTATATTCGAGAAAGCAGTGGTGTGTGAATGTGTGTGCCATTTGTTTGTGCGATTTGGAAGTGAATTCATTGTTAGAGTTATTATCCGTAATGATACACCCATGGAAGACAAGGCGGCATCGCTTTCCACTACTTAAAAAGTCATTAAGTGTTTCTGTTGCCGTTCCAGTTGGGACTGGACGAAGTATACATGATTTTAGATAGATGATATACAGATACACATATACATACATATACTCGCATGTATCATATTAGATTTTCTGATTCACGGAGAGAAATGTATTGTTATTTTTATTAAAATTATAATTCATGGTATTAGAAAATCTAGTTATATAAAGGGGGATTATCGTATTCCTTGCGAGAGGGCGGGGAAAACACTGCGAAACCCGACCCTAGGGTCATAAAACGCATGTGATCATTAACAACAAGAAAGTCTTACCAATTGACCGATCTCAGGGTTGGGGATTAAAATTTCTAACGAGTTGACCGCCGCCGAAATGGAGGTCTCTCATAAAAGAAACACGGGGTTTTCTAATTTTTATGGATTTGTTCGGGAGTAAATAGTGCAAATTTCAAGTTTCCCAGTTTTAACTTCCGAATTGTATACCTCTTCTTTATAATCTCTTATTTCCAATTTAACTTTGATGGCATCCAGGAGAGGATTTGGAAAACATTTATTAAATGTTAACACTTATTAAAAGTGCTAACGCTGGGTAGTTCAGACTAATTAAGGATTCGCGGTGTACTTTCCAAAAAGACGTTTATTAGTTTACTCCAAACGTTAAACCGATCATCTAGTGCTGTGTCCCGTCGGATCGCATTAAAAACCCTGGAACGCAATCCCGATTGATAGAGATTCCAATCACACATCGGACCCAGCAAATACGTACAGATCTTCCCTATCTCACGTGTTAAAATCCTATCCGTGAGCTGCATCGGAACCCTCATTTCGAATTTCGCGCCACCCATTATCCGTCCGGAACGGCATAAGCAATACCGATCCAGACCGAGACTTGGCTGATTGACACGTAACACGAAACACAATTTCGAATGTTTGATCATGTTCAGGTTAATGCACACGGCCGGAGCGTATTTGCCGATACGTCCGCGTATACAAAGAGATATTGCCTGGTCAGGGGCGTCTCTCTCTCGTCGCCGACGAGGAGAATGTCTTCTGGGATTCGGGGTATTGGGTTTAATCGAATCGGGGGACCTCGTAGGTGGTAAGGCCATATTTGTCTGGCCGTGTGATTGAACCTGGACAGGTCACGCATGCTACTGCAATTAAGAAAATTACATTCGCTACTTCACTTCTCCGAGAAATAAATTAGGAATACCAAGGGCTTCATGTCAAGACTTCTCGTTAATTTCATGATCTTGACATTGTGGTCCACCACGAAAAGAAAGCAATATGAATTTTTTCATTCCACTTTAACGTCTCTTTAGCTTTAAGCAAGAGCTTTAACATAAACAGTATTTACAGCTATTTATGAAATTGTTTCACGTTATTAACGTTGGCGTAATTTCACTTCGTGTGTGCTGAAGCTTGAACGTACCCTTGCTTTAATTCTTTCCTGTAGTTCTAAAGAGGGAAAAATGTTCACAATTTAATTTGGTATAAATTTCTCATTTTAAGTACTCTGACAACGGAGTAAGTTTGTTACCCTGAAACATCATCTTCCTATTAATCACACATAGTCCTGTTGATAATCTCGAAAATAGATTTTCAAAGTTTTATTTTTAATTGGAGATGCTCTATCACTAATTCCGACGTTTCAAACTTTCCCTTAGTGTTCTAAAAGATTGTATTATCATCGCCATTCGCAAAGCGTGTATGTGTACATAGACGAGACGTGCGAAGACCTTAATAAGCTCGTCCTGAGGTTTGAAAATGTCCTCTCCGGATCGAAAATAGTTGTTCAGGTCTATAACGAGACTGGTAAGTGGTGCTTTAGTGGAGTAGCAGTTATGCTCCAGGACGATTCGCTGGGTAAATATAAGGAAGAGGGAAATTCCAGATCACCCAAAGTGATAGTTAAGAAAAATGTGGCAAAGGGGGATGGGGAAGAAGATGGATTGTATTGAACACAATAAAAGGAATAGTGAGATAAATGAATTCTTTGTTAAATATTATTTAATAATGAAATATTACCATCGACAAATAATACAAACTTAAATTTGTTCTGTCAAATATGATTAGTATTTGTTTAGCAGTCAGTTGAGGCGAATTATATGCCTCGTTGTGACGCGTGAAATCAATAGTGGTATATGTACACATATCTCTATTTTGTACTAGAGATATAGTTAATAGTTTTATACTAGTCTATATAAATCAGTTTTATTACAGTCTATTTGAGCACAGATCACAAGATATACACATATGTATGTACTTAGAATGGATATGTTCAAGCAAAAAAAGAAGCATGTTAAGGGTATATTGTCTTTTAATAAGTCATTTTGATTGTACATTCAATTTGGACTAAATTTTGGTTTTAAATATTATTGCAATATTGTACCTATAATTGCCAATATTTACAAAATCCCGTGGAATACACATACGAATATTTTATATTTGTGACCAATCCAAATACATTTTTAATAGATCAATCCAGCCAATCACATTTTCGAGCAAAATAAGCTACCAAAAAGGACATCTATTTATACACACGCAGATCTCGAACACCAGCAAATAACTCCAGCTTAAACTGCCTCGTACGAAGCGTTTAAAATTTCCCAATCTCTCTGTTCCTCCCGCAAGTTAGTTTGCTCGGTACAAACAATCCCGCCTGATCAATTTTTATCTCCATAGTACAATATACAAAGTGTCTACGACAGCCGAACGAAATATACCCGTCACCGAACCGTCCGACGACGCTAGCAACGCCTCGATAACGTTACGATCCCTCAGTTCCTGCCACTCACGACTTATCTCCTTTCCGATGCAGCACGAGTTTCTCGCTTAATTTTATTTGCAATTTAAATGATCAAATAACAGTACAAAAGTCGACGTACGGGCACGCAGATAAGCCCCCAGTGTTAAAGCGTCATCCGTCACGATTAGATGACGGAGTCCCCGCTGCTGCAGCGACACGCGTTAATTTTTTGAACGAGAACACATGAAAAATTGTTTAATCGCTTGTCCGTGCGAACGTCGGATCGGAGTTTTCCTTGGAGTTTAAACGTTACCTGGCGATTGGAATCGATCTGGGGTTGTATGGATTTGTTTTGGGGCCGGGTTGTTGAAATTGCTTATGGAGGTGTTTTAGGTTTCAGTTCGACTCCTGTTTAATGCTTTTCGCAGGGTAATTGGAGATTTTTGGTTGCATACTTTTCCATTCTGTCGTGTTCTTCTTGTTAAGGTGTTATGAATGTTAGCGACAATTCTGACATACTATTTTCGATCCTAGGCGACTCTAAAGAGTGTGTGGGCATCGAGGTTTATCCAGTCTCTTATGATCTTGAGCCATGAGTATTTCTTTCTCCCGATACCGCTTCTTCCTTCGATTTCTCCTTCCAAAATTAGCTATAAGAACTGGTACTTGGGATTTCTGAATATGTGACTTAGGTAAGCAACCTTCCGTCTGTTCACTATTTGTAAAAGTTCTTTTTCTCTTCGTTATACGGTCTGTCCACGAAATTGTAAGTAATGGTCTCAACACCCACATTTCTAAAGCTTCAAGTCAGTTCATGACATTAGCTTTTATTGTCCTGGTCTCCACCGTAGCATTAAATTAAGGCTGTTTGTTAAGAAGAGCTCTTATATTCATAAATTCTACTCTGGCCTGCTCAATTCTGCTGCGTATCTCTAAGTCTGCAAGTCTGGATCCAGGTCTTCGGTTATCCAGTTTCCGAGATGCCTGAACTTGGAGACATGTTCGATATATCCACTGTAATATTCAGGTGCACATTTGGTGTTCTGCTGAGCAGCACAACCTTCGTTTTGCGTATATTAAGCCTTAAACTGAGACGTTTAAATTCAGTAGTCGTTCTATCGATAAGATGTAGTGCTTTAGAAATTACTTTCAGAAAAATGTAATTTTCCTTATTTTCGTTCTCTCTCCTCTCCATACAGCAACACCGAGTAAATGTAACATTTCACAAAACGGTACCGTTGCATTAAATTAAGGCTGTTGTTGCTAAGAAGAGCTCTCATATTCATAAATGCTACTCTGGCTTGTTCAATTCTGCTGCGTTTCTCTAAGTCTGGATCCAGGTCTTCGGTTATCCAGTTTCCGAGATGCCTGAACTTGGAGACATGTTCGATATATCCACTGTAATATTCAGGTGCGCATTTGGTGTTCTGCTGACCAGCACAGCCTTCGTTTTGCCTATGTTAATCCTTAAACCAAGACGAGGCTGTCAGCCATTATGGCTGTGTCATCTGCATAGCGAAGATTGTTAACAACCCGTCCATTGATCTTAATGCAACCCTTGGCATCTCTCGAGGCGTTTTCAGAAATTGTCCCAGAGTGAAGATTGAAAAGGAGGGGAGATAAAACTCAGCCCTGCCTCACACCTTTCTTTATCGACAAGTTTCTTGTAGTTTTATTCCCCACTTTCACTGATGCCGTTCGATTTGTATAGAAGTTTTTCATAAATCATAAATAGTAGTTTGTATCTATCCGTGTTTGATTTGTATCTGTCGTGTTAGTATCCAGATATTACCTTCAGACAAAATGTAATGTTCCTGGTTTTCCTTCGACATTAGATCATTTAATAGATGTTAAGGTGAGTTTAGACGGTGCGAGCTAGCGGGTCAGTTGAGAAGACCAGTAACTATGCCAACTACTGTTATTATTAAAACAGATCCGCCGAGTTACTGTCTCTGCAAGGATGGGCAGCTACTGAATGCGAGTTACTTGAATATTTGTTGATTTTACTGGCCACTTGCCTTCCCCCACGAGACTGAAGTCAGTAATTCGCATCCTATTCGCCTAATTTGAACGCATAGTACAGTACCTAGGCAGACAGTAGACAGTTCAAGCAACGCGACCCTATATATATACCCATATATAACAATGACAGCATTCTGAACGTCATTCCAGAGGCCAGAAAAGTCAAGGTTACTTCTAGTTTTACTCCTGCTGGGATAGCTTCACGCATAAATGTGTCACTGCGTTGAATACTTGAAGCAATTAAATTTAAAAGAATTTCGAATTGTGAATGTGCCAATCGCATAACAGCTTGATATTCATAAACTCTCATAATCATGTTTGTAGCTCTTTTGCAACCAATTTCTGACCTAAATCCGCCTGTTTCTTTTTCTTGTCGATCATTTTCAATTTCCTTGACCAACTCATGGCACAAAGTTATGGAAAAGCATTGTATTGCCTTGCGGATCGCAATTTTTCGAACTTTCGACATATTGTACTCTCTTTCAAGACCTGCAAGCTCATCACTGCCCAGAAACACAGTAGAGCTACTTACTTCGTGTAAACAGGTCAGCAACTTGCCTATTTCGTCCCCCACTCGCAGAGTACAGCTACTGTCTACTGGCTAGCCAAGCAACTCGCACTGTGTAAACTCGCCCTTAGTGATCACATATTTCATTGCCTTCCTTCTCTGGTGCAATGTATCAAGGCTGCACAATGTATTGTCTAATTCTGTGGCGTGGGAGTAGTGGTTTTCAGTACATGGAATGTCCTTTTTGTAATGGATCAGTGGAACCTTATTTCATAAAACGCCTTTGGAAACATAAAAGTTGCTTATGATTTTCACATTTTCTATAAACCCCTTTTTGTAAAAAAACTTTTTCACGCTGCCCCTATCGTAAATCGCTCTTATATGCAAAGATACGTAACATGAAAATGGCAAATAACATTCGTGTATTATTTTTCCTTGACGACGGAATGTAAATACTGTCATTTACTTTCCTAGGAAAATAAAAAGAGTAAATCAAATTGATTTATTATAACAGGATTGTACAAAACAGATTAACAATTACAAGTTATTGGTTAAAATTGAATACAAAGGAACAATTTAAAAAAGATGAATTTTTCACAATACCTTCATGTTCTAATACTTCTTTTGTATCCTTCTGAAATTGGTCAACATGAAGCATTTCCATTCTGCAGAACTGGTCGGATCGGCACGCTCCTGCGATTCCTACTATTATAACAGTCTGGAACAAATTGGGGTATAAATTTGATGTCATTAAAAGAAGTTACCAAATGCATTACCTTGATTAAAAGATATTTCTCATCAACAGCCTCGTCTATGAATTTCGTAATTTGCTCTCGTGTTAACACATGCGACTTTTCGGGTTGATAGCCTTGATGTTTCCGCTTCAAAAACACAGTAGCATCACGTTTTCCGACACAGATACCACATTTTTCTTCAAACACCACTTCTTAAAGGTTCTTGAAAATATCTATTTCTGAATTTTTCTTGACACGTTTCGGTTTGTTTAAGTTTGTCGTATCAGGTAACCTAGTTACGCAAATACAGTCAACTAGATGACAGTGACCACGGTCCAAACTAAAGCAAACTTTCATTTTTTGAAGAATTCTGAGGAAATCTGCAACAGCAGCGTGAAAAATCTAATAAGCCACACGGAATGTATCGACTGTTAACATTCTCGGCAATTGACAAGCCTCGGCTTCGCCTCGGCTCGTACACACTTGCCTCGAATGGTAAAATGTCTTTACATTCCTTGTGACTATTACTAATATCAACGACTCATAATACCACACTGTATTTCCTGGAAGCTGATATAAGAGCTTGTGTAATAGGGAGCAATGCAATAAATTCTCAATATTTTTTGAACACCACGATGTGGTTAAGAGTAAGTTTTCTAAACTTTACCCATACATTCGCTTTACGATTTCGGCGGAAGTTCATTCCGTTGCGATTGGGACATCAACGACAAAACGCGCCATTCAACGATAAGATTTTATTTACGGGTCGCTCCCCGTGACAAATAAAGGCGACGCAAATCGATACGGTTAAGTCTGTACCTACCCGTCATATTCGAATTCCGTGCTCGCAAAGGGCCTCTCGGTACGGAAAAGGGAGCCGTACCAGTTTGTCAAAATGGCAAAGGGAGCCGTAGAGAGGGCCAACGGGGAGTCGAGATAAAGCCGTTTCCCGTCGGAAAAAAGGAGAGGAAAAATACGTCCTTCCATTAAAGGATACATGCGAGCGATATTCCCGGCAACAACTGAATATCGGAGCCGATTCATCACCGGGTCCCATTGCGACGTGGGGGCATCGTTGTTGCTTTTCTCGCCCCCGACGACGGTCTCGGAGGACGCGTACTTAGAATCTTCTTGCATCCTCGGAGACGACGGACGCCCAATGTTGTTTGCGTTATTTATTTTTCTTACGTTTCGAATAGACCTCCCCGACCCCGCTTTACGTATCGCTACGTAGGGTCGCAGGACGGGAAAGCTTCTATGAGCCCCCCCGACGGATCCCCATTAATTTTTATAAGGGGCTGAAAGGATGCTACCGAATTGTATACGAGACGACAGGACGGTCGATGCACTTTTATCCACTCCAGGTCCACCTAAGGTTTCGTTTCTAATGTGTCCGTGTGATATTGGGAAATTTTCTCTCGGGGACATGCATCAATAGCTTATTTCAGGACATACACTATCGTGAATTGTCGTACTTGCAAAAGTGTTAAGTATTTATTTGACCCATGTCAACATTTGCAATTGACGGGTGTGTCGTGGAGAATATTAGAAATGAGGCGTCGTTGCTAGTTGCTTTATTTACATCTGCATGGGAAAATAGACACAGTGTAACGAAGTGTATTACAAGTAAAGATTTTGTATGTTGAGCGATAGCACATATATAACAGTTTGAAAGAACAAAAATAAAGGAATTTTAGCCAAATACTTCTTTTTTGCTTGTTTTTCTGCCAATTCTTGTAAGTTGTGCTTTTTTAAAAACCAATATGTTCTTGTAGCCTCCCATGAATATTTCGATTTTTATTTGAAATTTATGGGATAAATTCGATGGCATATTGTGGTTAATAGGATCTTTAGATAGTGCAAAATCAAAAAATAGTAGCTTTTGCAATTACCTCCCTAAGTCACAACATTAAGGAAACGTTCTTTGCTCTTATTTGTGGTTTTATGAAAATTTTATGAAATTCTGTAAGATATTTCGAACTACTTTCATTATATGATCATTGATCATGTATACGACTTTCTGAGTTTGAATGATATGTTTGACCAAAACGCCATATGTGAGAGTGAGTGCATGTTTTACAAGCTCCTGTCATATTTATAAATTGAATAACATGCCACTATATCTTCCATTAGATCTGAAAAGTTACAAATAGATAATTTTAACCACAACTTTCTCAGAATATGTAGAATGTGTAGGAAATTTAGCTGGAACGTCAATTTGGATGAAAAGTCGCAATATACTCGATTTCAGTATTATTCCAACGTGTAGAAGGTTTCAAGCGATTTGAACGATGGTTTTTCTAGTTTTTGCCGTCAGGCAAAGTAAAGCATATTCATGAATCATATAATTTTGCGGTACATATCTATTGGGTCTACAAGGAATATATAGAACCGACATTCAAGCTTCCACATACTTGTTTGAACAACATTATACCTAAAAAATCGCACTACGGTAACTTTTACGAATGTAAAACAAAACTTTTATGTTGATATGCTCCAGTGATGTTGCCAACTTCGAACCAAAACCGCCCATGACGTTCACCAATTATTATTTTTTTGGATCGTACTCTACCCATATAAATCGAAAGTGATTTCTAAGAAAAACAATATCCATAAATATCTACATCTTTTATATTAAAAAAATGCAAATCGATCAGATTAACATGTAAATAAATTCAAATTTCTGTTACCTGCATCCCATCATTACTTCCACCAATGAAAGTTTTGATTAAACCTAAAACAAAAAAACTCATTTTAATATTGTCAAGGTGTCGTAAGTACATTAACCAAAAAAGTTTGGGCGATATGGGTTTTGTTTTGTCGAGGAGGAAAGAAAAAGTTGTGAGAGGGTCGTGGATTCGACCTCACTGCGGGCTGTTTGTTCCTCCGGTAAAAATGGGAGCCGACTCGGGACGCTTTTTGAAAATACACGGATAATATTTGCACACTTAACGAATCAGTTTCCATAAGATTACTTTTCTTTAATGTAATATTCCCGAATCGATCGGATCTATCTCGTGCTATTAATAATGGAGGGTCCTCTCCCCGTTTTTACGACCTTGTAAATAAGCTCAGGATACGGCGGAACTTCAAAGTTGTGATTCCGAGTTGTACGGAGTTATTGGTAATCCCGGGTAATAACGGCTCGTACCCGAATGGCCGAGCGTCCCCCTCCGTGTAATTGCCAATGAATTTGTATTAGATGGGGGGCAATAAAAAGCCTCATTTCACTCCTGAGCTCATAATCATAATTTATAAGCATTTTGTTCCGTGAGCTACATACGTACATACGTACACGAACGAGGAGTACAGTCGGGGAGAAAGGTAGTAGATGAAGTTTAGATCCTGTTTGATGATTTGGTTTTTGAGAGAATCGGATTTTTACCCATCAAATACTACTTTTTCCTACTTATATATTTAGTGCCTAAATTGTAACTGTCTTTTTAATAATCAAGTCATCATGTAATGTTTTGGTTACGAAACTTGTGATCTTTCAAATCATCTTCAGTAAGCGGGCTTCATATTGGAATAATAGTCGAGTTCTCAGGAATTCAATTTTCTCTCATTGAATGTGCTTACATTTTACCTTCACTTTAAACTTTTAAGTAGTCTTCACGTCACTTTTTGAGTTTTTAAATAATCAATACCTGCTCAATCGTCCTAATACAAAATTTTTATCTTCTTCGATTGGTATTAATTTAATTTTATTACACTTTTGGTTACAAACTAAATCAGCTTTAATTTATGTTTTATGTTTCTTATGTGGCTAATTTCCAAATCAACGTTCAAAGTTAAATCGAGATTCGTCCAATTTTTCTTCGCATCTTCATTAGACTCACTGAAATAACTAATAACTACAATTATAAATTATCATGGTTTCTAAATTATATTCTTGGATCATCTAAATTTCCACAAGGGTTTGTATTTGTTATCTGTGGTTTCTAAAATCAAACAAGCTTCTCGAGGCCTTGGTTTCCATGTAATTCAAAGTTTACGAATTACCATTTGTTGGATTTTTCCTATGGTAATAGTTATCTTGCCCATTTATCCATATTTCATAAATTTCCATAATTTCCAACTTGTGCTGCCTCTCGAGTGTTTCTAATTCGTGTGTGGAAGTCTTGTAGATGATCTGGATATCTAAATTAACGTTTGGATTCGTTACGTCCCGATTAATAAATCGAAGAGAAAGCGAATCGTTTCCATTTCGAGTAGGGACCCTGTTAAAGATTCTGGAGAGGCAAAATTTACTTTTATGCCTATCCCGTTTTAAGTGTTTATGTGCGTCTCCGGAGCGAATGGAATAGGAAATAAAAGAAGGAGTTCCCAAATGAACAATCCGGCGTTTGTAGCGAATTGTAAACAGAATGTAGCGCGCGTCTAATCCAGAGGTGTTAATGGAGGTAGGAAACTGTAAATGAGTATAAAGCAAGGCTTCTGAAGCAAGGCCCAAGTCGTTCGCTAACTGGAATTGTGTAATTTCCGTCGGTTTATGACTCGTGCAGAAGGGATAATCTGGCATACGAGGTCCAGACACACTTGATTTGATTGGATTTCTGGAACAGCCGCCTGAAGGACCGTAAATTCGACTACGGCAACGGGAACGTTATTCATAGGAATCGAACCGATTATTTTCCTATTTCCAACGTTTCCTTCGGGATATTGCGAGTCGGGGACTCAAATTGTCGAAGGTAGATCCGACCTAAGTGAAAGTGATGGGACATCTTTTCGGACTGGAATGTCGCCAGATTCTTTTTGTTCCTTCGGGTATTATCGCGATGTCGGAGTAAGGAGGAGATACGTTTTGATTGCTCCTTCCCAGATTTTTCGATTTTATCCCTTCGACTCGACGTTTCTTATTAACGATCGTAATACTTGAGATGCGGTGTATAATCGAATCGTGAGGATTTGTGACTTCAACGTGTATTATTAACGCAAAGATCGCCTTTGGTGATTTTTCTTCGTGATTCTTATCGTTTCACTTCACCAAACCCTTTCAAATATGCTTTAAATATACTAATGATTGTTATTACGTAATTAGCACTTATTATCGTTGAAATCTGTCGCAAAAAGGGACTTAAATTCAAAACTGAACCAAATAACTCCTGGACAAAATTAACGCACCACCACATATATTTTGAATTATTCCAAAATAATGAGGATTTTCAGTTGTTTAGCAATCTAACAAGTAGGCTCTGGATATACTTCGACAGTTCAAGTAAATGTTGTCAACATGGGTCTTGATTTAAAAGTGTAATAGCAAAGAGAAGCATTTTCGATGAAAATTGATTTAAAATCTGATCAGAAATTGTTGCTTATTAAGACTAATTGTTTTGAGCCACCAAGGTTTTTTTGTTATTGATAGTGTAAGTGCGAGTGTTCTCTAGTTTAATAATGAATCGCAGAACAAATTTGTCAATGGAAGAAGCAGTAAGAGCATCAACTTTGCTGAATGAGGGATATTCGATGCGTCATGTTGCTAATGTGATAAGAAGAAACCATTCCAGCATAAGTCGCATGGTTAGACGATTTAACGAGACAAGTTCTCATTTACGAAGGCCGGGACAAGGGCGTAACCGGTTTACTAATCCAATAGATGAACGTTTTCTTAGACAATCCGCTCTAAGAAACAGGACAACGGCTAGTACCATCCTACAAAATGAACTCGAAGCTGCTCGCAATCTTCTTGTATCTTCCCGAACGATTACAAGGCGCTTAAATGAAGCTGGATTAGACAGCAGAAAACCGACCAAGAATCTCCGGCTCACCAGAGAGCACAAAATTCAAAGGTTGCGTTTTGCGAGACAACATCAAGATTGGACTCGTAATGATTGGAAGAGGGTTTTATTCTCAGATGAAACGAGAATCAGCCTTAAATCTTCTGATGGACGTGAGCGTGTCTGGAGAAGGCCAGGAGAGAGATTTGCAAGTTGCAATATCTCTCCAAGAGTTCCGTTTGGTGGTGGCTCTGTAATGTCTTGTGGAGGCATGTTTCGATGGCCGCACAGAATTGGTCCCCATACGTGGTAGGTCAATGAATGCTGACTATTATCTGGAACAGATTGTTGTTGACCATGTAATGCCATTTGCTCCTATTGTGGGACCGAATTCCTTGTTTATGCAGGATAATGCTCGTCCTCATGTAGCTATTTGCTACTTAAATGCTATAGATATTCTGTTCATGGAATGGCCAGCCGAGAGTCCCGACCTGAACCCAATAGAGCGTCTATGGGACGATATTAAAAAAGGGATTCGACGTCGTACACATCCACCTGCCAACCGCAATCAACTGATAGATGCAGCAATGCAGGAATGGGAAAATATTCGTCAAGAAGTCGTTCAAAATTTGATTTCCAGTATGCCTAGACGCATGGAAGCAGTAATTAGGAGCAGAGGAGGACATACATGATATTAGAACAGCTCTAAGTCTGAAAATTCTATTGTTTTCGTTTGTTTTCTGTTTGCAACTTTGCATTGTTTCCAAGAAAACAAATTCTTTAATAAATAATTATTAGAGATAACGCCCTGTTTTGCTAATTTCATTTACTAGCTACTAGACATGTACCTAGCTATAAGCTTTTATGAAAATGTTATTGCAATATTAATTTCTGTGTTGTAATTATACAAGTTTAATTGTGTGGTGCGTTAATTTTGTTCAGGAGTTTATAAAGCAACGTAGGTTACGTTATAAGGATTTATAGTTTGTCATTTATGCCAACTCATTACCCAAATGCATTAATTATCTTTCATCAAACTTTTAATCTAGTTTGATAATCGACGATTGTATTCTTTGCCTCTTTCCTAACGATTTTGAATGGGACCATTACATTTTCTGCGACTGTTTAACCGAACATCTCGTATATCAGATAGTAGTAAAGTTTTCGCCTCCTCCAACAACAGAAACTTCCTGCTCTGAGCATTCCCGTCGTTTATCAATATTTAAAATGCACAAGAGAGAACGAGAGCCGCGGCATTTCACACCCCCTCTGATCACTTCTCGTTATACGACGATAAAACTCGTCAGAGTTGTTTGCAGTTTTCTAAACTGTTCCCCTCAACTTTCCGTTACGCCGACGAAAACCAAAACGCCGTCAGACTCCGCGTTGTTGTGGCGGAAAGAAAAAGTTTGATAAAGTATTCATGATTTGAGTAATTCCATAGCTCTTTCCAAAAATAAACTTCGCCGGTTATGATCGCCCAGGGAAGGAGGAGGAGATGAATACGGCGGGCCGCTTCGATAAACTTCTTGTGTAATTTGTTTATTGGCTCGAGATGCCGGAGCTCTCGACTCTTGATAAGTTGAAGCTACTTGAAAACGAGTTATTCTTGGTGTACTCTTTCTCGAGAAATTCGGTAGAAGTTCCCACTTCGATTTCGAGTATCATAATCGGCGTTTTGGTCGAAAAAGCTAATCGTTTATTAAGACGATAAGTAGTGTATCTATGCGGGTTCTAACCCAAAAAACGGCATTTTTCGTCAAGGTCAGAAAACAACACAAGTTGTACCCCAAAATGCGTGGTTTGTTCAACGCATTTCTGACCCAATTCCCCGTGTAATTTTGAATGGGGTACAAAGTATGACGTCATACTTGTGGCGGCACAACTCATCGCGCACCATTTTGGGCGCGAAAACTGTCCCCCACTTAAAATTACATGGGGAATTGGGTCAGAAATGCGGAGGTAGGCAACAAACCACGCATTTTGGGGTATAACTTGTGTCGTTTCCTGACCTCGACGAAAAAGCCGTTTTTTGGGTTAAAACCCGCATAGATACACTACTACGATAATCCGATTTCATTTAGGTGCCCGGCACGCTTTAAGTAATTCAAAGCCCGTTTCCTCAATCTTGTCCATCTTGTCGGGATTCCTCCTCTATTTAAAATCGCCTCTCCGTCCACCTAGTCCACTCATTCTTTATTCATGACTCGGCCTAATTGCACTTTTGGTTCGGCGTCCTCTCGGCTGAATTTCTAACCGGAATTAGTGAGCACTTATGAGTGTATTTGCCTGTTTCCGGTGCATTAGAGAATTGGAAACGTTTACACTGTGCCTTAGCGCAGCTGAGGCGAGTGTGGATTTTTCCATTGTTCTTTTTTCGTACCTACTCCGTGCATACGATACAGTCGTGCGATGAAAGAAATTGGATTTGGCGGAAACTGTGTAAAGCCTCAGAAATCACATCCGAACTGCAATTTCGCGAAGTACGGTTATCCTGAAGGTTAAAGTAAAATATTATTTCTGGAAATTGAATCACCGAACATCGCTTCGGATGGAATGAAAATATGTTCAAGGGAACGGATTCCAGAGCGATTACGGTTACGATCTAATAATAACACTAATAGACGTTTTGTAGAAACTTAAAAAAGACTTTTATATGAATATCTCGCGAGTTAATTTTTAGACAGGTAGAAGAAGTGACATGAAAAGTAATGCTTGTATATATTTTAAGTTCCTACATAACATCATAACATTTTTGCAGAATTCCTATGAACTTTCCAGATCGCATCAATATTTTCCCTAAGTATCAGAGAAAAAAATTCCTGAAATTTTTTACAGCATATGCACTTTCGTATCAAATTCATAATTAACTCAAAGTACAAAAATTTAAGCATAATCACGAATTGCAGCGATGAAAAGTTTAACAGACATTTTATTTGGGGTAGAATTTCTTAGTGTAGCGTACAGGAGGTAAACGGGAGAGAGAAAATCTTCCCCGGAAAAGAAAAACGACGAACTATTTCGATGGCTGCAATTTTAACTTGGCTATTATTTCCGACAAATTTCTCCTAGGCTTGAGTTATAATCTTCTTATTAATTTCGCCGACGTTCTAGCTATCTCCTCTGCCGAGCAGATAAATTACTGAAAATTTTGTACAACACAATCTCGGCAGTTCATCCGCCTTGAAGACGACAAACTTTTTGTAATATTAATAGCGAGTCCAATAAAAGTTCGGAAAGCAAATTTACTCTTTCCGTTTTTCGTTTACAACCCGATGTTTTCCCATTCGTATTGAAACTCGTTAAGTGCTCATATTTGTCTTCGAGGATTCGGAAGATCGTACATGTTGGCTTCTATCGGATGTATAAATTGCGTATGTTTCCTTGAACAGGAACGTAAGACGTTTCTAATAGGCGCTCTCGCGTAGTAAATCTATCTCTACACGTCCAAAACTAGAGGAAAGCTGTCATCTTTATGGTTCACAATAATGACCACTGCCACCCCAGATAACACTTGAGACTTGAGTTTTGCTAGTAGTCTCGACATTAGAAAAGTAGGTTTAGTTTTGAAGTTTCACACGTTCCCACTTATGGTTTTAATTAGAGAGCGCCTCTTGTCCACCTTTTTGCCTGAATTGCCTGTTTTGCTTTATTGCCAATTTGCTTGATCATGCCTATTTCATGCATTTTAGTAAAACTTTAAGAACTTCGAAATTAATAAATAGTAATATCCAGAAATAACCCTATAGATCAAAATTAATTTATATAACCTGACTTCTGAATGTCGTAAATCATTACGCACCTGAGGCAGGCAAATTTTGAGGTATATTCTGTAGGCTAATTCAAAAAGACTTAGAGACAAAAACTTAGAATTTAATAATATCTTTTAAACATTGCTGCTTCTGAGAAAATATCTATATCTGAATCTGTATTCTGAGCAATACAAAATTAAATTCAAATATATATACTCAAAATTAAATTAAATACAATATGTAGATATTAAAGGATAATTTGGCATTATCAGTTGTGCAATACATCACAACAAAGTATGCTACTGTGACCTCTCACGATGTAAAGCGATATGTCTACAGTAATAAAAGACTTTTGGGCGGCAAATCAAACAAATTTTGACAAATATTTTAGTAGTTCATTTTTGCCTATTTTGTAATTCTTTTTACTTTCTCGTATGAGGTACTCATATATGAGAGAGTATTGTAATCAGGTCGATTTTTCGAAATCGAATTATTAGCATTTCTGAACGTTTTGAGGTCTCCTGAGTCCAAAAAACATGTTTTTGGAAAACCGTCTGTATGTATGTGTGTGTGTGTGTGTATGTATGTATGTCTGTGGTAGCATTTTCTCAAAAACAAAAAAACACAAACGGTCAAAACTATGTATTTAGACTTTGTACCATACCAGGACGTGAAAACAAGCTTTTCATTAAATTCGGCCAGGATAGAAAGATAGTTTACTCTTGTCATTTTTCGGTTTTTTTAATTTTTCTCGAAATTCGCCCCAAGAACTTTTTTGAAACTTTGAATATTTATTGTACGATGAAATAGGATTAAAAAGGTTTCTAACAATTTTAGCTAAATGTTCTGTGAAGGGCACTTTATACTTGTCAATTTTCGTTTTTTTTTTCAATTTTTTTCGAAATCCACACCACAATTTTTTTTTAATAATGCTTTTATTGTTTTCATTAAACTTTATACATTGAATTATCATATTAATGTATATAATCTTTGTTTCAAAAATCTTACCCATCTAACAAACAACCAAAAAGATATTTACTAATAAGAGAAAATGTTTATATTCAATAATAAATTTATTTTATAAAACGATGATAATGTTGTCATGAATATTTTGTTCGGCCATATGAGAAAGTCTTGCGATGTTACACATCGCCATTTTTTATATTGGCGTTAAATTTTGCCTATTTTATGATTTTACCGTACTTTACTATCCGCTCTTTAGTTATAGTTCCTTCTTAAAAGTCTAAAGTTTTCCATGGAATTCACCGTTCATGGAAAAAAAATTCTCCCATCAAATAACGATTCCGAAAGCTAAAGTGATACACGTGTGTTTCCACAGTTTCCCATTTAGTTTGGAGGACCACTTCTAAACTAATACATTTTAAATATAACACATTCGCTCATCCCTCAGCCCAGAGAGGGGTAATTCGTATTTGTCGAAAACTTTGCGGCGACGTCAGTTTCACTTAACACCTCTCATCGGTCGGATTTACACAATTAATTTCCATAACAAGAGAGAGGCGGCCGAATAAAATGTGAAAAGCACATTTTCGTATCATCCGTTCTACACAAGTGCTCGCACATACACACGTATTTACGTGAAAGCCTGCGCTCTCACTTATTCCTTCCCGTCGTTTTTCGCCCCCTTTCTTCCTCCCGCGGGTCTCGGATCGACAAGTATCACTTTGACAGGTCTGATTAGCGATGTACGCCCAATCTGTCATTTAAGCGAGGCACTTAAACATCTATGAGTTGCCGATCCGCATCTTTAAAAGCCATGATTAATTAATTATTTAGTGGGGGTGTTTTGAGCGACGTACCTTCCCTCTCGATTTGAAATTTGAAAGTCCTCTACATTATTCAACGGCTGCTGCTCGAAACGTGAGCATAGGAGAATGAAGGATGATTTCTTACGGCGATTATTTTAATTATTCATCGATATTTAGGAATACTTTACTGAAGATTATTATTAGGCACATGACGACGTTGATTCATGCGACTTTATCGTCCGAGAAATTAGGGTAATGTTCTGTTAAATTAAGACCCGAACAAACGTTCGTTTATTATTTAGGTATCTCGGTTATACTTCAATATTAACATTTGACCTGGTGAGGAATGAAACACGCTTTTCTATCAACGTAAGTTTGGAATAATAGTTTATACGACTTTTCTGCACTCTTCCCAGACAGCACATAACGTCTTAAAGACATCCATTTTAAACCTGGACGCCTTAAGACAGGAAGTCTAAGACGTTCAAGGCCGGACGTCCTAAAGAAGTCTAATTTACGTCGATTTTTAATCTGACCTTTTTATGCCTAAAGTGGACGTCTTTAGGACTTCCATTTCTGTATGTCTCTAAGATGTCCAGAGAGGAATGTCCCAATGACATCTAATTTTCGTCTATTTTATGCCTGCGCTTTTTTATGCCTGAAGTGGACCTCTCTAGGCGGTCCAGTTTTGGATGTCCCGAAGATGTTAAAAGGCGGACGCCTTAAGGACGTATGATTTACGTCAATTTTATGCCTGACGTGGACCTGAACTTTAGGACGTTCATTTTTGAATGTCTATAAGATACTAAAAGACAGACGTCTTAATGATGTCTAAATTGCGTCAATTTTATGGCTGCCCTTTTTTATGCCAGAAGTGGACGTCTTTTTGACGACCAATTCTGGATGTCTCTAAGACGTTCAAAATCTGACGTCTTAATGACGTCCAATCTATGTCGTTTTCATGCGTGACCTTCTTTATGCTTGCAGTATTAGAGACGTCTTAAGGCGGAAACAGACTATCGTCACGTCACGTGAATTCACGTGCTGTCACGTTAACTCACGTCACTTTGACGTAACCTCAGTCTGGTTCTAATACATTTAAATACCATGTGAAATATTACTCCGCACTTTTTATCCGTGACGTGAGTTAACGTGACAGCACGTGAGCTCACGTGACGTGACGATAGTCTGTTTCCGCCTTTAAATGCGTAGTTTTGTATAAAAAAATGTCTTAAAACAGACGTCTTTTGGACGTCAAGTAAGGATTTGCGGACATCTTTTTAATGCCTTGAAAGCATATTTGAGACGTACCGTTTTGTGACAAATAACGTAAAATAGACATAATTAGCGGAGATCTTTAAGACGTCTTACAGACTTGAGGAAGGCGTCCTTATGACGTCTTGAAGACGAAAAATGGACGTCGTAAAGTTGTCTTTTTAATGCCTTGAAGGCATCTTTGAAACGTACTGTTTTGTAACAAATAACATGGAATGGACATAAAATGGACACTTTAATGACGTTCTTTGGACATCACAGGACATTTTTAAGATGTCGCAAATGCTTAATGGTGATTAAAGTCACTAAATATATAAAGTAGCGCAATTGGTAAGGACAATGTGTTAGACAGAGAAAACACTATTTGGAATCAAAATGGCGGAGTTACAGTTCTCAAACGCTTGTCAACTGCCATTTTAAGTTGTCACGGGAGGAGGTTCAAGTTTAATCGTAATAAATAAAACGTTGCCATTACAAGTTTTCGTTTTGATTTCTTCTACAAATTTCACAAACTACTCCACATACAGTCGAATGCAAAACATTTTGGTTGTTTGTCATGTCATGTCATGTCAAACATGTCATTTTTTTCAAAGATATGCAACCAAATAGCAACATTTGAATTTACCGCGTAATGTTGGAATCAGAATGGCGGCTGAATTGCGCTACTTTGGATATATAGTGACTTTAATGGTGATGTCTATCAGACATCTTAAAGACGTCTTTGTGCTGTCTGGGTTCATTAGAGTTTGTCGTAATCAAAATATTTCACGAGGTTAATCGATAATTGACCTTTGATGAAAATCGGACATTGTCATTTATCGATGGAATGTTAATTCTCCCTCAACTCCAAGCAAGTTACCGAACTTGCTAATGTTAATTTCCTAAGAACTGCCTCGTTTGTCGACCTTTGTCGTGAAAATTGTTCCCGAAACTTCAAGATCCCAACCAACGTCACTGCAATATATCGGGTCTCGTCGCGTTCATACCCTCGGCTACTTTATTAATTAATTTTGAAGTAACCATTAGCAAAAGTCCAAAGTAGTTTGGGAATTTCTATCGAAAACTCACCATGCGACGGATTTAATAGACATTAAGTTGTTTTCGGTGTCGTTTTGTGTCACCATTGAAAATGTCGGACGGAGCTTTGGATACTGGATGTTCCTCCCGCTACTAGTTCGCCGTGCTTCAAAGTGAGATCACAAAGGGAAATCCACTTTGATTTGTTTATGTGGCTCTTTGCCACACAGTCGTTGCAGTCGCGGGAAAGGAGATGGTACGTGCAATTTCGTGTCGCTCATTAACATTCCTAAAATCCACAAAACAATTTATTGATCGAATTAGTGTCGCCAGATAAGGTAGTGAAGGGTGCCCCAGGAAGTACCTGGGAGTAATTGTTATATTCGGCATCATGATCCCAGAATTCTGTATTGAAACCACGAAAACGTTACAATTTTACTTATAGTAAAAAGAAACTGTGTTGTTAATTTGTTGCCTGCTTGTAGGGCGAGATTTGACTTTAGCATAATTGATGAAGAATGTTTTGATCGCATTGTATATTGCAACAATGGGTCGCAAAGGACATAGCGGTATCATTAATCAGTAGTGACAGCTTGGTAATTACCGGTAAATGGGAAAATGTTTAAAACTGCGCTCATTTGCTCTTATCCAGTAAAAAACGACCAACCTAGCTAATTCCCTAGCGTTATTTATTAGGACCATTTTGATAAACGATAGAAATGGCAAAAGTACAAAAAGTGAGCAAAGAAACAAGTGTCAATCATTTCAGTGAAATTTGATTGAAACATTGATTAACCACTGTTATTATATCATGATTATATGATTTATACTGTGTTATCTTCGTAGCGAGAAACAAATTCTAGCACTAATCTGATCAAAATACCGAGCCCAGATGTGTGTTTCCAGTTACAAATATCCAAATACTATTTTATTTTCGTGTTCAACGAGCTGTTACGAATTAATTTTCAATTTTAATTAAGTAACACGTCCGATTCGTTTGTTTGGACCGGTCGGAATTATTAGAACAACGACATTTCGACATTAAAGTAAGTGCTCGCGCTACCGATGTAATTAATTAATGTTATTGCTTTGTTGACTTTGGTAAAAATATAACCGGTTCAACGAGCAAGAGGTGGTTAAAATAATTTCCCAATACATGTAAATATAACTGTGCGAGTCTCGTTGGAAATACAAATATTTACTTTATTTTTCATTTTCCACAATTACTTAAATAAATACCATGCTATAATAGTAGTGAGTTTAGCGAGTAATTGAATTTGTTACGCTGGAATAACCAACATATGTCAATATGAACCAAATTGTAATTTCGTGGTATTGGGAATACTGCGTAAACCGCCGTAACATTTTAAATTAATACCTCTACGTTATTTCGAAAGACGACCTAATTAGACCGTCGCTTCGTTACTTCCATCGTTATTAAAACTTCATAATGTGACTAAAACTTGGCAAACTAAACCATTAATATGTCCATTGCGTGTGCGATTGACGCTTGAAAACTTTTTGACGCTCTCTGGGTGTCGACCGGTGACATGAGGAACGCACGTGGGGACAGAACCGCCATAAATGTCACGAGGTGGTGTTTAAGTAGGAGCGGGAAGAATTATTGGCGCAATTAATGAGTTGTCTCGACCGGAATATCGTCGTGGGTAGGTGACAAAATGACAGGTTTACTTCTCCCTCCCCCGGACGTTCCTCCCGCGGTTTAAATTGGTCGGAATAGTAGGGGGAACGTTGTTAGGAAATTGAGAAGTAGGGAAGAGTGGAAAAAAGGACGTCTATAAGTACGTCTAGCATCAAATAATGCTTCGCTGGAATTGTGATGTAAAATTCTTTCAAAATATTTGAGTGCTTCTCTAACGTCACAGATATGAGTATTAGTTTCATATTTTCTGCAAAGTTTTTAAAATGTGTATCTATGTTTTCAAGCTGAAAAATGTTGGGACAATTCGGCTGTTCCAGACTATGCATGGGTTTGTTTGAGAAGTATGGGTGCACACAGCACAAAAACATCCATTTTACGCCCCTTTTTATGCCTGGACGCATTGACACATAAAAAGTACATCTATAAGACGTCCAAAGCCCTACGTCCTAAAGAAGTCTCATTTACGTCGATTTTAAGCGTGACCTTTTTGTGCCTGAAGTGGACCTCTTTAGGACATCCATTTCTGGATGTCTCTAAGATGTCCAGAGTGGAATGTCTCGATGACATCTAATTTTCGTCTATTTTATGCCTGCCCCAGACAGCACAAAGGTGTCTTTAAGACGTCCCATTATTGCTGTGCAAGACGTCTGTAAGACGTCCGTGAACGTCTCTTAGACGTCTTTTACACGTCATTTGTTACAAAAACAAAGACGTCTTTACGACGACTTTAAGATTTTACAAGCTGTATATAAGAAGTCTTAAAATCTGTCTATAAGACGTCTTTAAGATGTCTTACAAGCTCTATATAAGACGTCTTTAGGATGTCTTGCAACCTCTATATAAGACGTCTTTAACATATCTTGCAAGCTGTATGTAAGACGTCATTAAGACATCTTTATATAAAAAATACGACGCATTGTTAACCTAGGCCAAAATGAAAACACCAAAATTTTTAACCAGATATATTTTATTACAACACAATAAAATAATATATATTATTGTAGATTGTATATATTACATAAATAATAATATTAAATTGAACAGAACTGAACGATACATAAGTAATACATAAATACATACAACATAAGATATACATAAGTAATAAATGCATATAATAATATAAATTTACATTACAAAAATTATATTTACGGACACACTGTATATAATACATTTAACCCTAACTATAATACATAACTACATATATACATATATATATATATATATATATATATATATATATATATATATATACTTTACTGCAATGGAAGAAGTCAGAAATTTGAAAACAAACGCTTACTTTTAACTGTAAGATCTCAGCAGAACTCAATTGTTTTTTACACAATAACAAGTTTATTTATACCTGGAAACCTACCCTTATACCTCCCTTACCATCATTAAGAGTAAACGACCCTATCATGCGCTGCACGTGTGACAATTTTGCATTTTATATATAATCTGCTAAATATACTTTTCCGCCTTGAAGCACTTGTGTTAAACTTGGAAATTTCCTAATTAAATGTATAAAATTATCAAAAACGTGAGAATTAACTAGCTAAAATAAATTAGTCAATTAAATATTTATTTATTAACTAACTAACTAATTTTAACTAATTATTTGATTAACTATTTGATTAGTTATACATGTATTATATAAATATTATTATTAAATCTGCAAACATATAATACCGCCTTCGAGACTTCCCAATTAAACAGTCCAAAAGTTGTCTGAAAAAGGTGTCTTTATTAATGATGACCTGTCACATTAAGACGTTTTTAATATGTCCATATGCGGACGTATAAAGAGGAATTTTGTTGGTCAACAAACATCCAGACTTCAATCAGACATCTTAAAGACGTCCAAAACAAGACATTTTAAAGACGTTCATAACGAGACATCTTAAAGACGTCTCTGTTAGGTTTTCAGACGTCCAGACCACAGTAAGACCGTTACAAGACGTCTTTAAGACGTCGTGTGCTGTCTGCGGCCCTTTTTTATGCCTCAAGTGAGCCTCTTTAGGACGTCCAGTTTTGGATGTCTAATTTACGTCAATTTTATGCCTGATCTTTTATATGCCTAAAGAGGACCTATTTAGGACGTCTATTTTTTGTGTCTCTAAGATGTTAAGAGGCGCACATCTTAATGCGTTCCAGTTTATGTCGATTTCATGCCTGGCCTTTTTTATGCCTGAAGTGGAACCCCTTTAGGACGTCCATTTTTGGATGTCTATAAGATACTAAAAGACGAACGTCTTAATGACGTTTAATTTACGTCAATTTTATGCCTGCCCTTTTTTATGACAGAAATGGACGTCTTTAAGACGTCCAATTCTGGATGTCTCTAAGATGTTCAAAAGTTGACGTCGTAATGACGTCCAATTTATGTCGTTTTGATGCCTGAACTTCTTTATGCCTGAACTGGACCTCTTAAGGCCGTTGTTTTGGATGTCTCGGAGATGTTAAAAGGCGGACGCCATAAGGACGTCTGATTTACGTTACTATTTTATGCCTGAAGTGGACTTCTTTAGGACGTCTAATTCTAAATGTCACTAAAATGTTTGAAAACATACTTTTGAGCCTTTTAATTGGGTTAAAAATTTTGGACACTCCTTAATTTCGTTTCAGTAATACGTGATGGTTGAGACTGTAAATGGATTCCAAATTTGAATTTTCTATAAAAGGAATCTCATTAGTTTTTGGCGCTGTGTAATCATTTCAAATTCTCCATAAAAGCCAATGAAGAGTTTTCTAAAACGGTTCCAAATGCTGTGTCTGCTCTCCCGAAGCACCAGTAATTCAATTTTCTCTCAGAACTCACCAATAAATACAGTAATACAAACACTCTCTTCGAGTAAGCGGCACGTGGCTACATTGCATTATTTCAATCGTTTTTGCATAGCAAGCAGTAATCAGTGACCGAAGTGTGTGAATTGGGGAGCCGGATTAAAGTTAAAAATCCATTCGGGGACCGGGGGTCCATGAAAAGAAATTAAATTTTACACGCAGCGTTTGGGAGGAAATATCGAAAACGGCAAAGGGTGTACGGTCGGAAATCAGCGCGATATTGTTCCACCACATGCCACGGAAAGTCGTGAACGGATATATGTGTGTTCCCCCGACCGCATTTTATATGTAATAAACTCCAATACAACTTTCATTTAATGACTGTGTATACCGCCAAGTGTTCACCCGTTATACACACACAGACATACACACATGCGCGATGTTTTGTTTGCAGACTTAATAAACCGAATGAAAAGTTCGAAATGTTTGGAGTTCGTATCTTTATGCGTTCCACCCCATTTAGATGACGAGAGGATGTTCGGTTTTATTTTCGTAGCAAATTGAGTAGGTATCCATTGTTTAATGTAGTAATATTTTAATCTTTGACGTTAGCACGTGTTTGGAGGTGAAATTTGTGAGGGGGAGTTCTAATTTATGGTCTCGAATGATAAGGACGTTTCATGTGTTCATATGAAATTTAATTAATTACCTGAATAAAACGAGCGCGTACGTACTTGTTGATGAAGACTTCTTTTTTGTTTCGGGTTTTTTGAAAAAAAAGTTCTGTCGATCAAAAGCCTCAAATACACTAGACCAACGACTGATCGTATTATCATTTATATTTTTGCTTATACAGTAAAAACCAAGGACCCACTTTCAATACTAAATTTTTTATGGGAACGTGATCGATGGTGTCACAAGATCATTTAGAAAATATCATGTACGACTTTTGGTGTCGTTCGAACCACTATTTACTTGTAAGAAATTTATAATTTATGTCAAGGCCTTGATGGTACAAATTTGAAAAATGTTTAGGAAGTGAAATTACTTCTTTATCCCAGATAATATTAATATTAACCTTATTGGAAAGTCCCGGTGTGGTGAGGTGTCCTATGCAGACGTAGAACATAGATAATTTTTGCAAAAACATGGTTTTTAGACTCGAGTGATTACAATATTTAGAAATGACAATATCTCAAGTTCTTAATATCGAATTACAGTTCTGGTATATAAATGCCTTAAAAGAGAATCCAGAAACTATGATCCATGTTTAATATCGTTATGAAAGTTTTATCCTCTGTGAAGTGTGAAGTGGCCTCTGTAGAGAATGGACTGTATAGATCTCTCTCGTAGCTCGTGGGTGGCTGCGGAGATGAATCCTGTCTCCAGGTTGTAAGGCTGGAGACTGTTGTAGTAGTTGGAGATCACGGCTTGTCGTAAATCTCCGGAGTGGACCTGAAGGCGTCTCTTGCAGGTCCTGGGTTGAAGTTCTTGAAGTTCTGGACAGAGAGAGAGCGTGACGTACTTCTCCGGGGTTGGATCTGAGGGCGTATCGTGCATATCCGGGTTTGAAGATCTCGAAGTTAGACGTTTTCTTAGCTTGAAGATCTCGTAGAACTCTCAGGGCGTAACGTGAGAGCTAGTAGGTTGGGGTGACGTAAATCAAAACCAACAACACACGTCATTTTTGAGCATACATGGTATACTAATTTATTGCCAAAAATTCACGAGCTCTTATACAGTCATTTTGAGTTACGTTACCCTTTGGTTTCAATTATTTGGTAACGTTGTTAAATTTTGTTGAATGTTATCTTCCAATGTCCGAGAATTGCTTCACTGACCTTACCGATGCGGATTTGCGATCAAGTTGCGGAGTATTATTCTGACATCCACATTCTGCACCTTAGTGGTACACAATTGACCTTATTACTGGGTCAGTGTTATGCTTCGTTTTCGTAAAACAAAGCGTGTTCTTATTAAATGATGTAAGAGGCTCCCTGAATTAGTTCGCAATAAATTACAATTTCTTAACCCTAAAAATTTCTTTAAATAATGTTGACGTTAGCGTCAACAGCTTCCAGTACCATTGTTCTGAAATGTTGGAATCTTTGCGTCTATAGAAATTCGAACACATTTCTGCTGATTTCGATAATTTTTTGGGGACAATTTTGGGAAAAGGGAAATATCGCATAAGCAAAAGAAAGTCTACCACATGTAAAACCTCGGTAGTACGGAAGATAAGAATTTCTGGGAGGTCAGTTGGCAACGACTACACTATTTTCAATAACAAGTTTTATCCCAATAAGCTACAATTTCGCCGTGACCTTAATTTGGCTCTCTTATCTCGAGCACGCGACGCTCCTATAGGGAGTCTTCCATTCGGTGCCAAACGAGGAAGGCATCAGGGCGGCGTAATTTTTTTCGTTTTTCTCACTTTCCTCGCGGAAAATTACCGCGGACCTTAAACCACGTAGAATCCCCCGCACAGTCGGAGCGGAACGCATCAGGGGAAGATAGTGAAAGTGAAAAATCATGCTCTCAACGGGGGGTCGGACTCCATGCCGTCAGCGATAAAGGCGATAGATCCGAGAGAGCTGGTCCATTAAATCACAACATACTATTATTTATTCTTTCTGGAGGTTTTGCTCCTTATCGAACGATGGCTTTTTAACTTGTTTGCGATTATTTGTCTTCGTGATAAATTGTTCCTCGGCGATTGAGACCGGAGAAGCGACTCTCGATAGTTAAATTGAATGGAGAGTTCAATTAACGCCGCGAATAACAAAAAAATATCGAGCGGGTGGATCCTTTTTTGGGAACTCTGACAGCGACGATGGCGGTTTTAATGGTTTTTCCACTTTTTATCCGGCCGTTGCCGTCATGGACACTTCGAATGGAACTTTCCAATCGAATGGTTAAATCGACGCTTAGGAATAAACATGTTTGGCTACAGGCCACATTTAAGGGAAATAAATTTGGGAACATTTCATTGCGAGAGATGATTACTTGTATCAAAGTGAACGTCATTAACAGTGCTCATAATCGTTCAGCCCACTTCTGGTATAATTCACTAAATCTATAATACTTACTAAATCTAATGTCTTGAACGTTCCAACGTTCGCGTGTAGACACCTTTTTTAAGCTCCTTCCAGATATTTTTATTGCTCCTCGATTTTCCATGGCTCGTTGGTAATGTTGTGTTCCCGAGCCATATGTCTGTAAGTAGGTACTGCTCAAAAACCCTACGGAATTTTATGCCTCAAAAATCTGTTGCAAATAAAAGTTTATTGTTTTTAGCATCGCTTTCCTTCATGAACATTCAATTTTCGCCGAGGAATTTATATTGAGATTATATAGACCCGAGCCGGGCAAAACCGGGCGATGCGGTACCTCAAACGGCATCCCCTAAATCCTTGACATTTCATTTCGTTTATATTGGATTTAATTAAAGCCAAAATATACCGCTGACTCAACAGAGAGCCCCTAAAACGTGAAACAAAAATGTGCACATTAAGCAAAATTCATTGTGAAGCTGCAAATTAACAATTCTAATCTGGAGATTTACTCTTTAAGGGGAATAATTTGTGCAAGTTGTTAGTTCCTGGCCCGCATTTTATTCATTAGTTGTTTAAATGCTTACGGCGTGTGCACAGATGTTTTTGAATTGCTCGTTAGGAACTAATTTATAACTATATTTAGGAGGAAGTCCTCTATTGTTGTTTGAGTTAATGCGAGCACAAAGGAGTACCGGGGTTGTAAAGTATTTCGCTGATTGATGTTAACATCGAGGCGAAGTTTGAGTTGCCTACGTTTAAAACACAATGTGACAATAACATTTAATTACCCGTAAAGCTTACGACCCTTTGGAAAATTTCATAAACGCAATGCGGGACGCGAAACATCCTTGAATATCAAAGAATACGCGATAACAGATGAGCTATCATCGACTGCTTACCGAGGCAATTTAATGTCATTTAGAGGTTTGATGTTAAACGTATCGAAAGTTCAATATCGTTTTCCAGAGTCACAAAGCCATCCAGTTGCTTGGGTGAATAAATGAAACGAATAGAACGTTCGAATGGATGGGATTTACTATTCCATCGGATGGGTAGATATCAATCCTTCGAAATTTTATCCGGCATCCTGGGGGCATCTCCACTCCACTGCTTATTTATCCCAAAATCCGAATCACGCATAAACAGACTCCTCTATTTACACCATTATTGTCTAAATGTTTAACTATCAACGTATCTGTTAAACCGAAATAGGATGCCTTCCGTACATCGACAAAACCTCCCGCAACTAACTGAAAGATGATTGAAATTAGGAACTCAATTTCGGTGTAACGTTTGAAGATAGCTAGCTGTAAATGCCCCGAGCTTTCAAACTGCCGAATTATTGATGAACTTTGGAAGTTGAATTACTGGAAACGGATAAAGAACCCGACGGTTACGGCTCCAACCAAACGGGGATAATGGAGGAGATGGCCTACTCGGAAGAAATATATAAAACAGGAATGTAACAAAAATTCATAAAAATACAGGTAGGAATGAAGTTAATGATCACTTAAAACGGAAAAGTCTCATAAATTTTTACTTTATATGATACATAAAAGTTCTCGAAAAATATAAAAATATACGTGGTAGGCACTTCGCACAGGTCGTCAGTTATCGTTTTCAATTGAGTATAAAATATTCACTCTAACTACAAGACTTCCTCGAACTCTTTATTTTGGCGAATTCGCCATCGTTCCATTTTTCATGCCATATTCATTTCCTTTATTTAATTTAATCGATTTCAACTTCACTCCCACCATATACCTACGATTACTTTTCATTCAAGTTGTCCCTGATCAAAAGATACGAAGAAAAACAAAGGAAAGTAGCTGTGTTTCGAACTTCCCGTACGGCCCCCGGGAACTGCGATGACAAATATGATTTTCGTAAAAGTATCCCAACTTTTTTATTCGGTACGTCTCAAAAAAATAATTTGTCATATTGATCGATCACGCATCGACAAGTTTAAAGAGTGGATTTCGGCCGAAAGGATCTCTATTAAGATATTCAGGTTGCAATTTTCGATTCCTACGACTTGGAAAATGTGATATTAAAAATTAATGTCAGTCAGTTACAAACGTTAAATATTTTTAGCTTATGTAGGTTAGTTTGTATTCATTAAACCGTTGTAAATTAAGGGGGATACCAATTATTCGGTTCCAATTAGTGTTACATTTCAACTACCAGTAGGGTTTGAATAGTTTAGTTGTTTGTGTTTCTTATGCTTGCGCGACCACCATAAAATAATTACAATTAAATTCATTAATAACGTTACTATTAAAACTTTATAATAACAAGACTTAAACGTTCTGTTTGCGTCAATTAATAATTTTCAGTGTTGCACTGAAATTCATTTTCTAATTTTAGTGCGAAACAATCTAATTGAATAGCATGGGTATCTGAAGTGAGGATAATTCACTCCTAATAATAATTATTGGTAATAAACACGTTTTCAAAACTGAAAACTTCAGGTGTTTAATGTGTTATGAAATGTATCCATTCTATTGAGAAAGAAGTTAGAAAAATGGGGGTGCTATGATAGATTTATCCTAAGTTTTACAATTTACAATGTATTCGGTAAGTACATTGTTAAATTTTGCCTACATCTATAATTCCACAATATGGACGAAATGTTTTGAACTGTGAGCGACATTAGTCCATAGGGAGTAAGCTTGAATTGTACGAAATATCGGGGAATTCTATAGCTCGTTGGTGAGAGAAGTTGAAGAGCTATTTTTTGGTGTACTTACTTATGTTTCATTTTTTTCCTATAAACGAAAAAGTCACTTTGTGAGTACAAACTTTTTAAGCGAATAGTATTTGTACTTAATTTCCTTATGTGTTTTTTTAATTTTTACAACTTCTCACCCACAAATCACATTCGTTATATAATTATTTCCCTCTCCTAAAGACTGTGTAGAAATTTTCGCCGACTCTCGCAGACGATATAATCCCCTCTCCTTCCCGTCTCCTTCCCAACCCACCCCCTTTTTTGGTGTGAAGGGGCCACCTTCTTCGTTTTTAGCTGACACTTTACCTATGTTTATATCAAATTTATGTTGGAAGTCGCGCTATTAACAGGCATTAACTGCTTAATTTTGTGTCTCGACGTTCGGTTAAGGAACCGACGCCTAAAACCGAGACGTCTTCCGAACCCCTCGGAGTCGTTTATTTCTAATAACGATCGACGATCCGCACGTGACTAATTAGAAAAATTACCCACCTGGGAAATTATGATGCCGAAAAGATTATAAGGGAGTCGCAAATATTTGAAAGGGGGAGAGGGTGGAGGACCGATAGGGAATCGAGAGGGGCGGAGCGGGTGGGGGCTTCCTGTTAATATCCTGCAAATGACGGAGGGTATCCTGATATCGGGATAATTGCATCACAGCCATTCGAACGGCCGCGAAATGTACTAATTTAATTTTATTGTCGGGTAATTACTGTTCCCGAGCAAACTGTTAATAAACTTTGGGGTTACGTAAGGCTCGTACGGTGGAAATTGTAATTTTTTCCCGTTCGGTTACCCAGTGTGGAATCGGCTACGAAAATCCTTTTTAAGTCTTGTAATTAGAAATAAATGTTTAATATTTTTTAACTTAAACATTCCAGTTTCCAACTAGGAGAATACTGATTAAGCTAACTTAGTACAGTCAAAAAAAGACATTGCTCAGGCTCGAACTCATGTTTTGTTCTAAAGGATGCAAAGTGTACATTTGCTTACATAAACTGATTTCACTTGAAATATTACACCTCCTAGGATAGTCCTCATTAGTCACATTTCCTTGAAAATAACAATGTAACTAATAATATACATTGCTATTTAATTATTTATAGCAATTTCTATTGAAAAATTGTTATGTACTACGTATTACCTATATAACATGACGCATTGTAATATCACAATATAAATTACAATTTAAATAATATAAAATTACAGTTGATTTAATACAACAAATTAAGGTAATACAAAATTGCAATTAAGCTAATCGCGAACCAGCACATTAAATTTCAAAGAAAGTAAATAACGTAAGAAGAAGCGCAGTCGTACGTACGTACGTACGGGTAGTTCATTATCCTAATAACTTTCTAAGGATAATGCAGCTATTAGGGCTAATATTTCTTCTCCCTCTAATTTGCCGCTAATGTTAATAATAGCGAGGCAAGGCCATATGGAGCAAAAACCATTAAATTAGCACTTAATTGCTAATAGTCCACTTCCGAGCCTACGAAAAGAAACTTGCGAATTATACCCGTCTAGGGTTACTGAAATATAACGTTGTACGTTATCCTTGCTTTCCCGTGCCCTATGCAGTGGCATGCCAGCCATGTTTATAGCTAATAAGGGAGCTCCTAAAAGCTCTTTCGAGGGCGGTATTGAAAAATATAGACGGTGCAGCCGTTAAAACACAAGACGTGCTAGTTTTCCTCGGACCGTTTTAGCACACTCGACGGCATTTTCACTTATAGTTTCATTTCCTTTTTATTGTTTCAAGGGACACATCCACATGAAATTACCATCAATGCAGTACATTAATAATACCACTACGGAACTAACGTTACTGTCATAATAAGGATGTGAAATAACGGGAATTTATTAATTGCTTCAAATAATTTATTTATTTATTAAAGTTGAAAATTGAAATTAATTAATAGTGAATTTCCCATTTTCTTCAAATATTTCATTCATATGAAACGCTGGGTTCTTATTAGGGTTATCTATCATTCTGGATTTGTTTTAACAGTATTTTATTTGTTTATTATTTACCATAAGAATTAATTAACATTGTTTTAATTAATGGTTGTATTGTTGCAGTAATTTAATATTTAATTATTTATTTATTACACCAGAAAATTTTATTTTATATACAGGGTGTTGGGGGTTTGACTGCCTTTATTTTAAAAGGCGATAGTATTCACCAAAATAAACAAAAAACCTTATATAACAGGGGTCCTAAAACAAACCGTTTTCGAGAAAAAAATTAGCAAACTTCTAATTTTAAGGTGTAAAAATTCAGTTTTATTAATTAATCTAAAATAATTTTGTACATGAAATGACCAAAAGATGTACTGTTTTAATGTATTTATGTTTAATATTTAACAAAACAATTTTTTCTGTAAAGAATAAAAAAATATTTTTAATCAGTATAACTCGATAAAGTGGCTATGTTGTATTGTGGCAACACCGCAAATTTATCGCACGCGTCGCGAAATATTAACCCCGCACAGCTGTTTACATGTATACGTATCTTTTTTTGTCGGTGTTGCCAAGTTGTGGTGAAATGCCTTGATAAAATAATTAGACTTTTCTCGAAAATCGTTGGTTTTACGACCCCCGTTATATAAGGTTTTTTGTTTGTTTTGATGAATACTATCACCTATTAAAATAAAGGCAGTCAAACCCCTAACACCCTGTATAATATATACCTACAATGTATAATACATTTTAATATGGTACATACATTATATCACGTTTATATATAGGTACCTACACAATTATGTTATATCGATATGGTACACCATATTCAATATGTGGTATATTATTTAATTCTGTTTTCAAAATTTGATATAACAATTCTTTACAATATATTATTATACAAATACATACATGTGTTGCTTTTTCACGTGATTAATTTTTAAATGTGATTAAGGAATGATTCAGTATCTTATGAACTTTAAGTGTTAATTCGTTTGTATGTAATCGATACGTCGCAAACGAAAATTCCCCATTTTTCACAAATTCCATACTTTCTAGCTAGCAAACTTTTTGATCCTCCCATTTCCCCATTTCTCTTTACTTTACCGTCGCTTTTATGTCGGGTACCGTTCCAGTAAATTCAGCCGGTTTTTTTCATTTTCTCTCCCCGACAACCCTATCTTCATGTCATAGACGCCAACATCTGGACTATAACTATAAGTAAAACGTAGCGCACGTAAACTGAGAGATCTGAATCTGAAGCACCGCGAAAGCTGGGACTTTAACATCGCCCGGGCTAATGGCGTCCTAGTATTAGTTCGCAAAAGAGCCTTTGCTGACGTTATTACTGTGCTCGAGATTCCTATATGAATTTACTAAATCATTATAACGAATTCTGTTTCCGGGGATATTACTGTAGGTACGTGGCAGTGGGTTTAATAATAAATCTGCAAGTTTGTCGGGGGGGCGCTTTCTTTATTTTCTCTATCGTCACACGCGCTGTTTTTACATGTTATAATTAAGTTTGAGAACAAAATGTTCTTCAACCAATCTTCGAAACTGCAACGTATTCAGCAGACAACTTCAGTAGTAACCCCGTACGATAGTGGCGTATCTTGTGTTTTATGTGAATCCCCCTGACGTCTTGTTAATGAGTTTCACTCGTGTGAGAAATAAATCTTTCGTTCCGCGAGGAAGCTATCGAAGAACGCGACGTAAATCATTAGATTGCTTTAAAAAGTTTACGGCGGTATCAAAATATGTTATTGCCGAGATGCGATATGAAATAAATCTTCAAAGTGCAACGTCTATTTCCCGTGCTTCGACTTTTATATAGATTTGTTGTACTTTCAGGGGCGGGATCCAATTTTCCAACGTAACTGCTTTAGCTCATGTTATTTTTGTATCACGTCCCCGTTTTACCAACATGGTGGACAACTGCACGGCGAAAGAAAGGGGGATTGTAATTGAAATGTTTCGGGGTGGAAAGGTAAAAGATGGCTGGTCTTCATACTTGTATGGACCGGGAAAAGAAAATAACGTAGTAAATAAGTTTATGTTATAGAAATATGGATAGTTTCAGTACACCTAAGAAATTATCCATTAACTATTCGAATCGTGATAAAATACCAATAAACGTATTCAAGGATTTATTCTTGATCCAATCTAAGCGCTTATACGTCACACGGGGCGCAAATTAATTTGGGCTCTTAGAACAACGAGAAAAAATATATTTATTTCATCTGCAAATCACAACTCACGTTGCTTAAAATACCTTCGGTGTTTTCGGTTAATTCATGATGATCACGAAACGTTACATGTTCGACTACCATTTAGCCATGCGGGTAAAGAGTCCGTAAAATATTTATTGTAAATATACCGACGCGGGTATTTACACAATTTCTTCGAGTAGGGTGACCGCTGCCTACTCGTTAGGTTCACGAGGATTTTGGAAAATTGAAAGTGAACCTCCAAAATCAGAGTGTTTTTCGTAGACTCCGTAGTTCGTTAAGAGATGAGAATAGTAGTATAGGATGAGAATAGTAGAGAACTTGTCTATTTGCTAATGATTTGCTACACTACAACCGGATATGTTTATTTGACAAAAATTTGACATAACAATCAGCGATCTGATTGTAGGTTATGTGAATAAAAATTAACGCTTAAAAAATGGAACTCGAAATACAGAACAATATTTTAATTAAACAGCTAAATGTAATGCTCAAAATGCCTCCCACTTTGGTCCAGACATAAATTAATTCTCCTTTTTAGGCTGTCGAAGATATTCACCAGCATATTGGGGGTAATGTTTGCCACTTCCTCAACTATTGCCTTTTGCAGCTCTTCTTCAGTATGCAATATGTTCCTAAAGACATTGTCCTTCAAGAGCCCAAATGACGAAAAATCTAATAGAGTGAGATCGATCTGGTGACCTGCTTGGCCAAATGCCCTGACTAATTACTCTGTCGCCAAAATTCTCTCTTAAGTATCTCTGCAAGTGTGCCCTTGCAGAGTCTTGTTGGACATTTCCAATTTGACGCTCTTCGTCTGTTAATTGGTTTATAAAAGGCCTCAAACATAGGCCCATACTCCCGCGTTCTTGAGATTGCCAACCAAACACCAACTTTAACAGGGTACAAATGTGTCTCTTTGATAGCGTAAAGATTTTCACCTGACCAAATTCTGTAATTTTGCTTATTAACATAGCCGTTGAGATAAACCAGGCTTCGTCGGAAAAGAAGGTATTGTCAAGGATATCATTATTATTTAATATGTCATTGAACCAATTGCAAAATAAATCTCTATGCGGGTGATCAGGAGGGGTTAATGACTGGACGATGGAACTTTTGTAAGGGTGGTACTTTAATTTCTTTTTAAGCACAGTGGAGCAACTTCCATATGATAAACCTGTAAAACCGTGAATTAGAACAACATGGAAAAGTGGAACTCTTATGAATGAAAATTGGTTGAATAGGAGGCATAAGGACCAAACTTGTTTGAAAGAAGAGTTTTCTTAAGGATTTGCGAGGACTTCTTTGCATTCGAGTTCTCAACTTCCTCGTTTAGAGTAGAAGGTCTACCAGTTGATTTTTGTTCGCTTACGCTCCCTGTGTTTAAATAACGTTCAACTAGTCGCATGCAAATGTTGCTGAAAGACAACAAAAGTGACCAAAGTCTCCGGAAACAACTCCTGAAATTGCTGGTATGTCGCTTCGAGAGAATACTGCCAACCAGTAATTGGGTTATAAATCCCTTCTTCGAAAGTACGCCATTCCATTGAATACCAGAAATTTGAATTTGAAATAGCAAATGGCATCTGTCAATGACGCTGTCAGTGTCACCAACCGGTTGTTACTCCAGTTGTACCATTTAAAAATGAAATTCAGTATTGCCAACTCAAACAGTAATTCTTGATCACGTTGTACAAGTTGCAGAAGACGTCATATTCCAAGCTCGAGTTTTAGAACGGACGAGGGCTTGCAATGTCTTCTGCAACGAGTACTTTACAACATTTTCTATGTTCTGGCTTTCATTTCATTTTTATTTATGTTTAAATAATTTAAAATTTCTTATCCGTAAAATTTTTTTATCGTGGTATTTAAGTTGGTATTACCGCTGTTTCCTAGACATCTGTCAATTTTCACACCATTTTCAAATTTAATTTAATGGATTTAAATGGAATCGAAATCATGTCTCAAGAATTCAAATCGCACCAAGTACAAGAGGGTGTTTTAACTTCACCGGAACTACAAGATACATTCCTATCACATCGACGCGGCGGCCATATTTATTTTTAAATTTGTTTTGACAGACGTCAGACAGCATTTACCAACCCAACACAAAAGAAAATTACCAAAGACAGTACTTTAAAAAGGCCATTTTAGTGCTAGAATAGCTGTCATTTTAGTGCTGGAACATAGAAACGAAATTAACTGATTTACCTGAATCCGAGCGGTCTAACTTAATATTAATTATTACTGAAATTATAGGTTTTCGTTCCTGTCATATTCTTAGACTTTTAAACAGAGTCTTAAGGAATATTTCTAGGTTTTTGTAACCAAGTCTAAAGAGGGGTGGTCGATTTAACGTGCAACTTTCATTGGAGCTTATTCAATTTTCTACGACCGTGGTTAAACGTCGTAAGAATTCATTTTTAAGATAAATAATATCTTTATCTTTCGCTCTCCCGTTCCCATTTCTAAGGAGGAATGGCCCTTAAATGTGACGAGCTATATCTGTAAATGAAACGGATCCGGCTTCAGTCCCCAAGAAACAATCTCCCTAATCCAAAAACAAGGAACTTCCAGCGTCCGATCCCGTCGACTCTTCCGGCAACTTTCCTCTGGCGAAACTGAATTTTAATAAACAAAACGCCGGGCCAAAAGCGACGCTCGTTTAAATCCGGGCACCGCTTTTTTCCTCTCTCTCTCTCTCTCTCTCTCTCTCTCTCTCTGTCTCCTTGCCTGAGTCGGTGAATGGCCGTGAAACGAACCATGAGAATCCCTCCTTTCTGTTCAATTGTCTTTAGCAGAAGTACGCAGAGAAATGAGACAAATAATTGTGCCATCGCAATAAATTTAAACTTTATTTCTCGGCTGCCACGACAATCCGAGGGAGCATAGAAAACTTGTGGCCTCCGTTAATGCTCACTTTCTTGCCGTTTCGAGAAATAAGAAGTTTGCCAATTGCTCGTTTTCCAATAAAACGGCCGAATATATTGTCGCATACTACAATAAGCAGGTATTCGTCAATAAAGGACGAGCTTAATCCTTTGAGGAAACTGCAGGTTCCAATTTATAACTCGCACTTACAAGGTAATCCTCCAGACGTGAACCATCCGCCCGCTCTCACATAGCCAATCTTCTAAATTTCACTTTCACTTTCCATATCCATTTCCTGCATAATTGATAAGGATTATCGTCGAAATTTACAGAAAACACTAAAAGTTCCCCCCGGGCGATATTTCGCTTAAATATTTAATGTTTTAATTCATAAAATTTCGATTGGAATTGCAGGCGATACTAATATTTTCCAGGTGGGTTCGTTACGGTTAGTCTCGGGGGTTATTCGTGACCGGTTCAGGAGAAACGATCCCCTGTCCCGTAATTGTTATCGAAATGAGTGTAAAACGCCATGAGAGCTGCAACTTAACGAGTATATTAAACCGGAGTGCTTTCGGAAAATCCGAGGGAAATGTTTTTCGGCGTAGCGGGATCTCCGAGCAGTAGGAAATCGGTGAAAATATTTTTATAATTCGGCTTGTGTGTTATTTGAATTAATTGGAGCTTTGCAGTAAATTTAAAACACTTAATTACAAAATCGAAAAAATATATAATTCGACTTGAGAGAAGAGGAAGTTATTTGAATGTTTAATTATCATTTAATAGCACTTTATCATTTAATACACTTTAATAATTCTATGAAATTTGACTATTACGGAACGAGATTTGTTGTTGAAAACATGAAATGTGTTAAAAGTAATAAAAAAAATCCCCTATTGATCTAAATGTTTACTTATAGAGCCTCTTCATATTCGTATAAAAAAAATGTGATTCTTAAGGAAAGTTTTATCAATTTTTTTTTAGAAGGGTGTTTCCCCGCAAGCGTTTTGCGTTTCACGCGACAATAAAAATTCAATAAGTTTCTCATATTTATATACAAAGTTGAGCATTCTGTCTGAGAGGCTATAGAAATGCTAATCTCCTTCCGGCGCTCCTTTAAATATGCAACGACGGCCCTGAAAGGAATAAACACATAAAAATAAACAGTTTTTCTTTGAAAAATGAAATGTTTATGCTAACGACTGTTTAATGTCATTTTATTACTTTTCAGAAAGTTCCGGAACGGCTATTCGACCCTGGTGGAATTAATTTTATTTATTATTTGATTGGATTTTCCCTCGTCTTTTCAGACTAATGGCCTCTTTATGTGTCCGATATATTTATTCGAGATGGATACCCTTTCTTGATTACACCATCGAAGTTTGTAATTATTCGCGCTTTCGGGCACAACTATTAACAATTAGGGAAATTTAGGGGACGGCGGCAGGTTTCCTAATTGCATGAAAGTCAATATCGGCACATCAGACGTACTAAAAATTCAATTTGTAGTACTTTAACTAACACCGGGGGAGATTTCTCGACGTACTAAAGATTTTCTAAAATATTGTAACGAAAGTAACGAGTCCAATTAAATTTTTGGGATGTCTGTCTTGTTTGGTGGCAATGAGTTGAAATCTGGCACAATTTCAATATATATATGAGGCGGTTGAAGCTGTTTTTAGTTTTTATTGATAGAATATATAATTTTAGTATTTTTTGAAAAAATGTGCGACGAATTTTCATATTTCCAGAATTCTAAAAAATAATACGAAATGATACACCAGTGCCAGTATTAGGTCCAAAAGAAATTTCCTCGGAGCTCGACTAATATATTTTTGAATGTACACGCTATAAAAGTTTTAGGAGAATTGAATGATTGTTAAGCAAAATGTGGGGCAAATTTCATATGAAATAGAAAAATAAAATAACCTGATAGGTTAAGGTTGATTATTAAAAACTTCTCGAAACTGCATTTAGGGCATAATTTTGCCCTCTTACTTCGCATGAACCTCGAGGAGATAGAATTTTAACTAAATTTATAGTTACTGTTGTGGGTAGAATTACTGAATATAGGAAAAGAAGTCCCCGGAAAACAAATACCAAAAAAAAATCCCCGGAAGAATAGTCCCTAGCAAACAAAGTCCCAGAAAAAAGTACCAAATAAAAAAAAATCCCGGAAAAAAAGTCCCTGGAAGAAAAGTTCAAAAGACACAAAGTCCCAGAAAAAAGTCACAAGGAAAAACGTTCCCCGGAAAGTAAAAGCCCCAAATAAAATTCAAAACTAAAGTGAAAACATTAAATTATATGCCAACATACATACATATTTACAATATATTTTATTATCTTATAATTTTATAAAGGTCTAAACCTAATATTATGACTTATCGTCCCTAAGAAATTCTTAGGAAATTAGGAATATCTCTGTTCGTTTAGAAATTCTCTACACAATAATTTCAAAGTTTCTTGACGTACCTTATATTGTTAAAATTACAAGATTATAATGTATTTACGTAATATATACTTGTAGATACATAGGTACTTAATATTTAATTAATTTCATGTGGGACTTTTACTTTCCGGGGAACTTTTTTCCTTGCGACTTTTGTTCTGGTACTTCCTTTGGTACTATTTTTCCGGGACTTTTTTTTCTTGGCACGTTTTTTCCGGGGACTTTTTTCCTAAGTACTTTTTCCGGGGACTTTTTTCCGGAGACTTTTTTTTCTGTATTTTTATCCGGGGACTTTTTTTCCGGTTACCAAAATTACTTTTATGTGTTAGTTTTAGTTATGAACCGAACGAAAAATGTGAGATTCAACATTATGAACAGCTCTACTTTCAAAGCGAAAGTCGTAAATGTGGCAGCAAATAAAACCGTCTCCAAAGTTTCCATCGTTGCCGTACAAAGATATATCACATATCCAATTCCTTTGCGAGAATTAATGTAGTGATGATTCCTGCAGTTTTCGCGTTATTTGATGGTCCACCCGTGGAGACTGATTCGAAACGTTGTTTTTCCAATCTTCGTTAAAGCGTGGGAAGGAAACTTCTCCCGAACTTAATAAGTTAGCGGGACTCCGAAAGAAAATTTTTCATTTCTATCGATCAGGGACGGAGCTGCCTTCGAACGACTCGCGATGAGTTCGAGAATTCGTTACGCTAAAACGATTTCCCGTCTACTTTATTTTTACTATCTCGATATTTCCAATAAAGAGGCACGAAAAAATATTTCAGGTCCGCACTGAAGAGATGACATATTAGATGTGACTTAGACGCGAAATATTTCCGGTAATTGAGAGCGATTTAGTGAGGCGGCAAAGCTCAGGTGGTTGAACGTTAAGCATCTCCTTAACGACGCCCACTTTCGGGAACTTTCCCGAGGAAGTTCCATGAAAAATTCAATATGAGAGAGAGAGAGAGAGAGAGAGAGACAGGGAGGAGGGAGGCGCGACACGCCGTGCGGTTATGAGCGGTGCGACTTAGAGGGTCCTCTAATAATTGAGCCGAATTTATATGGAGGCCTCGACGCTCTTGAATTAGTTAATGCTCCGCCTTCCATCCAGGAAAATCGCCGGCCCTCCCGGCAAACTATATTCCGACAAGAAATTCGTATACATCTTGAAATTAGTTCGGCCATTAATTTTCGTTTCGTTATACCGCCGGTGTTGGTACCGCTCTAATGGGAAAACTTTCGATCTTTGAGATGTTAACAGGGCGCTGGCTGCGAAACATTTCTTCAACCCTCCGAAGATCTCGTTAAGGACATTCGGGCAAAGCCAGCTTACGGTTAAGTAACTTGATGACTAGAGTGCGTATAATATGCAAAGATATATGCGCATATATATGCAACAATTTTTCAAGAAATATGCAAAACTTGCATATAATGCAAAAAAGTATAGCCAAAGGTTGTTTGGCATGACATTAAATTTGTCATAATTTTTTAAAAACGACAAAAACAAATTATAAGTGGAAATAACAAAATTTTGCAAAAATTTATCATTGTGTTAAACGGATTTCAAATGTAACAAATAAGAAGCAGAAAATCTAATATTGCAATCTTTATTAAAAATATAAAATAAATAAGAAACAAAAAGTTTAAAACAGCAATTTTTATTAAATAAACGTCTCAATTCTAATTTATCCTTATTAATTAAAAATTAACAAATATTTTCTTTAAATCCATTTATATATATAGGTAATACAAGTATATACATATTTAGTCTTAGAGCATATTTCTAAAACACTTAATAATTAAATGCTTTTCAAAATTTTCTAAAAGAAAGTTTTGTCTTCTATCGGAAAACATGTAGAGTTAAATAGACATAAATAGAGAAACTTCTTTCAACATAATTGGTGCATTTTTCAACTTTGCTAACATTCTAAGGTTAAGTTACAATCGAAGTCATTTAATGTTTCACCTTTAAAAAACCTACTTTATTTTATTCAGTTGTAAATACCCCACATTTTTGTTTATCAAATTTTTAATTTTTTCGTATATAGAATTACCTACTACAAACCTTTTTACAAAGTGTATCAAATACATCTATTACCACGACCGATTCTAAATGAGACATCCCCTCCGTTTCTAGTTTACGAATTGAGTTGGAAACAAAGCTAAGAAGGAATTTTATAGTTTTCAAACATTAAATTTGACGAAATAACTTTAAATATGCAAAATATGCAACCATTCATTAGCGTAAATTAACTCTAATTAATGTAATTCGTCGACAAATACACTTATAATTGAAAATATGCAAAAATAATATATATGCACTTTGCATATAATCCGCACTCTACTAATGACAAACATTTTGAAATTCGGATTTCGGTTTGATGTAACACAGAAAATTATATGCTATTGTGCCATTCCATTATTCTCCAGATTACACCTTTCTCTCTTGTTTAATTCTTTTTGATTCCATCCTGTCTTTTTTATTGCCCACTTCTTATTACACCCTTACTCCAATTCCTTATGGAGTTTCCGCCATTTTGCTTGCAGTCTCCTAAATTCCTCCAAATTTAGTGCCAATACAGTTACATCGTCGACGTTATTCATGTTTATTTTTTTTTGTCTTATAACTTTCCCTCACATTTCATCAGATTGAAGTTTATAGTGAATTCCTTTGTCTGAGTGTCGAATTTTGGTATTACATTCCAAATGTAGTTGGCCAATTGTCGTGTTTCTTATAAAACCATTAAATCTACCCCTTTCATCTTACTACAATATAAAAACGATTCCATTTCCATTTGTCACCGAATATTAAATGCTTTTTTTTCTGTCAATTAGCAATCGAACTAACATTAATTCTTGTCAAATTCCATCTACAAGTCTCATATCATGCGCCATAAACACGAACAAATAAAAATACTGTTACCTAAATTGTTACAATTAAATAATGAGAAATTGTTTGCTCGGAACCTTTGAGTATCAATACTTCATCCGCACGTGCCATAAAAATGATTGATATAGGCGCCACATTTTCTTTTTGATGAGAAGTAAAAAGGAGCAATATTGGTGAGGGAACATTAGGGAAAGTAACGGTATAAAGGAACGGAAAATATTTATGGAATGCTTGCGGTAAACTGTGTATTAGTAATTTCGAAATTTTAATTAAAACAGTGATGAACTCCTACATTTCGAAGAAAAATAATTTTTTTCACGCATTATTTTTGGGAAAATCTCTGCTCATCAGCACTTTCTATTTTACGCAGCAAACAACTAAACGAATCCCACAAGAGACACTATTTAGCGCAAAAAATAAATAACGTAGGTACACACACATTAACAGTCGGACAATTTTTAATTTTTAATCGTTTAATTACTGATGACAGGCGAATTAAATTCTGTCCCCAATCAATAATTTAGATTTTCATTTCGCTGCCTGATTAAACATCATTTTATAATTATGTTATGAATTAAAGGCGACTGTAATCAATTGAATCGAATTACTGAGGCGCTGGTTTGTATCTCGGACCTTTTCCCCTCGATTTTCTCGGCATCGATGGAATTTAAAAAATAAAGATACGAGAGTTAATTTTCTGGTAATTGAAGAGGTTAATTTGGATTGGAAAATTAATAAATGTCAGGAAGCTGTTGTGATTAAGGTAAAAATGAAATATTACAATTTGTTTTAAGCAGGTGTCTTATAGAATTTCAGGATAACGATGATTCTGTATTTATCATTGCAGTAAATTCCATGTAACGTCACGTACATATCAGAGATTTCGATTGTCTTAGATCGTTATAAGTGACTGTACACTTCCCGCGCCAACTTAATATTGCGTGAACAGTTGGGAAATGATAACACGTAATTGTAACTTCAGATTTACTAAACTATTCAAATGCAACAACTTAAAATACAACGGAATATGTGAAGATAGATAATGATTCTCTCGCAGTTAGACGAAGAGTCTTTTTAAAATTAAAATTTCCTCAAAACGCGATCTCGACTTATTGGTCAGATTGATTTCAGTCCCCTTTACTCGTCGCTTATTGGTTGAAAATCACCCCGGTAAAGAGTAAAGGGCGTGCTGACCATTGCTGAAGATCGTAGCTTTCATCTCATATACAGATGTTAAGCACATGCTTTAGAAATCGCGACGTACCCTACTTCTTCGAAATGTGGTCAAAAACTTTCTGTAAATTACTCGATGACTTTCCTGGAGGGTCTTTATTACCCTTACGGTTAAATTGTTCACTTAACTTGTGATTTATAGGAAATAAATCTAGAAGAAGTATCGGGTACCCGAGGATGATAGCAATATCGACCTCTGTAAATCAGCATCGGTGCAACAATAACTTAAAAATGTCACTTATCTGAGACGAAACATTCCATAACACTGCTTCGACGTACAAACAGTTTCAGATTTTCTTCTGAAAAGTTAGTACACTTTCTTCATACAATCGTTACTATCTTGTCCTACTAGTGATAAGTTTTATCGAGGCAAGTATGTAGTTAATTACATTAAACTACGTCACCCTCAGAGCGGCACTCATTAAATCGTTCACTTTCCGCGACGCATTCACCATCCGAAATAACTATTAACAAACCTTTTCACGTGAGCCGAAGGAAGCACTCAATTTCAGCCCCGCTCGGAATAATCCATCTGGGGCGGCTTTTGTTTATTGAAAGGTGAAGGGATAAATTCCGAGAGGAAGGATTATTCTTTGTGCGTTGGCATAACATTCCTCGTATGAGAAGCCTGAAGAGGAAATGTGCCTTGATTTACCCGAGCTGTGAAATGGTATTTTAGTGAAACTAGCTCATTCGTAAATCAAATAACGCAACGACTCTGTTTGAAGGAGGGAGAGAGAGAGAGAAATGTTTCTGCCACTAGGCACGTATGCTCGTATGTCTCGGAAAAGTGGTATGTGTGTAGGTATATATGTGTGTGTGTGTGTGTGTGTGTGTGTGTGTGTGAGAGAGAGAAAGGGGAAGTATGGGGTGACGGTAAAAACTGTCACGTTTCCAAGAGAAAGGAAATGCCGATAAGGGTATTTGTTGCATTGCTCACAGAAACGGATTTATTATTATTGGGCAAGAAAGGAAAACGCTAAGGAACGTAAAATTTTATCGATGTCTTGGACAGACTTGGGAAACTGATATTCCTGTGTTTAACATGATACATTTTGATCGTTTCTCCAAAAGAAATCGTCCACAGCTTGAAAATGAGGGAAGGTGTTGTAACGAAGCCGATTTTCGAGAGTCGAGGGTAGACCACCCGCCGTACAGTTAATCGCGAAATGAAACCTATCTCAGATAGATGGCGGCCGATAAGGCAACGTGCAATCTACCATCGCTTAAACATCCATACTAAATTTAGATAAAGCAACCTCCCCCCCTCAAATCGTCCTGTACCCGAGTTAATCCAAGGTCAGAACCAATACTTGTCTGTGACAAGCCGTACGTTATCCGTATTTTTCCGTTGCGTCTGATATCAGTTGCCGTTCTACCGACCGATACATGTAATTGTGAACGTTACCGACCGAATTATTCGTTATTTGTTACGTAACCGTCCGATTGTGAACGTAGTACCACCGACCGATAAATGTAATTGTGAACGTAACCGACCGTTAGATCTAGACCGACCGACACCGTCCGATTGTGAACGTACCACCGACCGAATTATATGTACCTGTGTTAGTTCCGCCGTTATATGTTACGTAATTGTCCGTTACCGACCGATATATGTGAGTGATCTGTAGTACCGTGAAAATGTCCGAACCGCTATGAGTTAATTTTTCCCTCGTCGTGTTAAGGAAAAATTAATTCGCCACAATCTTCCGCTCGCTCTCTCGCTCTCGCTCTCTCGTAATGTAAAAGACCGTATTACCGAATATTTGACACTGCACGTTTTCCTATCGTCTCCGTATCGAGCTATTTCTTTTTCATTGTAAAATTGTTAGGATAATTTTCCGCTTTCCCATTTTCAGTATTAAGAGGGGTTTTCCGTATTTCATATCTTAATTGTTTGCAAACGTATTGTAATTTTCCTTATCTGCATTTTTCACTTCGTCAAATAGTTTCGAATCTTTACGATTTCATTTAGAATAAATTTTATTTCTCTCCAACTGTGATAATTTTACATTTTCACATTTGTGTGTTTCCTTTTCGAAATACATAAATAATTGTGAATAAGTTTTTTTGTACTAATATGTAAGCATCCTCGAAGTTATTTTGGTCAATTCTCTATTGTAGCAATCGCATCATGCATGAATCAACCCACCTTACGTATATTTAATTATTTTCTATCTGCATCGATATTAATTAATAGACTCATCTTTGATAAAAGCAACCACTGAATACGGCAGTATTTCCAATTAAGTTACAGTTCGCTGTACGCTCTCGCAGTGGTAATGAACAAATTTAAAAAAGCCGAAGTAATTTAATTTTAATTAGAAAAGCTGGAACAGATAGGAAGTTTCGGCTCAGAAAGTTTCTTTGTAGCGAACCGGGTTAATATATGATGATACATTCTCTCCGAAAGTGGAGAAAATTACCCAATATCCTTTAAGTTACTTACACACTGAGAAAACTTACCGAAAAGTTTCCAACGTAACGGAAGTCCCCTATTAACTGGCGCGGCACGTCGAACGAAAAGCTGCCAGTAAAGTTTACTTCTTTCTAATAATTTATCGGAGTACCCTTTTATTGCTCCAATTTCCGCGTGTGCAATCAGGAACGACACGTACAGTTCCTGCGATGAATATGAGGCAGATAAAGAAAATTCATAAGAATTATAGAATGTAAGGAAAATCAACGCAGCCGGAAATACCTTCAGAAAGTGTTGGTTTAGTGAAATTATTGAGCAGTTCAGAGCCCAAGAGTTTATATTAACTAAAATATCGTCCTTTTATCGGTATAGATAACTAATTTGGAATGGATTACACTGGTAACCACTTTCCCGCCGAAGTATCAGCATTTCCTTTCTTAATTGAGACTCACGGATGAGCTCGATATCAATACAAAACAAAATGAGCAATTAGAAGAACGAGCTCGAAACAAATAGTCTCTCCCTTCGCAATTAGGTCAAGACGTATTAAGCAAAAATACGTCGCCGAGACATATTTACCTCCTCATCAAAGAGATACTCCGACAAATGGGGGAGAAAACGACGATAATACGTCGTGTGCTAGTTCCTCATTATAAAAGTGCTTAAAATTTAATAAGGATCAATTACGACAACGTAGAACCTTTACCGTATGCCGTGATATCAAACATTTTAAGGTACGAAAAACGAAAGACTGGAAAAGATGGTAAACAATCTCTCTCTCTCCCGATAATCATTGTAGGGAATCGGAAAAATCGCCGGCAAAACGCGAACGAAAGAACACGAAATTTATTATCAGCCTCTCCCGCTAGGGAAATTACGGTAACGATGTAAATCAAATTGAAATCCATTTTCCTAAATTATCAATACCCGGGGGAGACGGAGCGATTTAGATTGTCATTACTCAAAACCGAATTAATGAATATTTATATTTATATTTTGACTTGATGTAGTGATACGGAATAAAAGTATAATTTATGATATCTGCTTTTTATATCATACCATTATTTTGCCAAATACATTATGATACGCCCTTTGGAACTCGCTGTGGAAAGAATAGGGACCGTTAGTAATAAAAATAACGTTCCAAATATATAATTTTGTGGATCACAATAGAATATTATTAAGGTCTGCTTTTGCTAGACACAATCATTTTCCCACATTCTTATACATTTAGTTTCTTTTACGAGACAACGCTAACCTAACAATTTTCCGCGTTTTCGGACAAATAAAAAGAACATTCTCGAACAGAAATAGTCTACATACAGTATTACTGTAGTATATTGTAATATATCAGTTCGAACAAATAAGTAACCAATCCTGAACCATCTCAACGAAGCACAATATTAAAAATAAGTAGTAGTTTATTAAAAAATTAACACTAATCATTAGTAAAGCTATTGAAGTCACAATTAATTAGGTATAATTATTTCTGTAAAATGAAAATAAAACAGAATAAATAAATATAGTCTTTCTTTAGACTGTTCAAGATAAAAACGAGGAAGCTTGTAAGACGCTAACGTCAACATTATTTAAGGTTATCTTTAGGTTAGGCAATTTGAGCTATTTGTAGTTTAATTAGGGAACTTTTTAGCTAAAAGTAGTCAATTTACTAAACACGCTTTGTTTTGATAAGTAATAAGCGCATTAAGCGAACATGAAAAGTTAACGTAATTGTGTAACTAAAGTAAGGGTTGTTGACGTAAGTACAGTAATACATTAATGTAACACGATCGTGAACTCGCGTCATTAGGGGACGTTGTTAAGATAACATTAAATAAAAGAGTAATGTACCTTTAATGTCATCTAAACATCCATCCTAAAACCATTTAGATTTTCACCTGGTCCTCTAAGACTCTCTATCTAGATCGTTCAAAACTGTGAGATTACACTACATATACTCTATTCAAAACAAATCCCGATCATTTTGATGACGTCAAAATCATCCAATACTACCAACTTAATATAGTCACAGGACATCGCAATTTATGTGATCCGTGTACATTTCAGGTTGACAATAATGGTTATGTGTATTCTCAACCTAAGATATACACGGAACACATAAATTGCGATGTCCTGGGACTATAATAAGTTGGTAGTATTGGATGTTTGGTGACGTCATCCAAATCACGTGCATCGGGATTTGTTTTGAATAGAGTATACTTTCAATACGTTCAATGGTTTCAAAACACTTCTAGATCCGTCCTGAGACTATTTAGAATCTTCTATATCTTTGCCTATTTCTTTCAAGCCATCAATGTTCTCAGAAGCACCTCCAAAATCGTCGTTTTATAGTCTTTACACTTAACAACCAAGATTATACGGGTATCGATCAATAAAACATATGCGGCATGCTCGATACATGATACGTTATTTAGCGAACTCGTCCTGTAGAATCCTTCCATTCCAGTTTCACGCCGAGCAAGTCACACGCCTAAATATTGTCAATAGTTTACTTTTCTCGCTTGTGCTGTAGTGGATTCATAAACGTTTTAGACGACTGGATCCTTCCTAGAACGTCTCGAACACGTGTCTTCAGTCTTTTACCAGTGTTGGCACGGTTTACATCACCGAGACAGTTTATAAAGGTATTTTGTTTGTTTTTAAGTTAATTTCATAATCATATAATTTGCCGTTCGTTTTTATAATTACAATAATAATTAATTGTAATCGGAATGGCGTTTTGGAGACCGTGGGCGACAGAAACAGTGCGAGTTGATGTGGAAACGTGACTACTCAACCCTCTTGCTCTTCCTCGTCTCCTTCTTGGGAGTTTGCAAATAACGATCTACATCCTCAATTACAAACAGTAATTTTAAATATGATAAAGCGCCTCCAACAAAGACTCCCCGAACAATCGGTTCGCTGCTTCATTTTAGAACTTTCAGACTTGACATTAATTCCATATTCTTCAATTTATAAAATCATTCAGCGAGGAATTGTAGATCATCATCAAAATAGATTAGGTAAACAAAAGAAGTTCAAAGCATTAGATAACGCTGCTGAAGACGTTATAACGCAGAACTGTTTACGATTTTTATGCTAGAAACGAGGTGTCCACTTTACGATCAGTTTTTCAAAAATTACAGTATTTTGAGGAATATAAATATAAATCTTTAGACACTTTAATGTCAATTCTGTTAAGTTGCGGATTTAAACACAAAAAATTAGATTCTCGAATGGTCATCATGGAGTCACCTCGTATTGTTGCTTTGCGTCAGGATTATTTGAGACAAATTAGGTCAATTCGGGAATCAGGGAGCAATATTGTATATTTAGACGAAACATGGTTTGACACCCATGAAGTAATTAAACGTGGTTGGGTTGATGACAGCAACAACTGTAAATTAAATACACCCAGTTCTAGGGGAAATCGGGTGGTAATTTTATATGCAGGAAACGAAAACGGTTTTGTGCTTAATGCTTTGCTTCTTTCCGCCAAGAATTTCGATAAGAGTTTCGCCGATTATCATCAGGATATGGATGCCGAATTGTTTGAAAAGTGGTTTAAAGATCGACTTCTGCCCAATATTCCTAATAATACAGTTATAGTTCTTGGTAACTCTTCATATCATTATCATCAAATTCATAAAATTCTTAATAGTAGTTCCAGGAAATCACTTATCATCGAATTTCTTCACAGCAAAAATATTCCTATAGCTTCAAACATCCGTACAAAAAACAGCTTCTTGAAATTGTTAAATCGGGTACTTTCAAAAAGGAGTATGCTGTTGATAAGCTTTCTGAGGATAAAGGTCATTGTGTTCTTCGACTACCTCCCTACTACTGCATTTTTAATCCCATAGAATTAATTGGGCTAACGTCAAGGATCGCTTGCGGAAAACAAACCACAGTCCTACTTTCACTAACATTGTTTTTGAGAACATTGAAACCGTCTTTAAGGATGATCCTTACAAACAAATTTGGCAAAATTGCGATTCGCATGTAATTAAAAAAGAGGAAGAATATCACGTTTTACCACCTATTAACCCCATTGTCATTCGTCCCGGCTCCGAATCTTCTTCTGAAGATTGCGATTAATTATTTAATGTTTAAACTCAATTATTTTACAATAATTCATGTAAAATTTTTCTATGAAATTTTACTGACTAAGTGAGTAAAAAATATTCCGCGCGACTATGGAGGCGGCTCGTTTACGTTTTTCTTTCTCGTCGGCATCTCGTTGTTACACTGGCCTCGTAAAGACTATACCACCAGTACACTTTCTACATCTGTCGCTAATACGAGAACCTAAAATCTATTACGGCCATTCTTCAAAATGAAAGCATTCCATACGAACTTATAACGTGAACTGTTATTTTTTATCATAAATATTTATTAGCGAGATTTCAGCTGATCCATACGGAACGAAAGAAATAATTCGAGGTTTACCGTGTGACTGCTTTATGATGTTTTGATTCGTATTACGATTAGTACAAGTGCTGAGATCCAGGAAGGTCTCGGGGTCGGGTTAATTTATTAAACGCCGTCGTACGGCCGAGAGAGCAGAATCGCTTGAGTAATTCGTATAATTTTCATTTGGATAACGGCTTACGTGAGATTAGAATATTAATCGTCAATTGTGCCCTATATTTTTATAAGCTTCGTTAGCGCACGCCACCGCCTTTCGCGTGGTTCACAAAAATGACACAATTTCTGTTTGGATTCTATTAATCACACAAACAAATTTAATTACGTGCCTTATCTTGACTTGTATACACGTATATTTGGGGAAAAAACAACGCACGGTGTTAAAATAACCCCCTCGGCGAAAGTGCGTTTGTTTCTTTCGCATGAGGATTCAATTACGCGGTTTTCGTATTTCGGGAGCGTTAAACCCATTAACACCGAAATTAATTAGAAAGACACGTGGCGAAATTAAGAATGCCGAACTGTAATTTTCCGTTATAAATTCGCCCTGCATTAATTTAATTAAGATTTGAATGTTGAGAGATTGCTTAATTATTAGGAGGTTCCCTCATCTAATTCCTCCAGTTAAAAATCCGTGAATAGCGAAACGGTCGCAGTAAAAATAATAACGTTAAGCGGATTTAGTCGAATTACAAAGTTTCGCACTTTACAATCTTCGTTAATAAGTTACGTCTAAGTAGTGCAAACTTAAGACTAATCCATCAGAAAAATTGGGAGGAAACGTTTTATTTCCTTCCCTGTTAACTACTTTCGCCACTACTGGCTATTTCACCACACAGAACTCCCCAGCGAACTTACCTGGGCAAACTCGTCGCGAATTAATCTTGATTTGGGCCGTAATTACTTTCTACCGGAACAACAATCAGACCTAAAAAAAAAGTTACAGCCCGTAATATTTTTTTACGTTCGTTTTGATTTTATGCCGGCGCCTTAATTATAAAACTTTTTTCGGTCCATTCGGGCTTAAACGCCGTAAAAGTTACGATTCAACATGAGACAATTTGCAGGAGAATAAATCAGAAGAGGAACTCCCCGCTTTACGACGTCGAAAAAAGTTGAAAAGTTCCTTTTTCTCCTCCGGCCGGTTCGGAAGTATCGTCGGATGGGGATGTGCAAGGGGTTAATTCGCTGAAATTATTTCGAAGTGAATTGGAAAGTTTTCAATTAGGTCGTCGTATCCGAACGGTATATCGCTAGGTATTTTTGGGATTCTGCGAAGTACTCGCAAATTGAAATTCGTGCGGTTTCATAATGTATCTCCTCCAAGTTCTTTGGAGTGAAATTACCAATTATTTTGGAAACCCCAACAATGTTGTGGAATTTTACTGAGAAATGTTTTGGGAAATTACCCGCAAATTGAATAAAAATTTACATTCTAGGTACATAACCTTTATTGTATCAAATATATGTGTACAAGGTGAAATCATTTACGATTCATGAAGCTATCGCCTGTTTTACAAACTTTGAAAATATATTGATTGCGTTTATTGAAATACATAACATCACAACAAAGCTGCATCTTTACTTCCATTACGGCAAACCTTGTAATGCTCCCTACGCCATTTTAAGCTCTGACATGTTATACTTATCGAAATTAAAACGTCATAATGTATTCAAGTTCTCGGTATTACAATTTATAGAACACCCCGTGTTTATAACGTAGGGTTAATCTGTTTCAGTATTATTTTTGAAATGTATCAAACAGCATGTACAATTGAATCATACAGTTTTTTATTGAAACTAAGTAAAATATTAGAAACATTAAATCAAATCAGATGGAGACAAAATAGATATTTAATCACCACAACACGTTTGCTGTTATAACGCTTCTGCTTCCTCTTGCCAAGAAGTGCATCACCACTTTCATCTGTAACAATAAAAACATCTACTTAATAACATTGCGTAAGAAGATTTAAAGGAAATCACCTTTACATGTCGCAAACGTACAATTACAAAAGCACTTACTCGATTAAACTAGTTATAGTTATTTATAGTACTAGTGCGTTATGTTGAAAATAAGTCACGCGAGAAGATTTATACCACGAGGCCGTTAGGCTGAGTGGTATAAATTCTCAAATGACTTAGGAAACATAACACGCGAGTGGCATGCAATGTTTTATCCAACAAGTGGAAGAAATCGTTTTTAATGAGATAATAATTAATAAGCTTTGTGATCAAATCAAAGCTACAATGCGTCTCGGTACCCTATAAATGTCAGAATGACTTAACAGTGACTTTTTTAGTTTCTCATATGAGGTACTCATATACGGAGCTTTTCTATCGAAACGCTTGGTGGGAAACCAACAAGAGCAAAAGAGAAACCGGCAGTAGTTCGTTAGCATGACAGAAAGGGAAGTTTTGCAACGTTGCCGGCCGAGCACGCAGTCCAAGTCAACGCGTATCACGGTCGCGTATCGCTTTACACTTCCGGATGTGTGCGGTACAGTGTGCGGAGCGGATGACTGTAATGTTTCGCGAGCTAGCAACATCGCAAAAGGTCGTTTTCTGTTTAGCTAACGAAAAATATATGGCCTTTCCTTCGCTCTCATGCTTATCCCATCCTGCAACTCTTTAGAAACGGTCTGTATGAGAAAGGATTGTAATCGGGTCGATTTTAGAAATTGAATTATTAGCATTTCTGAACGTTTTGAGGTCCCCTGAGTCCAAAAAACATGTTTTTGGAAAACTGGCTGTATGTGTGTATGTATGTCTGTATGTATGTATGTCTGTGGTAGGATTTTCTCAAAAACCAAAAACCACAAACGGTCAAAACTCTGTATGTAGATTTTCTACCATACCAGGACGTGAAAATAAGCTTTTCATTAGAATCGGCCAGGATAAAAGGGTAGTTTACTCTTGTCGATTTTTGGTTTTTTGTATTATTCTCGGAATTCGTTCCAAAGAATTCTTTTTAAACTTTGAAAATTTATTGTGCAATTAAATATGTATAAAAAAGGTTTGTAACGTTTTCGGCTAAATCTTCTGTGAAGAGCACTTTATACTTGTGGTTTTTCGGTTTTTGAATTTTTCTCAAAATTTGCTACAAGAATTTATTTTAAATTTAGAATATATATTCTACCATTGAATTAGTATAAAATAAACTTTTCTATCGTTTTTTGCAAAATCTTCTGTGAAAGGCACTTTGTATCATTCTTCAATTTTTTGAATTTTTCCCGAAATTTGCTCCAAGAATTTTTATAAAATTTTGAGTACCTATTCTACATTAGATATAATGTATAAAAAAGTTTTGTAACGTTTTTGGCTAAATCTACTGTGAGGAGTACTTTATAGGTACTTGTCGTTTTTCGATTTGTTGCTTAAATTAACCGTATCTGTTTCCCGTTTGGATTTGGCAAACGCATATTGAAACACCCTATATATGAGAAAGTACTCTGATGAACACATCACGGTTTTTACATTTTGGGGAAAGTGTAATTAATTATAAAACAAATTAATTAAATTCGCTGAATTTAACAATTACTTCAAATTCGAATGAACCGTTAGCGTTTTCCATTAATTTCAATATCAATATGAATTCTGCTTGTAATAGTAATAAATAAATATAATAGGTACTACTTTAAACATGAACGTAAGTTATAATCCATAAGTCACTAGTGAGTTATTAGTTATTATTTGATAGCTTACTTGTCTAAAATGACATTAATAATGACAGTCATAACTGTCATCTGTTGGATAAAAAAATCAATTCTTTTCAAAATGTAATTAAACGTGTTGAAACCCCTTGAATAATTATTATAAATTTCAAACGAGACAGTCTCTTTATTTTTTAGGAAATTTTGAGGAACACTGGGAATTCTAAACTGGCCACAGAATTCGATAAATTTAAATCTGTGTATTACTTTTACTGTTATCGTTGAAGTCCGTTTGCGCACTCATCCTGTAAAAAACTTAAATGCGATTTAACGAGCGGACAAACACGCAAAAAATTGTAGCAGGCGATCAGTCATCGCTGATGACGGGAGAGAATAAACTCGAAAATCGTGTAGAAATTGAGGGAAATAATTAAATCGATTATTAGAAGTATCTTATAATTGTTATGAAATGACTTAAGAGTATAAAAAGCGACTTAGATTAAACATTCGTAGTAGTTTAATAGAAGGTAAAATTGTAACCAAAGAATTTGTTCTTTGCAAAACTTTGATGACTGTCAATCAGAAAATGTATCTTTTGTAATTTCACAAGTCATTGCTCGTAATTCTAATTTTGGCGAATTTACAGAATTTTATACGTTTCTGTTAATTTTCTTTTGTTGTAAAATTACATACGCCACATCTACAAGAATAAATGTGTTTTCCTACGTTTTATTTGCGAATAAATACCCTCAGTCTACACGTTCAATAAGTAAAAAGTAAGAGATTTTACCAACGGCGCCATGTGGCCCAAAATACGGAATTTAACATTAATCATGTGAAATCGGGTATTTTCCCGAAAACGGAAGAAATAAAGTTTCGGTAAGCTTGAACTTTTGGAATTATTACAGTAATTATTCAACAAAGTGAGCCTCCGAAGGACCCAGCGTTGTATAAAAAGTGCATAAGTTATCGGGGGACTGCGTTCAAATTTTGAAATTGTTCACTTTTTCTTTAAACATGTTTTATGATCGTATTATTACACTTTGCTTCTAACAGACTTTTTCTCTTTTTGTTTCAGGTAAGGTTATGGAATAGGACAACACAATGGCCCATTAGTGAGTACGTTAATTTGAATTACTTTTACACGACGAGTATTGAGGGAAACTTATAACGACGTATCCCCTTTTGTTTTGAGGATACTTGATCGTATTGAAATTTATTGGTTTTCCGGTTAATCGGAGGTGTGTATTAATAAATAATACGAATTTTGACGGAATTTAACCCTCACGATTCTGCAACAACGTCGGATTAATCTCGATAGTTGTGATTTAGTAATTCGCGTCGAACTCTTTCGCCGACACATCCGGGGCGCGAACGTCCCCCTCCTTTTTGACGGGAATGATTAAAACGATTATTCGCCATCGTAATTTGATTGATACCGGCCGTTTGGCGCATTATTGTTCGTGGCAGATCATTGTTTCGCGGGCCAATCATTTCGCTTGTTAATTATTCCGTTCGAGTAGCACTGTTTATGAACATTTACGGTCCCATTTTTACGGCCTCGTAAATTAATTAATTCCCATTATGATATATGTTAAACAATTTGTCGGTGTGATACGCTTCGGTGCAGTCGGGCTCTCTCTTCGTCGGGAAGCGGCTGATGCATTTTTCCCCGAGTTTAAAACACTGCCCGGAATGAAATAGAATGAACGTACACTTAGCGAGAAATGTTTTGGACATTATTTTAATTAAACACTCTTCACTCGGGAGGTTTTTAACGGGATGGCTTTAAGTTATATAGAGCTACGTCTGATAATTTTAACTGCCTTATAGGAATTTATCTGATCATGAAATAATACGTTGTAAGGCAACAAATAAGCCTGTCATTTTTCTCTGTTCTGCACTGATGTAGCACTTTGTAACAGTTTTACAAAAAAAACTTGAACAGTGCGTCACATCACACAAAATTTGTGTAATTCTTCTAATTTTAGGAGATTTACGGCAACGTACGTTTTGTTCAATTATGTGTTCTCGTAAACATTCCTTTCGTTATGTGAAAGACAAAAAAAAATTGTGTCTGCTACGAGTGAAAATTTTTGAACATATTAATAGTCCAGTCATCTCAGGTTGAATTAGGTGAATATATCAGAAAATCGACATACCCAGTATATTAACACGTAAAAACTTCTATTTTGTCATCCTAAAACTTCCCTTAAAATTCACATATAATTGGATGGTCGCAAGTTTTAAAGTCGGGGCAAAAATCACAAAAATCGATGTTTTTCTATATTTTTTGCAAGTATCTCGTTTTCTATGGGTTTTACGCTATTTGTATTTAGTATCAATATTGTACAGAATTAAATTCTCTACAACTTTTGTCTTTAACATTTCTCATACCTCTAACTGTTTTTGAGATAAAGGGCGGAGAGCGCGCGATCAGAGAATCATGTGAGGTCGGTAGTCCCAATCAAAAACTCGTAATGTTAAGGTTATAAATTATTGCTAAATATTTAATTTGCATTTATTATTAACTTTTACATTAAATTCATTTTTTGGTTATTTATCTATTTTTAATGAAGTGTCAATTAATTTAATAATACTTACCTGGCCATGTAATTAATAAATTGTCGAGGAAAATACTGTAATCATATTTTAATTCTAATCTAATTTATGCCAATGTAATGAATTTCTAACTAAATAAAGAAGAAAAGAAATAAATTTTTAATTAATATTTTTATTAACAGTGATTTCATAGATTTAATATTTAAGAGTTTACGGATTTTAAACAAGATGTACTTAATTATTTTTTGCGTCAAATTCAATTAGTGTAAATAAGAATGTAATTAAAATGTAATTAAAATATGTCCCTTAATAATTTTTCAATTCCAGAAAAATATTATGAGTGTTATTGAATTGATAAATTTTAGAATTATTAGAAAGAAAGATTGAATTTAATGTAAAAATTAATAATAAATGATAATTATATATTTAGCAATAATTTATAACCTTAATATTATGAGTTTTTGATCTGGACTACCATGACCTCACATGATTCTCTGATCGCGCGCTCTCCGCCCTCTATCTCGAAAACAGTTAGAGGTATGAAGAAATATTAAAGACAAAAGTTGTATAGAATTTAATTCTGTACAATATCAATACCGACTACATATAGCGTAAAATCCATAGAAAACGAGATATTTGCAAAAAAATATAGAAAAAAATCGATTTTTGTGACTTTTGGCCCCCGACTTTAAAACTTGCGGCCATCTAATTATATGTGAATTTTGAGGAAAGTTTTAGGATGCCAAAATAGAAGTTTTTACGTGTTAATATGCTGGGTATGTCGATTTTCCTAGGTGAACACCCTATAATGACTGGACTATTAATTGCAGTGTTACTGTTAGAAGACAACAAAATACAGTAAGTTACCCGAACCAAATTATAAAATATTTTAAACTCTCTACAGTATAAGAGAACCTCCCACAAATTTAATTCAATTCTTGAATTACCCACAAATTATTACACCCTCCTTGAATTACACCCAACATTGATACCCTTCAATAAGTGAAGATAATATTTAATACCTAAGTAAATCTGACTTTGCACTCTACAGAAAATATAATCTAAATCCCTCACCCTTAATTTAATTTTGGTGAAGAGGATTCCAACGTAGTTTGACTTGAACTCATACCGCGAATCCCTAGATAATTATGAGGGTGAGAAGAGACACGTGGTTTTCAAAGGATTAATTTGAGTCTCGCGCGTCTACCGGATATCCGATCTTATCCGGATTCAATTCAGGGGATTCACATCGATCAGAATGATGACAAGTGTTTTATTTACTATTTCGGAACTGATTTGTAAGTTCGGTAAGTTATGTAATGAAATGGAACAACATTGGAAAAGGTTAGTTTCCATGAATATGGACATTTGAGAAAAATTTCAGTATATCACCCAAATACTTACCATTTGTGCACAATTTGATGTGTTTATTGTGAATAAACATTAACATTTATACGTATTTACTCTTTGCAAAAAGTTGATTCTTTACAATTTTACCGGATGCTGCTGCGGATTATTTTTGAATTAATTTGGAAAAATTGCTTCTCGACTCCAGATTCTCAGATATTTAAAAAATAACTACTTCCGATTCACAAAAATTGTTAAATCTTAATTTTCTAAATTATTACAAAACTAACCGTTGGAAAAATTAGTATCACCAAGTTGTCAACAAAATCCCAACGAGTACGTATCATTATTTCCTGCATTTTTGACGTCTATGACACGTAAACCGAATGTAAACCAACTTATCAAAAAGTTGGCCCAACCTCACTGAAAACGCTTTGAAATTATTTTCCATTTCGTCATATAAACTAATTTCCCTGCCAAATTCACATTCCCGTAACGAATTGTACATGTAATATTTTCCAATTCGCCACTAAAATTGTCGTTTAACCCGCTTCAACAATAAACGATTAATTTAATTCCCCGACGTGATATCAGATTGCTCAGCTTGTAGTGCGAAACAGCTTTTAGTGAACGTGTAATTCAATTTCCTTTGATTGCTCGAATAAAATCGACGGCATTTTAACCTACGTTAATATGAATTTTCAAAAAACACTTTGCAGCAGCGACGGAAAATGGAACACATCATCGAGCGGATTCATTAGCATTGATAAACACTCGTTGTTTTTGCGACTTAATTATATCCATTAACTCACTGAAAATATTCGTCGCGATGAATTCCACATCGAAACAAGTGCAAATTTCGCAGAATTTTCCTAAAATAACACAATAGAGTTCGGGCCCGGAACACCTCGCAGTCACTAATGAGCGAGAATTCGTTCGTTCGCCCTTTGTTGCGCCAATTTCATTAAATGCAAACCTGCCATTTCCAACATAGATATCGGAGGATTAAGTTCGAATTAAGCGCTGCACGTAATCGGAATGCGCTATCGCTAAGTGGGTAGTCCGGGTTTTATATCGAGCAAATATTTGTTAATTCCGATCCGGGATCCTTGCGCGATAATCCGAAGGGGAGTTCGTGTTCTTGCGGAATTGTTGTCTCCTGCAGGACGGGGTTGTTAATGCCCGGAATTGTTGTTTTGTTGTGGTACCGTTTAAGCGAGGCTATAATACTCGAATCACTTTTTTTGGGAAATTGTAATGAACACTTTTTGAAGTGATAAACGTCTTATAAATCGATGTGCCAGACATACACAGATGTACACATCCCAGAAAACATTGTAGCGTTACGCTTGGCCGTACCCATGCGTGAAAGCGAGAGCGAGAACCAGTGACAGAGATCGACCTTCGTTTGGCTTGCGACACATTGTAGTAGCGTTTCGCTTCTGACGCATCTATCTTCCATTCCATTCTGCCTGGCACTTGGGTCCGCGTGAAAGAGAGACAGCGGCAGCACACAGCTTAACGTTAACGTATTGCCGGCTATTCATAAAGTGAACTGGATATTTCCAGTCAATACCATAGTACGTACCATAGTACCATACTACGTAGCAATTCATATCAGGTTCAAGATTAATGTTTAACTTGTTTAACTTCACACATGTCATAACAGTGTGTCTAAATTGACAAGTTGGACCGGCCAACCGCAGTGCGAAAAAAATCTTCTATAATATCGGGTGTTTTTTTTTAAATTTCACCTCATAGTAGGCTGTGGGTAGTGTTTGTGAATGTGCCTTACTAAAAAATGTCAAAATTGACATAACCTCATTTTTTTAATAAAAATTGAAACTGCTCCAATCAGTTACTAGTGTCTTGAAAAAGACAGCTTGACTCTATTAATTAGGCGTAGATGAGTGAGCTCTGTTTCAAGACATTATTAACCGATTGGAGCCGTTTCAATTTTTATTAAAAAAGTGAGGTTATGTCAATTTTGACATGTTTTAGTAAGGCGACAATAGCAAATTAATCAATAGTGATAATAATTCAATGCAATTCATAAACGTATGCAATTTTTCGTCAATGTTTTCTTATGACGTTATCACGTAAAATTATCGTCCCTAAAAGAACTTTACAAACGACCAAATTTTTATTTAAATAGATCGTGTTCTGATTTTGCTTTTTGTACATTTTTGTGTTGTTTCCAAAAATTTAACTCGCCTTACCTGATCTTTCTAATTCGTTCAGTTTCCTTATTTCAGTATTTCAGTACTCTGGATTTTCTTTTACCATCCTATTTATTACAAAAGCATCAACTTCCTAATGCTTTCAACTTAAATATAACATTTAGTATTTATATTAGTAACCGGACTATTTTTTGCTATAAAACTTCACTTAAGTAACGTTGTTATAAAATGCCAATGATGTGAAAGCCACCAAATGTCATAAATTGATTAAATATTACCCAACCTCCACAACTTCATGCAACTTCACGCTCACTCCTTTGTTTCATACATATATGTACACCGGCAGCTTGCTTTTCTCATGAATTACATCACAGCTCCCTGGAAAAAGAGAACTTTTCTCCATATGTGTATAATGTATACCGGAGAAGCACTGTCCCAAATATAACATTTTCGAGGGCATGACCTGACAATAAAAATCGACCTGTTCTGTATGCAATAGAGAGGGCCCTTAACGACCGCGGCTTTATTGAACTCCTTGGGCCCTTCACGGAGTTTCCGAACTTCGAGGAGCTCTCGCCTACCTATCGCAAATTTCAGCTGCACGTCATTCCGTCGCCTTTTATTTGGTTCCGTTGAATTTTTTATCATAGAAATGGTGTGCTGTACGGGTGATAATACGATATCGAAGAGGCTACAAGATTTACGGTCGGAAGTCCTACTGGGACGCTAATTCTTCCTGTCTTCGTAATAATAAGTAGGCCTTCACGATATCGAGACAAACTCTCGGTCTCGGTATCACCGAGACGAGAGGGGTAAAAATCCCCGAGAGCGATATGGAGAGACAATTGACCGAGAGTCTCGCCGAGACGGTACTAAATTTTGAAAACTCTCGGTCTCGTTATAATTTATTATTATTCCATATATTATCCAAGTTTATACACATTATTATATGCGGGTGGTATACGTTTCATTCATAATGCCTAAGGTAGGCAGGTCAAAACTACCAGCTTTATTACCTTTGCTAGATTTTACCCGTTACCGGAAATATTTTGTGTAGATTCTATGAAAAGAATAAGGAATCCTATTAAGAAATGTCTAATAAAGACAAGACAACGGTTATTACGCTTTAAGCTGTGTATAACAACCGCCATGATGGTGTTAAATCGGTTATCAGGTTATATTTAAAAATGGTTTCGGGAAGACCAGTAATAAGCACTAAATGGGGGAAAAACCTATAGCTCTCTAAAGCTTTTTGGCAATTCATGTAGGAAAGTGTTCATTGAAAGCAGTTCTTTCGTTCTTTCCTTATTATTTGTTCCCGTTTCGGAATCTAGGAAAAAATTCCCCGAGGAAATAATTCCCCGGAAAAAATTCCCCCGGAAAAAATTCCCCCAGGAAAAAAATCCCCCGGAAAAAATTCCCCCGGAAAAAATTCCCCTAGGAAAAAAATCCCCCGGAAATAATTCCCCTAGAAAACAAATCCCCCGGGAGAAAGGCTTGAGAAATGAATTCGAATTGAATTTTACCTTAACGAATTACGTTTATTGCACCGCCAACTTATATGTTTATTACACGTTTCATGAAGATTGTACATGTCGGTACAGGCCATCTCGATACTTTACCTTTAAGGTAATAAATGTTAATACGCCAACTCAACACTACAGAAAACAGGTAGTCGCAACTAGTGGCCTTAACTGACAGGCCAAGTCGACACTAAGACCTTGAATGCCTTAAACCGATTAACACAATTTTCTAGATACAATATACAATACACAATAGCTTTTCTACACATTCTACGGCAAATTCTGATGATGCCTATTAGGCTCAGTGAGTACAAGTTTGATCATTGCCCCATTACATCACATGTTTGATCCTTGCCCCCTTGCGTTTCCAACGTACTTTCGAGCGTCTCGCATGACGTTCACGTATCAGAAAGCTTCCCGAAACTTGTCTGACCCACCTGAAATCAAAATGTAGTCTTCAGATACAACTCGGTGTCAAGATTGTCAATTATACTTTATCTCGTCCTACCTAGTGAGAGACAATAAAGTGTCGAGATGGCTATGCCGTGGTGGCGAGTTGGCCTGTCGGCATAGGGTGCTCAGTGTCGAGCTGGCGTATTAAGCTTTACAACACCTTCCTACCTAGGGGTAATAAAGTGCCGAGATGGCGTCCGCCCGCTCGTACATGTATCCCTCAAAGCACAGATTTGAGTGTTTACCTTTATTACTTGAAACAAATTCCATTTTCGTATTTATTAGTTAAAACTTCACACAAACAGTAGATTTTAACTAGACAGAACAGCTCCACGGTAACTTGAAAACTGATTCATCTAATTAAATTAATGATTCACAACGTACAACGAAGGGTAGCAATAATTTCTTCATACTTCTTTTAAAACTCTTAAATTATCAGAACTATCCCCATTTGTGTTGGAAATTCCTTAAAATTCCATTTGTAGTTTTGTTCCGAGCTTCAGGTAAAACCCTTAAATATCAGATAGGTACACACGATTTAAAATCCTCGTTAAGGGTTTATGGACACATTAAACATCATAACATCATACATTTGAGGGTATAACATTTTCGACCATAAGGTGGCGTATCTTTAACATTTTTCAATCAACGATCATACCCAGGAAAATTTGCTATTCTACCAAAATAACGCACACTGCGGTTTCACGAGATGGTGATTGCAGTTTGGGTCAGTGAAATCAATTTGTATTATTAATATCTTAGCTTTATCGAATTGTCAATGTTCGGTTAATCGAACAAATGTAACATTATTGAACTGAATTTACATATGACTTCGTATTATCGAATTTCCGCTGTATTTACATATGTGGAATTTTTTAAGGGGGAATTATTTCCGAGGGAATTTTTTTCGGGGGGAATTTTTTCCAGGGGGAATTTTTTCCGGGGGCATTTTTTCCGGGGGAATTTTTTCCGGGGAATTTTTTCCCCGGGGAATTATTTCCGTTTACCCCGTTTCGAATTGAGTGATAATTAGTTAAGTTTTAATCAACATGAAGCGTTATCTTTGTTTTCAATAAGATTTCTTTTTTCAATTAATTTTTTTGACAAATTTCATACGTAAATATTTTTAATTAGCCATGTAACAGTAAAAAGAGGTTTTAAAAAACATATATAATTAAATAATTCACTTATAAATTGTTAATTAAAATATTACGCCGGTGAGAAACAATCTTCTTAACAAAAACACAAATCATGACGAGAGGAAGTTGAGACCGAGACGATAGTAATCCTTTGTCTCGTCTCGGCGATACCGAGACGAGAGTGGAAAAATTTAGTTTCAACGAGACCGAGACGATACCACCAGCAGGTCTCGGTATCGTGAAGGCCTAATAATAAGTGTAATAAGTGAAAATTTAATTGTGTTCTTTTAGTGCCATCACCACGATTCCTGTTAAACTTTGCTCGATAGTCACTTTTATAAGTTGCCGTGATTTACAATTACTTCACTGTATATAACAGCATTAAGCGATATTATTTGATTTAAATAAAAAACATTTGGACACACAGTGAAAAATTTCAAAATCTACAGTGGCGAATAATTGCAATTATTCCGATATTAACACATTCACAATGTACGTTTTCATTGTTGATCGAAATGCGCATAATTGCATATTAAGTAAAGTGTTGAAAAATTAATGGGGCGAAGTACAATAATTCGTTATCGATTTTAGTTGGATGAGTTTTTAAACGTAAAAGCAGCACATATTTAATGCGGCAGCTGTGAACATCGGAATACATGGAGAGATGGAAAGTAATTTTCGGTTGAAATTAAAACTGAATGAATTGAAATAAATTAATGCAGTAGTACATATTTGTGATGGTGTGCAACGAAGTGAAATCCGTTGTAGAGTGTTCAGGTCTTGAATTTTACAATCTGCCATCAATCCTTATTTGAAATTTGAACATTTGTGCAATAACAAAATATTAAAACAAACACGATTTTATTAAATTTACCTGTAATTTACCTCCAAATCTCTGTTAATTTTTTGCGCTCCTTAAATACCCGAAAATATTACCCCTGGGGTTCTGTTGTTATTTGTCTCTCGGGTGTTGTAACCCTCCATTTCGTAATGCCCCCTAATGTAAAAATTACATTTTCATCTATTTAAAACGTAATTTGTTCTTGTTAACATCATTACCGCCCTGTTGTTCATGCGAAGGGTCTTGATGAAACCTTTAAATCAGTCCTTATATTAAAATTAAATCCCACTCCAAAAAACCACTATATACAGTAAAGATGTCGTGTAATTTTCTAAACATGTAATTTGGGCTTCGAGGAATGTTTCGTACGATTTCGGTCCATCATCAGTTGTATTGTATGTAGATTTATTAAGAAGTTGATTAGTTTTATTGGTATATTGAATCGAAAAAATGTGACCAAGAGACGTTGAGGGAGTGGAAATTGTCTTGCACCTTTTATCACACCAACATTTTTGAATGAAAATATCCAAAAGCAAGTAGATACTAGGCCTTCACGATACCGAGACGATACCGAGACCTGCCGGTGGTATCGTCTCGGTCTCGTTGAAACTAAATTTTTCCACTCGAGACAAAGGATTACTGTCGTCTCGATCTCGGTCTCGTCTCGGTCTCGAATTACTCTCGTCATAAGATAAGGTCCATTTTTGTTTTTATTAAGAAGATTGGTTCTCATCGGCGTAATATTTTGGTTAATAATTTATAAGTGGTGAATTATTTAATTATATGGAATATTTTTTTTTAAACCTCTTTTTACTGTTACATGGCTAATTAAAAATATTTACGTATGAAATTTGTCAAAAAATTTAATTAATAAAAAGAAAACTTATTGAAAACAAAAATAACGCTTCATTTTGATTAAAACTTAACTAATTATTACTCAATGCGAAATGGGAACAAATAATAAGGAAAGAACTGCTTTCAATGAACACTTTCCTACATGAATTGCCAAAAAGCTTTAGAGAGCTATAGGTTTTTCCCCAATTTAGTGCTTATTACTGGTCTTCCCGAAACCATTTTTAAATATAACCTGATAACCGATTTAACACCACCATGGCGGTTGTTATACACAGGTTAAAGCGTATTCATCGTTGTCTTGTCTTTATTAGACATTTCTTAATAGAATTCCTTATTCTTTTCATAGAATCTACACAAAATGTTTCCGGTAACGGGTTAAATCTAGCAAAGGGAATAAAGCTAGTAGTTTTGACCTGCCTACCTTAGGCACTATGAATGAAACGTATACAACCCGTATATAATAATGTGTATAAATCTGAATAATATATGAAAAAAAAAACAAATTATAACGAGACCGAGAGTATTCAAAATATAGTATCGTCTCGGCGAGACTCTCGGTCAATTGTGTCTCGATATCGGTCTCGGAAATTTCTACCCCTCTCCTCTCGGTATCGGTCTCGGTCTCGTGCGATGCCGATACCGAGACCGAGAGTTTGTCTCGATATCGTGAAAGCCTAGTAGGTACGTATCAAATATAAACGTAACAAAAGCGAAAGTAGAGAGAGAGAGAGAGAGAGAGAGAGAGAGAGAGAGAGAGACGAGCAGTCGTGGAGGGAGGTTAAGCGAGAGAAAGGGAGCACAACAATGTGTAACGTGAGGCCATTATATTCGTTAACAATCGTAAATAAAATTATCTCCTCTTAATCGTTTCGGTTCTCGTCCGTTTTTGTAGCTCGGAGGAAACCGCGCTTTGGCGAAGACAGAGGGTCGGTGAGAGAGAGAGAAGAGAGGAGGCTCTCTTCTCTGTACGTTCCTAATGAACAAGGCCCCGTAGCGAAGCTTTCACGTCCCTTTACTCTTCCAACGTAAGTTAAAATGACAAAAGAAGTGGAACATAATTAGTTCTTGATTCCTGGAGCAGCGTCTCTCCATGCCTCCCTCCGTCTCTCTTCCGTCATGTGGAAAACGGTCGATGTCGCCTCGGGGGATGGCGTCAACACCTGGCCCTTTGAGAGGCTCGGGGGGAGGGAAAATGAAAAGACCGAATTATTGTTGTTTTGTCAGAATGTGCCGCCGTGTGTCTTCCGCGGAAATAAAAGGGAACATCTTCGCATCGCGTCGAACTTTCGAGATGACTACGACTAAGCGAAAACCGTCGCCTTAATTAAAAGGTAAAAGCTTACAAGGCAATGCTGCGAGTTTTCCGTGCTATTTTTAATTCTGTAGGAGAGGGATCGAGGAGAACACGGGAGATTAGCCGTGAAGGCACAGCAAACCGCAAAAAATGCAATTTTGGTGCTCATTCTTAATCTTTAGTCGGAAAATTAAGTGGGCCGTTTGTAATACATCTGAATCTAATCATCATTTACCTGAAGTGTAATAATGTTTCATAAAGCTTGATATTTGCACGCCAAAATCCACCCATGCGAATAAAATAAAACAATTTGTTATAATTATCTTTGTTACTCTCGAGCAAACAAACATTTGTATGAAATACCATCTCCGACAGCTTTAAATTTTAAAAGTGTTGGCGAGAGAAATTTATTACCTCCTTTGTATAAAAAGCCGCATTCTGTAACGCCCTTACTAGTAATTTGAAAATAAAATTACGTTGCAGGTTTCGAAACGACAAAAATGTGGTAAAGTGCATTACGGTATTATAAAATACACCGCAGGATTTTTTTAGGTACACCGTAGAGGTGCGGCAACTAATTTCGCATGGACCTCGGTTACGAATTAAAAGAACATAAAACTGCTTTTATGATGTACCTACATACGTGTAGAACACGGCAGTATATGGACAAACCCAAACAATACACGTGTAACACTTGAAATATGATGAGTACTGTGATATCTCGTTAATCAAGCGGCAGTGCTTTAATGCGAGTACATCAGTTTTAATATGATTAACTGATGGCGTATTAAAATGACATGAGTTCACAAAAGTATAACACAATTAAATTAGCTAATAGTAAATGGGATTAATATGTAATATATAAATTACCCGTATACATCCACTTCAACAAAATATAAAGGAGTGATGTACATTAAGTTCGTCTTATATCTCATACTAATTTGTAAGGGTTCATTAGCTGAAAAATTTTCACATGAAATAAGGGAATTTCTCGGATTATTTCAGTACGTTAATTAAAACCGCATTAAGGCACTCACAGGTTTTCCTTCGCGAATAATCCATTAAGCATGGTAACAAGGTAATGGTAATGTTTTCATAATGAATATAATATTTTAATTATTAGAAAATTGGAATTTTCATGATTTGTAAAAGTTGTAAAGAGAGTCTCTCTTGTATAGAACATAATTTAAATCCAAACCGACTCCCATCTGGATTTTATAAAAATCATAGGGATGATTTGATTCAGAGACATAATAATATTGTAATTTGTTTATTGATATCTGATCTGATCATTCTTTTGTGGTGAATTAAATCCAACTCAAGGACGTTATGGGTAGATTTCGATTACCTGTCCAATAAACGTTGCCGAATTGACGTTTCAAGTTCATTTTCTCGATATTGGGGCATGGAATTGTTGAGCTACTTAAACCGAAAATCAAACGTTTACCTAACTGTCCACAGATGTCTAACTCACACATACATACATACATGAAGCTATTGTTGTCCCGAACAAGTTTATCGTCGATCGATATCTTTCCCTTTTTAGAGTCGGACGAGTAGTTCCCCGTCCCCCACTCGCCCATTTCTCTAATTTCACGTAATTCGAAACCTATTTCGGTGACAAAAAAGAAAGGAATTTCGTAGGTTCCAAAAGCGTTTCTGCCCATTCAACAGATGCAGAAAGAAGGGTAATGTCACCCCTCGAATCGTCGACTGACCGAGCACGTACAAAGAGCAGTTAAAAGCAGTTGTTCCTGGCCATTGGCAGGTAATAATTAAGAACTTGGGGTCCTTGTATTTGTTGTGACATCCGCATTAAGTTGCCTCCACTTGGGAAGTCTTTGTGTGGCAGAGTACCGCCCTCGGTTTCGATCCGGTCTATTATATAATACTTCTTTTACACTTAGGTCGGCCTAGCTGGCTCGAATTTTATTTGATGACGGATTGAATGGTCGGGAATCGGGAGAGGAGGGGCCAACGATTAAATGTAAAATGGGAATTTAATATGGCGACCGATCGGTCGGAAGTCAAGATGAATTTGAGGGTTGGATGATTGCACCCGCCGCGATGTCATTATGTTTTAAATTTCGATTCCAATTACTCTATCGTAATTTGTACGTTATTGTCGACATGATAGATATGTACATACAACGGCGGCTTTGTGTATATTTACTGACGAACGATATTAAATTAACGGAATATTACCGGCAGTTTCGATACCAAATGTACCAGATAACATTTGATTACAGTCGATTTTATTTAACGTCGCATTTCCGTTTTTGGACGTATCTTTTTGTGTGTGTGTGTGTGTGTGTGTGTGTGTATGTGGTGGAGAATTGAAACTGGAAAACGCATCGCACCGATACGTGAATTATTCATGATTTCCGACGCCATTCCAAAAATAAATACGTTTCCGTCCTCACGCTATAAATTCATGCTGTGATAATGCGATTCGCAGTCTCTCATTCAAAATATTTAGCGGACGGGGAAGATGCGGCAGCGAGTCAATTAAAACTTTTGCTTCCGACGAAATATGATGGTTTATGCGAAAAATTATATCTCGTTATGAATATTTGGTGCGTTGTGTTATGTTCCCGCCAATTTTAGTGCGTTAATTTGACCGTAAGAGCAATAACGAGAGAGGCTGTTGGAAATTTTCTATTGCCCTTCAATACACATATCAAAACTACTTCAGGACAGGTAACATTTGTTTTAAAGGATATACCGACATTTTACACAATCCTAATATTTAAAACAGTCCTGGTTAAATTAGTCGGACATTTTCCATAATTGTCATCGATCTTTTCATAATCTTTTGTTACAATCCATAATGAAACAGTTACACCTTTAAATAATCTGATATTGTTTTAGGATGAACATAACGTACTAAATTTAATTTATAACTGCCTTAAAGGAGTATTAATGATTTGAAGGAATTTGAAAACTTTTCACTAAACTTGTCAAAATTTAAATGAACTGTTGACATTTCTGGAGGGGTTGTAACCGTTTTAGAAAAAGTGCTGAGGCGGAAATATAATTTATGACATTCGTCAGCGAACTTCCACAAAGGAAGAGATGACCTCAAAGCGTTTCCCTTGAAAGTAATTGAATACAACTTTATATCGCCACTTTCAAATTTTTCAGAATGATGACTCAAATATTACATCTTATGCAGATTGGATTCTCCACTGATATATCATGGGGTAAAGTTAAAAAGAAAATACAAAAACTGATGTGTGAATTAAATATGTGGTTTGATGAAAACATGCTAACCCTGAATGTTAAGAAATCTTGCATTATAACTTTTGGTAACCATATTGACTCTATACCTGAAACGTTTAACGTTGTTTTAAATAATGAAAACCTAGTCAAAGTAACAAATGCTAAATATTTAGGTATAATGATAGACCAACACTTAAGATAATTAGCAAAGTTAATAGGCTAAGGTATACCATCTATGTACTTGCTAAATCAAAAAAAATTATCGCCAAATAATTTAATGACAGTAATGTATGGCATATACATAGTTTAGCAACATATGGGATAATAACATGGGGATCAGCCAATAAAGCACATATAAATATGTTACTGTCTATACATGATAAAATTATTAAAATAGTGACAAATAACAATGCATCTAGTCTGCCGCACTACCAATTAGAAAGCAATATATTTTCCGATGTATTATGTACCACCATGAATCTCTGAAACAAAAATATATAGAAAAATTGAAAAAAAAACTGGAAACAATAATATTGGTTTACCTAAAGTATTCACAGAAATTGGTAGAAAATCTCATATTTATACAGCTACTTATTATTATAATAAGTTAAATAACGACCTTAAATTATCGCATTCCAAAAAGTCTAAACCTGTATTGAAAAAAGCTATATATTATCTATATTACATAGGTATTAATCCCATTCACTATTAGCTAATTTAATTGTGTTATACTTTTGTGAACTCATCTCATTTTAATACCCCATCAGTTAACCATATTAAAACTGATGTATTTGCATTAAAGCACTGCCGCTTGATTAACGAGACATCACAGCACTCATCATATTTCAAGTGTTACACGTGTATTGTTTGGGTTTGTCCATATACTGCCGTGTTCTACACGTATGTAGGTACATCATAAAAACAGTTTTATGTTCTTTTAATTCGTAACCGAGGTCCACGCGAAATTAGTTGCCGCACCTCTACGGTGTACCTAAAAAAAATCCTGCGGTGTATTTTATAATACCGTAATGCACTTTACAACATTTTTGTCGTTTCGAAACCTGCAACGTAATTTTCTTTTCAAATTACTACCAAGGGTGTTACAGAATGCGGCTTTTTTACAAAGGAGGTAATAAATTTCTCTCGCCAACACTTTTAAAAATTTAAAGCTGTTGGAGCTGGTATTTCATACAAATGTTAGTTTGCTCCAGAGTAACAAAAATAATTATAACAAATCGTTCTATTTTATTCGCATAGGTGGATTTTAGCTTGCAAATGTGAAGAATTATGAAACATTATTACACCTCAGGTAAATGTTGGAAAGTTGAGTTGAAAGTTGAAACACTTATTACAAACAATCTATAATCGCAAAGCTTAATCTGTGATTGTTTGATTGAATATGTGATATTGAAATAATGACAACAGAATTATTAATTTGTAATTGATTACTTTCCCATGCTTCGCAGGCAGTGAGTAGAAATCATAAAATCAGAAATAATAAGGAATATGCGAGAAATAATAATAATAAGCAATATATCTTCAGATCTGTTATGTACCACTATAAATCTCTGAAACAAAAATATATAGAAAAATTAAAAAAAAAACTAGAAATAATAATATTGGTTCACAGAAATTGGTAGAAAATCTCGTATTTATACAGCTTATTATTATTATAATAAATTAAATAACGCTATAAATAAAAAAAGCTATATATTTTCTAAATATTTCGGAAGAAAAATTATTTACTGAATAAGTTAATAAAATATGATTAAAACAAAAATAAAGAAAATAATATAAAAAATGAATAGGTGAAAAAATAATTCGCATTGAGTGTGAAAAAAGGCACTCATTAAATCTTGAGTTAAGTTTTAGTTATAAGATTGTAGATAATTTGTTTTTTGTAACCCAGTCTGCCTACAGCTACTTGGCAGCTCTGCTGCTGGCTTGTAGTTAGTTCTGCAAAACTACAGCCTTGTATTTTAGCTGGAAATAAATTAAAATTCATAATTCAAATTCTATTTCTTAAAAAAATTACCTCTTCTTCAGTAAAGAACAGAATTTCAGACTTGCGCACTGAAACGTAAGAAGAAATTTCGTGAGACAATTTTAAGTCCAGTGGTTCAGTTTCCTATGGTTACAACGATTTTTGTTATTTCGAGATATCTTAAAACAGATACAGAGACAGTTATTTTTACGTGCTATACTACAGAATCTCAAGAATTTTCGAAATAATTGAAGACACGTATCAGATTTTACCAAATTGCTTCAGTTCATATTAAATTAAGATTTTGAACGATGATCGTGATTAGTTTCTGTGATAGATTTTACAAATTTACTAATTTGAATAAATTTATCAAAGGTGGGAAAGGTTTTAAATACACACCCACTCCATTTTGTATTTGTATTGACTGGAATTAAATTCAAATTGAAATATCTTGAAGGATTACGTGCAATCCACCTAGTCTCTTCTTCCTTCTTTGCCACAGTACACATCTTACTTTCACTATGACACGATGTACTGTACAACCTATCCGCTATCATTTACCTTTGCCAGTGATACGATAACGAATGGCGGATGCTGTTCGAACATTTTTAAGACGGAGCGGTACATTTTAATCAGTTCGTGCCCGAACCCCACTTAATTATATTCCAGAGATAAAATCCCCGATATCAGATACTGAACCGTTTCCATTCCTCCCCCATTTTTTGATAATTGAACCAATCGGTCAGATATGGATCTCCAACGGAGTCGATCATTATTTCCGAAAGGCGAAAATTTTTAATATCCCCGAGGAGGAATGTAACAATCGTTATTCAGGCGTACCTTGCATTTATCTCGAAACAAAGGAACTCTTCAGTTACCGTCGCGTCTCGGAATGATTTCGAAACGTTCCCCGTTTTTCGAACAATACACCAACTTAGATTTAACGATATCGATTCGAAAAGTTTAAATTCAAAACATGGATGCAGTAACAAAGCAGGTGAAGGAGGAATAAAACAATCGGGTTTTTGTTTGTGGAAAAAATCAACATGGGCCCGCTTTTTCATTCGGTTTTATTGGCACAAAAGGATGAAAAAATACGAACGTAAGGAAGCAAATGTATGAAAGCAACGTAGGAAGAAGCTCTATAGGGTTTTTTTTATATTTCTATGTTAAATTGAACAATATATTATTTTCTAAGTAGGTTAAACTTTTTGTTGGCGAATCGTAATTTGCGACAGCCGCCCCCCTTTCTTCCTCATTGTCTTATGGAATTACGTAGGGATTCCTCCTTCTCTCCGGAAAGAGCGTATTTTTTGCACTTCGTCTGTCTGGTGAAATACGGTGTCTTTTGTCGAACGAAAACTCGTTTTGATTCTCAAACAAAGTGTAAAAGTTTTGGAACATAATCAGAACTTGTGTTTCAATAGAAGTTCCCCTGCAAAAATATAAGATGTCATCTTTAATTCCGTTTGCCGAAGGAAGAGGAGAAGGCTCCGCGCTGAATACCAATGTGGCCTCTCGAGATTGCATTATCGATGCAAAAGCTTGTTCTTCAACACAGGAAACTTTGATTTATTTGCGGGATTTTCGCTTGTAATGCAATTGCAAATAAGACCCCAACGACTGTAAATATAAAATGTTTGCAATCCCTTCACCTATAATAATAGATGCTAATAGAAGTTGATACAAAATTTAAAAGCGCTTAAAATTTTTGTTTAAATTCGTTTAAGTGCTGTTTAGTTTATATCTATATTTGAGTAACGTCAGAATAACGTTACAACATTACAATTTTGTTTGCCTCTCCTGTCACAATTTGAAAATTTGGATATTTTTTTGAGAAAATAAGAGACTTGATCGGAAATGAATCATCGACTTCAAAAATTACGTACGATCTGAAAAACTGATTTATCGGTATCGTTTGTGGTATTTGAAATTGCTTTCCTGATAATGGGAGAAATTTTTACTTGTATAGACATTTGTACATATTTGGCATATTAAGAACAAACAATATAAATTTAGTGTCTTCTGGATTTCACAAAATTACTTCATCTCGAATACTTTTCAATCTACAAAGCGCTATCGACAATGGTTTTAGTTCCCATAGGGACTACTACTTTAACTTGATTATCCCTTTCTTTGACTCGACTGAGACACAAATCCGATGAAACGAATCCCTAGAAAATACATAATGTCAATTATGTGAGATAATGACGAGGGTTTTGTTAATATCACGCACGAACTAATGGAATATGTTATGATTTTCCATGCTGTAGGGCTCGAAAAAGTACTCCATTAATTTGTGCCGGAATCAATGTATTCTTTCCCTCTCGAAACATCCACGTCGGCTCTGGCAATTTCGCAGGATTATTTATCTTTGTTTTTTCCTTCTCCAATTTCTCTTCTGCCCCAATTAAATTACATGTTCAGCCTTTTCAATTTTGCTCTCAAAGACGGCTTCAGCCATGAGCGAATTTAATGAATACAAATTATTATAACTTTCACACTGAAGTGGGCCGTCTTATAAGAATCTTTTTTCGGCTTTTAACTTTTGTTTTCGTAAATCCATCCGCGAATGGTAACGAGACGTTTTTCACATTTAGTTACTATCGTATCTAGTGCATTCATATTTACTGGGTACTTTACCTACACATTTAAGTTTCAGGTTGGTGGGAAGTGTGAGCGGTAACGTAAATTTACTGCTTCACGTCGTAAAAGCTTCAAAGTTTACGATGCACAGTGTGCCGTTGTAAAGAAAATACGTACCTATATATTTTTTCATGTTGCGTACTCAAATGACACTTCAACAAGTTTCGATGGCGTAAAAAGAGTGTGTAAAAATGTTTGCCGTCAATTATGAATATTTCAAGGAAGGTGTAATAATTTTAAAGTCTCGCGTAAAGCTTTCATGATTGCAACCAGTAAATTAGATATTTTGTAGCGATTAAAAATTAAATTTTAAAATATTGATTTAGGTGTTCTTGTGGAATTTCTAAAATTTAAAAATTTAATTTATTTTGCGACTCGATAATGCGAATAAAATTCCAATAAAATATAATTTTGTCAAATTGAATGTTATTTATATTTATAAACAAAAAAACGGGACACTTGAAAATTGAATATGATTTGAGATATAATTGAGCCATAATAAATTTGAGTTATAACCACTCTAGTGCTTAGAAATTAATTTTGGTGCCATTTTTGAGTTGTTGATATTATTGCATAAGATTGACGTTTTTATGGTAGCCCTTAAAAGCACTGAAAATATACAAAAAGTTGTGTATGGGAAAGAAGTCCTAACCTGTAAAATGATTAAGAAATTCAAATAAAAGTTTGGGACAGATTGTGTACCCGAAAAAACTAAAAATATGATTTTATTGAATAATTTTCCAGATTTTTTGGCCCTTGAAATAATCATTACCAAAAAATTTTGAGTAGGGGGTGTTTTTTAGTATGTTTTTCGGCCGTGGTAAGTTGTTTGGTCATGCCTCCTGGGGTAAATTTTGCACGCTTCCCTTTTGCAATCGTAACCTACTCAAAATTGATTTTTTTTATACTTTTACACAGAGTACGTGCCAGAAAAAAGGCTGAATTAGGGGGTTTTAACGTGCATTCTCTTTCACTTTGAGGCATTGGAATACATTAAATTTCTCATATATTTTTTCACGTCAAATACTTATCCGATTCTTACATCGATAAGACGAGCGGGAAGTTAAACGACCTGATTATACTATTTATTGCTATTGCACACGTTTTTGTAAAACGCCATTGGCAAACAGAACGGACCCTCGTTAGTTTTTATCGGAATGCCCATCAATAGCATTTCTATGTGTAATAAAGTTTATTATCATTCGTGCTATAAAAACGGAAATAAATAACATAACATTATCTAATAGTTCTAAACAAAGAATGTAAACGTTTTTATGTGACACACGTAACATTAATTTTACGGCTGAACATGCTTTTGTCGAGGAATATCTGTTTCTCGTCCTATTGTAGAATAAACAGGCATGAGGCAATATGACGATAGGAGGGATCATTTTGGCGAGAAAGAAGTTAGATTGATGGCGAAGTTAATGAATCGGGAGTAATAATTTTTACATTCTATAGGACGTTTCAAAAAAAGAAAGAATAACATTTTGGCATCAAACTCAATGCAGGGATGAAACATCGAGAAATTACTATGGGGTAACGTTAAGACGATCAAAAAGTAGTTATAGATGGCGTTTCGATTACTTAAAAATTTGGTTGTCTGTAAAGTTGATTTACGGACGATAATTTTTACGTGATAACGTCATAAGGAAACGTTGTTGAAAAATGGAATACGATGAATTGAATAGAATTATCACTAAATTATCATTAGAATGTTTTTTCGCACTGCGGTTGGCCGATCCAACTGGTCATTTTAGACACATTGTTATGACATGTGTGAAGTTGAACATTAATACATAATTCTACACGATCATTTATTTCATTCATCATAATGTTTTAGTCGAAATCGTAACACAACCTATTATTACTGCACTCGTTGACCGATGCAAGAACAAATCTATGAGATTATATAGCTAATCGAACTCTTAGAATACAAGAATTGAATACCTTATTGCCGCTTGTTATTGTAATAGTAATAAGCAATGGTATGCACAGTAAATATTCAGATAAATTTATAAATAATAGTGTGCTGACTGCTGTCGCAGTCGTCGCTGACGACGGAGTGGAAACAGTGCAATCAGAACGCGCGTAGCGCGAACCCCTTCGTCCCCTTCCATCGCGAAGAGAGAGATGCGTCGCAAGGCAACCGCCAAGGTCGATCTCTGTCTATTGTTGTCGCTCTCACTCTAGCTCGCACGCATGTGTCTGGCGTAACGTTACAATGTTTCGTGAACCGGCAGGTAGCCGGCACATCGATTTATAAGACGTATATCACGTCATTCCCATTTTTCTACAATTACCCATTTGGTGCACTATTACGGGTTTGTGTTATTTCTGCTTCGATTATAAAAAAATATCTCAATATGTGCACAAGCCACAGCTACATCCCCATACATAAATATTTTATTATAAAACTCCTGTTAAGACGATAAATCTAAAAAACTCGATTTCGGGCCGAGATTAACCCGTACTGCCGCCGTTCTTGTGTGAGTGTGTGTGTGTGCTTCCATCGAAGAATGGTTAACCCTGCCCCAGTTTCAGATTGATAGATTATGCCCTATAACATATTCAAAGGGAATACCCTTCGCATTGATACGGAACTCGTTAAAAAGGGAAGGAATGCGAAACATTTGCTTTATTAAATACCGATACCGTGGACCCGGGCGCAGGGATAAAGTTTAAATGGCTCGGTAGTCGATTATTAAAGAAAGGAAAATTAATTCAACCGGAACGGATAAATGGCCGTGGAATTTTCAATAGTACGTTCAATATAATTCTTCTGTAGGAAACGGATCGGAGGAAGGAAATACGTCGTCGTCGTCGTCGTCGTGCCCCCGTCGAGTTTTAATTTAAGTGCTCGGTAATTGGAAATTTTTCGTTAATTGGACAAGGACATATTCAAGACACGTCGAATTATAAATTGAAGCTAATAATCGTGCATATCCGAAGAAGCATTGTAAATGAAGGAAGTACGAGTTCCTTTTGCAGCACAATTTACGCCGCTAAAATCACAAGTTAAAAATTAAATTTGCTTCTTCGTTCGATTTAACTTTAATTGGAAAAATCCCCCTCGAGGCTCTAAAATTATAAACAAAGAGGTTCATGAGTAAAGTTTCTGTGAAGAAATTGTATTGCCTCGCGAGCACGTTAAAGATGTGAGGACCGCGATTATGAATTTTTTAATAAATCCCTCCCTGCGGCGATTTATTCCTTCGAATTTTTCCGAAATAAAGCCATTTTTCTCAGCGAGATAATTCCCCTAAGATTATTCATATATTTGAATAATAATCAGCCATTTATACTTGGGCCGATTCGTGAATTTTTGAAATAAATATGCGGATATATTTAAGCATGCTTTTTCGTTTATCGCTCAAATTTATTGTATGGGGGCTCGACTGGAATGGCTGGTTCTATTATTTATGCACCAGGAACACGATAGTTACAGTCACGTCAGCATTTTTTCTCTATACTCCATTCTATGTTAATTCATTACAGAAATATTACCGTCGTACTAGACGTTATTGTTTTTAATTTATAATTCTCCCTCGTATCTGACTTATTCCGACTCCTACATGTTTCTTTAATCTCGTACTATTATCGCGGATTATATTTCAAAATGAGACTTACTTGGAAATGAATGAAATGAACGAGTGTGCCGGTCGAACGTTCCATTAAAAACGTAACGACGTCGAAGTGTTGTTAAATGCAGAATGGTAAACTAGGAATGACTGGATTAACAGAAATTGCTGAAATTCTTATATAAATTTTAAAACAATTTTGATTAAATGGATGGTTTCAATTTCTGGCAGAAATACTCTAAATCTGCTTGTTATGTTATCATCGTATTTTTGTGGTAAAAGTTCCTCTTAAAACTATTTTTGGAAAGAAAATACATCCCTTCTGCAAATCTATATATTTTGAAGTGTCTTTCCGGATCTTAGAGAATCTTAATGAGACAAAACAATGTCAAGAAAACGAAGTAGAAAGTTGAGCTTGTATGAAAAATTACAGAACTTTAAAAAGGTAACTTTGATATTTTACCATATTTGAAAGTTTTAAAAGCGTTGTATGATCAAATTTTTGGAGAAAACCAGAGATCTAGCTAATCCATAAAAAATTGTCATTTTGCATTATTTTTGGAGTGAAAACTCTAGGGAAGTTCCTAATTTGCTAACTAAACAAATGAATGGCTCATATATATGATCCATAGAAATGGAAAAATAGCTGGATATTATGTAAATTTATATAATTATAATACGTGCGTAACGGCGTAGCAGTTGTTTCTATTGATGTCACTTCAAATGAAGGTAACTTATACAGGGTGATTCAAAATTAAGTGCAAAGATTTTAAGGGCGTATTTACCAGCCAAAAATAAGTTTTTTTTTTCATATAATCGTATGTCCTAACTTGCTTCGTTTTCTAGATACAGGGTGTTAAGTTTTTTTTTAAAAAATCTGGTTTTATCAACTATTCAAAAACCTTTCAGCCGGATTTAAATAAAATTTGGTAGGCTTATTTGTCGTCATAATGACCTTCCTGTGGTGGGAATGAAATAAATTTATTAATTCCAGTGGTGTCTCAGGGAGCTACCTACTTGATACTTATAGGTAAAATTATGGTACGCCACCGCTTTTTTGACAATTTAACGGAAGAAAAATTGATATGAATATATATTGATGAAAAGAAATTGTATTTTTTTTTTCTTTGGGCAGGGTTAGACTGAAGATGGGTCTTAGGGACCCGAAGCATGTCTCTTGATAATAAAAAAAATCGAACTTTGATAACAGTGTTTCAATGCGATGGGGTGTTGACTTAGAGATACTCACTTGTGTGTTTCAAAGAAGAGTTGTTTGTAATGCTTTTAACTTTTGGAAACTGCTAAAAAGTTCATCCGACGTGGTTCACTGTTGACGGGTCTGGGCCACATTTGTCGTCAGGCCGCCAAAAAAAAAGCGTCATCAGCGTTTCTGACCAAAAAATTCTCTTAGGGCTCTTAAAAAAAAAGTGAAATTCCGGCAAAAATCCCTTGTTATCATAAAAATTTCTTTGAGCCCCCATAAATCCATTGTTTGCTAGTCAATATCAAACCATGAGCGACATGTTTTCTTGAAGTTGACTGGGGTCAATATCACTAAGGTTGGCATGCTATTTTCATATAAGTAGAGCATTTCCCAAGTCCTCGGCGGCTCAAAATCTCAAAATTCCTAAAAATACTTGAATTTTGAGCCCAGACGACTTCGCTTGACGCACATTTTTTATCCAAGAGCGACTCTCAGCAAAATTGTTGCTTTTATTGATGTTTTTGAAGGTCCACAACGGTTGAAGACAACGCTGAAGCAACCTTCAACAAGAATTGTGTTGAAAATTTGAATTTTCAACACAAATCTTTAAATTTGGGACCAGCCCTTAGATCTGGCGAACTTCTGTTTGGGCTTAAAAGTTTTGTATCGGATCCAGTTACGCTCTTGATTTTTTGGTCAGGAAAGCTGAATATGGTTTTTTTGCGGCCTGACGACTAATGGGGCCCAGACCCGTCAACAGTGAACCGTGCTGGATGAACTTTTTTTTAGCAGTTTCCAAAAGTTTAAAGCATTACAAACAACTTTTGTTTGAAATTTTTTTCATAAAAATGGATATTTTTACAAGTTATGGATGGTTGAAAATTTTTGGTTTTGGAGCCGAACCTGAAAATTTCAATTTCAATTGTTCATAACTTGAGCTCTATTCCACTTGGGGCCCTAAAAATTTCGGGGGAGTTTCGGAGGCACAAAAGGCCCATTTTCCATCATTTTGGGCCACATCTAAAAATAAATCCAAATTCTGCGTGGAACGTTACTAATTAATAGAAACGGTTAATGTTTATAGAACTAAAGGGCTGAATTTCTACTTGGGTGCAATAGCAGTTATTTCATGAGTAACAAATGCATTAGCCGTTCGCATATTTTACAATATTTCACATTTCACTCCTGGGGGTGCTGCGATTCTGTACTACCCTTAGTTAGTATATCTAGTTGAATGAAATGCAGTTATTGACAAAATGCACAAATTGTGCTCGCATTTGCTAATTACGAATTTTCTGGGACCAAATACGTTATTTTTTGGCGGAAATATTATATGCTTGTGATCAGGGACTTGTTTCATAAGTATTCAAATCGGACTTTTCGAGTACCTAATTGTGTAAATGACGCTTGGCAAGCGATGTGAGGCTGCAAGTGAGTAATTTTTTAGTTTCTCGCTTTAATTAGAAAATAGAGTAATTTTCCAATAACGTCACCCAAAAAATCATACGCTCGATATGCACGAAGCATTCGCCATTTCCCATTAACGATAGTGGCGGCGTTTCCACCGCCGGAAAGTATTCGATGGTGTTTTAATAAAGCGTGTAACCGTAAAATATGAACTACGTACATCGCGGGAATGGGTCACGTAGCTGTCGTGAATTTTTACAAAATCGATTTCATCGGCTCATTTCGTCGGACACGAAGTACCTATACCTATAATAACTCCATGCTACAACAATAACCTACTTAGGGCACGGCACAGAACGCGCCCTTCGATACCGGACGAAGTCAATTAGTATCGATTGCGATAATTAGTCCGAAACCGGGCTATCGGCGATAAATCAAACCACACGGTCCTTGTCGAGCAATAAAATAGGACGAGAGGAAGAACAAGGAGACGAAATCGCGAACGAAAAAAAAAAATGCCGCCCCTTTCATGTCTGACGGAGCTTTTGTAAAATCGGACGGAGTATGGCTTAGAGGATATTGAACAAGAGACGAGGAACCCCAGAAATCCCCATAGCAAATCCTGGTCCCATTACAGGATGTAGTCTTTGATTATTCCAGACGTAATTGCGGTCGCTTTGTCCTTTGAGAGAGCTCCGGCCTATTGTCCACCCTCTGGCGCCTGATAACGTCTCTCTTGCACGCGTCCCAGTCTTTGATACGCTTCCCCGGGATTGCTACAAGTCGCTACAACTTTTTTCACTCCATTTCACCGTAATAAAGAACATCTTGGGGAGCGAAAGAGAGAGAGGGAAAGAGAAAGGAGGAAATCAAGAGGACTCGCCTCTCTGATCGCATTCGATCGGAACGATTGGTTCCGAGTATGTGCTGCAATTAATGTTGACGTATCAACAAGTCTCTTCGGCTGTTCTTAAAGTTTGAATTCGCCGGAACAGAACGGTATTTTTACACAACGCGCATAACGCTAAAGTGCACCGTAGTGCACCTTTGTAGGACAAAAATTTAAAACTAGTGTTGCATACGACACGAGACGAGAGTTTGAAAAATCCCGTCTTGTCTCGCAAAAAGTGGAAAGTCTCGTCTCGAATCTCGTCTCGAAATAAAAGTCTCGCAAAAGTCTCGCAAATTTCTCGCAAGATCTCGCGATGTCGTGCATATCTTGCATTTTGTCGTTTTATTACGTCCGATTCCTCCTTGCTCCTCAATTGTATATCGAAATGCTTATCAAATTTGCTTTTTCGACAAGAATTGAAATAAACAAATTATTATAGGTCGATTATAACATGAGAAGTCGGGTGAGAAATAAGTAGATGATATCCAAACGTCGGAGAAAATAAAATAAATTGTCGTAGAGATATTAAAAATCGTAAAGCATGACAAAAAATTCTGTCAACAGGGATAAAATGTCAAACTTTTTTCCCGTTAAAATCAGGAATGTTCTTAATAATCCCCAAATAATAACAACTAATTGTTGAGATTCTTCAAATTGCCGACGTTTCGTTCATGATTATGAACATAGTCATGGCGCTAAAATTATATAATATATCGATATATAATAATCGATATAGTTATCAAATGTCAAACATGTCACATTTTCTATTTTGATAACATGTAAGCGACACTTTTTTACTTTTTTAGTTATATGAGAGATACTTAACATATATATAATTTTAGCGTCATGACTGTCATGAGTATGTTCATAATCATGAACGAAACGTCGGCAATTTGAAGAATCTCAACAGTTAGTTGTTATTATTTGGGGATTATCAAGAACTTTCCTGATTTCATCTCAGCTCCCCGAGAACACTCTCCCACTTTTTCCCGTTACAAAAAAAACTATTTTCTATTTTCAAAAATTTAAAAAAAAAAATTTTTCTTTGTCCAAGGAAATAATTCTAGTATAATACTAATACCTACACATGGCAATATCTTGGAAAGCTAAAAAAGGTAAACATTGCGTAACAGTTATTGTAAACATAGGCTGCTCGCTACTATGCGGCTTTAAAACATATCTTTCAATAACATTCGCGATAATTAGAATAATTAATTACTATTTGCCATTTTTATCTGCGACACTTCGAGATTTTGCGAGACTTTTTGAAAGTCTCGTCTTGTCTCGCAAGGAAAATTTAAGGTATCGTCTCGAGTCTCGTCTCGAAAACGAGACGAGACGAGACTTTCGCAAACGAGAGTATCGTGGGCATCGCTACTTAAGACCAAAGTAGCTTGGGCACCGCCGTCAAATTGTGTCGAAATGAAATAAAAATGACATTCAGTTAAGTTTTTCCAATGTTCAGTTTTGTCTTATTTCCAAAAACAAATGTTTTTCTTCTTCTTTGCTACAAGTATAAGGTACGTTGCCTATTACGGTGTCTATCATTTGCTTGGCAGTCCCACGCTTCTTCGCCCTTTACGTTTGTATTTGAGGGCTTTTCTAGCCAATATATTATCGTCCATCCTGTGAAGATGTCTCTTTAGGTTTTCCTATATTGCTCTATTACATCATTTACATTATATATATTCAATTCACCTCTGAATCTACTTTTCTAGATTTGTCTCTTTCTGTAATTCCTTTGACTCTTTTTAGAAATTTCATTTCTTCTCCCTGAATACGGTCCTCTTTCTGTTTTGGTGTCCAAATTTCGCTGCCATACGTGAGGGTTGGTATTGCAATTATTTTATGAAATTTCAGCTGTGTGTCTTTTCTCTCGTTTTACGTTTTAGGTGCCTCTTAATAGTTCCACATACCTACTCCACTAAATTTATTTAATTTCTCTTCTAAAGTGTCTTATATGTTCAATTACCTCATCATTAATAACTGGTTTAGATCTTATTGTATGTGTGCCTACGATGCTATTGCTTTTGTGTTCGTTGTGGATATGTTCATGTCGTATTCAGTGTCCATGTATGTTCCATCGTCGTATCTGTTTTTCCATTTGATAAAAATAGACTAATTGGGTCGGCAAGAAGTTGAAACCGCCTTTTAGACCAAATTCATCCATTTTTATTAGCTAGCTGTAGTTTAGAAAGTAGCTACAAGTGAGTGAACCCGAAACGCCGTTTTCAACTTTTTGCTATAAATAAAATTGATACTTTTTAGACTTCATACAGCTTAGTCACTTTAACTATGCACCAATAAAGTAGAATTTAATGACTTTGAGCTGGGTTTTTTGTCTTAACAGGAGACCATGTATAACCGAAATATAGAATGAACGAAATATGTATTGCTTATGTGGTATTTTTACAACATATTTGAGAGAAATTTTCGAGAGTCAAGTTTAAATTAACAATCATTCCACTACTGATCTCACGGCAAAAACAGAACAGAAAAATTACGCATCAAGAAATTCACAAAGTGCCAACGAAGTTCCAATTAATTTAAAATATAAGCCACAAAAAGGAAAACAGAGATAAAGGCAGTACGTATACCGGTAATGGAAGTGGCAAGAGGAAATCAATTTTACACGCTCTGAAGCATCCAAAAAACCTCGAAGCATCCCGAACCTGTCACGTTCGTCTAGTCCACACACATCGTCCTCAGGGAGACAGAGGGATAAAAATTAATTATCATCCATTCATCCTCCATAAAAATTCGTTCCGACAGCAAAAGAAAATAAAGACACGCATACATACATTACCCAAGTTCGTCCGATATGACGTACTTAGCATATATCTTTGTTCTATTTTACATAATACGTCTCCTATGATAATATCTATGCTCCGGAAAGGTGCAGATGCGAGAGATGCGAACAGCGGTCCTCCCCACGAGTCTGATCAAACATTAAAATATACCGGAATATCGTTACACGTACATTCGCCGCAAAAAAAAAACACCGACTTGTACAGTCGGAATGATAAGGGTCCGATGGGGGATTCGTGTGAGGAAGGACCGAAAGGAATCGATGCTCTCATGAGTCGAGGGGCGACCTATTTTAACGGTAATATCTATTATCGGTTCGTTATCGGATTTTTCACGAAGTACACACACTACGACGTGTACTTCAGCTAGATAGAGGAGAGTTAATTGGATGTAACGTTTATATTTGAACGGCAAGACAAATAGATAGTACAATTAGGTAGTTGGATCAAGTAATGCAAGAGTTGATGTAGCTGAATGTTCTAGGATATGATGTTCTGCAGTCACTAAAAGTCATTATCCTCTTCTGTTTTTCTTTCGAGCGATATATTCTGAACACATTTTTCTTTAGAATCAACTGGGAAGGGATAATTAAAGGACATACAGGGCGAGTTTGAAAGAGCCATTTCTCAAACCATCAATAGAAGCGTAATATGAGAAAATCAAAGTTATATTGGAAATAAACCGTTATAAATAAAAGCTCAAAAATTGGATGCGGAATTAATATCTGAATTACGGATCTGTCCCAAATATCTCTTTGTTACGATTTCTGAAAATTATGAACAATGAAATTGACTACTGATTTTTTAAGTGTTTCTAAGAACATTCCTCGAATATCCTAAGAAGATATCTCGTAAACTAATAACTCTATCTCGCTGAAATTTTGCACACTTATAAAGACACCTAAAGGCTTCATAATTCGTGTATTACATTTCAGTTATCACTATTATCGCAAAAGTTATTAACATTTAAAAAATATTGAAAAATTTATAGGTTTTTGATAATAACTCAATTGTTTGTTTATCGATTTTAATTTGTAAAAAACCAAATTAACCGTCTTTTTATTCTCTACAACTTTTCTATTGAACACTTTTCTCTAAAATGCAACCGGAAAATTCTATTAGGAAAAAATAGTTTTCCACACCTTAACCCATTGTTTATTAAAAAACAGTGACATTCTAGCTGTATATGGTCATACAGTGATCTTCCTATAGGTCCCCTCTACCATATAAAACTTTCACATATCTGTAGAACATTATGCCGTGAAAACTATAATTTTTCAATATATAGCCTGGGCTATAAATCAAAATCGAAATTGACTGACGAGACTGATTTGCCTATAAAATTCTATAGCTTCCACTAAAACGAAGAGGAAGTATTATACCAGTCACACTAAAGACGTATATTGTTGTTAAGTAATGTTTAAATTTTCCTTGTTTCAACGATATCCTCTCGTCATAGCTCTTTCGCTTCATAACGCAAACAAGATTATCCCTTCGATTTTGATTAATGAACGCCATTAATATATTTCCATTCGCTAAACCTTACATAACAATTTCGACGTGGATTATTTTTCAAAATAGCTCTCGCGTCTCGTACTCGCGTATACGATTGATGCGTTACATGATTTATATAACGGTATTCTTCACGTAAGCCGGATTTACGGTACCACCACATGAAAAAGTCCATTACATTATTCAGACTTTGTGGGGTTTTATTCGGCGTAGCGCTCTTTGTGTACCATCGGAGGATTAAAAGTAATCAGTTTTTAATTAAAAACGTTGCAATGCTCTACGATAGAGGGTGGGTACTTTGGAAAATAATCACCACCGACACGTGGTTTGACTGTTTTTAATTTTTGAACTAAGGAACTTAGTAGAGAAATATCAGGAAACGACGTCATGTCCTGGCATCCAAAATGGATCAAATAATAGACGTGTTCTTAGTACACGAACTGAAAATTTGAAGGCTTTAGAATTATGATACGAAACCTTGTTAAAAACGAATACAACTGATTCAATTTTCAGAAAACAATAGTTTCGACAATAAATCCTCAATTTCCTGAATCGCTCGATATTACATTGGAATGTATTCATATCGAGACATGAGACTGATTGCGGATATTATCGAATGTCCGGAATCGTTTCACAAATAAAAACCGGCCATTGCAGAAGCTTAATTATCGGAGCCGAACGTGCAGGACTCGATTCGGCGCTACTTTTGTTTCGCCGAATATGGGAAGCAGGTTTTAAAAGGGGATTAGCGGCGAAAGCCGATTTAATCGTACATAGGTAGTCGCTAAATTGGTCACAATAAAACTCCCTGAATTGTGGCTATCGATTCACTGAACGGGATGAGAGTGGCCTGAACGGGATTGTACGTGTTTGCGAGTCGAGTCAAACCGATTTTCGCACTCAATGCCGTTCCCTTTTGTTGGGAAGGATGTGCAGGGGATAGTCGGGTAAAAAATATGAAATGCAGGTATTATGGAATTTTATTATTTACGGTATTCCGATGCGAGCCCCTTTAGAATACAGTTTAATGACGCTTCATTGTTTGAGACGTTATACGAGCTCAATCCGCATATTTCGTTTCATCTCATTTTGCATATTTCATTTCATTCAAATTTAACTTGCACTTTAAATTCTTAAGCGTTGATACGGAATTTATACAAAACGCATATTTCCATTAACTGGATGCAATGCATAAATTGTACTTTCACGACGTTCTTTTATTTTAGAAGTAACCAGAATTCCATTTATAAAACGTTGTTTCAACTGGATTCATCTCAGGAACTCAACTGAGAAAGAGATTTTCCGAAGAAGTTATAGATTTTCCTAAAGAAAGTTATGGATGCGGATTTGTGTTTGAAGTGAATAACATTTCAATAAGAAACTGTAATGATTCGAATGGGATAAATCCTGATATTTTTAAAATATTCCTTGTTGATTCAGTTAGGTACTCCTTTAATATTTGTTCATTAATTCCATTACACGTAATTGTTGTTATTGCATTTCATAGTTTATGTTGAATATTTAAGGGAAATTTATGCGCCTAATATCGATGTGGTTTCATGTATATTCGCCTTTCTATTGTAATAACTAATAAATTATACTATGTATGCATTTCAATAACCATGCAGGTATCATTGTTCAAAATTAAAACTGGATTATTATATTTGCAAGCGCTATTCGTCAATTCGAACTGAAGAAAAGATTTTTAAAGAATATGGAATGTTGTGAGATATACCGAACTCTTATGGCACGCATTCACCATTTTTTTAAACTTGGATTGGGTTTTTTAATAGTGCTAATTGTTGAAATGGACAACTTTAGGAACAGTTACCGATAAAAAAGACATGCTATAAATTATTAGGAGCGAAAGTGAAGAATCAAATGATATTGCATCCTTGATGTAAAAAACATAAAAGAAATCTCAGTTAAAGGAAGCAGTCAAACAATTTTTGATTCCTAAGATGCATAGCAGCAATTATAGGTTATTGATTATGTCGAAAATTACAGGGGTAAAAGGAACTAACGCGTGCAAGATAGATTATTTTTTCATATGGTCAGTTGACCTCTAAAGAAATAAAATCCAAAAGTGCTACTAAAGTTAGCCATGCGTTTTTGAGAAAGGGGTAGGTTTGTCCACTTTTCGCTTTTTCGGCTATAGCGCAAAAACTGTGCATTTTTCGAAGATATGTGCGGTAAGATTTCTTGTAGAGTATTAAATTTCCTATGAAAATGATATTTTTTGAAGTCAAAAAAGAATTTGTTTTAATGAAATAAATTCAAAAAACCAGGTTAAAAAATGGAAAATTTTGAAAAAAAAGTTTTTTTTTAATTTTTGACTATAACTTTTTTCTGGGTGAATTTAGGTATAGGCATTGCTTCATAGAAAATAAAACCTATGAAATTCTCTTTAAAACGGTTGCTCGTAGGACTTTATATGTTTAATATTGACTGAGATATAAACATTTGAATTCAGAGATTTTTTCTCTATTTTTTTTTATTTTTTCTTTAAAATGCGTATTGTTTCATATTTTTTCCTGAAAAAAATAATTTTTATGCAATAAATAATTTATGTACGAATAATTTAATATAAAAATGATCTTATATATTTATATTTAAAGTCAGTTTGAATTGTTTTATATCATCAAAATTATATTTTCCACCCAGTAAACGTTGTATAAATACCAAAAGCTATGGTCTTCCTCTTAGAAGAGCTAAATAGATTATAAGAATCTCTCATTGGGCTACCCGAGCAGGTATAATTGAGGTTTAACGAGTGTCTTTAAATGATAATCTGCTTAAACCACGGATTTCCGGAGAATTTAAAAATGAAGATAGAGAACATATAGAAATAAAATTATATAGTGACAGAAGGTTGTCCAAGCTCTCGAAGTTGGCCATGTTCTTAAGTCTCCGAAGACTTAGTGTTTTTCTTCGGAGACTTAAAATTATATAGGTATCAATGGTATCCTCAGATAACAGGACGACCATAGCTTTCGGTATTTATACTACGTTTACTGCGTGGAAAATATAATTTTGATGATGGAAAACAGTGCAGTGATTTTCGGTGCGAAACTGACTTTAAATATCAATAAATAAGATCATTTTTATATTAAATTATTCGTACATAAGTTATTCATTACATAATTTTTTTTTCAGGTAAAAATATGAAACAATACGCATTTTAAAGAAAAGGAAAAAAAATAGAGAAAAAATGGCTGAGTTCAAAAGTTTATATCTCAGTCAATATTAAACATAGAAAGTTTTACGAGCCACCGTTTTAAAGAGAATTTCATAAGCTTCCTTTTCTATAAAGCAATGGCTATACCTAAATTCGCCCAGAAAAAAGTTATAGTCAAAAACAAAAAATAAACATTTTTTTGAAATTTTTCCATATTTTTAACTTGGTTTTTTGAATTTATTTCATTAAAAAATTTTGTTTTTGATTTCAAAAAATACAATTTCATAGGAAATTTAATTCTCTACAAGAAATCTCATGGCACATATCTTCGAAAAATGCATATTTTTTGCGCTATAGCCAAAAAAGCGAAAAGTGGACAAAAAACGCATTGCTAAATTTAGTAGCACTTTTGGATTTTATCTCTTTAGGGGTCAACTGACCATATGAAAAAATAAAATATCCTGCACGCGTTAGTTCCTTATTAAATGACATAGTCAATGGCCTATTGATCTAATTCGAATTTGGAACAAATTAAACAAATTTAACATTAACATAAGTACCGCTCTTAACATTGTTTTATAATAAATGCCCTTCTCGCCTCTACAATTCTCTTGAATCCCATAATAATTTATTAAGTCTTAGTGGTCTTCGCATTATTTTATACATTTTCATCAGCCGAAATCGCATACGTACTTCCCACCTTTCAATAAATCACCCCTGCCTAGTCATGCCCAACCACCTGAACCGCCGTTTGGTTAAAATAAACATCCCCTCGTATCTACCGGAATATCCTCGACGAAACAAGCTCTTTTGCGTTCAAGTGATTGTTCAAATCATTTGGCTAAATAAATTCCCCGTCCTCAATTTAGCTTCTATTAAGTCAATTCCGTTTGTTTAATCGTCGAAGTTGTTTGTTAGCGCTCGAAATTTGTTTGAGATGAGATGAGGCGTCCGCCATCCAACCTTTCCGCGGAGTGGAGGTAGGAGGGGTGAGGTATATTTGTTTATCCCCGAACGATAAATCGAGAGTTTTGGAATTGTAATGGGATTATTCGACGTCTGAGGTCGATGAAAGTCCAGGACGTTCCGGTAATAGGATGGCAAGATCGTCGATAGATAATGATAAAACATACGATGCGGTTAGTGTATAATACTAGTTTCCCATGGAACACTTGGCATTAGTCGATGTGAATCCATATTTCGGTTAAAGTTCCATTGTTAAATCGTTGAGTAATACGGAAAGCTTGTATTTCCATTAATATACGAGGTGATGGATTCGATTTTCATTTAAGTTGTATTTGGGAAGGAAATAAGTCCCAAACGTGTATTTATATGTTTCCTGAGAGAGAATATTAAATTTTTTCTGGTGTCCCGTATTCCCACACATGCGTAAATCGAATTAAAACTCGATACTATTTGTGTCACAATAGGTATTTAAGTGAATTCTCCATAAAGAAGCTACGTATTTCAATTAAACGTCGCACTCGAGCGGGAATAAAATGTATAATTCGAGGCACATTCGCCGCGCCGCGCCGTGTTTTATTTATTCGAAAATAAAAGCGGTTTATAAGCAGAAAGCAGAATTTAAACTTAACTAAAAAACATGATGTAACTTTTTTCCGAGTCATAAACCGGGAAAATAAACTGGAAAATATGGAGAACATAAAGGAATCCAACGGACGACCTTACTGGCAATGTTAAGAAAAAAGTAATATGAAAAAATGGAAAACGATGGTAAAAGTTGGCCCTTTCACATAATTTACGACCGACGAATGATCAAAGGGAAAAAAACTCGCCGTGGGTAAGTGCTGAGAATAATGGGTGTCCCAAAGTTTCCTTTCATAAATTAATTTCGAAACACCTTTTACTTGATATTGGACTTTTTTAATCAGGAAAGGTTGCTCGGAATCGTTTTATAAAACTGTACCTGTTTACACGCTACTTTAACTCGGCCGACCTCTATTATTTCATTCGGGTAAAATATTACAAGATTCAGGTTGTAAAATTATAACAATTAATCGTCGCCATTTAGTCCACTCTGATGATAGAGACGTATTGTAAATCAATTGATTTATGTTCGTTTCCAAATTTGTAATGCTGTGTTCACTTTCACCGTACAGACTGAATCAGTGAAATACGTCTACTACAACAATGTGATGACTAGAGACCGGACATTCAGGCAAGAAAAAGTGTAGAAAATGGCAGGCAAAAAGGCAAAAAACAATACTGAAAAGTCAAAAAAAGGCAAATAAAATTAACTTTATTTTAATATCATCAGATACCAAACATTTGCATATACATATTCTAATTAAATAAAAATATCATAATGAATTCACATTTACTTCCCACGCAATTATAATATATTTCTCAATATTTTCTGGCAATAACTCGTGTCATTTATTCGTCAGAATATCTTTGTATCTGGAAAATGTCCTTTCGATTTCGCAACTTGTAACTGGGGACTGAGGTTTGACTGAGACTGAGGACTCGAGAGGTTTGAGTCCCCCTCGACCCCTCCTAGGAGGAGTGTGGTTGTGATTTTATTTTATTTATATGTTTTAACTGTCTGGTCCTTTGTGTTATTAATTTTAAGGTTTTTTGACCAACGGGGTTCGACTGATGATGGGTCTTAGGGACCCGAAACATGTCTCTTGTTAAGAATAAAATCGACCTTTGACAAAGTGTTTCAATGCGATGGGGTGTTGACTGAGAGATACTCACTTGTGTACTTAAATTGTTTTTTAAATCAACCCAACTGTCTACAAAATTCTCATACTAATACAATTTGACTAAAATGTTTGACACTTACCGTTTTCGAACAAACTTTGCAAAATATACCATCTTAAACGGCTCCCAATTTTTTTTCTAATTGGCTCCACTTTTCTGTTAGCGAACTTCTTGTAGGTGGCATTTTCACAACTTTCAATACATTCTTAGTTTTCGCGAGAACCGAATAAAACTAAATAACAAAAATTAACAACATGACCACATATTTTATACATGTTTTTCCACTATCACTACCCCTCCAACTTAAGCCACTAGATGTAAATTTAAAAGGATTATATTTACCAACATCTCATCTACCTCGTTAACCAGCTGTCGTACTTAAGAAACGGTTTGAAACCTGTATAAATACGTCTTTTTCAGCGAAGAACTTAGACTTACCTTAAAACAGGGGTGCTCACTAGCATCAGAGATTTAAGCCGTATTGTGAGGTGACAGGAATAGCTAACGAAAACACAGGAATAATTAGTCATAAACGGTATTTTACGCGGACCGACAATGCCATTTTTAATTCAACCCTGGATTTTCTAAGATTTGATCACTTCTAACTGAGGTGCTAATAACTTTACACACTTTGGATTCTACTGTATTTATCTTAAGATTATTTTAAAAATACTTGAAAAAAAGGCAAATTTTTTTCGAAAAAGGCGTTGTGTTTTAAAAAAAGGGAGAATTGAGAAAAATCATCAAAAAAGGCAAAAAAGGCAGGCACCAGGCATTTGCCTGAATGTTCGGTCTTTAGTGATGACATTTGTTTTTCGTTTCGAGACAATCTAGTAGCCATTTCTACGTCCAGCTTTGAATATTTGTAACGTCATTTTACATTTCACTTAAAAAGAACCTCATCGTTTGTTCGCATATTCTGAAAAATAATTCATTACGCTCGGAACTATTTCTATTTAATTTGTCTTCATTTGAAGTTGGAATGTTTTTAAAAACCTAAATTTGGAATCCCCCTAAATGCTACCATTTTTTGAGTTGCATAAATCGCATCAAATTAAAAACATTTCCACGTCGTCGTAGGTAACTTGTGGATTCGAATTTTAACCGTTTTCCGTTTTGATGCGGTCAAGTGAATTTCTGTAGTTCCGAGTAGTTTAATCTCCACAGACGTAGAACGGCGCGCTTTGATGTTTTCTACAACGAGTTAAACATCATTTCTTCGTTTTTCGCCTCGCTGTAATTCAACTGTTTGTGGTAAATAACATGTGGGAAGCTTTACACTTGATGCTTTTCATTTTTAATCAGATCAACGTGGATTGTGGGCGAAAGGAGTGAATACAGCTTTACCGCGATATTTTTAGGAGTTGTTTTTTTTTTACAAAAAGTTGATCTTTTAAGATATACATCATTTTTAGCGATATCAAAAGAGTAAAGAAATATACCGAAAAATTTCAATTTAAATTACATCAAAACATCCACTTAAAAATAACAGTTCATAATCTGAAGGAAAATCTACATTAATAATCGGTTGCCAGCTGTTTTATATGTTCAGTAAACAAATTACAGTACCGGTAGATTTGTAATCGCCGATTGATTAAGACATAACGATAATTTCAATTGAAATTTAAAATCGATGTTCAGTCACCATGCCCGTACCTTCCCCAAACGATATTACTGTGACAGTGTTATTATCGAGAGAGACAAATTAACACAACGAGCTGTGTATAAAATATTAATAAATATGTATTAATATTCATTAGGGTAACGAATTGCCGTCGATGGATTTCTGTTTGCTAGCAAAATATTTGCATAGCGCACCCGCTAAATGTAAAATATGTGATTAGGAGCTGTAGACTGGTTGGTATGAAAGGGTACACATACTATATCAATCAACAATTGTGATATCGATTTTTTTGTTGATATATTATAATATTTACGTATTTAATGAAAACTTAATAAACAGGTGTAATTAATTTGGTAGAAACATAAAATGTGATGACTTGATTTAACCGTTACATTTTTTAATGTTAGACGTACTGAAATTGGTAGTAATTAGTGACATTGAAAACTGTCTTACTCAAAACGAGACAAGACGAAAAGTAACATGGTCTCGTCTTGAAAAATCATTGGAAGTTATGCCTCGTCTCGGTCTCGAAAAATTTGAAAATAAATGAATATGTTCTTTCTTGACAACACTCACTGATTTTCATAAAGTACCTATACAAATATGTCAACCAATAGAGATTTTACTGCACATTAAAATTTAACCGGCCAAAACCTATACTATCGTGTAGAGGATAGCTCATAGATGAAAACCCACCCTTTTGCCCCAGCGAAATCGGTGTTGGGATTTTTATAAACAAATTATACTGCAAAAAATGCATTTTTTTGTTTTTGACGAATATTGCGAAAGGTAATGAAGGGATCGTTATACGACCAATAGGACTTTAGTAAGGAATTATAAAACCTAGCAATTGGTTTGCTGTACAACACGATCGGACCATTTTTCACTGAGAAAATCTGGGGAAAACCCCCAAAAATCTCTCTTTCATGAAAAATTCGTAATTTCGACAAATTTGAGGCTGAAAAAACGATCTTTGGGGTAGTGATAAGTAATAATGTGTTATTTATGTGTGCCGAAGATGGTTTTCGACCGATGCGCAGTTTTTGTACAATCGCGTCATAAAGAATTTTCGCACCTTTTCTTGCAAAATGTGCGAATTTATGGGAAATTAATTTTTCCTAATTCTGCAAGCGGCATTTTAAACCAGAAACCAGTATCTTTAAATCGTTCATCTTGGATTTTTAAGTAAGAAGTGGGAAATGTACTGAAAAAGGCCCTAAAAGTTGCTCCGAACGCCCGAAATCCCTGTTACACAGTCTCAGGCAGCTGTGGGAAAAAGTCAGCCTTTTATGCGATTTCGAGCGTTCAGAGCAACTTTTAGGCCCTTTTTCGGTACATTTCCCACTTCTTACTTGAAAATCCAAGATATACGTTTTAAAGATACTGGTTTCTGATTTAAAATGCCGCTTGCAGAATTAAGAAAAATTAATTTCCCATAAAACAGCACATTTTGCAAGAAATAATGTGAATACTGTTATAACGCGATTGTGCAAAAACTGCGCATCGGTCGGAATCCCTTTTTAGGAAAAAAAAAAACACATTCCTACCTATCACCCCGAAGATAGTTTTTCCAGCTTCAATTTTGTCGAAGTTACGAATTTTTCAAAAAAGAAAGATTTTGGGGATTTTCCCAGATTTTCTCATGAACAATAGTCCGATTGGGTTGTACAGCAAACCATTTTCTAGGTTTTGTGATTCCTTACAAAAGTCCTATTGGTCGTATAACGATCCTTTCATTACTTTTCGCAATATTCGTAAAAAACCAAAAAAAAATATTTTTTTGCACTATTTATTGTTTATAAAAATCCCAACACCGATTTCGCTAGGGTAAAAAGGTGTGTTTTATTCTATGAGCTGTCCTCTACACGATAGTATAGGTTTTGACCGGTTAAATTTTAGTGCGAAAATGTATTCTTTTTTAGTTCTATTGGTTGGCCTAAAATGTGGTTAAGTTCAGTGTACAGAAAGTAGTCTCGCTTATTTCCCATTTGAAAATTTTCCATATCTCAATTGTTACAATATCAAAAAAAATATTTATATCAGAGACTTCACTTAATTTTACAAATAAAAAATTTTGAATTGATTTCAAAATTTACATATATTCTCCCTCAACTCTCCGGAATAGCCTCTGAAAAATCGGCTTATTCTCCTATATAACCTTTCGATTTGAAAAAATTTCTTTGACACATTTAACGGTCCCACAGTTTTCCTCTTGTCAGATCCGCCAGTGAAAGCTCCTCGGACAAAAGTTTCTCTTGTAACTAATTTGTTCTGGTATCCCCGGCAAAATAAGTTCGTTGATCTGCGCGTAGGACGACTTGTCCATTAGGATGAGTTTCTCCTTATTGACAATTCGATATCGAGAGAGAAAGACAAAACAAGTTGCGAACGGTTAAATCTCGCGAAGCGGAAAAAGAAATCAACTCTGATATGATATGTGATTTTTTTTCTATCGGAATCGACACGGTCTCGACGGACTGGAAAGTGAACGTAACTCAAAGAAATTTTCGAAATGCGTGGTTCTGAGGGTTTTACGTTTCTTCCTTGACGTGTAGCATAACTGAATTACACGCTAGTTTTATGATTTTTCGGCGTGATAACTTTACGGCTCCAGCGGTCGTTCCGAAGCGAGTTCTGCTTATATTCCATTACAGTTTTACTACTGATGCACACTGAAACCCACTTAACTTCACAGCTTTTTTACTAACATAAACGTCGTATTATCCATTTAATTTAACTAGCTAATGAGCTCACACGCATATGTAAAAGTCGAATTAATCGACCGCCCTCGCTCGCTTTAAGGAGCGTAAATTTCGCGAAAGAAATCCGACCGTTTTATTACTTTTGTAGGATTCGAAATCAATTTGAGAGCTGAAGTCGTTTCACTGTGTGAAATCGCACCAAATCCGGCATTGTAAATAAGTTTAGGAGACATATATTTTTCCGGGATACCGAACCCTGGGAACAGAATTTTGTTATTCCGCAAACAGGACCATAAATATCGATGTCGGTAAATAATAAATACCTTTTTATACACCTTTTTCTCCTTTAAAGTACAACGTTTCGAGTATGTTCTACAATACTAACGGCTCGGTATACTCGAGGCATAATTCTTCACGTTCGGTGACATTTCCACGATAAAATTTATGATAAATTCAGCCGCGAAATACGACGGCTCGCATAACTTCCCATGATATTAATTCCTTCGTGTTTAGCGGTCATTAGAAGTGATGTATAACCGCCGGAGATACATCTGAAACTTTATACATTATTGCATAATTACGCGTGTAGTGTACATAAAGGGGTTAATATTCTAATCATCAATCGCCGACAGTGTTTACACGGAGCCTAACAACGATTTACCTGCTACAGACAAAGGGCTTAATCGTAATATAAAGTGCAGGCAATGCAAACATGATGGGCTTGAATACGATGCATGTATTAATAGCTGATAGATCGCTGATGCTCGGCGGTCTATCGGTAACGTTACATCCCCTCCACTCGAAATTCTTTTATCGTATAAAATGTTATGCAACAAAAATGAGGGTGTCCTCTTTACAACAAAATATTCCATTGTTCGTTTTCCAATAAATAATTTTCTTTTAAATCTTAACTACTGATTAACCATTTTTTTTTGGCACTGTTGATCGGTTTAAAGTACGATAACACTAGTCTCAATAACAAAAACAAAATCATCAATTTGATATAGTTTATTACCTGCTATTTGTTAATACCTGCTCCATTTATGTGTGCTTGATAAGATTCTTCTAGTCATTCTTTTCATATCCTAACCCCAATCACAAATCTTGAATGTAGAATGAATCCTTATATTATTTTTAATTAGTCCACCCTTAGTTTCGTGGCATTACTACTTATGATCATTGACGAAATTACAAAAAAAAATCAAAATCAAAATTTGGAAAATGCCAAAAAACTTGGGATGGGCAATTTTTAAATTTCTACGTGTGTCGCTGTTAAATCTACACTTTGTCTTATTGCAATATTACAATTATTACTTTAGATTTTGTAAAATTGAAGTTCCAAAATCCCATAACAGAGTCTTACTCTTTGCAGTAATATTCCATTGCATATTTTCGATTCAAGATCCTAAATTTTCAGCAAGCACATCGCTGATTATCACAGTTTATTCCATTGCAAAATTTCCCCTAACTTCTTATGATATGCAGAATTAAAATTTCAGAATTCATAGAAGCAGTTTTTCACATTATAAAAAGTATTCCAATTGGGAATTTAAATGCAAGTGCCCAAATCGTTAGAACGCATGTCGTTGATTATTTCATATCTTTTGTATCTTACGGAGATACTAATTTCGGTCTTTTTGACCCATCCTCATGTCAAAATGCAGATATGTTAAATTCCAAGCACATGACATTTAACATCCATGTAATGCACAAATTATTAACTATAAAATTAAAAGCCCTTAAGGGACGGCCTACATGTACCCACTCACTCCGATAGAAGAAAAATATTGTAACGTTTATTTTAATTTATTTTACACACGTTCTTATCACTACTTAATTTACCTAGACTATATTTCTTGACTAATTAATTTATATCACACTCTTAACTGTTAATTTATTTACACGCTCTCGCTTGTCCGTTTATCGCACTGTTTTCACTCGCGGCTTCACGACTAATCTCCTCCGACCGCACGCCCGTGTTTATATATACATATCTCAATTGTATTCGAGAAGATTCCAGTTCATTATTTTTTCTAACAATGTTTATTCTAGAAAGGCCGGGAACGTAATAAATCATTCTTTCTTTAAATGAATATTCGCGAGTATTCTGCAATTGTTTTTATGACTCAATTAGCGGAGCGGCCTCCCTTTGAGGTAAGCCGCCGTCCGATAAGGAGAACCCTTACGCTGGTTGTTTACATTTCGCGTTACAATATAAATGATAAAAATCAAAATTATAAAATATCATAAATATAATTATCATTAAATGGAACTAAGACATTGTCGTCAAGCTCATATTAATTTGTGAATGTTATTCTTATATATTACCCTCTTTTCATACCAACCTTAGAGGTGCGAAGGGTGTCCTACCCCTACAATAATTCTTTATAGAGTGTCAGTCTTACGTGTACTAAATTTGATAAAAATTGCTCAAATACATAGATAAAATTTCCCCAAAAACAAATTTTACTCCTTCAAAAGGTTTAAGCATAATCGCCCGATGCGAGGATCGGCGAGCAAGCCCGCAAATTAATTCCATCAATTTAAAATTTATTGACTTAGAAAGCGGCCTTCTTATTTCTTCTTGAAATCGCAATTGTGGTTAATTAATACCAGCAATAAGAACCCTAATTAGGATGCAAATTCGAGCCTGCTGAATTCCCTTCCTTTTCTTCTGAATCCCATAATTCCGCACGAAGTAAATGGAAAAAAGCTATCTCGCCCAGAAATTAAAAAGTAAATCAACAGGGCGCTCTTAGTTCCTGTATTTTTTAAAGTCGAATTAGGAGCCGGGGAGGATTTGTGTTTGGTCGAGGCGGACGTGGAAAATAAAGATATGTTAATTAATTCTTGTCGGAATTTTCATATTGTTAAATAAGAATTTTAAAGCGGAGTTGAAAAACCTTGCTATTTTCCGATTGGGATTTCTCTTTTCCACCCAACCAGAGTTAATTACTGAACGGGCTTTATGGACTGTATCGGTTTTCGATGTAATTTCCGTCCCGAACAAAAACTGGATAGTACTAAAACAATGTATGAATTTAATGTAGCCGAACAATGAAAAGTCCGTACATTTCGTCGGACGGGAAACATCGACGATGCCATAATTTCGTCACGAAATTCCTGCTGCTCTCCACCGAGCCACTGCACTTATCCGTCAATTCCAGACAAAGCTCATAAGAGAAATGGAATGATCAGCAATTTAGATCTGGCGGGATTTGTTATTCTGGAGCACTTGCCTCACTTTCCCAAATCCCACCTTCGCGAGAGAATGGAGGGTAGTAGAGCCGAACGCACGTCACAACGAGATATGTTGAACCCGGTATTTGTATTGCATTTGTCTTTAAAATTTGCTGTTTGTGCAGTAGCTCTCCGCTCGTTCTTTTTCATCACGTGCGAGGCTCTCGGATCCTTCCTTGTTAGGATAAACCAAAGTAAACAGACGGGAATCCTCCGCGTCAGGTTAGGGCAGGTTTTTCTGGTGTTTGGCTCCAGCTTATGCTTTTGACAACGAATCTTGATAAGCCTGCCAGGGAATAATGGATTGACGCGTCACGAAATACGTTTCTGCTCGCAAACCTCTTCCGTCCTTCCTCCAAGCTACGCTTCTCTCCTTAAGTGTAATTAACGCGGTAAATGATAGATTACGTGACGTTACGCAATCGGAATTTGATCAGAAACGACGTACAAAAATTGAAATTAGGTACTCCAGTCATCAACGGTAAAATACCGTATTAGTGTGGAATTTTGGGAAACAAGGTCAATTTCTTTGAAAATTGGGATTTATGTTCTTCAAAGTTGAACTTGTGCCGAAGTGTGCTTTTTCCCTAGGGTTGGAAACCACCCCTTCTAAGGGGTAAGAAATTTTTTATTCAAAATAAGCCGGGAAATCGATAGATTGACCAATTCTAGGTAACGTTCTATAGAGTTTTTTTGTAAAGCTGATATTTTTCGAGCTAGTCTCGATTGAAGCTACACATTTTTCATTGAAAAAACGAATGTTTTTTAACAGTTTTTCACAAATATCTCGAAAATCTCTCATTTTATCGCAAAAAAATCAGAACAAAAATGTAGCTAATAAAAAAGCAAAGAGATACGTTTTTGAATGATCTCTATAAACCTAATAAGGGTTGAATTATTGCTCGTACTCCATTCATCAATGTTAAAGTACCGTATTATTGTGTGGAATTTTGTGAAGCAACGTCGATTTTCATGAAAATTTGGACTTAAGCTCTACTTACCCTCTTCTTCAAAGTTCGGCATGAAGTGTGCTTTTTCCCAAAGTGTGGAAACCACCCCTTCTGAGGGGTAAGAAATTTTTTAATCAAAGAAACCCGGAAATCTATAGATTGACCAATTCTAAGTAACTTTTGTTCTATAAATTTTTTTGGAAAGTTGATATTTTTCGAGTTATTCACGATAAAATAAATGTAATGTATCATAGATCATTTCAAATTATGAAATAGCGAAAAAAAATCCCTTGCTTTCCAAGCTAGAAACTTTTTAAAAAATGCATTTTGTAGAGAATTCCAAGCGCTTTAACATTAAATTAGCTAAAAGTTTTTATAATGCGTAGTTTTAAAAAGGGTTGCGTTCAAAAGGCTTGGATGAGCTATAATTAGTACGCGAATGCAAACTTCGAAACGCCATATCTCCTTCATTTTTATGATACAAAGATAAATAAAATAATCAAAATTATCAGTCAGACAAACCCTGCAATTAACATTTGAAACAGTTTTTTATAACTGAAATAGTTTTTGAATTATTTATGAAAAATGCATTTTTTTCCGAAATTACGAAAATGCAATTTACATTTTAAACAATTATTTTTTTCTAAAATAAGCATTCTAAACCGGTTAAACCACATAGACCTTATCAATAATATCTAAATAAAGTTAAAGGCAAGTGGGTTACATTTAATGTGTATCAAGGTGGTCATGATGATAATTTTTAAATTTTTAAGAAAACAAGAAACGTGTTACTTTATTTTTGTTATAAATCAGTTAATTATTATGCATAAGACTCATGTCACTGCACATTTTAAAGGGTATTTTGCGTATTTTAGAAAAGGTCGATTGAGTTGTCCACAAAAATTTTACCATTTTCAAGTTATTGAAGGTTGAATATTTTCAATTTCGCTGTCTACGAAAAATAATCATGATTCAACGAGCAATAACTCAGTCCTTATTGGGTTTATAGAGGTCATTCAAGAACGTATCTCTTTGTTTTTTTATTGGCTACATTTTTGTTCTAATTATTTTGTCCGATAAAATGAAAGATTTTCAAGTTATTGGTGAAAAACTGTTAAAAACATTCTTTTTTCAATGAAAAATGTGTAGTTTCAATCGTGAATAACTCGAAAAATATCAACTTTACAAAAAAATATATAGAAGGAAAGTTACTTAGAATTGGTCCATGTATCGATTTCCCGGCTTATTTTGATTAAAAAATTACTTACCCCTTAGAGGGGGTGATTTCCACCCCTAAGGAAAAAGCAAGTTCAACTTTGAAGAACGTTATAAATACTACCTAAATCCCAATTTTCAAAGAAATCAATATTGTTTCCCAAAATTTCACGCGATAATGGCTGATGACTGGACTAAATGGGAAATTTTTGATATTGCCAGAGGATCATCCGTAAGTCGAACATTACGTTATGCACTGCGTGGATATGAACAATTGCGGAACTATCACTGTCCGATAAGAACTGAATTATAACTTCAATGTAAAATTTGCTCTTCCAACGCGAACGATAGGGCATGGATCCTGCGCCAAACAACGATATCACATTGTATGGATCTGCTAGATTCTATGTTTGTTTTCGATGTTTTTTTTTAGAGTTGCTCTCGTATTTTTTGGAATATTCGTTTTTAAATAAAAATATTTGCATGATAACCTGGTTGGAATATCGTTTTCTGCAATTTCATTTTACACTGGAATCACACTTTAATCGGATAGTTAGTAGCGGAAAGTTGATAGAAAATGACAAATTTGGCCCACCTGCCGAAGGGCGTAGGCGATACCTCCTCAGAAACCTCGTTCCCCAGATGAAGTCGGAATTATTCACTTTGCTGGAACTCCATTTGCATCTAATAACGTATTTACCGGGCCCGGCTTCATTAACCAAATGAAATTATAGCCGTGCGGACCCTCGAGGACTCGCCGCACACGTTTAGACGTCGTCGTCGCCTTTATGAATTTGATTTTTGTCGGCACAGATGGAGAACGAGAGGTGCGAGAGAGCTGCAACTTCCAAATTGGCTTGTATGCAAATCATTCCGGGTTTAGGTACACAGTTAGTTTGTGGTAAAAGTCCGCCGCCAACTTGGCAGATTCGAATTGAATTGATTATCAATTAAGGGTTTGCGGAGGAACGGCATCAGGCTTAACCCTCATGAAATAATCCCTCTTTAATAATCGGGACCAGCTTGTATACTCTAACACTTCCCTCGGCTCCGATGTGCTCTAGTACGCTTTTTCCTAAACTCACGTTTAATTACGAAACAAGTAAATAATCGTATGCCTATTAAGCCACATCATCCACTTCATAAGTCAGCATTTACTATAGGCTCATATTTCATTGCTAATTTATTACGCAAACCACGATTACATACATTTTTGTTACAATTTTTCTGATATTCCGGGGGTATGTTTAATGCTAAAGTTTGAAGGGGTGGGTCTGGGATTGCGCTACTAGTCGCGATCGTCAGCAATAAAATATGCCGTTTGGTTTATGTATATATCTCTTACGGTTCCGGAGATACAGGGGTGGATGATGTGGCTTAAGTCTTAAGTCACATTAGCCGCTTTTTTCGCTAAGGAATGAAGCAATAAAATCGTGGTTTGCGTAGTAAATCAGCAATAAAATATGAGCTTATAGTAAATGCTTTTTACATAAATCGAAAAATATCGATCCTAGGAAGAAACTGATAGGAACCAAAATTGTAGGAAATTTAATTTTAAATTACTTTTGTAATAACTAGTTTTCGTTTAAAATTGAAAATAAACGAGTTATTTAATAAACAAAAGTTCACCCTTAAATTCAAGATGGCGGATGACGCAACGGGTCTGGTACCCCTGCAATCTAAATTTAGACTGCCAGTGACCCCCCCTAAACAATTCCGAAGGAAAATTGCTGTCTAAAAGTTTTGCAAGGTGAATTCCTAATTCGATTGGCTAAGTAAAAATATGCAACAATATGCACAAATTATCCAAATATGCAAAATATATAAAAAAAAACGCAGGAAAATGCAAAAAATATGCATTTTACATAAAATCCGACTATTAGGCATAATAATCGTAGTGTCGCTTATTGGGGTGCTCTCATCATTGCAGTTTATTAAGTAGCAGGGAATCTATATCGAGCTGGTTGATTTATACAATCATTTTTCAAACGCACTTCCAAATGAGATTCGCGTTTCACGTTTTAGCTGATTTACTCGACGCCATGGCGATTAATCGATAATAAACCATTATGGATGTCAAAGGGAATCGAATATCAGGAATAAAACTGATTATGCGCCATGTACGACTGAACCTTAATTTATGAATCGCTTATTAATGTCAACGATCGGCTTTTGACACTAATTATAAGTGACATCCGTATTAGGTATGCCTGCTGATTTCACGGTACAACGGCCAATATGGAATTAATATATCCAACCGTATCAACAACCTTCGTACATAAGAAATCGAAAAGATCTATCTCCGTCAAGACTAAATCATGATTTAATTGTACTCGCGCTAAAGTCGAAAGTCATAAAAAACTTTGTCATATTTTCTTTTCTATACTTTATTTGATTTACAGCGACGTCATCTGGCCGAAACAGTCGACAAAGTTTCACACATGTGGCTTTTTTCAACTTTTCAGTCCCATACGTATCGCTAATGTTGTAATTTATAACGTCTAAACAGTTTACACTAAAAGTGCATTACGTGCGGGAAATTCGATAAGTTATTTTCATTTTCCGTGCCGGACTAGTTCCGAAGGATTCATAATATTACAATACGTAAAACATGTAGGAGAGGAACGACTTGAAATTGTCTTCAAGAGAAAGTTCATAAGTGTCGGTTATCCAGGTTATTTTCCCATATTTTATTATTAAGGCTAATTGTGCAGCCGGAAAATTTGGTGCCGCACTTTAGGCATTAGTTCATTTACAATAATTCTCCCGAAGTACTCGAGGATGAAAGGCGCTAAGAACTCGTCGAAAAGAAAAACACGCGTTTCCCTCGGACTCTCCCTTCAAGATTGAAAATGTCAACTAGAGGAAATTTAACCCCTGGTAATATGCCACGTAAGCTTCTATTTGCGGAATCTTTCCAATTCCGTTGTTTGAAATGTGGGGAGCGAGAACGGAAAAAAGAGAGGAAAAAAAGAGGAAGAAATAGGAGCAAGTGGCAAGCTGATGCCCGCTCAATTGAAATTTACGAATCAACCCCAAGTTTTAACACTGCGATACGGCCGAACACCATCTTGATCTTATTTAGAAAAGGTCAGTTTATTTGCGGCCTGCGAGCGGAATATAGAATTGGAGATCTTGGGAGGATCGTTCGGGGAGGCAGTGACGACTCGTTGACACCCACAAGAAAAAATAAGGTTTCTGAGGAGATAGGAAGGGTTACTTTTTCGTAAAGTGACCTATTATTTAACTGTCGTCAGAGCTTTGGTATGTTTTTAAAATTTGAGTATGCAAATCTAGATTACCAAATATTGAATTAAACCCCAAAAAACAAAAACACTATTTATTAATTAGTCTTCATAATATAAGCGTGGAAAACTGATTATGTACAAACATAACTTCCACTTTTCGAGAAGTGCTGGAATACGAAACCTTTCCTAAAATAAAGATTACTTTTATAGCCGTTTTACGACTGTCATATACATAAAGTATAACACATAAATTTCCCTAGTACGAGAAAAGTGTTGACATTTATTGGAGCTCTTATATCAACGATACATATTTAATTTTACATTCTGGGGACTATCTCCACTATACACACCTGATCTTCTCGAATCGTTTTAGTAAAGTGTATATTTGATTGTTTCGGAAAATGCGAAAAGGTGGATCATGGACTGATTAATTTCCTTTGCGTTTCCTTTAGCTGGCATATCGTACCATCGTTCGCGTGACATACCTAATACGCGTCCTCTCTCTAATTGTAATTTGTCTCAGGCTATTTTTATTACTGTTTCCTTATTCCTTATTTATTGCAACGGAAGTTGCAACACTCTGACCAAAGTTAGATCGTGTAGGAAAACTAACGATATTACAGGAAATCTGGGAAAAGTCAGGGAATTCTAAATTTAGTCAGGGAAACCTGGGAAAGTCAAGGATTTTGGAAAATTTCTCAGGAATTTTGGGGCTATTGGGAAAAAAGTGCTAGACCTTAACTCACACGCAAGATTGAATCTCAAAAATGAAAAGAAGGCAAACCAAATGAGATCTGATAAGCTAAGGCAGTTTAATTGAAAAATTTATAAGGCATAATACAGTAAAAATAATCTAAATATTTTGTACTACGAGGTAACATTGATAATTTAAAATATTATTTATGAATCACAATAAATATTAAGAAACTTTATTTCTCCCGTTTTCACAAGTTTAGGATCCTTCCATTACTTTCCTAAGGAAAGACTTCCAGGAAGTACATGTGAAAGACCGCTGATTACAAAAATAAGATTTGGAAAATTTTAAAATTTGGCGGGAAAAGTCTGGGAAAATTTAGGGAATTACGAAAAGAAAATTTTGTGGTCACCCTACGTTGACGTTACAATTTTGAGTTAACTCATAGACTTATAATATTTTATGTTTTACCATAGCAAATTTGAAACTCTCCCGCTACCCTTAATCATCCCCAAACCAATTAGTCCAGTCATCAGCCATTTTCACGTAGAATTTTGGGAAACAATGTCGATTTCTTTAAAAATGAGAATTTATGTAGTATTTACAACGTTCTTCAAAGTTGAACTTGTGCCGAAGTGTGTTTTTTCCCTAGGGGTGGAAACCACCCCTTCTAAGGGGTAAGAAATTTTTTAATCAAAATAAGCCGGGAAATTGATATAATGACCAATTCTAAGTAACTTTTGTTCTATAAAGTTTTTTTGTAAAGTTCATATTTTTCGAGTTATGCACGATTGAAACTACACATTTTTCATTGAAAAACGAATGTTTTTCAACAGTTTTTCACCAATAACTTGAAAATCTTTCACTTTATCGGAAAAAATAATCAGAACAAAAATGTAGCTAATTAAAAAAACAAGGAGATATGTTTTTGAATGACCTCTATAAACTCAATAAGGACTGAGTTATTGCGCGTTGAAACATTGTTATTTTTCGAGAACTGCGAAATTGAAAATATTGAACCTTCAATAACTTGAAAATGATAAAATTTTTGGGGATTACTCAATCGACCTTTTCTAAAGTACATTAAGTACCCTTTAAAATGAGCACTGACATAAGTTTTATGCATAAGGGTTGACTGATTTATAGCAAAAAGAAAGTAACACCTTTCATGTTTCTTTAAAAATTTAAAAATTACACCCTCGTCATTACCACCATAATAAAAATTAAATGTAACCGCTTACCTTTAACTTTAATTAGGTATTATTGATAAGATTTATGTGGTTTACCCGGTTTAGAATGCTTATTTTAGAAAAAATAATTGTTTAAAATGAAAATTGCATTTTCGTGATTTCAGGAAAAAAATGTATTTTTCTTACATAATTCAAAAACTATTGCAGATATAAAAAACTGTTTTAAATGTTAATTGCAGGGTTTGTCTCACTGATAATTCCGATTTTTTTATTTATCTTTGTATCCTAAAAATAAAGGAGATATGGCGTTTCTAAGTTTGCAATCGCGTACTAATTATAGCTCATCCAAGCCCTTTGCACGCAACCCTTTTCAAAACTACGCATTGTAAAAACTTTTAACTAATTTGATGTTAAAGCGCTTAGAATTCCCTACAAAATGCATTTTTTAAAAAGTTTCTAGCTTGGAAAGCAAGGGAATTTTTTTTCGCTATTCCATAATTTGAAATGGTCTGTGATACATTACATTTATTTTTATCGTGAATAACTCCACAAATATCAACTTTCCAAAAAAACTTTATAGAAAAAAAGTTACTTAGAATTGGTCAATCTATAGATTTCCGGGTTTGTTTTGAATAAAAATTTCTAATCCCTTAGAGGTTTCCACCCCTAGGAAAAAAAGCATACTTCGGCACATACCAAACTTTGAAGTAGAGGGTAAGTAGAGCTAAGTTCAAGTTTTCATGAAAATCGACGTTGTTTCCCAAAATTCCACACAATAATACAGTATTTTACCATTGATGAATGGAGTACGAGCAATAACTTAACCCTTATTAGGTTTATGGAGATCATTCAAAAACGTATCTCTTTGTTTTTTTATTAGCTACATTTTTGTTCTGATTATTTTTACCGATAAAATGAGAGATTTTCAAGGTATTGGTGAAAAAAAAGTTAAAAACATTCGTTTTTTCAATGAAAAATGTGTAGCTTCAATCTTGAATAGCTCGAAAAATATCAACTTTACAAAGAAAAGCTTTATAGCTCACCCCTAGGGAAAAGCACACTTCGGCACAAGTTCAACTTTGAAGAACGTTATAAATACTACCTAAATCCCAATTTTCAAAGAAAATTCCACAGTAATACCGTATTTTACCGATGATGACTGGAGTAGTTGATTTGGGGTGTTTTCTGGCGCGAAAACAAAAAAAATGGCCCTGAGTACTCGTCAGGTAAATAAAAACTTTCCTTTTAAGCAGTCGGAGTAGTCAAGATACGTTGGAGAACATCAAGATGTATAGCAAAGAAGTAAGCAGGTCAATAAAAAGTTTTAATCAAGGTATCCTTGACTGCTCCCCCTCCCTCTTCCGGATTCCGCCATGGAAAATTCCGGAAGCGTTAAGTACAGAAAGAGAGAGGGAGAGACTGAGAGGGAGAGAGAGAGGAGAAGAGAGGCGGTTGCGTAAAATAAAGAAACGCGGTGCAGGTGTAATGAATCGAGAGTGCTCCGCTGCTCTCCCAAGTATCGATACTTAGAAGGAAGAGGGGTTGTCAGAAACAAGGATTCTCGATTAGACGGGTCCCCTCGTCCGCCTCCCTCGGCTCATCCCGAACGCCCACATTTGTATTCCCGGAGAACTCTTACACCGGGAGCCCATAAACATGAGCCCAGTTAAAAATTCAGGCACACTTGTAAGACTCCCAAGTTTTAAGAGAATACTTCGCCTAATTTTCGAGTCGAGCTCGGAAATAAGTTATGATCGGTCCGTAATAATTTACGAGACGTCGGGTTTCCCCCCTAAGTTTCCACTGAGTCATTGATTTTAAATGATTTATTCACGGACCTCATATTAATAAATGTTTCATTTGCTTCTCATTGATTAAAAATAGGTCGGGAGAGGAATGGATTCCTTTCATGGGGGAACGAGGCTTCGTGGCGACTTAAATGGTTTGTCAATAACGTTAAGGGAATACTGGATGACAACATAACGACGTTTACATTTTCAATTATACTTGTGTGCATACAAAAAGACAGCATTAAAGGGCGACATGACACGAAAAGCGTAGTACAACAGTTACGATATGATGTTAATAACAAATTTAGCAGAAATGAGGATTATAATGCAGCAAGCAATAATCCCAGAAGAGTTGTTCATAACGTTTTGTTGTTGTTGTCTCCAATATGAACTTACGAACTGTTTAATTTTGAAATTTAACTACGTCGTAAGAGAGTTAAAGTTATTTGCACTTAGATAACTCTGTATAGATAAGTACTTCCCTAGGTATGAAGGAAAAACAGTTATAGCTGTAATAATTTTGTCTTTCTCAGTAGCCCTCTCTGATACTTGTTTCAAAATTCTAAAGTGGCATTCCTTAGTACAGAACTTCTCGATTTACACAACAATGTATCAACAAAGCAAGTCCAGGCCGTCAAAACTCCCAACCAAAAAAATTTCAAATTTCATTACTCTCAACGTGTAAAGCACGTCGCTGTTCACACCGCAAACTCACACCCGTGTTAACTAAAACCGGTACTCAATTTTCGAGGGTGTGTCGTTTCTTTCGGTCATCGACGATTAATCACGCCGAAAATTATATTTTAAATCTATGTAAACTGATTAATTAATTACACGAGGGGCATAATTTGTCACCGTACTTGCGTCGATGCCACCGTGACCCGAAAAGTAATTACTTTTGGAGGATGTGTCCCGACACCTTGAAGAATAATCAGGCTGCGTTGTCAGTTTGCGACCATGGCATATAATGCATCGGGTTGATTAAAAATGCATGAGTATCAAGCAAGGCAGAGTAAAAAATGTCTTAAAGGGAGTACAATAGGGTTTGGCAGTATTGTTATGGGACGTAATTGAAACGAGGGGATTTACGGGAAGAAAAGACGTCTAAATGAAAATGTCTGGAAGATATCCAGAAATTCGGTACCATTCACAATGTAACTGGAAAAATTAGGATAAACATATACCCCGAAGGATGTGAATGTACACACCCGAAGGTGTGTGTAAAGTTGCATAAATTCTAGTAAAATTACTTGAAGAGCCCATAATAATTGTTAACTACTTGCACACTTTTCTGGCATTTTATTTGAAAAGACCCCCGGCATCATAATCAGATCGTTTTTGGTAAACGAGCTAAATTACGAGTTATAGTACTTCATTTAATAATTTCTATGTTAATAGAGCTGAGATGAATAATAATAACAGTACTATTGGAAGAAAAAGGTTAGTGCTTTCAGCAGCTAGCTGAATAATAATTGGTAATTCAAGCACTGCTCGATGCGATTTGAAAGAATTCGGATGATCTCAAAACAAATTACAACCAAAATTTTTTAGAAGATCTGGTTAGTTTCTAGACAGATTTGTCAAATGTAGGTATAATTATATGACAACAGGGAGACATGACATAAAACTCTTTTTAAACAGCAGGTTTTGAAGGTTGTAAAAAGATTATTAGCATCACTTCAGGAAGAAATATGACACTAGTTAAGGACTATGAATTTTGAAAAGTATTTAAAAGTTTTCAGAAAGGTCCTTTAAGCCTAATGATTTTCAAGTAACCTCAGAAAAAATGTTAACAAAAATGGTTCCAAGAATATTTTATGAATTTTTGAAAATTCTCAAAAATAGAATTTTAAAAAGACTTGTGAAGATGAATTTTGTTTCAATGCATATTCCACGAATTTTTCAAATTACCCAGAAGTTTCCAGGTAACACACCTTGCAAATCTGGTGATTTTTGTATGAAACGAGAAGCAAGGTCTATTTTTTTTAAAACAGCCTCAAAGATTTTAATTAAGTTTTCAATAAACGCCCCACGAAAATTTTGTATATTTAGAGCACACTACATCGTTTCAGAAATAATTGTAGCAACTGGAATTTGATTTTAAGCAGATCATATAAATTTAAAAATAATTCAAACCTTTCCATGAAACCGTTGTAAGTATAGTGGGTTCTGTATGAACTTCGAAGAGAATATGACATCCAAATTGTAGCTATTCAGATTTTTTTATATTTAAATACTTTCAAAAAGTGTGCTTGACAGGTTTTACAGGTCTGCAAGATCCCCAATCATAAATTGTGGAAAGTATCCAGAAGTTTCGGGAAGATGTTACAAGTAATGAATTCTATATATCTCCAGCCAGACTGTCTCTAATCACATTACATGAAGTTCAAAAATGCTCCACGAAAATTTTGCAGATCTAAACATTCCGGAATTCAATGCATAACTCTAATAGTCCAGTAAATGAAAGTCGATAAACTCCCAAACCTGGGATAAATTCTGCAAAAAGATGAAACTGGGAGCAAAGTCTCAACTGGGTCTTTCGAAATACGGAAAGGTGTAGATTCTCCGGGTTCCGGAACATGGTAAAAAATGGTCCTCAAGTTCCAAAAATCCGTTTTCAGCCAATATCTCCGAGAATATGGCATTTAGAGAATTTTTGTTTAGACACAAAAGGAAGACCAGTTGATTAGCAACAAAAATTAGCTACTGAAAACCGATTTTTGGAACTTGAGGACCATTTTTACCATGTTCCGTAACCCGGAGAATCTACAACTTTCCGTATTTCGAAAGACCCAGTCGAGACCTACAATTGCCCCCGGTTTCATCCCTTTGCAGGATTTAACCTAGGTTTTTTCCTTCATTTACTGGACTATAACAGTTTTGGTGTTATTTAATTTTCTATTAGTATATCAAATCGTAGGTCTCTCATTATGACCGCTTTTAGAACACTCCACATATCGTAAATTTTTGTTCATTCATTAACGTCGTGGTGATTCACACTTCATTCCTTTAACTTCCCATTGGCACTAAGGGATGAATCATTAAAAATGGATCATGGATATGGATAAAAGTTTTATTCATTGATATTTTGTTTGATGCACATAACTCTACATAGGAAATTTATTATTCCATATAAACCCTTTGTCGTCTCCACAGTTTACAACACATTTTATTATTTTCCCCATTCCGATTTTAATAATATTTGACAAGTACGATAATAAAGTTTGACCCGCCACCTATTTCATAAGCGCGCTTTCGAGGCATTATCCTCTGGATTAGAGCCCTTCCCTTCTCCGCCATTTGACATCTGTCGTTCAAAGGATTCACCCTACATTTCGACCCGAATTATATAGTTTTTTTTTGTGACCCCTCGTAAAATTTTTAAGAAAATGCAAAGAGACGCGCATCCTACGTTTCCCGGTCACCGTGCGAACTATCGTAAAAGGGCCCTTCGTGGGCTTCCTCCTTTCCGAGGGAATGAAAGATTTAGGAGCGGCGAATGAGTAAGTTACACGCAGCGTTTGATATTGACATTCGTGTGTCTTTTTTCGGGCGTAATGGTACCTTTGTTTGTATGTCTGAGTAATATTAAGGGGAAGAGGAGCAATATATATCGGGGTTATTATTTCCGTGAGACTCATAAATATGTAAAAATGTGACATCTGTCATTTGTTTTGCCGGCCTTTCACCTAACGAGGCACACTCACCCCGTCATCAATTCCGGCGTAAATAATGTATCAAAGTCGAATTCGACCCCTAAGCATATCCGACCACTTGGCCTTTAATTATTCTTTGTGATACATTTCGGGCAACCCTCGTCGTCAACGGTGTTTTAACAACCTGTTATTTTTTATGTTTGTTGCTTGTTGAAGTTATTGGATTTAAGTTGCTTTTATTCGGAGGGGAAGGGTGCATGCGTTGTGCCCTTTCCCCTCTCTTCGAGTCGCTGGAACACCGCCAGGATGTATGTTTCTCTTCAACTAAGTTTGTTTTGCGATGTTAAAAAGTTATACCGAAGTTGCCTGTTTAAATTTCGATCGTATTTATGAATAATGGGGGAGAGGAGGGATGAACGGGGGAGGTGGGGGTGAAATCTAGTGGGAAATTGCCTAACGTTACTATCTAATTAATTAGCGGAATGAACCCATAGTTCACTTCTTGCTTGCTTCGATTGGAGGTCGTCTCGGATTTTCGACGCGCCCCCCTGCACTTCTCCTCGGGCTTGTAAGTTACCTGATGATTTATTAATCCGAACGAGGGTATCCAGGCACTTCGTCGAGGAGTATGAATGGCAAATTGAGGAAATATCGTAATAGCAACGAGAACAGGATTCAAAGCCGCATCTCCCAGTGTTATTCTTTTTGAAATGTTTCGATTGCCAACGGTGACATTCCTGTTATCCAATTTAATGATGTAGCTGTGGAAAAAGTCGTATAACAAGCACCTATCGCCTCGTAGTAGCGGTGACTCGTCCAATTCCGAATAAAAATTAATTACACGCATCCGAACTCGATGAGAGAGTCGATACAGATGAAGATCACCCCGTGTACGCATAAAAATTTGCATTTTCGTGCTCGCCTCGTCTTCCATCGCCCTCCCGATCTCATTATTTTCCATTCCGAAGTATTTACCGATCCCTTTGATGTCCTAGCATTAAAACAGTTTCAAAGCACATCCCTCGGCACATGAAAGGAAAAATGATTCGACTGACTGATACAAACATTTTCGTACGCTAATAAAATTTTAAATGGAGGCGCTCGCTCCCTTACGCCCTACCATCTCGTCGATTAAATCCCTCACACTTCTCCCCGTGAAATTTAAATCAACAGATTGACTCGCGACCGGAGCTCAAAGTGTGCCGTTACCTATCGATATTGCCGATAAAACCGGAATCAAGGAATGTAACGGGAATTTTATTATTGGGGACATATTGGTGGTGACTTGTGAATTTGAGCAAGTGTATAACAGTTTTGTGGAGTGTGTGAAATAAGCTTAACCAAATTTAATGTTGTAATAATGCCTGAATCGATTCAGGATTTTTTAAAGTCGCAAAACCTAACTGGAAATTTTTTTGGGATTCTCTATGAAATCTGCTTAATGAGTATTCGGGTGTAATGTCCATATCCATAGGACCCCGTACCTGATTGAAAATTCTTCCGGAAACTTTTCAGCACTTCTTGAAATCTATAGAATCTGTTTAGCATAGAGACAGTTTGTATGTCATATCGCCTCTGGGGCCATGCAGGATTTACACTACCTGCAACATCTTCCAAGGATATTGTTGGCGGTTTTCCAAATCTATTAGATATACTTAATACCAGTATAAATTCCCTTTTGGGGCCACACAAGTTCCGAAAATATCAAATTTCCTAAAATAAGTTCAATAGCCTACTCATTTGGTGGGTAACACTAAAGTCAGTCAATATTAAACATATATATATATATATATACATATATATATATATATATATATATATATATATATATATATGGTACGTTCCACGCCGAATTTAGATTTTTTTTTTAGATTTGGCCCAAAATCAACTTAAACGTTCCTTTTGGGCCCCCGAAACTCCCCTTAAATTTTTAGGGCCACAAGTGGAATAGAACTCAAGTTATGGATAATTGAAAATTGAAATTTTCAGGTCCGGCTCCAAAACAAAAAATTTTCAACCATCCATAACTTGTAAAAATACCCATTTTTGTGAAAAAAGTTTCAAACAAAAGTTGTTTGCAATGCTTTAAACTTTCGGAAACTGCTAAAAAAAAGTTCATCCGACATGGTTCACTATTGACGAGTCTTGGCGCCATTAGTCGTCAGGCCGCCAAAAAAAAAACATTATCAGCTTTCCTGACCAAAAAAATCAGGAGCGTAGCTGGATTCGATACAAAACTTTTCAGCCCAAACAAAAGTTAGCCAGACCTAAGGGCTTCGAGAAAAAAAATGGTTTTCAGGTTCAGCTTCAAAACCAAAAATTTTCAACCATCCATAATTTGTAAAAATACCCATTTTTATGAAAAAAGTTTTAAACAAAAGTTGTTTGCAATGCTTTAAACTATTGGAAACTGCTAAAAAAGAGTTCATCCGACATGGTTCACTATTGACGAGTCTTGGCACCATTAGTCGTCAGGCCGCCAAAAAAAAAACATTATCAGCTTTCCTGACCAAAAAAATCAGGAGCGTAGCTGGATTCGATACAAAACTTTTGAGCCCAAACAGAAGTTAGCCAGACCAAAGAGCTCCGAGAAAAAAAATGGTAAAATCCGGCAAAAATCCCTTGATATCAACAAAATTCCATTGAGCCCCCAGAAATCCACTGTTTGCCAGTTAATCTTAAACCATGAGCGACATTTTTTCTAGAAGTTGACTGGGGATAAACATCACTAAGGTTGGCATGCTATTTTCATATAAATAGAGCACTTTCCAAGTCCCCGGCGGCGGCTCAAAAACTCAAAATTTTTCAAAATACTTGAATTTTGATCCCAGATGACTTCGCTTGACGCACATTTTTTATCCAAGAAGCGACTCTCACCCAAATTGTTGCTCTTGTTGATGTTTTTGAAGGTCCACAACGGTTGACGACAACGCTGAAGCAACCTTCACAAGAATTGTTCTGGAAATTTGAATTTTCAACACAAATTTTCAAATTTGGGACCAGCCCTTAGGTCTGGCGAACTTCTGTGTGGGCTCAAACGTTTTGTATCGGATCCACCTACGTTCCTGATTTTGGTCAGGAAAGCTGATAATGTTTTTTTTTTGGCGGCCTGACGAATAATGGCGCCCAGACCCGTCAACAGTGAACCGTGCTGGATGAACTTTTTTTTAGCAGTTTCCAAAAGTATAAAGCATTACAAACAACTTTTGTTTAAAACTTTTTTCATAAAAATGGGTATTTTTACAAATTATGGATGGTTGAAAATTTTTGGTTTTCAAGCTGAACCTGAAAACCATTTTTTTTTCTCTAAGCCCTTAGGTCTGGCTAACTTTTGTTTGGGCTGAAAAGTTTTATATCGAATCCAGCTACGCTCCTGATTTTTTTGGTCAGGAAAGCTGATAATGTTTTTTTTTGGCGGCCTGACGAGTAATGGCGCCAAGACTCGTCAATAGTGAACCATGTCGGATGAACTTTTTTTAGCAGTTTCCGAAAGTTTAAAGCATTGCAAACAACTTTTGTCTAAAACTTTTTTCATAAAAATGGGTATTTTTACAAGTTATGGATGGTTGAAAATTTTTGGTTTTGGAGCCGAACCTGAAAATTTCAACTTTCAATTGTCCATAACTTGAGTTCAATTCTACTTGGGGCCCTAAAAATTTAGGGAGAGTTTCAGGGACCCAAAAGGACCGTTTTAGTTGATTTTGGGCCAAATCTAAAAAAAAAATCTAAATTCGGCGTGGAACGTACCATATATATATATATATATATATATATATATATATATATATATATATATATATATATATATATAGTCTTGTAAGCGATCTTTTTAAAGAGAATTTCATAAGCTCTCTTTTTTATGAAGCAATGCCTATACCTAAATTCACTAAGAAAAAAGCTGTAGTCAAAAATTTAAAAAAACAAATTTTGAAATTTTTAAATTTTTTTAACTTTGTTTTTTGAATTTATTTCATTAAAAAAATTATTATTTTGACGTAAAAAATATCATTTTCATAGGAAATTCAATTCTCTACAAGTAATCTTACGACACATATCTTCGAAAAATGCATACTTTTTGCGCTATAGCTTAAAAATCGAAAACTGGACAAACCTACCCCGTTCTCAAAAACGCAGGGCTAAATTTAGTAGCACTTTTGAATTTTATTTCTTTAAAGGTCAATTGACCGTATGAAAAAATAAAATACCTTGCGCGGGTTAGTTTCTTTTACCCCTGTTATTTTCGACATAGTCAATAGCCTATAAGTAAGTAATCAGTAACACTAAGTAGGTGTTATTCATTCCCGAATTATTAACCAATTTTATTTGTTATAAAATTTCGAAAAAAAAATTGTGATATTTCCAACGCGTGAATAGCGAGCCCAATCACGTGAAATTCGCTTTAGTAGTAAGAAAGTCACGCTGCAAAGAAAGACTCCGTGTGTAAAAAAAATAGTTTGCTCACATGTATTCCACCCCTGGAATATTTCGGGCGTAAACCGTAAGATATACTGCAGCTTATCATGCAAGGCGAATCGAAAGGTAAGAGGAGAGTTAGTAAATGTCAGATGTGATGATTAAAAACGTCGAGTCGGCGGGCTGATGGAACAGAGTTAAACGTCCCAATAAAACTGTGCCACTGTCATAAAACGGAAAGTTTAATGTCAACTGCCGAGTTACAAGGGCGGATTTTTTCCCTGGTCGTGTATCGCGGCAGGATAAACACCGGACGTCCTTCCTGATTTTATGCATTAAAAAACCCTGAAACACTTAGCTCCCACCGAAACATTCAATTTAACCCCTGAATCAACTTCATTCTTCTCGAGGATTGCTCAAGAATTTTTTACAGGCCTACGCTCCGACAATAAAACACGCCCGAGCGAACGTCCGATGGAGGAATTTGGGCCGTGCCAAAACAAAAACTAGATTCTTGTTTGTGTTCTACGACTTGCATCTCAAATTAATCCGCCGAAGGGTCGGGATATGTTGTTAGGGCGGAGGGACAATTAACATTAAGCTAACAGAGTTGAAAGGTTTGCATGTCATATTAACTACTTAAAAGCGTAGATACGCGTGATGTGTTAACCGCAGGCTTTGCGATACAAATTGACCCAGTAATTAATAGAGAGGGTGAAGTTAAGTTCAGAAAATAGCGTCGTCGTTATTATATCAAACATAAAGAAAAAATGGGTAAATGTACCATCATACAATCGCCAGCAACAACTTAGTTCAGTCTTCGCCGACTGGGCTATATATAACATGGGAAATCACGAGGAAATAACAATGAATTTCAATTTGATTGGTTCGATGATGTTGAACAAAATTTCACAACGTCTATCCTCCTCCCTTTTCCGTTACTTAATTATTTCCACGTCGGACGTCTTCATCTAATCTCCTTTGTTTAACGGCGTTTAACTGTCGAACCATCAATCGAGTATTAAAACTCGCATACCTTACCTCGCACGAGATCAATAAAATTCCATTACCGAATTACCCAACGTTTCGCAATACTTAGTTATCTGGATTTTCCCGATCCCAGTCTGGCGGAGGATAACGTTTCGGGTAAATTATTTCGATTGTTGATGCGTGTTTGCGACGGGGATTTTAGCGATGGATCAAAATTATTGTTCCACATTCGGCTTGAGATATGTTTACTTTCCTACCGTTTGTCCCATTTACGTCAGATCCTTGGTGATATATTAAAACGCATGGCTCCGCTTTATCAGGTAATGAATTTGGATATTCATTTGGAATTGGGTTCTGGCGACAATACGAGAAACGTTCCGATAGCGCAGAGTACACATGGTATGCCCCGCTATATACAGGGTCGGAATAAGAGGATCGGATAATGAGGGAAACGGATGAAAGGGGAATGGGATTGTATGTTGCTTTTGTGCAATATCGTTTTCTTCCAAATCTGGAACGTATAACTTTGGGTAGTTCATATGTATTTCGATGTGTGTTAAAATTTGAAACTAGACTGATAGTCCAGGACCCATCTGTTTAACAATATATAAAAAGTGAAAAAAACGCGTGTTTTTCCGACTTGTTCTTGTTCTAAGTTTTTAAGTATTGAATTTAGAAGAAAGTTAAACAGAGAAAAAAGTTGCAGAATCACTTTTCACATAATATGGCATAGGTTAGAAATTGAAAAAGGTATTAGCGGTTTTGCAAAATAGCAATAAAAAAGAATAAGCCCAAAATAGTGTTTTTTTTTATTTATTATTTTAGACACTTTACAATGTAGTTAGGACTTCCATATCACAGATGGAAAATCTTGAGGTCATAATAAAAGAATCCCGTAAATTTTGTTTCGATCGGTTTATTAGATTTAGCACAATAATTTTGCAATCCAGAAAAATCGAAAAATATTAAAAATTTTCAAAACTGCTTAAAAATTTTTTGCACTATTCGATTTTAACAAAACTATCTGAGCACATATAAGTGGAAACAAGCTTTCATATGTTTTTTTCAGAATTAAAAAATATTTATTAGAACGGTTGCAGTCATTGTTTAAAGTTGTTGTCGTTTTTTTTTTGCTCATTAACAAATAGATTATCTCGGCGAATTTTTTGTTAAATGAAATTCTGAAAACAGCTAGTAAGCACTAGGAAAAACGCTTCTTTTTATATATAAAAAGTTACTATTTTGTTCATTAGCTTCTGAGATATAACTCCTCAAAGTTGATTAATGTTTAATAAAATGGTTAAGAACGGTTAGTAAAATTACTATCTTTTCTCATATCTTAAGAAATAACTAAAGACGAAGAAAAAGTTCTCGGGGTACAAAGCGATGCTAGATGACGAAGGTTCTCAAATTCCCCAATAAAACAATCAACTAATGTGGATGATGTTTAATCCAACAGCTATACAACCGACGTTTCGTCTACGATCGTAGACATACTCATGGTTATTTCCAGACTGAAGTCCTTGTGTAGGTCACGTTGGTGTTGGGTGTTTGGGGTTTGAGAGTGTTTCTATAAATTGTTATAATGGCCTCTCAACTTCTCCTTACACCGTGAGGACCCACCTTGTCGGTTCACCTGCAACACAGAATAGAGTATAATACAAGTGTATTTTCACGTAATGATCATACTTACTTTCGACCTCGATTGGACCTACATAGAAATTTCAATTCACCTTTCACCTTAATTTGACTCATCAGCTCACTGGAAATAACCATGAGTATGTCTACGATCGTAGACGAAACGTCGGTTGTATAGCTGTTGGATTAAACATCATCCACATTAGTTGATTGCTTTATTGGGGAATTTGAGAACCTTCGTCATCTAGCATCTTAAGAAATAACTGTTTCTCACAGTAACCAGTATAATATTTTTGTTGAAATTCACATTAAAAAGATTGAAATTTACATTAAAAAAAATTTCTCGCTTTGAATTTTGACTTATTTATAAATTTGAGACCAAATTTAAACAATGACTCACCGTTTTAATAAATATTTTTAATTCTGAAAAAAGCACATGAAAGCTCGTTTTCTCTTATATTTGCTCAGCCAGTTTTGTTGACATCGAATAGTGGGAAAAATTTTAAACAATTTTGAAAATTTTCAATATTTTTCGATTTTTCTGGATTGCAAAATTATTGTGCAAAATTTAATAAACCGATCGAAACGAAATTTATGGAATTCTTTTATTATGACTTCAAGATCTCTCACCTGTAATATGGAAGTCCTAACTACATTCTAAAGTGTCTAAATTAATAAATTTAAAAAAATACTTTTTTTGGTCCGATTCTGTTTTTATTGCTATTTTGCAAAACCGCTAATAAATTTTTCAAATTCTAACCACTGCCATATTATGTAAAAAGCGATTCTGCAACTTTTTCCTCTCTTCAACGTTCTTCTAAATTCAATACTTAAAAAGTTATAAGCAAAACAAGTCTTAAAAACACAATTTACGAAACGAAATTTACTCGATTCTCTTATTATAATTTTAAGATTTTCTACCTGTGATATGGAAGTACTAATTACATTTTAAAGTGCCTAAAATAATAAATTTAAAAAAAACACTTTTTGGCCTATTTTACACCATTTTTCCTCTTAATTACCCCTTCGACATAAATGACGCAAAATTTTGTGCTGGAATAAAATGCGCAATATTTTACTCTAATCTGCAACAAAACAAACGAAAATATTGCTCGACGTCCATCATTTCATCAACCTCGTTATACGACGTTCTCGAATTATTATTTTCGAACCAGTCGGAAAATGATGCATCCGTACAGGCGTAACAAACCACTCTGTTGCTCCGCTTTTTTTGTGTCGGCTCAACAATGAGCGCACAACTAGGACGTGTTAAAAAAAATCGTTAACAATGTGGCGCGTTGTGTTATTTGCACAGTCCCGTTATTCAACACGTAATGGAATTAACTTTTAATCTTTGCAAAAGTTTGGATGAATGTGGTTCGGCGATGCCGTCTCAGTTTCTCATGTGGAACGTAACGAGAAACAACGATAAGGCGTCATAGAAATCGCAAGGGATTAATCTCGAGGAGAGCCTCTCACTACAACCGTACAAGTCGCTCCATTTTCGATTTCTCCACAAGATATTTCTCAAAATGCGAATTTCTTAAATCTCCCAATTGCGATTGCAGACATGAGTCTACGAACAGCCGTAATAATTGTATGTATCGACTGAACGAAACACTTGTAGTTTCTCTACAAATTTCCCGATTCTCTCGCAGACGCAATGTCTGTAGACAACATTGGTACGGACATTTCCGTAAGCGTTGTTAATTCCCTTGGCATTAGCTTCTTTTTCCTAGAGCCAACCGACGTAATAATAATTATTCATTTCGGCAACTCATAAGCACCATCATTATTGCTAAAAGCACCTAAACGAGAAGCATCCTCGAGGCTAATAGCTAATAGTCCGGTGCTATTTGTGGAAATTGCTCTTTCTACTTTGCCTCATCTCGATATCAACAGAAAGAAAGTGACACTCTGCTGCCAAGTGATTCGAGTTATGCAAGTCTGCTAACGTCGAAAAAGTTAATTCATCCCAATATTTCAGCAAAGTCGTACGGCAACTTTCCACGGTCGTTGAAATGGTGTACGAAATAGACTTGCTTTCACCATATCCGCATATATTTGTATTAGGTAATTCGATCAACTCGGATTTAATGCGTTTGAGTTGTTATTGAGTTTTTGAAAATAGTCTTTGTTTTGTTTTTCAAAAATAACTTCAATATAATTTGATTCTTGATGATTATGGAATTGCTGAGATGAGATACATCTTCTTGAAATACTTGCTACAAAATCATATTGAACGATTATTTTAATCTTGATTGTATTGAAGCTAATTTTCTAATTGTGGTAGTAGAATTTTAAATTCTTAAGAAATGCGTCAATTGTAAATTTTCACACATTACCTTCTTGGTCATAATTGAAGGAATTTTAATCATACAACTAGAGCTACCTCAAACGAAAATTTGATATCGTTTGTATACATAACTCTTATTTATAGGTTAATGAAAATTAAATAAGTTTTTGACATCCCAAAAGGGTAAAGTAATAAATACTATTCTGTAGTGAAGAATATATTAATTCACATTACATTTTTACTAATTTTTTTATAATAAATAGTAATTTAATAAACTTATTATTTTTTCAGAGAGGACAATGCTAATAAATCTATTGATTACACTAAAAAAATATATAAACAAGAAAAGTTCTTCTTTGAGGAAAGGAATATAATGAAAAAACCATTTTACGGAAAATGTTATCTGCGGCAAGATGGTCAATAATTCATTATTTAATTTTTCATTCCCATTCGTACATATGGAAATTTGTCTCATTATTAGGATTATGTTTAATAATTGAAATCGTTATTGGAATCTTTTTACTATATACTATTGTCCCAATATGGCCTGAATTAATGAAACTCTCACTTTGGTTCGACGGAAAATTAATTGCTGGAAAAATGAATACACTATATCGTTACTAACTCTTTTAATGTTAAGAAATCTTGCATTATAACTTTTGGTAACCATATTGACTTTCCTGTAAATAATGAAAACCTAGTCAAAGTAACCAATGTTAAATATTTAGGTATAATAGACCTACATTTAAGATAATTAGTAAAGCTAATAGGCTAAGGTATACCATCTATGTACTTGCTAAGTTAAAAAAAACTTTTATCGCTAAATAATTTAATGACAGTAATGTATGACATGTATTATAGTTTAGCAACATATGAGATAGTAGCATGGGGATCAGCCAATAAAGCACATATAAATATGTTACTGTTTTTACATGATGAAATTATTAAAATAGTGACAAATAACAATGCATCTAGTCTGCCACTACCAATTAGAAAGCAATATATTTTCAGATCTGTTATGTGCCACTATGAATCTCTGAAACAAAGATATATAGAACATTTAAAAAAAAAAACGAGAAATAATAATATTGGTTTACATAATGTATTCAAAGAAATTGGTAGAAAATCTCATATTTATACAGCTACTTATTATTATAATAAATTAAATAACGACTTTAAATTATTGCATTCCAAAAAATTTAAACCTGTATTGAAAAAAGCTATATATTCTCTAAGTATTTCGGAAGAACAATTACTTACTGAATGACTTAATAAAATATGACCAAAACAAAAATAAAGAAGATAATATAAAAAATGAATGTGTGAAAAAATAATTTGCATTGAGTGTGAAAAAAAGGCACACTTTAAATTTAGATTTAAGTTTTAGCTTTAAGATTCGTAGATAATTAAATTTTTTGTAACCCAGTGTGCGTATAGCTGCTTGGCTGCTTTGCAGCGGGCTTGTAGTTAGTTCTGTAAAACTACAGCCTTGTATTTTACTGGAATTCAAATAATATTAATATCAAAACTGTCATATATGTCATAAAAATTAAAAGTATACAAAAATGTTACCGTTCCTCTTAGGTTTTGTTAATTTCAATTTCATATGATACACAGTTAAGCATAGGATTAATTTCTGCAATCCAGGTCTAAGCGGTATGCTGTCGTTTGTATTTAGATAACCTAACCTAACCTGTCTGCAATTAATGTAATTAATTATTTCTCAACCCCTATTTTAGTCTCCAACGTACTCACGTGTATTTTCCAGATAGTCTCGTCCCGTTAACATTCGAGTGGATATTGATTTCTTATTTTTGTTCCAGGTTCCATGCAGAGCAGCATCCAACCGGACCCGTCTACCCTGCCGACGTTCCTCACCTCGGGCCAAGTGTTTAAGGTCATCGACAAAGACACGGTGGTGTTGCCCTGCGAGGTGTCCAATCTAGGTGAGTTCCCGTATTCAAAGCATGCACGTCCTCAGAAAGTTAAATTTAATTCCTCGGGCGAGAACAAATTGCTATTAACTTCCGAGAGGGAGAAAGCGAGAGAAACATATACACGACGACGAAGTATTATCGGTTCGGTCGGAGGGGTGGGCGCTTTTCAATTTCACCCCCGTTCTCTTTTTCTTTCCGCGGAATTTGTTATTCTGGGCGCCGTGAAAAGCGGCGATTTGATTTTTTGACCGGCCGGGAAATTAGTTTTCAGCGGCGCCGCCGAAACACACCAACGATCCACTGGTCCATGATGCGATTCAGATTACCTAATGAAATGTGGAATGTTCGGAACGATCGAAAAATTTAGACAGGGGTAGGTTCGAACCTAACGAAATCTCTCTCGAAGTTAGATTTGATTCCTTTTAAAATCAATCCAAAGCGCTCAATTGTTCTTATCCCCTACAATTTTTATGTTTGTAACAATTGATGGGAGGTGTACTTGAAACTCGGGAACCAAAAACAATCTGTCGGTTTTTCCTAGTTAACAACCGACTGAAATAATAAAACATGCCTATTAAGCCACATCATCCACTTCATAAGTCAGCATTTTCAATAGGCTCATATTTTATTGCTAATTTATTGCTAATTTATTACGCAAACCACGATTTTATTGCTCCACCCCTTAGCGAGAAAAAGGGGCTAATGTGACATAAGACTTAAGTCACATCATCCACCCCTGTATCTCCGGAACCGTAAGAGATATCTACATAAACCAAGCGGCATATTTTATTGCTAATTTATTGCTGACGATCGCGACTAGTAGCGCAATCGCATACCCACCCCTTCAACCCTTAGCATTAAACTCACCCAAGGAATATGGGAAAAATTGTAACAAAAAATGTATTTTCGTTAAATGCAGCCTGTGATCTTTATTATTATTTAATGTCCCATCTTCCAACGAAATCCTGATTTTATTGCTCCACCCCTTAGTGAGAAAAAGGGGATAATCTGACTTAAGATACAACCCCAACACCTGTATCTCCGGAACGATAAGAGATAAAGACATGTACCAAAGGGCATATTTTAGTATTAATTTATTGCTAATTGATTACGCAAACCACGATTTTATTGCTCCACCTTTTAGCGTGAAAAATGGGCTAATGTGACATAAGACTTAAGCCACAACATCCAACCCCGTATCTCCGGAACCGTAAGAGATATATATGTAAGCCAAGCGGCATATTTTATTGCTAATTTATTGCTGACGATCGCGACTAGCAACGCAATCGCAGACTTATCCTTTCAACCATTAGCATTAAACTCACCCCCGGAATATCAGAAAAATTCTAACAAAAAATGTATGTCCGTTAATTGCAGCCTTAGATCTTTATTACTATTTAATGCCCCATCTTCCAAGGAAAGCATGATTTTATTGCTCCACCCTTTAGCGAGAAAAAGGGGATAATCTGACTTAAGAAACAACCCCAACACCTGTATCTCCGGAACGGAAAAAGATTTATACATAAACCAAACGCCATATTTTAGTGCTAATTTATTGCTAATTTATTACGCAAACCACGATTTTATTGCTCCACCTCTTAGCGAGAAAAGGGGATAATCTGACCTAAGAAACAACCCCAACACCTGTCTCTCCGGAACCGTACGAGATAGATACATAAACCAAGGGACATATTTTATTGCTAATTTATTGCTGACGATCGCGACTAGTAGCGCAATCCTAGGCCCACCCCTTCAACCTTAGCAATAAACTCACCCCCGGAATATCAGAAAAATTGTAATAAAAAACGTAAGTCCGTTGAATGAAGCCTGAGATCTTTATTACTAATTAGTTTCTCATCTTCTAAAGAAAGCGTGATTTAATTGCTCCCTTAGCAAGAAAAAGGGGATAATCTTACTTAATACTCAATCCACACCTGCATATCCGGAAATGGAGGAGATATATACATAAACCAGGTGGCATATTTTATTGCTAATTTATTACTGACCATAGGAACTAGCATCAAAATCCCAGAACCACCCCTTCGACCCTTAGCATTAAACTCACCCCCGAAATATCAGAAAAATTGAAGAAAAAGATATGTCCGTTAAATACAGCCTCGGCTCTTTATGACTATTTGATTGCTCAACTTTCATGTGTTTTTCTGATATTTCGGTGGTGAGTTTAATGCTAACTGTTGAAGGGGTGGTTCTGAGATTGCGCATGTCTTCAGCAATAAATTAGCAATAAAATATGCCGCTTGGTTTATGTATCTATCTCTTACGGTTCAGGAGAGACAGGTGTTGGGGTTGTTTCTTAAGTCAGATTATCCCCTTTTCTCGCTAAGGGGTGGAGCAATAAAATAGTGGTTTGCGTAATAAATTAGAAATCAATTAGCACTAAAATATGCCGATTGGTTTATGTATCTATCTCTTGCCGTTCCGGAGATACAGATGTTGTGGTTGTTTCTTAAGTCAGATTATCCCGTTTTTCTCGCTAAAGGGTGGAGCAATAAAATCATGCTTTCCTTGGAAGATGGGACATTAAATAGTAATAAAGATCCAAGGCTGCAATTAACGGACATACATTTTTTGTTAGAATTTTTCTGATATTCCGGGGGTGAGTTTAATGCTAAGGGTTGAAGGGGTGGGTCTGTGATTGCGTTACTCATCGCGATCGTCAGCAATAAATTAGCAATAAAATATGCCGCTTGGTTTACATACATATCTCTTACGGTTCCGGAGATACGGGGGTGGATGTTGTGGCTTAAGTCTTATGTCACATTAGCCCCTTTTTCACGCTAAAAGGTGGAGCAATAAAATCGTGGTTTGCGTAATAAATTAGCAATAAATTAATACTAAAATATGCCCTTTGGTACATGTCTTTATCTCTTATCGTTCCGGAGATACAGGTGTTGGGGTTGTATCTTAAGTCAGATTATCCCCTTTTTCTCACTAAGGGGTGGAGCAATAAAATCAGGATTTCGTTGGAAGATGGGACATTAAATAATAATAAAGATCACAGGCTGCATTTAACGAAAATACATTTTTTGTTACAATCTTTCTCATATTCCGGGGGTGAGTTTAATGCTGAGAGTTGAAGGGGTGGGTCTGTGATTGCGCTACTAGTCGCGATCGTCAGCAATAAATTAGCAATAAAATATGCCGCTTGGTTTATGTATATATCTCTTACGGTTCCGGAGATACAGGGGTGGATGATGTGGCTTAAGTCTTATGTCACATTAGCCCCTTTTTCTCGCTAAGGGGTGGAGCAATAAAATCGTGGTTTGCGTAATAAATTAGCAATAAATTAGCAATAAAATATGAGCCTATTGAAAATGCTGACTTATGAAGTGGATGATGTGGCTTAATAGGCATTAATAAAACAATGATTTAAGTTCAGACTCAAACACAAATTCGAATTCCAAGCCATCTACGAGTCCCAATGTTTAAAACCCACTCAATCCATTTTTTCTTCTACTAACTAGATTGTTAGTCCATTTAAAATAACGGTAAAACGTCGGGAACCGTTAGACTTGACGAGACCACTTGTACCTTTTGGGGAGCTGATTACGAAAATGGGGGTTGGAACTTGCAGCAATGGTTGGAACACCCCTAATATTGCAAAAAACACCCATAAATAGGGGTGCCTTGTTTTTTGGGTCGCTGATTTCGAAAATCGAGGTGTCGAGACTGGAAAATTTATGTAACATCCCCCACACGCAAGAAACACCCCTCCCAAAGGGTGGGTTTTGGAGAAAATTGACCAGTTATGCCGTTTCGCAAACTAAGCCATCTTATTTATTTTTTGGGTCGCTGGACTCGAAAATTGGGGTGTCGTGACTGAAAAATTTTTGTTACACCCCCGACATGCAAGAAACACCCCTCCCAAAGGGTACGTTTTGGAAAAAATTGACCAGTTATGTCGTTTCGCAAACTAAGCCATCTTATTTATTTTTTGGGTTGCTGGAACCGAAAATCGGTCTCCCGACCCTTTAAATTTAAGTTACAACTCCCAAATTCAAGAAACACCCCTTCCAGAAGGTACACTCCAAATTAACTTTAATTTTGAAACCAAAAGGATCAAGATCTTTCTTATACTCGTATTCTTCTTTTAGTCTTTATTGAAAGTGATCTTCCGAAAACAAGAATTACCCGGAAAAAAAATCAATATTCCTATGAATTAAAATTCCTGTTTTGTTTAACTATGTCGCGTTGGAAGCACTAGGGGACTCCAGAGGGCGTGCGAATACAAGGCCGTGGATTCAGGTTTCCTCTCTATATTCCCGTCTATATTTCGTGCATTAATATCTGTTAATAAAAATATATGCCATTTTTAGATTTTGAATTTTATATTTCATTTTTCAACAAAATCCACCCCTTAGGAGGGGTGTTTCGTGCATGAGGGGGATGTTACACAAATTTTCCAGTCTCGACGCCCCGATTTTCGAACCCAGCGACCCAAAAAACAGATAAGATGACTTAGTTTGTGAAACACCGTGACTGGCCATTTTTTCCGAAAATTCACCCCTTGCGAGGGTTGTTCCTTGCATGTGGGGGGGCGTTACACAACTTTTCCAGTCTCGACACCTCGATTTTAGAAATCAGCGAACCAAAAAAAAACAAGATACCCCTATTTAGTGGTGTTTTTTGAAAATTTAGGGGTGCTCCAACCATTGCTGCAAGTTCCAACCCCCATTTTCGTAATCAGCGCCCCAAAATACATAAGAGACAAGTGGTCTCGTCAAGTCCAGCGTTTCCCGACCTTTTATCGTTATTTTAAATGGACTATGTTTCGGAATCCGCGTTCTACGAAAAACCTTCCACGACCAGTGGCGCAACTACCTCCGACGTTATCTCGGATTTGTAGCGAGTGGCAGTGTCTAATTCTTCTTTTGCATATTCAAAGCTCAATTTAGGTTATCTTTCGGGGCAATCCCTAACTTGTTATTATATCGGCAATTTCCGTTGATTCGATTACAAAAGCGAAAGTGTACCGGTATCGTTTGCATAGCATTTCACCGGGAACAAAGGACGCTCGGTTCAAGGATGGAAGGCTTTTACGAGTAGGAAAAGCAACCGGTTTCTTTTAATTGCCAACGCTAATAGCCATAGGGAAGTGATATCGATCTGGGGGGTTTGCTCCCCCGTTAGTTGATAAAATTGCACGCGTAACGAGCAGGTGAAATGTAATTCCATCCCGAATAGGTTTTTGGGGGTGTTCAGGGATTTCAACACGTTTTAGTCTGAAATACATGAACCAGATAACTTATGACATCTAAATAGAACATCCTTTCCCAAATAATATCAAAGCTCTTCTAGAGTCGAAATGTTTACACAACTAAGAGTTCTTGATCTTCATAATTCATAGGATTCTCCCTTAGAAACCATTAAGTTAATACCAGGTTCCTAAAAGAGGTCAAGTATATTCCCAGATCACTCAATTTAAAGTGCATAATCCAAATGGTTGGTGAAGTTTATTTAAAATATTCTTTGACAATCTTAAGATCCTTATCCTTAAAATCCTTAAGATCCTTAGAATATCCTTGAAAAAATCCCTGATTTACAAGGAAGGTATTAAGCTCCTTCAGGGTCTAAATATTGAGAAAATTAAGATGATTTTTATGGACCTTCAACAATATCTTTGAATTGTTTCCAGTTTCAAAGCAAAACTCAAAAAAAATCAAATACCTTTTTAACTAAATTCTTAATATCAGTCCAAGATTTGTTTTGGAATATCTGAAATATTTTATGATTTTCCAGGAATATATTAATTTTTGGTAGAGTCATAATATTTAGACAATTTGGAAGAGGTGATCCTAGGAATTTATGGGATTCCCTTATTAATGCATTACCCTTACTAGTACAGGTACATATTTTCAGATCGCTAGGACGATCAAAACGCGTTCCAAGATATTTATATCTAAACTACGTATTGCAGATGATTTGTGAGATTTACTTAGAACGTTCTTAGATGACTAAGTTTTCTTAAAAGGGTTTTAGGGTCTTCTACAGTCTAAAAATTTTGAGAAATTGGAACATATAATCCAGGTGACTTTAGAGACTCATTATAAATACCTTAGATGGCTTCAAGGCGCCTTGAGAAGAAGGTTATAAAAATTTTAGATGTAACGTATCAGATGACCCTATAAGGTTTCCAAGCTTCTGTAAGGTTGAAGTTTTATAAATTTGTAACACATCATCCAGATGATTTAATGGGACATTTTCCTCGAAACACTTTCCATTTTTACCTCACTTAGGAAAATTCAAGGAAAAATTATTTAATCTCTGGATGGCGCGCGCTAGCGGAGAAGAACTGAACGAATAATTGTGTTTTGTTTTATCTCTCTCTCTCACTATAAAAATGTAAAAATATAATTATCTCCTCTAGATTCGTTTAAATCTCCGTGCAAGAATGAATGGAATTCATTTAAAATTTAACTGGGTGCCGCACTATTCTGCACTGCTGCGATCTAGCGATTTCTTTTGTTCATTTTATTTAGAAGAGCGAACGCATTCACATGGAATAGAAACTGAATTCACAAGAACATTGTTAAGAGTATTACAGTGCCAGAGCTCTGAATTTCATTTAAAAATATTTTTCCCGGCGTTGTGGAACTGTTAAATTAAGGAAATAATAAGCGAGGCTCACAAGTGACTACACAAAGGGGAAAATTCGATAAAAGTCGATCTTCAAAGTAAGTTATCGAGTGAAGATACGTAAAGATAAATACAGTTTTTAGTTGAAATCTCACTGTCAGCAAATTTTATTACTTTTTTAAGTTCTGTTCATAACTGAGCAAATGTATAGGTACTTTCGCCAAAATCCATATAACAAATCACCAGTCAGTACGTAGTAACGTGAGTATTTTAATCATTTTATGAAATAAGAGAGCCTGCCATGTGACCTGTGACTCCCAAATTTGTACCTGATATACATTGTTTACTTCTCTTCTTGTTTCCATATAACACAATATTAGCATCATTACACGTGGAGATCGAGAGACCTTATTAACTTTATTAATTTATCGGCGTCCGTAGAATAGGTAACCGAAATTCCGACGTTGCTTTCCTATAATAGTCTTGTTCGGCAAGTTCATATTAAAGTTCCGATCTGGGGTAAAATCCTTATTCAAATAAAGCTGTAGGCTCGCGTTCGATTCCAGCGTTCATCTCCATTTAGCATTAATCCTGTAACCCAAATATTTGAAAAGGTCCACCCTACTTAATATCGCCGGATTTGGTGCGATCGCGTATGACAGAAAGTTTCTCCTTGTAATTCAGAAGACAGTTTTAACTAGATAGTGGACTAGCTTCGAGAAGATTGAAGTTATGAAAGTTTGAAGAATGGAAAAGTGATGATGGTAAATTGTTTTTTTGGTTGGAATGTATAATACAGAGATTAATAATCTGCTAGCTTGATTAGTACGTCTAGTACTTGGTATTAAGTCGGTTTTCACATGATATAAATAAATTATTGTTTAATTCGAGACGTTTTGAGCAATCTAAGGACTTTGTCAAGTACTAAGTACTTTTTTCTAGGTTTTTCAAAAAACGTGATACTAAATTTTATAATCGTGAAAATGTCGCACTGACATATAGTCCAAGACCCATCTGTCAGAAATTAGCTAAATATGGACGTAAGATGTGACCGCAATGTTTTTACATGAATACCTCGGATTGACTTATCCTCCACAGCGGAGAGATCGAGAATATTGTTTAAAATGCAACAATTTTAAAAAAAATGTGTGTTTTTAAGATTTGTTTTGCTTATAACTTTTTAAGTATTGAATTTAGAAGAACGTTGAAGAGAGAAACAAGTTGCAGAATCGCTTTTTACATAATATAGCAGTGGTTAGAATTTGAAAAATTTATTAGCGGTTTTGCAAAATAGCAATAAAAAGAGAGAATCGGACCAAAAAAAGTATTTTTTTAAATTTATTAATTGAGACACTTTAGAATGTAGTAAGACTTCCATATCACAGGTGAGAGATCTTGAAGTCATAATAAAAGAATTACATAAATTTCGTTTCGATCGGTTTATCAGATTTTGCACAATAATTTCGCAATTCAGAAAAATCGAAAAATATTAATAATTTCAAAATTGTTACAAATTTTTTTGCACTATTCGATTTTAACAAAACTGTCTGAGCATAATATGAGTAGGAACAAGCTTTAAAATGCTTTATTCAGAATTAAATTATATTTATTAGAACGGTCACAGTCATTGTTTAAAATTGGTGTCTTTTTTTTGTTATAAACAAATAGATTATCTCGGCGAATTTTTGTTAAATGTAATTCTGAAAACATAGCTTGAAAGTACTCGGAAAGACGATTCTTTTTATAAATAATAAGCTGCTATTTTGTTCATTAGCTTCTGAGATATAACTCCTCAAAGTTGATTAGTGTTTAATAAAATGGTTAATAATGGTTAATAAAATTACTATATTTTCTCATATCTTAAGAAATAATTGCTTCTTACAGTAACCAGTATATTATTTTTGTTGAAATTTACATTAAAAAGATTGAAATTTGCTTAAATAAATTTCTCACTTCGAATTTTGACAAATTTATAAATTTAACACCAATTTTAAACAATTACTGTGACCGTTCTAATAAATATTTTTTAATTTTGAAAAAAGCACATGATAGCTTGTTTTTCCTTTTATATGCTCAGCCAGTTTTGTTGAAATCGAATGGTGCAAAAAACTTTAAACAATTTTGAAAATTTTTAGTATTTTTCGATTTTTCTGGATTGCAAAATTATTGTGCAAAATGTAATAAACCGATCGAAACGAAATTTACAGAATTCTTTTGTTATAACTTCAAGATTTTCTACCTGTGATATGGAAGTCCTAACTACATTTTAAAGTGCCTAAAATAATAAATTAACAAACACTTTTGTGGGCTGATTTTTTAATTGTTTATTACTATTTTGCAAAACCGCTAATAAATTTTTGAATCTCCAACCTATGCCATTTTATGTAGAAAGCGATTTAGCAACTTTTTTCGCTCTTCAACTTTCTTCTAAATTCAATACTTAAAAAGTTAGAAGTAACGCAAGTCGGAAAAACACGTTTTTTCAATTTTTTTCATTTGCTCTTTTAATCATTTGCTCTTTTAAACCCGCCCGTTCTCCGAAAAACATTCAAACTGAAAGACTGCAACAAAAGCAAGTCAATAAATCAATTACCGAAATTCTTTCAAGTGTTCCCCTTCAATTTTACACTCGACTTGTCAGCCGTATTTAAATAAATCCGCGCTCTTTTCCTCCCACTATCCTCCGCCTCGTTCCATTTGTGCCCGAAATTTTCCACGGAACTTGTCAAAGCCCGACTGAGGGGATCGGGATTCGCCTTTGACGAATTAAAATTTCGAAATTTCGACTTTGGAGCGCGGGAGTGAATAAATGAATACAGGATGCGGAGTCACACTCGTCCCCGTGAAGCGAAGACTCCCGAACACACCTGCCAACTTACTTATTATTTGCACTTATAATGAAGTTGAGGCACGTGAAATTAGTTTCGGAGTTTGTGATTAAAAATGTTTCGGTGGAGGAGTTGCGACGCCCCCGAGGCATATCCCTATTAAATAAGTGTTTTACATCGAGGGGGATGGAGAGAGAGATTTCACGATTTAGATCGAACGTTTCGAAAGGATCGTGTATCATACGGGTGGAAATTATGTTATTAGTAATTCGATACTTACGAAACTTTCCTATATTTCACAAATATTTAATCAAGGCCAACTAATAAGACGAAGAGGAAAGAAACAGTCAATATTCAGTCATTTGCTTAGTATGATCACACTTCTGATGTAAACATAAGTATTAGATATTACATATTAAAAACATGTCTAAAAATCATCACATAACATATTCACATCAACTTCAGATTGCCTCACATATTCGAAAAGAATTTAAAAACATTAATACTCACACTAATATTAGTTTCAAATGGTCAAGGCTGGTCATGGATTTTGAAATGGTTTTTTTTTGAGTGTCAAAATCGGTCAAGTCATTGTGCGAAAGTTATTGATGATGTCAGTGTAGCTTGACAATGACAGAATTATTTCAACAGGATGATTTAAGCTAAAACATCCGTTTTAGCAAAATACAGGTTGATCTTTCAATATAGTTGTACAACGTGGTAGAATATTTGTTAATGTGTACTGTGTAATTTGTAATTGTACTTATTGGACTATTTAAAATTACGCCGAAAATATACTTTAGTAAAGAAACAATAATTACTTACAATTTATCTTTGTAATTATATTGTAACGTTTATTCTAATTTATTTACGCTGTCCTAATTATACACTACACACTACTTAATTGGTCTAAACTATTTCCTAAGTAATTAATTTATATCACACTCTTAACTGTTAATTTATTTCATTTGTCCGTTTTTCGCAATGTTTACTCACTCGCCGCTTCACGTCTAATCTCTTTATCTCCGACCGCAAGCCCGCACATATACATATCTCAATTGTATTCGAGATGATTCCAGTTCATTGCTTTCCCAAATAATGTTTGTCTAGAATCGCCCAGAAGGTAATAAATCATTCTTCATTTAATAAGAATGTTCGGGAGTATCCTCCAATCTCCTTTAATTGGCCCAATGAACTGAGCGCTTTGAAGTGGCCGCCGAGGTCCGATAAGAGTAAACACGTTTCGCGCTGCTGTTTACATTTCGCGTTACAATATGATTTTTGAGATTGCTTTTATTTTATTGCACTTTAGTGTTTTGTATTCATTTAAACCCAATAAGCGTTATTGAAATAGTTCCCATAGACGTTACAAGTCACTTTTAAGTACTCGAGAACCTAAAAACAACCGAATCATCCGTCTTCCTCGGCCCTTCCTACGTGTTACGCTATAGTTAAGAGACAAAACTCCCAATAAAAACCAACTACAAACACAACAGTAAAACGGTTTACGATCCCCTCGCGTTCGAGACGAAATAAAGATTTCCTCTTCGGTATTTCATTTCGGTCCTCGAACTCACCTTCATTCAAATGAAATGATCCGGCGAACATTATCCCGTAAATTATTTCGAATCCGGCTGAAACTGATGGACCAAAATTTTCTCCTTTTCGACGGTAAAGGCAATAAAACAAATATTGTATTTATGTAGCTCGAAAATAAAGTGGAATTGTGTGGAGCGAATCGCGAGTTTCAATTCGTTTTACAATGTTACCGGAATTGATTCAGAAATTGTGAATAACATTCCGACGCTGAGAAATTACCACGAACTATTCCATTTAATAACGTTCTAGTGCACATCGCCAGGAGTAATAACACTAAAATGAAAAGTTTCGTTGCTTGTCGTCTTCCTTACGAATGGGGTCTTATCGAAGTTGATATTGGGGAAGTAGGTACCCATGTACTGAATTTAATAGGTTATGTTTATGTAGGATCGTTTATATGTTTAATACATTTTACACAATACTTATTTAATAACGGTGAGCACTATCACGACGCCCTTAGGCAGTTTAAACGGTCCATCAACTATTAGAAAGATGTGATTTTTATGAGGTCATAAAAAAAATAGTTTGGAAACGCAAGGGGGCAAGGATCAAACATGTTCTCATTAAGCCTAATGGGCATCATCAGAATTTGCTGTAGAATGTGAAATTTGTATTGCAAATTAGGGTTAAGACTGCCTGTACTACCATCGGACGAAAGTATTTAGTTGAAAATTGAGACACCGGACGAAAGTGTATTACAAAATTTATTCGAAAACGGATTACGGAGGATACCGCTTTAGAGCTATCTGTTTTCCCCTCTCAAAGTCATGTATACACGTGCACTCGTGGTGAATTTATGATATAGCGTGCGTGAAACAGTAACCCGACAGATATGAGACGAATCCTTTTAAACTTTTTGGATTATCGCGCTGGGACAGTCCCATAAATATCGGTATCGACTTATTCTGATGGGATCGAGCAATTTGTCTAAACGCAAAGGTTCCCGGCATCGAAAATTTCCCGGAGGGAAAAACATTTCTCTTTCTAAATTGTTCGTCGAAATCGTGATTACAGAGTGTGAGACGTCGCCCCATATTTTGTTTGGCGCAAACCCTCTGTCGATTTTTTCCATCACCTAATGGATATAACGCTACAACCGTGTACATACATGATAAATGATTCGAGAGAAAAGAAGAAGCATTTTCGTGTAGCGACGCCATTTTTACGATTTTATGTCGTTCATAATTTTTATTATTTTGCTTTCGGTTCCGCCCATTTCCGTGATATCACTTTAGGCCCGCCGTGCAAATTGCTACATTAAAACCAAGGGTTTCCGCCGGTCCCTTATCTTCCCTCCGCGTTTCTCTTCTTGCTCTTCGAGTACGCACACACACACACACACACACACACAAAAGTAAAACCCCAGGCGAGGAAGTGTTTAAGGAAAATGTGTTACCGCCGATCCGGCAACATCCGCTATGAAAAGAAAATTTCGAAGAGGAAGAAACCCTTTTATCCTCACACCGAGCGCATTCTTATGGTAGCTACGTTCAGTCTTCATATTTTTATTTGGTAATTATTTTAAAAGTTAAATTGCTTCGTGTATTAATTAAATCTATGAAGCATCGTAAAAATTTAAATTAGGCGCTCGATATAAATCGCGACAGGTATAACTCTTATTGCGACTTTCATGAAAGGAATATTAAAGTCTAACTTGTGTTTAACTTGATAATACACTTTATCTTCGAAGAAATATGCGAAAGTGGGATTGCGTGTAGCACAAGGGGTTATTATACTTTTAGACATAAAACTCTGGCGCTTCCACTATCTTCTCGCTATCTAAACTATATTGTTTGTGTTTTGCGAGAATTTATAACCATGTTGGAGATATGTCCCTTGCCGTAATATCGTCTGATGGTTTCCTTATGAAGCAACAACGCATTTGGGATGTAATAATGAAAATGTTGGAGTTGTCTAGAAATCAAAATGACGCCGATCATAGATGTTACTGTTATGTATTATCGGGTGGGAACGCTTAATAGGAAATCGTGCAAAGTTGAGGTTAACACCAGTAAATAATTTGGAGGTGATAATTCGTTAATAAATATTTTAATATTAAATTCTTAAATTGTACAAGTATTTACAACTTGAGTCCAAACGTGTTTGTTCCGAAATAACTATTGTATCTTTACAATGTTGTCAAGGTAACAAGCATTACTTATGATCCTAGAATAATCAAAATGAAATTGTACACTCGAAATAATTATTTCATAAACATGTGGTTAATTACAGAAATTAACAAGAGAACTTTAGGTACTACTCTAGAATATTCCAAATGATAACATGTAATATAAAGAAATTTGTGAAAGCAATTGAAATATGACATAAAATAATTACTATGTCTTCTAGAATTTTAGAATAATCCAAATGAGAGCTTGAGATGGTTCAGAAGAATGTGATTGTTTTCAGAAAGTAACGAGCGAAATTTAGACATTACTATAAAATATTCCATATGGAAATTTATACAGCTAGAAGCATTAATTTAGGTTAACGAAATAAGAAGCTAATCTTCTGAAAGGAAATTTTGTATAAGAGAGAGTTAGAGTAATAAACTTGGTTTATTGCTTATTGGATTGATGAGTTTTCGGACAAATATTTTAGAACGATTTGAGTGAATAATTACATTATAAAAGATGTATTTAAGCAGCATTTGGCACAATCCAGAAACTAATTAGCGAGACTTCACGAGAATTGCGCTTCAAACGAATTAAATTTTTGTACCCAATTAAATTGATGAAATTCAATAGTAATTTTCTCATACGAAGGAAATCGTTAATGTTCACCATTAAACTCAACCATATAGAATGCTAATACTCTTACTACTACAGTACCATCATGGAAATTGTTTAAATTACATAGCAAAACATTTATAACAAACATTGTTATATCAATCGCCTTCATGAAACGACTATCACCTCCTGATCTACCAATAAGAATACAAATTTTCCGTTAAAATACCTTTTTTTAGGATCGGATGGTAAATAAAACGTGGAAGAGTTGTTTCCGAATTCTTGCAATTAAAGAGACGTCGGCATCCTGGAAACTCATTCTAAAATTTAACGATCTTTCCGCTGAAGGACCAAATTCAGGAAATCCAGGTCAACCTTCATCCGCTTTTATTCCTCTAACTCACCTCCATCTAGACGAAATGATCCACAGAGCATTTCGGTTCCTGGGAAATTATGTCAGTTGAACCGTAATTGATGGGGCGACATTATCTTAAGGAAACGAGGGGGATTCAAATATGCGTTTGTGTGTAAAAAATAATTGCGCTGAAACGCAGGAGGGGGAAGCAGAGGTTGGTACCGGATAAGCCGTTACTAAAAATATTTATTTGCACTTATTACGTCGCTTCTTTCATTTCAATATTCGCAGCTAATTATGAGCCCGGCTCGAAGGCGTAATATGAATACCACTTCGTTTTCATTAATTAGACGAAAAATTCGAAGGCTCATCAAAATGTTTAACAAATTTTCATAACGGTTCGGTTTTCCACTCGAAGCACTAATGAAAACTCGACTACGGTACTTCGCGTAAACGAGAACGAAGCGGGAGATATAAATTGAAACAACGCTTTATCTGCTTCGAAAGCAGCAAGATTAAAAAGTCCATTTTTATACAGATTATGAACATAATTCATCCCTTTAATTGGACCTCTTCGTCCAACTTCTTCCACACTCCACAGCCACATGCTACGGCGACTTGTTTGCAAAATAATGAACTTCATAAATTCACCTTGCTCCCGCAAAAAATACACGCTTGACTACACGAATTAATATACTGGCTTAGTTTTCCTCTTTTGTTTTACAGTCGTTTGCTTCCACCTACCATAAATCTTGATTATAGAATATGCACTGAAAATATTCTCCGTTATTCTGGAAAAACTCCTTGCGGTTTAGTTACGCCTCGTAAAACTTTCATACTCTCATACTCATACATATGCATATGCACAAGTGCTGTGAATAATCGGCGTCGATTGAATTTTTTTTAACGTTCTTGTAGTACCTACCATCGTCCTATTGTTAGCTTCGGCTTATATTACTCATTACAATTTTACAGTCGTTCAGTCCCGAGTATGTGACGTAATGGTGCGTACAACATACGTCCATTCAAAATTACTCTACTTTACTTTATGTGTGTGAAGTTAGCGACAAATCTCGAGCGACGAATATGGTACGAGGGTCATTTCCGCCAACGGTTGTTTCACTCATTACAAACTATGATGGATGATCCGTAAATATCGGATAACCTCGAATATCTAACTCTCTAAACTTTAGTTCTCAAATCAAAATATAGAGACAAAAATGATCTATGCAATGCCAAGTAAGAATTTTCAAAAAATGTCAATAACTGAGCTATTTCGAGATTTCCTAGACTCGTTCAAGTGTAATGGAGTTACTTAAAACGCTCTAACTCCGGAAGTGTAACTTTCTACACTTTTGTTCTTATATCAAATGATAGAGAATGTAATGACACATGTAACGGCTGTAGCAATAATTTCCAAAAAATGTCAATAACTTAGGTATTTCGAGATTTCCGAATCTCGTTCAAGTGTAATGGAGTTACTTAAATGGCTCTAACTCCAGAAGTATAATCTTGACATTTTTTTGAAATTCCTGCTACAGCCGTTGCATGTGTCATTATATCATTTGATATAAGAACAAAAGTGTAGAAAGTTATACTTCGGGAGTTAGAGCGTTTTAAGTAACTCCATTACACTCGAGACTCGCAAATCTCGAAATACCTAAGTTATGTACATTTTTTGGAAATTCTTGCTACAGCCGTTGCATGTGTCATTTATATTCTCTATCATTCGATATAGGAACAAAAGTGTAGAAAGTTATACTTCGGGAGTTAGAGCGTTTTAAGTAACTCCATTACACTCGAGACTAGGAAATCTCGAAATAGCTCAGTTATTGACAGTTTTTGGAAATTCTTGCTACAGCCGTTACATGTGTCATTATATTCTCTATCATTTGATATAAGAACGAATGTATAGAAAGTTATACTTCGGGAGTTAGAGCGTTTTAAGTAACTCCATTACACTCGAGACTCGCAAATCTCGAAATACCTAAGTTATGTACATTTTTTGGAAATTCTTGCTACAGCCGTTGCATGTGTCATTATATTCTCTATCATTTGATATAAGAACGAAAGTGTAGAAAGTTATACTTCCGGAGTTAGAGCGTTTTAAGTAACTCCATTACACTCGAGACTCGCAAATCTCGAAATACCTAAGTTATGTACATTTTTTGGAAATTCTTGCTACAGCCGTTGCATGTGTCATTTATATTCTCTATCATTCGATATAGGAACAAAAGTGTAGAAAGTTATACTTCGGGAGTTAGAGCGTTTTAAGTAACTCCATTACACTCGAGACTAGGAAATCTCGAAATAGCTCAGTTATTGACATTTTTTGGAAATTCTTGCTACAGCCGTTACATGTGTCATTATATTCTCTATCATTTGATATAAGAACGAATGTATAGAAAGTTATACTTCGGGAGTTAGAGCGTTTTAAGTAACTCCATTACACTAGAGACTAGGAAATCTCGAAATAGCTCAGTTATTGACATTTTTTGGAAATTCCTGTTACAGCCGTTGCATGTGTCATTATATTCTCTATCCATTTGATATAAGAACAAAAGTGTAGAAAGTTATACTTCCGGAGTTAGAGCGTTTTAAGTAACTCCATTCCACTCGAGACTAGTAAATCTCGAAATAGCTCAGTTATTGACATTTTTTTGAAATTCTTGCTACAGCCGTTGCATGTGTCATTCATTATATTCTATATCATTTGATATAAGAACGAAAGTGTAGACAATTATACTTCCGGAGTTAGAGCGTTTTAGGTAACTCCATTACACTCGAGACTAGGAAATCTCGAAATAGCTCAGTTATTGACAGTTTTTGGAAATTCTTGCTACAGCCGTTGCATGCGTCATTATGTTCTCTATTATTTGATATAAGAACAAAAGTGTAGAAAGTTATACCTCCAGAGTTAGAGCGTTTTAAGTAAGTCGATTACACTCTAGACTAGGAAATCTCGAAATAGCTCAGTTATTGACTTTTTTGGAAATTCTTGCTACAGCCCTTGCATGTGTCATTCTCTGTCATTTGATATAAGAATAAAAGTGTAGAAAGTTATACTTCGGGAGTTAGAGCGTATTAAGTAACTCCATTACACTCGAGACATGAAAATCTCGAAATAGCTCAGTTATTGATTTTTTGGAAATTCTTGCTACAGCCCTTGCATGTGTCATTATATTCTCTGTCATTTGATATAAGAATAAAAGTGTAGAAAGTTATACTTCGGGAGTTAGAGCGTATTAAGTAACTCCATTACACTCGAGACTCGAAAATCTCGAAATAGCTCAGTTATTGACAGTTTTTGGAAATTCTTGCTACAGCCGTTGCATGCGTCATTATGTTCTCTATTATTTAATATAAGAACAAAAGTGTAGAAAGTTATAGTTCCAGAGTTAGAGCGTTTTAAGTAACTCGATTACACTTGATCGAGACTCGGAAATCTCGAAATAGCTATTTTTTCAAAATTTTTACTAGTCATTGCATAGATCATTTTTTTCTGGATATTTTGCTTTAAGAACAAAAGTATAAAACGTTAGATTTTCGAGGTTATCCTATATTTACGGATCATCCATCATAGTTTGTAATGAGTGAAACAACCGTTGGCGGAAATGACCCTCGTACAAAATACGTCGCTCGAGATTCGTCGCTAACTTCACACACATCTTTAATTTGGTGAAACGTTTTGATTTATAATGGAAAATTCTCAAGGTAATTATCATGTGTAGAGGGTACTCAATCCAGGGCGATTTATTAAATAACGCTCTCAGAAACATGAACATTAAAAAAACGGCGGGGTAATTTAAATCTCATTAAACACAACGACGTAGCCTAACACAAATTATTTCAACTGTGTATATAATTATTCTTTACATGAACGCCGGTTATTGTGATAAAATATTCAAATGTGGTGGTTGGTTCATTCAAATTATAGAAATTTCCGTCGATACACGTAATCACCGTTATCGCAAGAGAAAGATACAAAACAAACCAGGCAAAAAGTACCTACGGAACAGGTCATCGTAACTTTTTTATCTTTGAACGTTACTGATGTTACGTTAGTTCCTTATTTACGACGAACGAGAGAAGTACTGTTCGAAACACCCGACACTTTTTAATTTGTGCCTTGGATCCTTCGTGCGTCTCAATTAATCTAATAAGGTGAGTAGAATATAACGAACTCCCGAATTTCTTTTATTCAGTTGTAATAATTACGTTTGTCGGAAACATAAAACGCGACGTTTAATCACCGGCTTGTTGATATTTCGGAGAGTCGACAATTATTCAATTACGATCCCCACTACGGTATCATTAGGAATTGTATTATTTATGTGAAAACGTAGCGACGTACACAGCGCGGATTTAACGTGTTTCGTAATCCGCTGCATTATCCACGTTACGGAAAACTTTTTTCCCCGCAACAGCGTGAATTCTAATTTTAGTTGGCTATAAATATCCAGCATTTTATGCCACTTTTAAATCACCAGCACTCATATATTCCGAAATCCCCTACGCATACATAATTGCAATAACTCATGTCACACTCTGAAATATGGAGTGTATGCCTGTCCGATAACCACGCAAGGTGGACACCAGGAGTGGGAAAAAGAGGTGAAAAACTGGACGGTGCAGGGAAACACTTTGGTGATCATGCTGGAAACGACAGGAAGAGTACCTACAACGAATAAAAATTTAATAATGTAATGGAAGTTTTATGCTACACAAAAACCAACAAAATATTTTCAAAATAAACTACTCCGACATTTACTACACATCTACTAGTGGAAATCGTTAGACTTTGACTATTATTCAATAGTAAATTATTATATTGTATTGTCAAACGCTATTCGTCGTGAATTATCAACCAAATTAAATAGAACGTGTGAACTAATTCAAATTTAAAGATAGGAACGCGAACGCTACGACTTCAACCAAACATTTCGTTGTTTTACTCCATAAAGCTATCATATTTCTTGTTAATTAAGCTGCACATACGTCACATTACTTACACACGTTTCACATAACTCGAAAACGTACGAAACACATATTCGACTCATGTTCGAAACTAGAGTTTACCGAGCTGGGGAAGTATTAATCCGAGACATTCTTATCTGATGTAAAAATAATGTTCGGGGAGTTCTGTTGAAAGGTATTTGATAACATATTTTCATTGTTAGAAGTTCATTGTGCATTACTCTCTACTTATACTCTATTTTTTGATCCTACCAAATTAACCTCTCGGAACATCATGAAGTATTCACCAAAGCGAGTTCGCCTAATTATGCATTCGCCAAAACTGATGTTTCAATAGATCATTTATTCAAATTTTAATCTAACTTTATTTTAGGTTTACTTTTATGATATTTTAGATAAGAGTAATCAATAATGTAAGTAAAATATTGCCTTAATTTACTAGAAGTTCAGTGTTTGCATAGCAGTAAAATCTTTTTTTTTATTTATAACTTGATTGAAATAATATTACCTATAGTTCTATGCTGGATTGGATTGGAAGATTAGATGTGTACTTTTTAACACTAAATTTGTTTGTTAAAACTTCCTAGATTCAGTAATCCAGTTTATTGAATTTCTCAAAATACGGAATAAACCATTTGTGTTATATCTTAGTTTTGGATTTCGTTCTAACGGTCCACTATGAAATGTCATACATTTCTTCTTCAGTGAATTGTCGATTCATGTTTTAAGCGACTTTGAACGACCTTTGTTTAACTTACGTGGATAGTTAATAGGGATTAAGGAACTTAGGATTCGAAATGTCAAATGAAAATAGGAATTTACTAAAATATATCCATTCCTCGATATATTCCATCCAAATTAAGATCTGTTTTGAGGAAAAAAATCGATATGCATTGTCTTGTATTTTAAATGTTTTTGAAATCTACTTCAAGATTTCATTAAACTGTGAATATTGGTTCAATCTTGGAAAATTTATGATTAAATATGAGAAAGTGGTCGGATGAATACCTACATCGTCAATTTTTCCTAAATAAGTTGTCTAATTGCTAATTGCAATTGCTTTCTAAATCTTAGCAATCTTAGCAATGAGTCTGTAAAATGTTCTAGAAAAAATTGTTATCATTTTTACCTTTTGGATATATATTTTCTTCTTCTTTACGTGCCGTCTCCTTTAAGAAGGTTGGCTATCATCATGGCGATTTTTATCTTTGAAGTTGCGGATCTAAATAAATCAACAGAGCTACTGTTGTACCACTGCCTTAGGTTGTTCAACCAGGAGATGCGTCTTCTTCCTATACTTCTTTTACCCTGTATTTTTCCTTGTATAATAGTTTGAAACAGTGTATACCTCTCCCCTCTCATCACGTGACCCATATATTGCAATTTTATGATTTTGATTGTGTTGATTATTTCTTTCTCCTTTCCCATTCTTCTCAATACCTCCTTGTTCGTTGTTCTGCTCATCCAGCTTATTCTGAGGATTCTTCGATATGCCCACATCTCGAATGCTTCCAGCCGGTCAGTGTCGCGCTTCTTAAGCGTCCAGGCTTCCATTCCATATAATAGTACTGGAAATACGTAGCATTTAAGCATTCTGATTTTAAGATGTAGACTAAGGTATGTTCTGGTTAATGCCTTCCTCATTTTATTAAACACTGTTCTAGCCTTTCCGATTCTTGATCTTATTTCTTGTGAATAATCATTATTGTCATTTACAATTGTTCCCAAGTAATTGTATTTGCAGACTTTCTCCACTGGCTCCCCTTTGATCCATACTGTTTCTCGCTGTTGTTGGTGTTTTGTGATTGTCATGAATTTAGTCTTTTTGGTGTTAAGTGTGAGCCCCCTTTCTTCGCTGATCCGTAATACTAGATCTATTAGCCTTTGCAGTTCTTCCAGGATTTCTGCTATTAGTACTGTGTCATCCGCGTATCTGATGTTGTTTATAACCTTCCCATTAACTTTCATTCCCGTTGTTTTTTGATTTTCCAGTGCTTCTTGTACTATATCTTCTGAATACAAATTGAAGAGTAATGGTGAGAGCACGCATCCTTATATATATATTTTATAAGAACACATTTCTCCACAATGATTTGAGGTCAGTTCACTTCCCATTTCATTAAAGACACATTATTACTGCGTTTTTCGAATAGGGAATTCTGAAACTTTTAATGACAGTTGTAATTATAAAAACATATTGTGAACTGATTTCGAGACGATTTTAGACATTTTTCTACTAAAGCGATCAGGAATAGAATGAAATAAAAATGGTTCATTAAAGTTCATGGAATAACTAGTAAAGATTGGAACTAGTGGCCCTCAAACTGCAAGGATTCTCTGAAAATACCGATTGTTTATTTTTCCATGGCAAGCCATAACAACAGGAAATATACTGAATCACGTGAAAAGGGCTTAAAGGCAAACGTGAATCAAAGAAACTAGTTTACGGTCGAGTAAAGAATCAAAGGGACTGTACTTCCCTTTAGTAGGTACATTAAAAAAATCGCAAGAACCCTTACGATCTCTTCAAAGAAAGTAGATATTTCCATGTTTCACAGTGTGTTTCTTTTCCCCGTCCCGTTACGTTCGCTGTTGTATTTTTTAAAGCGTTCAAACAACGCCCACTTTCGCCTATTACTAGTTTCCGAACTTCTCGTAACGGTAGTTGTTATTCGGTAATTCGAAGCGTTTACCGGAAAATAAAATGCCGAAGCGGCCTTTCATTCGAAATTTCGCCCGTCCATTACAGTTCGCCCCGATGAAAATTTCATACGGTATACGTAACGTTGCGTAGGGAAAAAATCTAACAGCATCAGGTGACACGGTCACACATTAATACTTCACGAACACTCATTTCTACCCCTTGGGCAAAGTTTGGCACGACACCCCGCCATTGCTAACGCCAATTTAACGCACTTTGGCTTCGGGAATAATGAGAAAAAGCGGAGAATGGAATAACGAATGGGACTGTACCATTTGAATATTATGCCGCGGAAAAATAACGAAGGGGCGGGCGCGGGAGGAGGTATCAGTTGCGAGTGTTAACGAAAATAAATTGAAATTAGAATTTTGGATGAGTTGATCGGAACAATGCTCCGACGTGATCAGGTGAGGGGGGAATCTGAATTTATGATGGAATGCTAATGTAGTGTTTGTACGAGGGAGCGGAATTAATATTTTGTTGTTACACTGAGGAATATGTAATTGTTTTATAGCAGCAAATAACCGAACTAAATAAATAGATTTTTTTAAGATTCTCCAAACGCCTTCATCGGAAGTTTCCTAATAGGAACGTTCCCTTTTTGCCTCCGGACCTCCACAGAATTACAATCAACGTACTAAATAGAGCGCTCCCAATATGATAATCATAATTTTCGACGTGCTGCGCCGCTAAGTGATATTCAACGTCAACTTTTTCCTACCCAGCAATAATATTGAAACGGTTGTGCTCCATCCATTATCCTCGGCTTTGCTCCTTCTTAATATTCCTCGAAGCCAAAATGCGTTAAATTGGCATTAGCGATATCTTTGGGTGGATTTCGTGTTTCAGGGCCGTGTACAGGATATTTCCTCCGTTTTGCACTTAAGGAGGGGACCCCTTAACTTAGGGATAGAAATCGAATCAGGAGTGAACTCCTCGACGAATCCACAAACGAACAATCTTCAAAATGGATGCTAAAGGTACCTACTAAGCTCATTGAGAACAAAAGACGTTTAAATCTTTCTCTTTTTCTTTACTCTCTCTCTCTCTCGCTCCTCGTAAAAATTTTCGGTTTTCTTTTTTTTTTCGGCGCCCAGAAGGAAAACGCCCAGAGAACTTCCACAGGTCCAATAACGCAATGCGAGGAAAAATCTCCAGAAGATAAATTTATTGTAAGTGGTCGGAGACCGGGCGCGTTTTCCGAAAAGACGAATTGGACTGTGTCGTCGATCTCTGTCGGAAACCACTTCAGTTCGTCGACATTTTTATAGCCGAAAACAATGCCGAGCAGTTAATAGGTTATGTTCGATAGTAAAACGTTTTATCTGTGCGCTTTATCGGCAAATGAATAGTCCGTAAAGGGTCTTATACCGACGTTCTCGATTCTGCTGATTGAACTTTTGACAAATGCGTTAAGATGAAGGAGAGTATCGACGATGTGTTATTGTTTTTATGGACTGTGGTTTATGACCAGATTGTGTCCGCTCGGGGAAGGTGATATGGTGCTTATACAGACATTAAATAATACATTTCATATCAAGAATAAGAATAATAATAAGAATAAATAATAAGAATAAAGTTTAAATCGTTCTCATCATTCTCAAATGGGACTGTAACCTGAATACCTTGAAGGAGTTTGTGGGGTAACGTTGATAGTTGTAAAGAGTTGTAGTTATCTCAAAGATAACACGAGGTTTAAAATGTAAGTGTTAGTGAGAAGTTGTGGCATTTCATAGCCCAGGCTACATACTAAAAAACCATAGTTTTCACAGCATTTTGTTCTACAGATATCTGAAAGTTTTAAATGATAGGGGGAACCTATAGAAAGATCACTGTATGACCATATACAGTTAGAATGTTCCTGTTTTTATATAAACAATGGGTTAAGGTGTGAAAATCGATTTTTTCCTCATAGAATGTTCTGGTTGCATTTCAGAGAAAAGTGGTCAACATGAAAGTTGTAAAGAATAAAACGACAATTAATTTGATTTTTTAAAATTTAAAATCGATAAATGAACAATTGAGTTATTAGCAAAAAACCATCAATTTTTCATTATTTTGTAAATGCTAATAACTTTTGCAATAATAGTGATGAGTGAAATGCAATACTCGAATTACGAAGCCTTTAGGGGTCTTTATAAGTGTGAAAAATTTCAGCCAAATTGATGTATTAGTTTAAGAGATATCTTATTTTTTTATCCCAGAGACTCACTGTTTAAACAGTTGAGCTTGCAATAGTTTGGAAAACAACTTATTTTTAATGAAGTCGTTGTTAAAAAAAACCATTTTAAAAAGGGGCTAACTTTTTGCTTATAAACAAATTGAATAACTTTTTTATCTATTGTTACCCACGTTTTTAATAAATTGCATGGAAAAGATGGTAAAAGACCCTTTCATTTTTTTCAAAAAAAAAAAGATTCTACGGCCAATAGAAGCCGAGATGGCAACATATAAAAAAAACATAATATTTATAAATAATAAAGATAAGAGCCGAAATTTTCACCAATTTTAAATAAAGACCTAAATTTTATTTTAGTATTTATAGGTTTAATATCTATGCACCTTGAAAAAAGTTATAGCCCTATGTGATTTTATGAGGAAAAAAATCGATTTTCAGATATCTATAGAACAACTTTCTTTTTTGTAGCCTGGCCTATTCAATACTTATCCCATAAGAACAGGATATAATAATGACTCTGAAACTATTAAAATGCCTCGGAAATTTTAAAGACTTCTGAAACTTTCTTCAGGAACATAGACAAGAATACCAACAACTGGAAGAGAGTCACGAAGAGAACGATGTAACGCCAGAACTTTAAGATGAAGATATTAGAAAAGCGCTAACTAAAGTTAACAATAACATGGGGCCAGGTTCTGGAAAGATAAGAATAGAGCTTCTGGAATATGCAAGGCAGATGGTGGCAATATATTTCAGAAAGATATTCAATAAAATTTCACCATAATGGCACCAATTGTACATTACCCCTATATACAAAAAAGTTGTAAAGACGGTGTAACAATTAAAGCAGGGTGCCCACACAGTCGAAAATCAGGGAATTGTAAATTTAGTCAGGAAAATCGGGAAAAGTCAGAAATTTTGGAAACATTTTCGGGAATTTTGTGGCTATTAGGGAAAAAGTGCGAGATCTTAACTCCTATGCAAAACTGAACCTCAAAAATGAAAAGAAACCAATTCAAATGATACCTGATAAGATAAGACAGTTTAATTGAGAAATTCACAAGGCATAATACAGTAAAAATCATCTAAATATTTTGTACTTCAACATAACATTGATAATTTAATAGTAGTTTAAAGTACAAGTTGTAGAAGATTTCATATTCCAAGGTTGGAATGTCTTCGGCAACGAGTACTTTACAACTTTTTCTATGTTCCGGCTTCCATTTCATTTTTATTTATGTTTAAATAATTGAAAATTTCTTATCTAGCATTTTTTTTATCGTGGCATTTAAGTTGGTATTACTGCTGTTTCCTTGACATCTGTCAACGATTCTGGCGTTTGCGCATTATATACAAAGTACTTTTGCTCTATCTCACTTGTATTCGCCCGTCACTCTTATGAAGTAGAATAGAACCCTTGCGATATATCCAGTATTAGATATATGGTTTATTTAGCTGTCGCTGTCGTGCAGAGTGCCGAGATTTCCGGTGTAGCGTTGCAAACCCTTAGGCAAAAAAAATCCTCCGGTAGGATTGCCAACTTAAACAGTATTTCTTGATCACTCTGTATCTTGACCGTTGGCGATATCGGTGAAGATTACATTTTCGAGCCAAATTAACCGAATGATACACACATTTCGGATTTGAATTGAAACTGGAAATTCCAAAGAGCAATATTTCACCAACCCCAAACTTGTGTGTACCTACTAAAATTATTAATTAATAACTCGTGTTTATTTTTGCCGTTCCAGGTCCGTACGTGCTGGTGTGGAAGAGGGGGATCGCGGTCCTGTCGGCGGGTAACGTGAAGGTCTCACCCGATCCCCGCGTACGCCTCCTGCAAGGCTACAGCCTCGAGATTAAGGACGTCGGCCCGCAAGATGCCGGGGACTACGTCTGCCAGATCGGGACGCTCGAGCCGAGAGAAATTACCCTTACCGTCGAAATACTCGGTGAGTTTTAATGGAAAATCGATGTCTCTACGCTCCTCTCTCTCTCTATCTCGTGAGCGAGGCATTGCATTCATTACGTGTTGCACGAATCTTGATGAATTATTAAAGTAATATCGTGTCTTCGAGATGACGGGGGAGGGTTATTAAACACGGGCACGAGTTATCTCGTAGCTACGTTATGAGGACGGTCAGTAATTTTACGTCGAAACGACGGTAATTCGCGATCGAAAGTAAGACTTCATTTTGTGATATCCATGAGCGGCGATTTGAAATAGTTCTTACAAACTGAAGATGATGTAAGTGTACTCATTCCCTCATCAGGGAAATCAGGCATGAATAATCGAATCGCAATAGATAAATGCCGATGAGATCATCACAAAACGAACCATAACGTGTCCAGGTGTAATGTATACCAAATCCTGTTTTTTTTTTTTTTTTAAATTCGATCCTAATCAGCCATAGTAAGAGCAAACGTGCATTGCATGGAGAGAATTTTTTTTATTTTATTCAAATTCGTATGTAAAACAATTTCTCTAATTTTCTTTTAACTCATTGAGCATGATGTACAGCTCATGCTCGGTACTAACGTGGACAATGTCATCGCTAAATCGTCGATGATGTAAATGCATTCCATCGAGATTTAGTCCTCTATCCTCCAAATAACAAAGACAAAGTAGTACAAATAGTGCAAAGTAATACAAAGACACTTAATTAACGAAGAAATGTTGTACAGGAATACCCATTCCCCCTCCTACTATTCAACATGGTATTTACATTTATAAAGGAAAAATTTCCATTACTCTTTGTATCGAAATATATATTTTTTAATTATGTACAGAAATAATTTTTGTGTACCGTGGTAAATACCTCCTCGTTCATTTATGTGCAAATCGACCCTCTTGGAAACGATACCGGCGATCTGACGTCCCAATTTCGCGATGAATATAAAATTTGCCTTTTGACCGAAAATCCATGGCCGGATCCCTTCGGGGGTAAGCCAAAACGCACGGACAACCTTCGGGAGGGTTGCCAGGTTATATGCATCTGATTTCTGTAATTGATACATTATTTACTGGCCCAGTTAGAGGGTAAATTGCTAACGGAGGAAATTATGTAAATGTACCTCCCGGGTCCTTTTGATACCTAAATTGATAATACATTTCCAGTACCTGGGTTAGAATAATTGAAGATCCAGGCACAGATTTACTTCCGTATTTACATTCGAATTATTTCGAATCGGATAGTTCGTGTGCAACGTCGGGTAACCGTGCGACTACGATATAATTTATGACATTTGATTAGGCTCTAAATCCTCCAGGCATTAAACAACACAAAATAAAAAATTGTTGTGATAATATCAGAATCTAATCATATTAATCAGATTATGTGCGAAGTAGAAAATTTGAGGTGTCCTGTTTCTACACACTGATCTGGGTAGGTATATTTTTCACGCTGCCGTTATCGAAAATCGCCCTTATATGCATAGATACGTAGCATGAAAATGGCAAATAACATTCGTGTATTATTTTTCCTTGACGACGGAATGTAAATACTGTCATTTACATTCCTAGAAAAATCAAAACAGTAAATCAAGTTGATTTATCCCTAGTTACGCATATGTCAGACTCAATATGTAAGTCTGACGTATGTCAGTCGACTTATGTCAGAGTGACGTACGTCCAAACTAAATCAAACATTTCATTTTTTGAGGAATTATGAGGAAATTTTCAACGGCAGCGTGAAAAATCTAATAGGAATGTATCGACTGTTTTTGTCTAAAGAGGTAAAACGTCTTTACATTCCTTGTGACTTAAATAACTATTATAAATCACAATGTATACATTTGGTGTCGACTATAGAAGAGAGAGAAGTATAATGAATATTTAATATCACTATTCATCCTGAACAAGATGTTAGTTTGGAATTGTTCTGAATATTTACCCTTCCTTCGGAAAATAAACAAAGGGGTTCATTTGTACGACCTATCCACCAATCTATAAATATAGATGTTCGTCTATTAATAAAACTACGACATCTCTGTCTCTCTCTCTCTCTGCACGTTCCTCTCGCACTCATTCATCGTGTATATACGTATATACAGATGTGCTAACTCAACCAGGAGAATCTCCATACACATCCCTTATCGATTAGTCATTTTCCGATACATTTCATATTCACATCTGAGTCTGTCATCGGAGCTTCGCAGAGTGGCGGAATATGAAAAGACCCCGTAAGGGTTTAGGCGGGTTATAAACTATATATTCTGTTGTTGGAGAAATATCAAAAGACGGCTCTTTGACAGTGCTCGTCGAGGTGTGATATTGTTGGGACGGAACGTTCTCTTCCTTCATCGGGATCGAAGGTTCGCTGGCCCATGAAATGTTATATCTTTTGCGCTTGCATCGATGCCATTTTTTAACTGCCGACGACGTTCACGGTACAACGTGTCTGTCTCCCAGGTGCATTCGGGAAACAGCGAGGAACAACCCCCATACATTTTTTACCGAGACGTGAGGTTCGAAACAGGCACTATCATATTTCAATTTAGTTCAGGCATTTCAAACTTGTGCTGGAAATCCCAAAATTAGTCAAAATCACAAAAATTCACACTAACCTTATTTCGTTCAGTTTAGTTCGAGTTGTAGCAAGTTACAAACTTAGGTAATGAACCAATCACGGAAATCTTGCAATTTTCAGAAATCTTATGTCAAAATTTCCACAAATTAATCTAAGAATTTCCAAATCTGTTCAGATTGTAGTCTACTTCCGATCTGTGATAAAATCATACCATAAAACATACACGTTTTATTCAGGTAACCTTTAAACAATAGTAAAAGTCAGCTTGTACGTATTTCTTTTGCCCTTAATACACCCGCCCATTTCACGTAGCGTACCTAGTGATGTTTATATGAATGCGCAGATCGACCCCTGGACGCGTAGGCGTGTGACCCCGTAAAAATTCCTTTTGTATTCCGAATAATGCCGGCTCGGGATAAAAGAAATTCCAGAAAATGTTAAAATTGGGGAAAAACAAGGAAACGACTCGCCGAGTAAATTTTCACGGTAATACAATCGGGATAATTGTGTTTTCGATTTCATCAATATTTGTTCACTTTCGATGATTCAGCCATGCAAATGTTTCATTTGGGAAATGTGAAAGGCTTCTTGTTTTAACAATTGTAAATTTGTAATTTAAACACCAACGAGAAAATCGTGCAATAAACAGCAATGTGTGCTATCAAATTGTAAGGTGTCAAGAATCTAATTATAAAATTAATTCAAAAATTAAAAAAAGTATAAAAATCAAGTATGTTTGAAAAATGTTTCAAATCGATATTCATAAAACTAAATTAACCAAAGATACCACGTACTTCAGTTACCATAGAACCGTCTAGCTAGACTGACATCCATGTAATTAATAGAAAATCAACCATTGCAGCTCATATCTAGATAGTAACAAGAATTAAGGTCTGTCAAAATAACCCGTGGAGTAATAAAATCTTATTATAAACGCAAAGCCGATATAAGGTGGCATCCTCTAAATTTTGGGAGTTTTATAATGTCTTACGGAATCGCTTTGTATTTTGAATGACTCACCCGAAACACGTGCGAATATTGTACGTCTGGTTATTGTAAACATACAGGGAATAATCGCTCTCTGGCGAACGGTATTTCAACATATAATAAGTGTTTTTAAAAAACCTTCAAAACACCGCGGTATATACAAATTTTATCAAACAAGATACGGTTAACTCAAGTAAATATTGAACATTCCTTGACCGGTCAAAACTGTTTGACCTCTTGAGGTATTTCAACCAAAGCCATTTTCCGTTGTTTTCCGTCACGTTCTGACCTTTACGTTTAGTCTGTGTACAAATATATCTATATATATAATATGTAATTCAATGAATATCTGCTGTCATGTTGACAAAAGGTATTCATAAAAAAGCCCTCCACGGTTGTATACGATGCAATAACGTATCCTGCAGGGATCCATTTTATCATTGTGCTGTAGCCAAACGGGAATATTACGTTACTTTTTAGAGCCCTCTGTGCAGGCGGACATCGGAAAATGTAAATAAAATATTTTTACATCCACGAGCGTGTAACTCTTACGTGTTTGGTTACGGTTTCTTTCAGATTTGGGCGGATTTCAGTTTTTACAACTGTTCGCATTTGTGGCCCAATTCAATAAAGGACAATTATATGTTACGGCTTACGTATCCTGTTAAATAATTGTACATTCCGGTCATTCACAAGATTTCTTCCCATCCCACACGATGAGGAATTAATAAGGAATCAAAACGTTCCCCGTAAATACACATAAATGGACATACCGGAGCAAACCGAGTTCAATTTTCATAAATCACATCCCTAATGATAACGACGGGGAAGATGAAAACTCATTTACAAAGAATGAGGCGTAGTGCTGTACGCTTAAGCTATGATGCGATATCAGTTTTGCGTGAGTTAAATGTTTCATTTAGTTTTGATGAGGTTCCCGACCGGAGGAAAATTGGTAATATACTTCTAAAGAATTAAACGCGATGTCGTAACGATAAATTTTCGGCTACAAAGCGAAATATTTTCTCGCTGAAGGGAAAAACACACAATTCTGGGATTCTTATGGTTATATATTTGCTCTAAAAGTTCTCATATTTTTGCCGGTAAGCACAGAAAATGGAAATAATAAAGTCGGCTGATTTATAAACAAAACAATTGTTTGTCTTTTCTTGCGGCTCTGCGGCTATTAAGCCATGCAACGGGCTGGATTCCTGAAAATATATGGCCCGAGTAATTGCTACTAACGTTACTGAAACGACCCCATCTTAAATAATATACAGTCCCACAGAAGATATAATAGCTACTCTAATAGTATTTTACCTCACTCGAGACAAATTTAAGACGTGTAAATTAAACATTAAATAGTAGACATTAAGGAAACTTACAACAAATATTTCTCCCTCGAGTGGAAATGTGAACTAACTAAGAATAAACTACCTTCTCATACAGTTGTCGAGCAACAATTTCTATCGCAAAGTGAATAGAAATATGTTGTTGGTAATTTTCAAAAGAATCATGCGACCTATTATACCCAAAAAAAACTAAATGTGAATTTACAACAATAATTTAATGGAATTGCAAATTAAAAATTATATTTTGTAAAATTGGAAGAGCGATTTTGTGAATTGGCGTAATTTAAGTACAAATGATGCATCCCAATTTATAATACTCTCCGACATAATCACTACGCGTTGTGTTAAGTGTCCAAATAAATCCTAAGGAAAAAAGAACCTTGATACGTAAGAAACACCAGTTTATAAATGAAATTAAAACATATGTAGATATCCTCTATGATGTAATTTTAATAACCCTATGGTACAATGAGGGTCCGTGGGCAACCCGAATCGTTTCTACCGAAGTGTCGCATTTAATTACGAAATTTATATTAAATTTTACGATTCCCCATTAAATTAATATATATTTCCCACGTGTTCGCCGACAGTCGCAAATCCTTATAAACTGTTGCGTAAATTAAATGTCGGTCGTAAAACGGAAGCCAGTTGCTTCCCTATAACAGTTTCACAACTTTGTATTGTGTACAATCAATATATATTTGCATAGAAATGGCCGTATTTCATCCGACGTCGGAGTTATAACGTACAAATTCAACTACACATTAAGTCTTGAGCATTCGACGCGTTCAGTTGAAATCTTTACGTATTTCCCCGCATCCACCATCGTTTATGACAGAAATGGGGGGGAATGGAAATTACATACTCCTATTTTTCAAAATGTATTCGTTCGGTTTAATTGTATAGATAGATGTGCGGTTTACATTTCGAGCGAGGACTGTTTATATGGATTTCTTAGTTGTTGTGGAGAGGGAGTCTAATGGATTTTATCAGGGATGCAGTGGATGCATGGTTTAACTTTCCACGCTTCAAACGCAATCAGCAAGAAGTTTATGTGTTGAAGCATATGCTCCACTTATAGCTGTCATTTTGCAGTAATAAATTAAAATGAAAAAGTGAAGTGAAAAATTCCAGTAGTAACTTAATTTATGTGGAATTTAAATGAAACGGTACAGCTAAATTAAATTCAAGTACACATTGTAATCATTTAAAAATGGTATTTGTTATGTGCACTTCAGGCTGGAAGATAAGTTTGTGGTTGATATCAAAAACTCAAACTGAGAACCAATGCTACTCAATCTCTGAATTTGAAGAGACTATTTGTTCCAAAGGTTAAAGTTTCAAGTTGATTTATTATGTAAATGAATGATGGCTTAGCGTAGATGATTAAAACGGGACACCGATGAACAGATGTTTTTTTATGTGAAAAATGTGCCCTATGGGATGCCAAATTGTTCAGTACTGATCGCCCGTCTAGAGTTGATCTGGGTGATCAAGAATGACTGTTTGAGTTGGCAACACTTTTTAGAGAATTTTTTACTTGTCTATTTGCAACACTACAACCGGATATGTTTATTTGACAAAAATTTGACATAACAATCAGCGATAAGACTGCAGGTTATGTGAATAAAATTAACGTTTAAAAAAATGAAGTTCGAAATACAGAACAATACTTTAATGAAACAGCTGAAGGTAATGCTCAAAATGCCCCCAATTTTGGTATAAATTAACAATTAACTCTCCTTTTTAGGCTGTCGAAAATATTCACCAGCATATTGAGGTTAATGTTTGTCACTTTCTGAACTATTGCCTCTTGCAGCTCTTCTTCAGTATGCAATATGTTCCTAAAGACATTGCTCTTCAAGAGCCCAAATAACGAAAAATCTAATGGAGTAAGATCTGGTGACCTACTTTGCCACATGCCCTGACTTATTTACTCTGTCGCCAAAATTCTCTCTTAAATATCCCATTGTAGCACGAGTCGTATGTGCCCTTGCAGTCTTGTTGGAAATATCCAATTTGACGCTCTCTGTCTGTTAATTGGTTTATAATAGTCCTCAAAAGGTGTTGGATATATCTCTCCGAATTGACGGTAAAATTAAAAAACATTGGCCCAATCACCCGCGTCCTTGAGACGGCCAACCAATTACCAACTTTAACCGGGTGCAAAAGTGTCTCTCTGATAGCATAAGGATTTTCACCTGACCAAATTCTGTAATTTTGTTTATTCACATAGCCGTTGAGATGACCCTAGGCTTCGTCGGAAAAGAAGGTATTGTCAAGGATATCATTATTATTTAATATGTCATTGAACCAATTGCAAAATAAAACTCTCTGCGGGTGATCAGGACCAGGTTAATGACTAGACGATAGAAATTTTGTGAATGTTACTTTAATTTCTTTTTAAGCACAGTGGAGCAACTTCCATATGATAAACCTGTAAAACCGTGGAATTAGAACAACATTAAAAAGTGGAAGTCTTATGGGTAAGAATGGAAATTGGTTGAATAGGAGGCATAAGGACCAAACCTGTTTGAAGGGAGAGCTTTCTTAAGGATTTGCGAGAACTTCTTTGCATTCGAGTTCTCATATTCTCGACAACTTCCTCGTTTAGAGTAGAAGGTCTACCAGTTGATTTTTGCTTGCTTACGCTCCCTGTGTTTAAATAACGTTCAACTACTCGCATGCAATGTTGCAGAAAGACAACAAAAGTGACCAAAGTCTCCTGAAACAACTCCTGAAATTGCTGTTATGTCGCTTCGAGAGAGTACTGCCAACCCGTAATTGGGTAATAAATCCCGCTTCGAAAGTACGCCATTCCAATGAAAATATCGTGTTGTAACGTGAAAACCATTTTAAATAAATAAATTTGAAAAGAATACCAGAAATTTGAATTTGAATGTTACTCCAGTTGTATCATGTAAAAATGAAATTCAGTATTGCCAACTCAAACAGTCATTCTTGATCACGCTGTATTTCTGTGATGAGAGCTCATCTCGACCTATGACCCTCTGTTGCAGTTCCGCCACGGATCCATTACGTGACCTCTAATGGGCGCGTCGAAGTGAAGAAGAACTCGTCGGTGAGGCTGGAGTGTAAAGCGTCCGGGAATCCTGTGCCGAAGATAACGTGGTCGCGGAAGAACGAGTTCCTCCCCGATAACGCCCAGACGGTCGTCGCTCCCACCCTTAACCTCGAGAAGGTCGACAGGCACCAGGCGGGCGTCTACCAGTGCATGGCGAGCAACGGCGTCGGCAACGACGTCACCGAGCAGATCGTCCTCCACGTCCTATGTGAGTTTTTAACAAATGCGAATGATCCATCCTAACAGCGAATGATCCACTTTGCATGAAAATTCAGTTAGCCCCCAATAGTAATTACACACGTTATATAGTAATGAAGCAGATATAGGGTCTCCCTACTTTTGAACATTATTTATAGTAAAAGAGGTTGAACGCCTCCCTCCAATCCGTACTCCACTTGTGGAGCCTTCCTTGCTGATCCTTGTCATTGTGTCACCTTATAACAGATCGACTGAAGACAAGAAAGAATGATTCACAAACAACGAAATATTTAATTAAAAGCAATACTCTAGCACACAATACAATTAAATGTAATATTCCAGCAACTTAAGTAGGTTCACGTCTATAAGATTTGTAGTAAATCCATCGAGAAGAAAACTTTCATGAAACACAAACGTGGAAATTCAAAGCGCGCGACCAACTAGCGAATAAGTACAGGGTCGCATGAAGAATGTTCGCCTTGACTATAATTTATTTTTTACTAAGATTTTACTGGATGTTCATTTCTTTCTTTTCTGTATACATTTAAAATAATGGTTTTCTCCCCGCAGCTTAAGTATGTTCCAGGTCTCTTTTTAGGAGGCGAGCAAGGAAGGTGTCTTTCCATAATTGCAATAGATCACAGAAATATGTTTATACAAATTTATAACAAAAACCTGAATAACAACAGCGATACGTTAAACTAAATCATCAACTAAAAGTCCACTATCACCGTCAACGACTTGTTGAAAACAGACAACCATAGATCAGACAACTAAACTTGTTAATTTTACTAAACCGACACTGTACATCAACAATTCCCGCCAAAAGTTTTATGACTTTTCCACCAATAGCAAACGACGTGTATTAGGTGTTGTCTAACTGTACTACCGTTTCTCGTTTCGTGGATGTTTTCTTCTCAGTGGATCTACTATAGGCGCATTTCTACAATGTTATTAAAGTAATTACGTTGCCAACGAGATTAATGCCACAAGGGGAATTACCGTTATGCATTGTTGTGCACCAAACCGCAGTTGCATTAGATAATACCAAATAGGAAAACATGCATGAAACCCATATTTGAACCAAATCTCCCCAGATAACATTCGACACATTTTTAATTAATTAATTTCAAAGTAAACAATACAACCTATTGTCCCGAAACGGTTTCGATATTGGCCGTAAATATGATCAGAATTCAACCTTTCCCTTCGAGGACTCTTTGAATAATATTTTAACGCTACCCATTATTGAACTATTAGTGGTACCAATTAATGCCGCGGCTAAACCTATTTCGTACATTCAAACGTATCGGGGCCCTGATAAGGGTCAAATCGGAAAGCTACGCAAATGTTGGATCTATGTTTTAATAACGCACAGGCTTTGTCCGCACAATTAACCAAATCCCGACATACCTCCGGAGAGACGAAAGGGACTTGAGACAACAATGTAGCAGAGCGCACCGGTCTCTATCGAGGTTTTACGTTGTAATTAGGGCTGGGGCAAAGAAATCCGCAGATTTTGTTAATTAATTTCGCGGAAAAAATAAACCTTTGTCTGTTTGTTGTCGCTGCGACTGTAGTAATAACTGGGACGGTTTTTACACCCGCCTGAAGGGCATTTGCGTACATTTAATACAGCATGTCGAAAGTATAAAATTCGTAAAAAGACGTAAACAGATGTATGGCATTCTAAATAAATTAAGAGGTTTTGTTTTAAATTCCGGATACAATCACAAGATTAAATGCTGATAAATGCAGGACATGCACGCATTTAGCGTAACAGAATTGTTCTACAATAAACTAATAATAAGTTTCCTCGGTAATTCCCATATCTAACAGTTCGATGGAGTTTTCTGTGTAAACTAATTTCAAAAGTAATTCTGAAACTCAAAAAACATAAAAGATAAAATTTGTGATATGAATTTAATCTCCTTTATTATTATTTTATTGGATGGTGTTCCGGTTAAATAATTTTCATACATTTCATAAATGTGGAGAAGCAGAATATGACGTCTCCAAACGTCTTCCTGCATCAATATTAGCAGTCTGCCTTTAGGAGAAATAGTAAATTGTAATACGTATAGTACTTTAGGTAGATTTCAAAACCTGTATTCTCTATCCGTCCTAACTTTAACCACAAAGTTGTTGTAACCCACAAACCAAAAATATCATGTCATCATCGTTTACATCTCATGGTTTATCGCCACATAGTTAGCCTTCAATGGGAGTCCATGAAGTTTTACGTTAATCAATTTCACGAAGGCACAACCAGTAATAATCGATGATAAAAATGCTCAAAGCTGCTTTTAGATAATTACATCATGAGTTGCCTGTAACTTCAGGAAACTCTATCGTGACTCACGTAGATATTATTGAATACTCGGTTCTTGATTGTTCTAGATTCAAGATTAAAAAAAAAATATAAAACTTGCAGGAGTTTCACCAATTTAAACAATCCAAAGGTTCTCTTATCCTTGAATTGTGTAAATTAAAGTCTTGAAAATAATTATTGAGCTCAATTAGGTTCCAAAGTTAATATTAATTTTCTGAATTTATTCAAGAAATTGTAACACGAAGTTACGCACCTTTTATTTTCATAGAGCCCTATAAATCGCTCTGGTGTTTATTCAAGACTTAATAACACGTTTTTACCACATCAGACCATCAGACAAAAAATAAAAAATCAGTAATATTGGAAATATGAAAATTCTATTGGAAGCATAGTGTAGTAATTTAAAGTTTCGATATATCAGAATCAGGAACCTTAGAAATATTTCCTCGGTCCAAGTACACTTATAATTCGAAAATATTGTGATTTTGCTGGCTTAGAGTTTTTGGTACTGCCAAGACCTGAAAATGTAGTATTATGCATTCTCCGTCATGAGCTCCCTCATTTATATAAAAAGTGTCCATTGTTCAGTACTATGAACATCAAATTAATTTGTTTCGATCATTCATAGTGAATAATACTTCGGTAATAAATTCCAAACCCGCAGAGGAAGGCAGAGATGTTTATCTAAATTTTATTTTAGCTCTTTTTCCCGTTCCAGAGTCTTTAAAAACTTTCCCGAGCAAATAGTTGGGTATAAAAGGAAAAGTTCCGAGTTCCTCAATTGTCTGCGATATTAGCAGTCCGAGTTTCATGAAGTTTTTCTTACAATTAGAGATCTATTTTGGAAGTTTTCGCAAAAAGTGCGACGACCGTCCCGTCATTTAAACCGTGAGTAAAGTGCGCGACCGAACTCGTTAAGATCCCATCAGACGCATTTGAATGGAAACACTTGTAGTATGGAAATTCCATTTTTTTTAAATTTTAATTAACGGGCGTCGAGTCCCGGTAAAAATAACGTTATCTCGACGGTAAATTGTTTATCGGGGAGAATGCTCGGGCGAAGTGCATGGAGAATGCACACAATTTCATAAATTATGAACGAGGGTAATTTGCATTTACATTAGCTACACGTGCATTAACAAGTTCTGTCAGGAGACGGCGCGTTTTCCAGTTTGCTCGCCTTAATGGCACCGTGGAGACGTAAATATTAAGGAGTGTGAGTGCGACAACCGAGATAAGTCGGAAGCACTCCGGACGGTGTCACTTAATAAAGCAATAACGCACCTTTGGGGAAAGCCACATTTCTTTTCTCTCCGTGAAAATTGTCACTTTTGCACTGAAAACGACTCTAAAAAGAGACCGGGGAATACACCATAAACAAGTTTACCGGTATACGTGTGGATTACATCGAGACTAACTCGCCCTCAATGCGCTCCATAACAATAAACATGTAGTTGTATTTCGATGCAGAAGTAAATACAAGAGACACATTTTTATGTATCCAATTCGCTCTTAAAGCAGCTAAGAACTTTACTCTAAGTGCATTACCCTTAATAAAGCTATCCCGCCATTTTCTACGAATGGCACCTAAGTGATTCTCGAAACGGGTTAATCTCATTTGAATAGACACAAAAGCCTCCCAGCCTTAAACTAATTGAGTCGAAAATGTAATTATAAAGTTCAAGAGGTGGCGAACAACCTTTCGACCAGCAAACAGAATTATTTATGATCTCTTTGTTAACAGATGACATTTGTATCTGTAATTGCGCCGTTGATATTTCGGACTTCGGCGCAACCAGCGAAAGGTTATAAAGGCGATTCCATATACCACGAGGAATAATTGCTAAAATTTGAATTAATCAGTTGTGGAATATATCGGGAATAATAAAATTATCAATGGATTTGATAGGAGATATTTATATTTAGACCAGGGAAATAAGGAGAAAGTACCCTGTTGGGGACACTCAAGCAACCAGGTAACCAAGTAGTTATTCATGTAAAAGGGGTTTACGGGAGTAAAACCTATACTTTAGCGACCAAAAGTTTTGTGCTATTGTTGAATTATTAACAATTAAAGGTCGAAAAATGTGATTTTTTTGGCATTTTTGTGTCCCTGAAAAAATCTTAGAATCCTGTGAATAATCCAAAGTTAGCATCTTGTAGGGAATAGAAAAATCTTCAAAATGACGGTTTATATAACATGATTTAATATTTTGTTGCTTAGATAATAAATTGTAAACAAAGGTAAAAATATGCAATATTTTTATTTAACAATAGCTACTGTAAAAATCAACATACAACTTTGAAATTACGTTAAGTGTTGTGTCTTATGGTACTTAATATGTGGTAAAAATTTCAAAAGGATTCATTGAGTACTTTTTGCAAAATTGTAATTGTTTATCCCAGAAGACTTCTTTTTGCGTTATCGTTATGCGCACAATAATGATGATACAATAATTCTACGGGTACCGAAAGAAAGAAGAAGAGTTATTTCATCAAACCTAATTATTTGATATCGGAAAAATTAATTACCACTATTATTAAAAATCATCACAAAAACATGGTCATTTTTCGTGTATAAACAAATAGAATAACTTTATTGATGTTATTTACAGCGAAATTATTTTTACATATTTGGAAAGATGGCATTTAGACCTTTATTTTAAAACAAAAAAAATGCTCTAAATCAATTTGGGGCAGAGTTAACAATAGTTTTTCTAAAATTCACATCTAATTTGTTTATAATAATTAAGAAACTTAACTAACGCCATTTTAAAGATAAAGAGTTGAACTATTTGCTAAATAAATTTGGAAAGTATTGAACTTCAACATCGAGTTTGCTGAAGCTTCAAATATGCAGCTCGACTGAAGACGAGGTGAGGAACCTTGAAATCTGCGAGCTCCAAAAATGAAAAGGTAACTTCAAATCGAAGCAGAAAGTAATTAATAGATATCTCTGGCAATTATTAACGGATTTTGATGATTCTTTTTTTAATTTGGGGTACCTCGTCGAGTACAATACAAATATGTGACCTGTTAATGAATTACCGTTTAAATAAACAAAGTGATTTCTTTAAACATTTTTCCGATTTTGTTATTAATTATTTTCAGTATTTTTGAATTGTATTACACTTATTACTAACGGAAAACAGAAATATTTTATGTACATCCCAAGAATCTAAACAACAAAATATTAAATCATGTTTTATAAACCGTCATTTTGAAGATTTTTCTATTCCCTACAAGATGCTAACTTTGAATTATTTATAGGATTCTAAGATTTTTCAGGGACACAAAAATGCCACAAAAATCACGTTTTTCGACCTTTAATTGTTCATAATTCAACAGCACCTACGTATATAGGTATAGTAACTAATCGGATATTCTAATTCTGTGAGGATGAATCAAGTTACTTCATTGGTAACCGTGAATTAGTCGAGAAATTTCATACGCGGCAAAGTACCGTCCCAATTATTAATTTATAGACCTCCCCCTCATTGAATTTCAAATTAACCTTGGTGGAATACCGTTAAAACGTGTGTTCATTACACCACGAAATAACATAACTCTTCTTCAAACAATGCGTTTGGAAGTAAATCATTTGTAAACACGCCATTATATCGGAAAAGGCAAGTCATTGTGGCAGGCATTATACTCCTTTATGTAGTCGCCTTTTGATTAGGGATTCTTGATGTAAACGTTTTCACTATAACGCCGAATTGTTAGCGACGAGTAAAAGTTTAATGCAGGACATCTGTAACTATTAATCACGTCTAAAACGGTCGGGCGTCGCAATTGTACCGGCGAGGGTGGCATTTGTGTATGTTTTTGCGTCACGGCAGTGTAATCAATGCATTTCTTACGGGAAAAGGTGTGTTGTATGTGACTTGCTAAAAGGTGTATTTAAATTTAATTTGAATAAAACTGGGGAGTAGGGGTATATTTCGCCGAACTAGGTTTACGATAAAAATGAAAGGTCGCGGAGGTGACGATGAAATGGTTGTTAATTTATTCCATTAGACTAAGAAATTTCGATATTTCCTTAAGTGACGAGAGGTATCGAATAGCCTATTATGTATGCTAAGAGATAATAGCATTTTGTCCATAGGGATGAAATTGACTTGAGTTAGCTATTTCCCACATTTATTCGACGTGAAGTGTGAATATTAAATAAATTTAATGTCATTTTCTCACTAAATATTACCATTAAGATAGGTACAATTTAAATACAAACCAGTGACTTTCCTTTTATCTGACTTTTTTTATTTTTGAATGAGATGAACGAGAAGTATACTTTAACGCAGACTGTTTCATACCATCATCCCCTCAGTTATTTCAAAAAATTAATGAGTATATTCGAAACGGGCTCGAATACTCGGAATCTCGAAATGTGCAGCAGTAATAGAAAACTTTTCTACTATCCAAGCAAGTGGCCTGTAAAATTACCGTTACTCTCATTTAATAAAATTCTGAAATATTTCTACGCTCCATTTCAGCTTCAAATCCACTCGGACTGGATGAAATGCACGTAGAAACAACAAGAAATTATAGCGATAGAGACGCTTCATAAAGGCGAATTGTAACATCTATAGATTCATTTCCTCGTTTATTCTCGGTAAAATATAACATATTGTTCCTATTAGATATACTCATTAAAATTATCAGTCTTGCGAGTAAGTAACGTTAAAAATTACTATTCAATAAATCCATGACGGGAAATTGAAACCACTTTTATTGAAATAAGTAAGCAAATAACGAAAGCAACGCTAAGTTGAAAATAAAAAGATGTCATGTAAGCGTGGCTGTTCTTACATTAGCGATACAACTTTGCAACATGAGAGAATTCATTTAAAACTTTACAATCTCTTTATAAGGGTTGCCACAGTGTAACATTTCATCTTTTCTAACTAGTTTAAAAACTTTTCGAATAACAGCCGAATTGTTTTCTTTGTTTCTACTTTCATTTCAGCGTGAATTCCATCGAGCGTGGAATTCTCTTGTAAACATCAACAGATTTCATAACTATCAAACCCAATTCTATTAACTATCAATTAGAATATGAAGAACTGAATTGCATACTTGGAAATTTTGTTTTAACTTTCTTAATGATTTTACACGGGGAATGTAATTTGTGGAGATCTATCTAAGTTTTTCTCTGAATTTGTGTGCTTGGCAATTCAGTATACTCAGCTATACTACTTTCTGAGCCAATGAGAGTATTCAAAAAGTCGTTACGCCTGTAGATCCATTTAGTCAGTAATGAGACATTGATATGTAACAATACGAGAGCGTCATCGCTTGGATCGTTGAAATTGATACAATTCGCCCATTGTGGTAAATTGGTGGAAACATATTGGAACGTTTATTTCTAATTTATTTACACTGTCCTAATTATACACTACACACTACTTCATTTATTTAGACTATTAATGAACTAATTAATTTACATAACACACTTAACATTTTAATTTATTTGTACAATTCGCTTATCCGTTTTTCGCACTGTTTACTCTGTCGCGGCTTCACGTCTAATCTCCTCTCTCCGACCGCAAGCCCGCTTATATACATATCTCAATTGTATTCGCGATGATTCCTGAAAAAACTCGATCCTTCTTTTCCCTAATAATGTTTATCTAGAAATCCCCAGAAGGTGATAAATCACTCTTTCCTTAATAAGATGTTGCCAAAACGTTGAGGTTTTATTGCCCACTTAACGGAGCGCTTTGAAGTGACCGCCGAGGTCCGATAAGAGTAAACACGTGGCGCGCTGCTGTTTACATTTCGCGTTACAGCATAATTGTTTATTTCTTCGCTTACTATTAAAAGTACTATTAGATTAAAAATCAACTCTACATTCAGGTGATCTCGAATAATAACCAAGTATCTATAGAGTACCGTAACTCGCTGAAAAATTGCGAGGCACCGACAAAACGCAATTAAATCTTCTGTATTCCGATGGGCCGTTTACAACTCGGCCAGCGGAAAATATCCGAGCATCGTATAATTTTCCAGTAATAACTTTTTCACCGGTACGAGTTCTAATTAAAATTTAACATAATTAGGACAGGGAGATAATTAGGGTCTCGAAGTGTTGAGGAAACTCATTTCTTGGCTCAGAGATAAATTAGTGAACATTTTGTACAGTGAAATGCAGCAAGGAAGTTCATAACGCAATTTGTGCAAGAGAGGCGCACGGAATTGACGTCGACATCGGCGACAAATCTGTTTTCGAGTAGTTAATTTCTCGTCAAGGATAGAGAGAGAGAGAGAGAGAGAGAGAGAGAGAGAGAGAATGTTATACATTGTGGAAGAAGTGATTGCGTTTTTATAGTTCTAAATATAAGCTGTATGACACATTCAGCTTTTTCTATTACAATAATTCAATTTTTGTGGTATACGTCGTTTAGTAAACCATCGCATCGATTGATTTAGTACAGTCATTCAATTTGGTCTCTCAATTATTACACTTCCATTATAGTTTGTAACAGTGTTCGCGTTAGGAATACATTATAACTAATCTATTTGGTTCTAACATCCAATTTCCTCGCCCTTTAAGTCTGCGACATCTGCCAGTGCACTTACTTAACGAGATCAAATATTATATATCCGCCTGCGACTTTTATCATCTCCAAATTTATCAAGAGGAGAGCCCGACATTAAATCTCTTTGCTTGTTCGTCGATTTTTAGTCAAAAACATGTTCGAGAGGGATTTTCCACTCCCCCAGACTGGAATTTCCATTACGGAGACTTCTAACTTAAGAAAAAAAAAGATTCAATGGTTAAGTTAAAGCTCATCCCGGAAATCGAATTCGAGCGATGTTATGAAGATTGGGGAAAAAACTGCCGGCGTACGTGTATCGCAAGCATTGTCGAATGTGATCGAAGGAACGGAGGCGAGTGAACGGAGAATGCATGTGATTATTTTTGAAAATGTGAAAGCTTGAAGCTTTATGAAGATATGAGGTTTGCAGTAAGTGAACTCTACTAAAACTTTGCTGTATTATCGACTCGAGTTTCTTACCGATGCTTAACAAAAGTTGAACAGTTTTAAGAGAAGGTTTCTGAAATATTAAACACAGGAGGTTGGCGATATCTGAAGAAACTTCAAGACAATGTCAAAAATGTTAGAAGTTAAAAAAAAGGAACTTTTCTCAATAATTTTAAATATCCAATCAGAAAGCAATCGATAACATATTTTAACTCAATCAAGTTAATTTTGTAATTATTCCTTTTCGGATGTGATTTCATAGTGCCAGTGGCAAACGAAAGACAAAAGTTGGTTAATGTTAAATGTGAAAGAATATTTCCTAAAAAACATTACTTTGGGAAATATGAGATTATAAATATATTGTTTTTGTTACTTCTCAAAAAATTATTATATTTCTTAAAGCAATGAAATCGTCGCTCCCAGAATTGAATACATTAAAGTCATTAAATATATAAAGTACCGCAAACTCCGCAATTTTTGGGCAAAAATTTGGGGCCAAATTTGAATTTCTAATGTTAAATAAAAATCAATTTTGTACTGTATTGGTAAAGAAAGCACAATGTGATGCGTTAATAATTGAAATGCAGATAGTACGGCAATTAATTAAAACAAGCAAGCATTGTTTTCATTATTCATTGTTAACAATTCAAATTTGGCGCCAAATTTTTGCCCAAAAATGGCGGAGTTTGTGGTACTTTATATATCTAGTGACTTTAGAATGCATAACTCAACAGCGCCATCTCGAAATAGTAATGATCATTTTTACCTCTTAAATTAATGTTTTTCCAAAATGTTACATAATTTGATCTTCCTTTGTGCTAAATATAAAAAAAATCCAATAAACCGTTTATTATTGGTGATATGAATTTTTTAAAAATATTGTTGTCAAATGGCGATATTAGTAAAACACCTTGACAGTTGCCTCAACATATTTCACGAGTTTTACGTTAAAATTGAAAAGTTCACTTTCTCATTTCCCAAAAATAGAGAATTGGAGATTATTTCCAATAATTCCTTATAATTGTGTTATCGAAATTACGATCTAAGAAAAGGCAGATTAATGATAGAGTCGAGATAGATAGAATTGAAGTGTGGCTTTAAGATATTCTGCGAATTTCGCTCCTCTTTTCACTTTGTAATTCAAAAACATGGGAAGGGTATTGCTATTAATATGGAAAATCTTCAATTAACTTGAGATATCCAACATTTCACTTCCATTATCAAATTTTGTAGGAAGAACCAATGCAGAAGCATGAAACGTCGTATAATTGATTTTTGTCTGTGTATAATATTTAAAGTGCCGTCCATCATCCATAGTTTAATTTTGACCTCGCTTGTTCTTCTCGTCAAATCTTTTTTAAATTTGTTGCGAGACTTTTATTTCAATACGAGATCGATTAAGCACAAACATACCTTACCGTCTATCCTCCAAATACATTAAGGAACTCACTCTTATATACACCCACCATGAATACTTATTACTCGAATCTCCCACTCTTCGACGCCCTCGACTTGTGCAAGTACGCTTCTCCAACGCCTTTACGAAAATATTTCACTCTTCATTGAACACCCACCCTTTGATATCAAAAGATCACCTCTCCTAAGTTAGATAACTTACGAGTAAACGAATTTCTGAATTTACGCGTATTAACTCTGTAGGTACACAGATATCTGAACCGCATAGATTAGTTCCTCGTGTGTACATACAGGTATATCCCGCAGGAAATACCCGGGTAGTTAGTTTGTAAGTTTCCACGAGCGTTCGTGTTTTTGATTGAATACCGTATTGTGTTCCTGGCGGTGTACGTCGTGATGTTCCGATGGAAACATATACACACTGTTCGGATTTACAGAAGAACAATATTTAACTTTATTATTCAGTTCAATTTGGCATACACACCAATAAACTGATTATAAAATAGGCAAGTTAGTTGAGTAGCCCCTCTCTGGGAACGTAATAGTTCATTGACAAAGTGGGAAGTTAGGTGGTGGCCCAAAAACCTAGATTGATCACTATGAATTTCTGATATAAGATTAAAACGTGAGAATTGAAACTTTAATCAGGTTTGGACTTCGAATTCCTATTTCTTCCTTGAAAGAATTATGGGATTTACCTTGCTGAAATGAACAATTCAGATTTATCATGATGAAATGATTCATTATAATAATCACTATTACACGCTCACTAGTTTACCCTTAAAATTTATTCGTTATTAGAACGTTTGTCGTGATTTTGTGTCGATTGACATAAATAAGCGATTAAGTTCAAAATATTACACAATGTCTCACAATTTGTAGAACGTACCCTCTGTGTCCCATTTCCTTTGACATGGTTGAAGTGGTCGCTCAAGCCGGTATTTTCAATTTTCCAGACAGTGTCTTGGAATTTAAATCAACTGAAATGTCTCGTTTATTCCGTTCCCTCCTTCTCTCGCCTCGACCTTTCTATGAAATAAATTAAACACAATATGACAAAGCTATAATCTAGACACGATATTTTAAACATTTCTCGATCTGTAATCCTATTACGATTAGGTACTCGCAATGGAGTCCCGTGCAATTTAACCATCCATAATTATTCCTTATTAAGTATTTTAATGAGTAAATGTTTTTTTTTCCCGATAGTAGAACGTTCAGAATATTGTCTGAGGCGAATTAGTTCACATCTCGTAAATGGCTAATTAGGTTTTTGTTGAAATGATTACTTAGGTAGAACTTTTATATAAAAAGATATTACAAGGTATGAATTTTTGGAGAATCGGTTTCGAACTTTTGCTTAAAATCACATTTACATTGAACAATACGGTGGTTAGCAAATTCAAATTTGGTTACACAACTAAAAAGTATCACCTCGATGTATCTTGCTAGTTTATCTCTTTTACCTTCTGATAATGGACTAACTTCAATTAGAAATTGAAACGTCGTGTTTTACAGTGAATTTAACACAATGGAAATATCATACTGTAACGTTTATTTCTAATTTATTTACACTGTTCTTAATTATACACTACACACTACTTAAGTTATCTTAACTATTTCCTAACTAGTTAATTTAGTTAGACTATTACTGAACTAATTAATTTATATAACACACTTAACTTTAATTTATCTATACAATTCGCTTGTCCGTTTTTCACGTCTAATCTAATCTCTCTCCGACCGCAAGCCCTCTTATATACATATCTCAATTGTATTCGCGATGATTCCTGAAATAACTCGATCCTTCTGTTCCCTAATAATGTTTATGTAGAAACGTCCAGAAGGTAATAAATCATTCTTCCTTACTAAGATCTTGGCGGGACGTTGGGGACGTTTTTTTTTATTGCTCAATGAAGCGTAGCGGCGTTTCTTTGAGGTAAGCCGCCGTCCGATAAGAGTAAAAACATTTCGCGCTGCTGTTTACATTTCGCGTTATAATACATAACATATTTAAAATTGTCTTCCATGGTTTGGACTTCGAGTCCGTTTCCGGCCACCGTGGAAATTATTTATGTAATAAATGATTCGATATACGAACTCTTTGAGAATTTAACAACGCCATACTTTCCGGTGACAATAGTATGAATCCAAATAGGCCGCTTCCGGAATGGTGTTTAACTACTGCACCTCTGGAGAATTCCCCGAGAAATCTAATCAAAGCTTCCCCCACAAGTAGTCCACTTTTTGCTTTTCCATTCTCTCGGTACACACACTGGCACGAAATCGGAAACTGCAATATTAAACGTATAAGTTTTGTGTATGTGAATGTGTGTGTATGTGTGAGAGAGGGAGTGTGCCACATCTCGTTCGAACCCGTGACTGCAAATACTGGAATGGATTTGATTCAGGTGTATGTACATGGTGTAATGGAAATTCAGAAACGTCGATTTGTTCAACAATTCCAATTACGTGCCACGTGTTCATACATCGGCCGAAATGATGGTTTGAACCAAGTGTGTTTTGCACGTATTTATATCGCAAGAAAACGGATTTATCACATATACACAAAATCGAATTAATAAATCAAATGATGTTCTCAGGGCAGCTCGAACGCTGAAGGAAGGTTGTCTCAAACAAGCCCTTTTCATAAAACATTTATTTATTCATATGCGTCAACGTTTCGCCTTCAATCTGAAGCATCTTCAGGACAAACACAGTATTTACGTTGTGATTGTGTTAAAAGGATAAAATTATACTAAAATCTTCATCTCAGTGGTTGTGTCTGATTTTGGAATCTGACTACAGTGTAATGATGTCATGTGAAAAAATCATTCAACAACCATGTTGACACAACCACTGAGATGAAGATTTTAGTATAATTTTATCCTTTTAACACAATCACAACTTAAATACCGTGTTTGTCCTGAAGTTGTCTCAGATTGAAGGCGAAACGTTGACGCATATGAATAAATAAATCTTTTATGAAAAGGGCTTGTTTGAGACAACCTTCCTTCAGAATTAATAAATCCGTAAGCGCTTAATCACCGATCCTCTCGACTATAAAAGCACCGTTTTGTTCAACCACAAAGAATTACCACAAGAAAAATGGAAGCAATAACACCGTGACCATTCCGGGGCTGTTCCTCTTCTCGCCTTAGAATATAAATGGCTCCCTGAAACGTTATTGTTCAGCTTGTATTCATATTTTTTTGCGATATTTCCGTAAAAGAAGCACGTAAGGGTTAAACTGCACCATAAATATTTTAACTCGGATGGGTTATATGTTAGGAAAATTGCTGAAGATATACAAGACTAAACAAGACTGAAAATATGCATGTAATTCTCTACGGGGCAGTTTCAGCGGAGCGTTGATATCGCGATTCAAATTTTTGTGCAAGAGGAATCGTCGCGCTTACGTTTTCAATGTGCGAAAATTTTATATCGTTACCACGCTTTTCTCACCTTGAAACTCGAGAAGAGGAAGTTTGGGGACTTGCAACACGATTATTGGATTGCAAGGACAATTTTTTTACCTCCGATTATATGGACTGTTAAATTATTTCACCGTCAAAACAATCAGTCACTAAATTGCAGTTACTCTTTAACAATAATTAATACAATAATTCATTACACTTTAACTAATTGTAGGTTTAACTGAAATTTAATTGAACTGTAAAAGTTTCTCTGTAAAATGTGAATGGCTTGTATTCGAGGGATTCTAAAATTGTAAGGTCTAATGAACGAAGTGTGAAATGATCTCTTTAGAGTGTGGACTGTATGTAGATATCTCTCGTAGCTCGTGGGTGGCTGCGAAGATGAATCTTGTCTCCAGGTTGTAAGGCTGGAGACTGTAGCTGTTGTAGTCGGAGATCAGGGCGTGACGTGATCTCTTGAAGTTCTTGAAGTTCTAGTTGTGTGGAGAGAGGGCGTATCGTGCTCTCCGGGGTTGAGATTCTTGAGGTTAGGGGTTGTCGGTTGGAGTGGCGTGAAGCAAGATCACAACACACTGTCGTGTTGAGCATACATCGTATACTGATTTATTGTCCCAAATTTCAGAGTTTTTATACATCTTATTTTGCATTGGTTAAATGGGATATTATTTGTTTTATTACAATGACCTAGCGTTGCAGAAACTGACCTTAACTGAAGCGCGCTTCTTATCACGTTCCGTAAACGCCTTTGTTATGCTGACTCGGTTAATTATTGTGATTTGAACTTGACTTGTTGACGTTCGGTCGGCGTTGTTATTCTTCGTAATAAAATAAGACGTGCTTTATAGTTGAATTATATATCCCAAAAACCTTGTTACCTAAGCTGCGTCAGTGATTATTATCTGTTTGTAAAACAAAACGTATTGAAAAGTTCCCAAAATTAGTTCACCATAAATTACAATTTCTTAACCTAAAGTAATGTTGACGTTAGCGTCAACATCTGAAATTGCTATAAAGGAATTGAAATGTTGCTGTAGAGAAATGGAATAATTTAAAAAAAGACGAAAACTAGTTAGACAAAAGTTAAAAAAGTTAGACAAGACAAAAACTTTATTTTTTTACTAATGATGCCAACAGTTTTACCATAAAAAAATAAAGAATGTCTACCAAGACAGAACGTTAACTAATTTAATTACGAAAAACTTGACTACCATAATGTCCAATTTTGCTCCGCTCAAAATGTACATCCAAACTGATTGACTTCGCCTCTGCTTTATTTTATTGCCTTAACAAGTCGCCGATTACCGCGAAGTAAGAACATTAATTAGGAAGTGTAACGACGGCGTTCGGCCATTAATCACGCAATAACCAGACGAATTTCACTTTAAATTGAATACCGAAAAAAGACGCCCGTGACTGGATGATTGCCATGGAGCTTATTTATCATCTTGACGGGACGAACAATGTTTCTGTCTTGCTATCAAACAGTACGGTTACAACGCATTACAACGCCTCGAAATACAATCTTCTTATAGCGGAATAGATAGATGAACAAAACCAATTATTAAGGTAATGGGAGGTTAGAGTATGAAATGGTGATTTTTGCGTTTGGTGCTGGTAGGTGTGTAATCCAGGGCCTTTTTGTTTCTGTTTGCCTCTACTTTACATCCCTATTTATTTACATATGAATGCTTGGATTATTAATAATTTAGTCCTGTATATCTTAATGAAATAAGTTGAAATATTAACCCACTGTGGCAAAAATGCACAAATGGAATCTTACTGAAATGTAATCTTTAATCTCTGAATCTTTAATTATGAATTAAGGGTTGGTTTATATCAAATCGATGGACTGCAATAAAAACAACCCTTTTTAATTAAAACTAACGGAATTTCATTGACTTTTCCAGTTGTAATGTTTGTTTCCAAATACGTTACAGTATTGAAGTGAAGCACATTTCTGTAATTTCTGCTTTGCCGTACATGTAACAGATATGTATATATCTTATTTGTCGTTACTAAACTCGCCTGGTAAATCAGGGAGATGCTTTTTAGTTCTGTGGCAGAATATCATTTCGTTGATTTCAAAGTATTAAAAAAATTTGTAATTTTTTAAGAAAGAAAAATAGGAAAAAAATTTAGAAATTTGTCTCTCCGTAAGTAAACGATTTATTGGAAAAATTGCATCATATTTAACATCAGAACTTCTATCTTTGATGTAAGTTTTAAAATTTCATCTATTCTTATCTTCATGTCGTTTGTTACTTAAGTTACTATAAAGATACATATTTTGAAAATTGTAATTAGGCCTGTTCTTAAACTCCGTGGAGTCCATGAACATATTAACTCATTTTGGGGTAAACTAGTTAACGGTAGAACTACCTTTTAGAAAATTAGTCGAATAAGCAAAATCAAAACTCCAACAATATTTCCATGTCGTGTATGTATTTTTTTGGCGAAGGCGCAACTCTTCCGGTCTCGAGCGACCGGACTAAAATCGCAAAACGGGGACAACCCCCAAGGAAAAACCGGAGTTTTAACAAATTGGGACAAAACCCCCATAGTTTCTGGCCCGAAGATGCCACTTTGTTTCCCCCGATGATATTAATTATTCGGATCCGTGATCCCGAAAAAGATAATTCATTGTTTTGGCGTTTCATTGATTTGGAAGTGAGAAGAGAAACAAAAAGTCCGGGACGGCTCGGTTCTCTTATTTATTTGTCAGAGTTTTGGGAGAAATAGATTTATTCATTTCTTTTGGGGGAACGTCGACGGACGAGAAGGGAAAAGTCGCATTTGTTTTCTGTGACAATGAAATGCAACTCTCGTTCATAAGAATGATGAGACGAGTTTTGGAAGTTTTTGTCGATGTCGAGGAGGGCGGATCGTTTTAATTTTCAATTTCCATCTTCCTTCAGCAATTCTAACGTTATTCACGTTAAATAGCTACTATTTAAAACGACTATTTGTATTCTAATCGAAATTATAATTAAACGGAAGACACTTTTGGGGAAATAATAAGCAACTTAGCGATGTGGGGAAAATATCAGAATTTCATCATTCAAAATAACAATGATGAACACAAGCACAAAACAAAGGATGAAAATTATGTAGAGTTCCAATGGAATACATCCCTTTTAAACGTACTTGACTTAATATTTATGTCGAGCTTCAGTAATATTCGAGTTGAATTAATTATTTATTTTTTAAAGACAAGAAACATAAGTGATATTGCAACGGAAAAACACATTGATATTTCAGAAAGTTATGTAGATTGTCTGAAACATACTGAACTTCTGGAATATACTTTAGTGAATAACCTTGGGAAGCTGCAACTAAATTATAGTTGAAGTATTTAATGTACGAAATTTCGAATAGAATTGAAGCATTAGTTCACCGATAGAACATCGATAAAAGTGAGGTAACTGATGAACAGAAACTTAGGAAAGATCGTAAATATACTTACGTTAACAAATGAGCGAGATTTTAACAAAATTGGAATTGCAGTAATGTTTTTTATGATTTTATGAAAATCACAAGAAAGGTGAATATATATATATATATATATATATATATATATATATATATAGCGGGGGTCCTACGTCTACTGCCGCTTCCCGCACTTCAATCTTCAATCTCTTCTATTTTCCCAGTCTCCTTCATACATATTCCTTTTCCTCATATTTTCCTCTATTCCCTTTTTCCACGATGTTCTTGGTCTGCCTTTTTTCCTTCTGTTGATTGGGATATAGGATATCATTTTTCTTGGCCATCTTTCGCTCTTCATTCGCATCACATGACCGTACCATATTAGTTGGCTTTCTATTCGATCTACAATGGTATCTTCTACATGCGCCTTTTGCCTGATGTCGTCATTTCGGATATGGTCTAGCCTTGATATTCTACACGACCGGCGTATAAAGTCCATTTCTAAGGCTTTTAGTTGGCTTCTTGTTTTTGATGTTAGTTGCCAGCATTCCGCTCCATATGTTGTTATTGGTTCTACGATTGGTATAACTGGATTTTTGTATTTAAGAAAATTTTCGGGGACCATAGAATTAAGTTTAATTTCTGAATTGCCGTTTTTCTGTTTTGAATATCTTTTCGCGTTGAACCTTCTGATGATATGTAGGTTCCCAAGTATTTGAATTCATTAGTGCTTTTTATGATTTCATTGTTGACTTGTATATCAGTGGACTTCTCTCCGATGACAACGTATTTAGTCTTCCTAATATTTATGTTCAACCCCCATTTATGATATTCCTCAATGAGCTTTCTTGTCATATATGTAATGTCTTCTTCATCATTTGCTATCAGTACTTGGTCATCTGCGAACAGTAATGTATACAAGCAGGTGTTTCCAACTTCAATTCCCATTCTATGACATTTTTTCATCCAGGTGCTCATAGCTTTTTGTAGATAGATTTTGAATAAAGTCGGAGATAGACTACAACCCTGTTTTAAGCCTTTGTTGACTCTAAATGGAGCGGATATTTTGTTATGTAACTTTATTACACATTCCGAATTCCTGTACAGTGTTTTTACGGCTCTAATGTGGCATTTGGTGAAACAAGAAAGGTGAAACAGCGATAAAAACGAGTAGAAACATACGGAACTTATAAACTGTAACGATCGAAGGTAGCCTCAAAAAAAAATCGGAGTTGTAGTAAATTTTTATGAATTTTTGAAAATTGCAAGACCGGTACATATGTATTAAAGACCGGATTTATATGCACAAAATTTTTGCCAAAATATGCATAAATTTTAAGAAATATGCAAGAAGTAGGCATTTTATAATTAAAAATACAATTCTGTAAGTATTATTTTGTATTTTAAAAATTTGTCACACATTTTAATTACTGACAATATAACCCTACAGATATATTTATCTATTACAATCATAGATACAAAAATACCACAAATCGATACGATACATTCAATAAATATGTCTTACTGTAATTTACTGTTACATAGTTTTCTAAATTATCTATTTTAAAATTTTGTCGTTGTCTGATGAAACATGTTTGTATTTAGAAACACTACGTTCAACATCAACAGAGGTTATAGGAGCATATTTGAACACAGTAAGAAGTTTTGAAGGTAAATCTGATTCTATATTAATTTCAGGTAGCTACTTCATAACATTTTAGTAATGTTTTAAAATCAGAGTTTCCAAAATATCTTACCACTTTTTAGTTACAATACTTACGGGTACTTTCATGATATTATTTTCGAAATCTTTTATTACCTTAATAGACTCCGTCATTGGCATATTGGGTTGTTCTAAGCTAAGTCATTAATTGTAAATTCCTTATAAAACGCAACGTTATGAGGAATTTGCTCGAAATATGCAAATACTAGAAAAATGGTCAGAATATGCAATATGAATATTGAAATGCATTTTCAAGGTCAAATCAGGGTCCACTTTTTTTTTAATGGAAACATATATTTTTTACGTCATATTCGGATTCTCCAATAAAAAATACGTATCCTTTGTATAAAACATTTTTTGTCGTAACAATTTACACTGTTCAGCTTTGTCCTCGATTCAACCATCAATTCGTCCAGTCAAGGCAACTTCTTTCACAGTCCAACCACTCAGGGTCTAATTGAGACTTGAAATTGACCTGTAGATTGGACTTGGCCTGACTGTGACCTTCACCAGACTTGACCCTGATCTTGACATGGTCAAGCCAAGGTCACATAAAGGTCAAAGCTGAAAAGTGTTTTCTAGCGAGGAATCAAAGCATTTACGAAAAAAATGTTTCATAGAAAAGATACGTATTTGTTATCGGAGAATCCGAATATGATATAAGGTTTGACCTTGAAAATACATTTCAAGGTCAACAGAAAGGTCATTTTTGGATGGCCCCCTTCGGGTCCTAGAACTTTTGTCTGACCCATTTTTCGCTAAATTGCATATCTAAAGAGATATCAGGGGTGGTACATTAAAATGGGACACCCAGTATATCTATCGACGCGAGCCGTGTATAATGTACACCGTATATTCTAATTTGATTAGTGCATTGAGCAACGAATGCGGCTACGCATACGTAACAGTTTGGGTAATATTAAGTTTACAACGCAATTAATTGGAACCTTAAAACGCTCCCGTTGTCACAGCATCGTACCACATTACAAAAGATAATGCAGTTGTGTTGTACCTATTTTTTACTTCATTGGAACAAAATGTTCGTAATACCAACAAAAACCTACTAGTGCGAAACATAGTAATGGCTTTGCGACGATAATGAAACAATATGATTTATTAAGATACAATTAGGAAGAAATCTGTGATATTAAACTGGTAATTAAAGAATAATAGCCTCTTGTCAAATGGCCATAGGGTTAGGCTTGAAAAATTCCCAGATTTAAATCCGTAATGCGGTCGGTTAGGGCAGTTCGGTTCGGAAGTGTCCCCGAAGTGATTATACCCCACTGCGGCCCGGAAAACTCCGGAAAAATCTTGATTGCGATAACAAACTTAAAATCTAAAGGAGGCGATGAGGTCCCAGCCTATGAATAAGAACGTCGAACATGCGCAATCTGCTTTGCATTTTTCCGACAATCTGAAATTAACTGAAAACAAACAAAAATTCCATTCGTAGGGGCTTTACCAAATTCTACTCCCTGAAAGAGATTACTTTTTTGTGTGATAAATGTCAAAACAAATAGTCCATTCGGATTAGATTCGAGGAAAAATGTTGATTAGATATTTTAAAATATTCGGAACACTACCTGTTTGCAATTTGTAACGCTCCTCTTTTACAATACTCAAATTCCACATCTCATTTCACTCAATTACTAAGAGACCTTTTTCAGTTTGGACTATACAAAACAGAGCTGGTACGGTAAAAATTTAATTACCTAACGTTATTTCCTGAATTATTACGTACCGAGGAAGTTTGGAGGGAGTTACACGTTTATTTGTTTAGACACATCAGGTAAATTAGTTTAAAAGCGACGGGGACATTGTTCATGAGATCAGGCAACGGTTATCAAATTTTAGTGATAAGCGCCGTGATAACCCGACATTTGCATTTATATTTGAATTTTGATAAACATCCAAAGCTGTTACGCAGTCACGTCGAATGGGTAGGGGGTAGTTAGTTTGCAAGACGAGGGTTTAAAATTCAATCGACAAATTATATTTACTAAATCTCATTACGTTTAATTTAATTATACGACGACGTTCGTGACTCGGCGCAAATTTGTATCTAGATTGCTTACTAATAGGAGGCGCTGGGAACGATCACAGATCTAAAGTCACTAAATGAGGAAAGTACCGCAATGGGCGGCCATATTGTGTCCGCGCCGCGCCGCGCGAAATTCAAAATAGAAAACAAAAATTAGCTCGTTTTAGAAGATAAAACAACAACTTGGTATTTTTATTCCCAAAAAGCAAAAACGACATTTCGCGAGAGAAAAATGTACATAAAAATTAATTTACAACTATATACAATAAAATAAACAAATATGACACATAACCCACAATCCACAAAACACAACAATAGGCATGAAACAGGCAGATTCTAGCTGTAATCCGCCATATTGTGTCCGAAAATGTACTCCTCTCTCTAACACGTTGGGACATTGAATTGCGGTACTTTCCACATTTAGTGACTTTATCACAGATCGACAGAGCTTTCAATTCTTTCCTTAATTGAGGGATATTAACTTTTTATCAGATACAGTTGGAAATTGGGGACAATGTTTACGAATTTGAAATTACATATAAAGTTCACTAGATTTTTCTTCATATTTTATTAACCTTCGGTTGAAATTTACAACCTTCCCCAATTTTCATTCTGAATGTGCCATTTCTCCAACTGTAAATTTCAAAACTGAAAACTAGTGCAACCCTGAAGGAAGGGCAATAAAATTATCGGATTTATTACTACTTTGGCACATGATCGGAATTTCGAATATGTCAATGCGGAAGTACATCAGATAGAACGAAGATTTTAAAAGTGATTAAAAGTGACGTAGCCAGATGCGAATAACATGGTTTAGGTTATTTTTAATGATTGTTATTCCAGATGCTATTTACATGAAATACAGAAACAAAAAATTTATTTATATATATATAATGAATTTTTGTAGAGATTTTTTTTTATTTATTTAGTAAATATTTGTATTTTTTTATTTTTTAAATCGCGGTATTTTGGAAAGAGACTGGGGTTAGTGAGTTCAAATTTGGTCAGTATTTACATAACGTCGCGTATCCTGCAAATCTCACTAAAAATTTACAATGTCATTTTGTGACGCCCAAATAGGAAAGATTATTTTCTTGAAAAGTGTTTTAAAAATTTTCCAATTTTTGGTCCTAAACGAAAGGAGAAGGTTTGGTGATGCCACATGTGAAAGAAATTTTTAATAAAATTTTGAAAAGTGTACTCAAAAACATTCTACGAGGTTTATTTCGAAAATTACAAGTTGGCTCAATGAAAGCCCTAAAACGGAACCCAGACAGCACAAGACGTCTTAAAGACGTCTGATAGACATCACCATTAGGCATGTGCGACATCTCACAGATGTCCTGTGACGTCCTAAGAACGTCATTAAAGGGTCCATTTTATGTCCATTTCATGTTATATGTTACAAAACGGTACGTTTCAAAGATGCCTTCAAGGCATTAAAAAGACAACTTTACGACGTCCATTGTTCGTCTTCAAGACGTCATAACGACGCCTTCCTCAAGTCTGTAAGACGTCTTAAAGATCTCCCCTAATTTCTTAGGAACGTCTTTAAAATTTTCATTTTATGTCTATTTCACGTTATTTGTCACAAAACGGTACGTCTCAATGATGCCTTCAAGGCATTAAAAAGACAACTTTACGACGTCCGTTTTTCGTCTTTAAGACGTCATAAGGATGCCTTCTTCACGTCTGTAAGACGTCGTAAAGATATCCTCTAACTTCTTAGTGACGTCTTTAAAATGTTCTTTTTATGTCCATTTCATGTTATTTGTCATAAAACGGTACGTCTCAAAGATGCCTTGAAGGCATTAAAAAGATGTCCGCAAATCCGTAATGACGTCCAAAATACGTCTGTTTTAAGACTTTTTTATACAAAACTACGCCTTGAAGTCGTCCCTAATACGTCATTAAGACGTCTCTAACGTGTCTTTAAGATGACATCTAGTAGATATAGACGTCCTAAAGAAGTCCACTTCAGGCATAAAAAAGATCAGGCATAAAAAGTTAACGTAAATGAGACGTCCTTAAGACGTCCGCCTTTTAACATCTTCGAGACATCCATAACGACGGCTTTAAGAGGCCCACTTTAGGCATAAAGGTTAGGCATGAAAACAACATAGATTGGACGTCATTAAGACGTCAGATTTTGAACATCTTAGAGACATCCAGAATAGGACGTCATAAAGACGTCCACTTCGGGCATAAAAAAGGGCAGGCATAGAATTGACGTAAATTAGACGCCATTAAGACGTTCGTCTTTTAGTTTCTTATAGACATCCAAAAATGTACGCACTAAAGAGATCCGCTTCAGGCATAAAGAAGGCCAGGCATGAAATAGATGAAAATTAGATATCATTGAGACATTCCGCTCTGGACATCTTAGAGACATCCAGAAATGGACGTCCAAAAGACGTCCACTTCAGGCATAAAAAAGATCAGGCATAAAATTGACGTAAATCAGACGTTCTTAAGACGTCCGCCTTTTAACATCTTCGGGACATCCAAAACCGGAAGGCCAAAAGAGGTCCACTTCAGGCATAAAGAAGGTCAGGCATCAAAACGACAAATTGGACGTCATTAAGACGTCAGATTTTGAACATCTTAGAAACATCCAGAATAGGACGTCATAAAGATGTCCACTTTGGGCATAAAATAGAGCAGGCATAGAATTGACGTAAATTAGACGTCATTAAGACGTTCGTCTTTTAGTTTCTTATAGACATCCAAAAATGGACGTCCTAAAGAGGTCCACTTCAGGCATAAAGAAGGCCAGGCATGAAATAGACGAAAATTAGATGTCATTGAGACATTCCGCTCTGGACATCTTAGAGACATCCAGAAATGGATGTCCTAAAGACGTCCACTTCAGGCATGAAAAAGTCAGGCCTAAAATCGACGTAAATTAGACTTCTTTAGGACGTCCGGCCTTGCACGTCTTAGAGACGTCCGGATATGGACGTCTTATAGATGTACTTTTTATGTCTTAAGACGTCCAGGCACAAAAAAGGCGTAAAATGGATGTCTTTAAGACGTTATGTGCTGTCTGGGAAAGGAATAATGCCGGTGTTTCCATTCGAATTCTCATAATGGAACGCGTTGTAATATCGATTTTAGAGTTGGCGCCCACTTCACTGTAATCTGATCCCGTAAAACTTTAAGGGGAACGAAATTTTAAAAACAAACTCATTCTCATTCTCACTTCCCTCGGTGGCAATTTTTAAAGATATCACGTAAGTCCGTCCGTCCCGCGGAGCGACCGACCAAACTTGGCAATGGGATCGGTACATATCCGAAAACAGTGGGTTAGCTGAGAGGCTCCGCCGAGGCAGGCATTTAGTGTCATTCGCACCCAGATAACACTTTGATATATGTCGGAGTTCATGGAAGTGCAATTGTTTACAAGCAGCTTAGAGACGGTCTAGTGCATGCTCGGAGCACATTATACCGACTCTTCGGCTGCGATTCTATTCGCCAATACATTCATAATTTACTACAAACGATATGTGTTACGTGATAGAGACGAAGACCGTCCGGATAAGGGACGTAGAGCCGTTGCTCGATAAAGAACCTCATATCTTATACAACGTTCCTTTTTGAAGAGGAGTTCGATTTGTCTCGCAAGGAGACGATGTACGAGGAGGGAAGGGAAATTGCATTTGCAATGGTAATCGGTCACTTTAATCTAATAAGCTGAAATATCCTTTTTTCCCTTCTGGAATATTTATACGAAAACGACGTGATTAACGATCGAAGGTTGATATAAATAAAAAAATGTACCGTAGACGGTATTAAAGTATCTAAAGTACGTCCCACAACTCACCTTATCGTTACATGCTATTTCCTCAGACGCGCTAATTATAGATCGCTCGATGTAAATCTAAACCCTTAAAACATAAAACAACATAAACTTTCTCATAGCTAATTACGTACCTCGTATATTCACGGGAGCGTCTCCGATTCATCGAAATCAAACGGGCTTATTTATCTTACAAATTTCACGCAAATTATTCATGTGCAAATAATACCTTAATTAGCGTACCCCGAAATTATGGATTTACATTTTAAATGAAATGTCTTCGCTCTTTACGTCATTATCTTCTGTTATTGTACGCTCGATCGAAGGGGGAAACAATGCGGGACACTTTAATAATTGTTGAGGTTATTGATTTTACCCAGGCAGAGATTTAATCTTATCGCATAACGAAATTTAGGCTACATATTAAGTCATCGTTCGTTAAATGTTTGACGGCGAAACGTTCGGCTTTATGGGAACTCGGAACGGACAGATAACAATAATTACTACCTTTCCGGTTGTTTTATTTCTTGGAGATAATGGAAGAAAATTTGGAATGTTATAATATTTTTCCAAAATCTGTTGTAATAGTCCAAGATCCATCTGTCAGAAATTAGTTTTATATGGACGTAAGAGATGACCGCAATGTTTTTACATGAATACTTCGAGAATAATGCCTAAAATAAGGATTGACTTATCCTCCAGGGCGGAGAGGACGGGAGCATTGCTTAAAATGCAACAATTTAAAAAAATTGTGTGTCTTTCAGACTTGTTTTGCTTCTAACTTTTTAAGTATTGAATTTAGAAGAAAATTGAAGAGAGACGAAAGTTGCAGAATTGCTTTTTACATAATGTAACGTTTATTTTATAATTTATTTACATTAATTAACACTAATTTATTTAACACACTATAGTACTTGTTCACTAGACTAGACACTACATAATTTATTTGTACTGCTCCGCATTCGGATCGTATGTCGCGTTCACTTCTGCTTCTCTACTTCTAACTAACTCCCTCGATCACAAACCCCCTTATATATACACCCCCAACCCTGATCGAGAACATTCTAGTACATTCTAGAAGCCTACGCAGCAAATGTTCATGCACCTGTCCTACGCGTCGTAGTTATTCTTTTGAAGGAGTAAACATGTGTCGCTTTGTTTACTTCTCGCATTACACTGCCCCCGCCTTAGAGACGTTTCGTCTCGGAACGTATCCCTGGTAGGCCCATGCAGGAACCTGCAGTTAGCCCCCCGCTTACAGCGAGACGTGGCGTCAAAATAACAGGGGACCGTCTTCCCGAGTCGACATGGTGCAGGCCCAAAACAGCAGACTAAAACTTCCACTCCGGTATTCTTCAACACTACTTCCAGCATGTTCCGGACAACCCTCCAGTCCAGCTGATCTCGTCCAGCACCTAACTTGGGGACAGCAAGCTTCCTGATGTCGAGCTCCAGCAGTCGGTCTCGTAGCCTATGCAAGGTTCGCCATACATCGTGATAACATGGTTTAAGGGACCCGATCTCCTTCGTAACCAGATAAAAGATGTGTCTTACGTTGTCACGTAGTTCCAGAACCTTGCCAATTTCCGGGAGTTGCGCTCTGAGTTGTTCCAAGCGCCCGTACTTCTTCTTGAAAACCGTGGCGATACCTCGTGACATTACCAGGTCGGCGGACACGCAATGGGCCAACGAGTATTCTTCAGGTACGCTGAACAAATCCTGTTGTTTTTCACAGGTTACCCCATACCGTGCTTTTCCGGTACCCCCGTAGGCGCTCATAAATTCTTCGAACGAAAGTTCGTTCTCCTGCGCCAACGTGTTTCTTACTCGGGGAACCTCCGCCTCATCGTGCGACCCCTCATAGGGTGCCAATCGATTAAAGTGCACCACTCTCGGCTTGCCGTTTGGTAGTTTGCTTACCCGGTAGACCACGTCATTGATTCTTTTCTTCACAACATAGGGACCTTCCCAATTGGTCTGTAACTTAGGGGACAAACCACGTTTCTTCTGTGGGTTGTACAGCCAAACTCGATCTCCCATTTGGTAGCCACCCTCTTTAGCGTTGATGTCGTAACGCTCTTTGATGCGATCACTGGCGATATTTAGTTGGTACCGGACTTGATCGTGAATTTCGTTCATCCTTTGCCGCATCCGGGAGACGTAATCTTCCCCCGAAACGTCCTCGTCCGGTCTAGCGCCAAAGATTAGATCACAGGGCAGTTTAAGTTCTCGCCCGAACAGGACTTTGGCTGGAGTTTGTCCTGTCGACTCATGAACGGCCGAGCGGTAGGCCATCAGGAAGAACGGCACGTGTTCGTCCCAGTCTCGTTGATGTGACGAAACCATTTTCGCCAGATAGCGGTTGAGGGTGCGATTCATCCGTTCTACCATGCCGTCAGACTGAGGGTGAAGGGCCGTGGTTCTTGTTTTTCGTACCCCAAACTTCTCACATATCCTCCGGAATAGGCCACTCTCAAAGTTTCTTCCTTGATCCGAGTGTAATTCCATGGGTACTCCAAACCGGCAGATCAGCTCCTTCACGAGTACATCGGCCACTGTCTCTGCCTCCTGATTAGGGAGAGCGTACGCTTCTACCCACTTCGTAAAATAGTCCATTACGACCAGGATGTATTTATTCCCCTTTTCGGTCTCAGGGAAGGGTCCTGCTATATCAATAGCGATCCTTTCGAAGGGGCTCCCGACGTTATATTGTTTCATGGGAGCTTTCGGTCGTCTTTGTGGCCCATTACTTGCGAAACATGTAGTACATTTCTTGCACCAGTCCTTCACGTCGTCTGAACAATTGATCCAGTAGAATCGCTCTCGTACTTTCTGCAGGGTTTTCTTGATCCCTAAATGTCCACCAGACGACTCGTCGTGAAGGTGCCGCAAGACCTCCGGGATTTTACTGGAGGGAATTACCAACTGCCGTCTTTCCTCCGTTCCGTCTTGGCTCTCAAGTACGCGTTTTAGTAGTCCATCCTCAACCACTAACGAGTCCCACTGTGCCCAATAGCTCTTGAGTTTTGGCGAGCCAGGTGATACCTTTTGCCACTCAGGACGCTCTCCTCCCTCCTTCCAAACCAGGATTTCTTTGAGAACCGGGTCTTTTTCTTGCTCTTGTCGTAACGAGGATGGTGTCCATTCCTCGGCGACCACGGTGGTTCGGTAGACTTTCTCGGACTTTTCCTCAGCTCTATGACAATGAGGACATTCATCAGGGCATGGTCTTCTCGAGAGTGCGTCTGCGTTTCCATGACTCTGTCCTGGCCGATGTTCTATAACAAAGTCATACTCCTGGAGCCTCTCGATCCAGCGAGCGATTTGTCCTTCGGGATTCTTAAACTGGAGGAGCCATTTAAGAGCAGCATGATCGGTCCGGATTAAAAACCCCCTTCCACATAAATATTTATGGAAGTGCTCGATGGACTTGACGATGGCCAATAATTCACGTCGGGTGACGCAGTAATTCCTTTCTGGTTTGGAGAGTACCTTGCTGAAGTATCCAAGGACACGTTCTTGTCCCTCCTGGCGCTGCGACAGAACACTTCCAATTCCCACATTGCTCGCGTCGGTGTCCAGGATGAACTGTCCTTCTGTCAGAGGAAAACTCAGCACTGGGGCACTGGTCAACTTCCTCTTCAGCTCGTCGAAGGCAGACTGGCATTCCTCATCCCAACAGAAGTTTCGTCCTTCTTCCGTGAGCCTTGTCAACGGCTTAGCGACGTCGGAGAACATCCGGACATATCGTCGGTAGTACGTGCAGAGGCCCAGAAAACTCCTCAACTGGTGTTTATCTACCGGTATTGGCCACTCCTTCACCGTACTTGTCTTGTCCGGATCAACGGCGACGCCCTCTCTGCTCACTACGTGCCCTAAGTATGAGACCTTCCTTCTGAAGAGTTGACATTTCTTAGGGTTCAGTTTCAGTCCCGCACCTTGCAGTCTCTGGAAGACGTCCTCTAAGTTTTTCAGATGTCCTTCGAAGGTCTTGCCCATCACGATGACATCGTCCAAATAGACTAGGCACGTTTTCCACGTCAGACCCATTAGCACGCTCTCCATCAGCCTCTCAAACGTCGCTGGGGCATTACAAAGTCCGAATGGCATGACTGTAAAATGCCACAGGCCGTTACCGAAGGTAAATGCCGTCTTTTCCTTATCGGCAGGGTCCATTTCGACTTGCCAATAGCCGCTTTTTAAATCCAAGGTCGAAAATATCGTGGATCCAGCAAGGGTATCGAGTGTGTCGTCGATACGTGGTAGCGGGTAGCTGTCCTTTTTGGTGACACTGTTCACCTGCCGGTAGTCTACACAGAATCGAGTAGTCCCATCCTTTTTCTTCACCAGTACTACCGGCGAGGCCCATGGACTGCTTGACGGCTCGATGACCCCGTCCCGCTCTAGGTCCTTGATGATTTTCTCGGCTTCCTCCCGTTTGGCCAAGGGTAGTCGTCTTGCTGTTTGTCGAATCGGTCGTGTCTCGCCCGTGTCAATTTTGTGTGTCACGACCTTGGTCTTTCCCAGCTTTCCATTCTCGGTGGTAAATATGTCCTGGTACTTATTTATTAATTCGTGGGCCTTTTGTTTCTGTGTGGGCGAGAGAAACGCACTGGTCTGGGAAAGAATTTGTTTCAAGTCCTGCGGAGTGTGTCTGGACCTTTCTTCCTCACTAACGCCCCTTACGATGGCCGAAGCGGCTATACATGTGCCCAGCTTCGTACCCTTCTTGATGGTGACCGGGTACTGATTGATGTTGAGTAGTCGCACAGGCACTTCACTTGAGAGAGTAACGAGCGCCTTTCCTACCAGTACCCCCCGAGCCAGTCGATTGTCATCGTTTTCTGGTTCGATCACGGCTGGAATTCCCTCTTCCACAACACCACTCAGACAGGTAGAGGTGATCGTTTCGCTTCGTTCCGGGAGAATCACATCTTCTGCCATTATTACGTCTAACACAAAGTTGTCACGATTGTGTAGCAGTAATTCTTCTTGACCGATCCTCAACACTCGGTGTCCGAAATCCAACTGGAATCCATGATTCCTCATGACGTCCATTCCCAGTATGACATCTTCCTCAATTTCGGCTATGAGAACAGGATGGTCAAACTTTACTCGTCCCAACGTCATGCTAACCGTCGCTTCACCGTGTATTACTGCCTTCTCCCCAGTGGCAGTTCTTAATTGCCACCTACTTGGCCTAATCTTCCTACGGTCCCTCACAACTTCCGAGCGTACGATCGTCTTCGTAGCTCCCGTGTCCACAAGCATGGCGTGGGATCTCCCGTCGATAGTGCCATCGACGTACGCGCTCCCCAATTGGTGGGAAAACGAGGCTATACTGGCCCGGGGGTTCCTATTGCCACGGGTCGACGTCCCCTCCCTTTTATCGACCCGCATTAGTTTTTCCGGGGCCTTTGCCGGCACCGCTGTTTTGGGCCGCGTCTTCTGTGCTGACAGCAACTCCATGATCTGCTGGACGGCCTTCTCCACGAGTTTTTCTGTGCCTACCTCCTCGGTAACAGCTCGAGCACAACCGTGAATGCGGGACGCTTCCATTGCTGCCTCATGTTCTAGTGCGATGGCGAGCGCGTTCATTACTGTTTTCGGTCGAGCTAGCCTCAGGGCCATCTGCAGTTCCTGGTCCCGCAGCCCGCTCACGAACGTCTACACTGCGAGGCACTCCATCATCTGTTCCGGCGCCGTGGGATACGCCAACCTCACTAGTCTGGCTACGTCCGCTTCGAACTCCTGCAGGGTCTCGTTCGATCTCTGACGGCGATTGGACATCTGGGATTGATGGACTTGCTCCAGATGTGTTTGGCCGAATCGCATTTCCAGTCGCCTCAGCAGCTCATTGTAATTCCCGGCTTCTTCGGTGGATAGCGTCTGGAGAACTTCCAACGCCTCTCCACGTAAGGCTACCGTTAGGGAAACAGCTTTCTCGTGAGGGGACCAAGCATTAGCCTCCGCTGCCGCCTCAAACTGCTTCTTGTAACTGGCCCACGGAATTTTTCCGTCGAACGTTGGGGGCGTCACTCGATTGGTGCATATCGAGTTCTGTTGAACGACCGCCTTTATTTCTTCCTTCGTCTCGCCGCTACTGACTCGCTTTAGTCGTTCTTCCAACTGCTTCGTCTTCTGTTCAATTTCGCCTTCTTTCCCCTCGCCGCTACTGACTTGTTCTAGTCGTTCTTTCAACTGCTTGATCTTCTCTTCAATCTCCTTACGCTGAGCCTCCATCTGGTCGGTTATCTCTTCCCTCTGGACGGCGATTTGAGAAGTAATATGAGTAATTATGTCTTCCCTCTGGCCGGCGATTTGAGCAGTGATGTCTTCCCTCTGGGCGGCGATTTGAGCAGTGATGTCTTCCCTCTGATCGGCGATTTCTTCCCTCTGGGCAGCGATTTCTTCCCTCTGGGCGGTGATTTGAGCAGTGATGTCTTCCCTCTGGTCGGCGATTTCTTCCCTCTGGGCGGCGATTTCTTCCCTCTGGGAGGCGATTTGTGCAGTGATGTCTTCCCTCTGGGCGGCGATTTGAGCAGTGATGTCTTCCCTCTGGGCGGCGATTTGAGCAGTGATGTCTTCTCTCTGGGCGGCGCTTTCTTCCCTCTGGGCGGCGATTTGCTTCGTGATGTCATCGTCTTCGAACTCGAAAACTTCCGGGTCCTGGCCATTTTCTTTCAAAAATGCTGAGAGCCGGTCCTGGAGTTCAGTCTTCCTCCCTCCTGTTTCCAATTCCCGTTCCTCGAGTTCTTTTTTTAACTCGGCCACTTTTAATTCGCGTAACTTCTTCATGATCCGCTCTTCTGACACCAATGTAACGTTTATTTTATAATTTATTTACATTAATTAACACTAATTTATTTAACACACTATAGTACTTGTTCACTAGACTAGACACTACATAATTTATTTGTACTGCTCCGCATTCGGATCGTATGTCGCGTTCACTTCTGCTTCTCTACTTCTAACTAACTCCCTCGATCACAAACCCCCTTATATATACACCCCCAACCCTGATCGAGAACATTCTAGTACATTCTAGAAGCCTACGCAGCAAATGTTCATGCACCTGTCCTACGCGTCGTAGTTATTCTTTTGAAGGAGTAAACATGTGTCGCTTTGTTTACTTCTCGCATTACAATAATATAGCTTAGGTAAGAAATTACAGAATTTATTAGCGATTTTGCAAAATAGCAATAAAAAAATGAATCGGTCCAAAAAAGTGTTTTTTGTTTAATTATTATTTTAGGCACTTTAAAATGTAGTTAGCCCACACAGCACAAAGACGTCTTCAAGACGTCTGATAGACATCACCGTTAGGCATTTGCGACATCTCAAAGATGTTCTGTGACGTCCGAAGAACGTCATTAAAGTGTCCAGTTGATGTCCATTTCATGTTATTTGTTACAAAACGGTAGGTTTCAAAGATGCCTTAAAGGCATTAAAAAGACAACTTTAGGACGCCCATTTTTCGTCTTCAAGACGGCATAAGGACGCCTTCCTCAAGTCTGTAAGACGTCGTAAAGATATCCTCTAATTTCTTAGGAACGTCTTTAAAATGTTCATTTTATGTCCATTTCATGTTATTTGCTACAAAACGGTACGTCTCAAAGATGCCTTCAAGGCATTAAAAAGATGCCCGCAAATCCGTAATGACGTCCAAAAGGCGTCTGTTTGAAGACATTTTTTATACAAAACTACGCCTTTAAGACGTGTCCAATACGGCAGGCATAAAGAGGTTCAGGCATGAAAGCGAGTCAGGCATGAAAGCGATATATATAGTCCACTTCTGGCATTAAAAAGGGCAGGCATAAAATTGACATAAATTAGACGTCATTAAGACGTCCGTCTTTTAGTATCTTATATAGGCATCCAAAAATGGACGTCCTAAAGAGGTCCACTTCAGGCATAAAAAGGTCAGCCTAACAATCGACGTTCTTTTGGGACGTCCGGCTTTGGACGTCTTAGAGACTTCCGGATATGGACGTCTTATAGATGTACTTTTTATGTCTTAAGGCGTCCAGGCATAAAAAAGGGTTAAAATGGATGTCTTTAAGACGTAATGTGCTGTCTGGGAGGACTTCCATATCACAAGTGGAAAATTCTTTAAATCATAATAAAAGAATCCCGTAAATTTCGTTTCACTCGGCTTATGAGATTTAGCACAATAATTTTGCAATCAAGAAAAATTGGAAAAAATGAAAATTTACAAAATTGTTTCAATTTTTTTGCAATATTCGATTTTAACAAAACTGGCTGAGCACATATAAGTGGGAACAAGCTTTCTTGGGCTTTTCTCAGAATAAAAAAATATTTATTAGAACGGTCACAGTCATTGTTTAAATTTGGTGTCGTTTTTTTGCTTGAAAACATAGCCTGAAAGTACTCAGAAAGACGCTTCTTTTTATATATAATAAGTTGCTATTTTGTTTATTACCTCCTAAGATATAACTCCTAAAAGTTGATTAGTGTTTATTACAATGGTTAATAATGGTTAATAAAATTACTAATTTTTCTCATACTTTTAGAAAGAATTGTTTCTCACAGTAACCAGTATAATATTTTTGTTGAAATTTACATTATAAAGATTGTTATTTGCATTAAAAAAATGTCTCACTTCGAATTTTGACAAATTTATAAATTTGACAACAACTTTAAACAATGACTGTGACCGTTCTAATAAATGTTTTATAAATATGAAAAATGCACATGGAAGCTTGTTTCCCCTTACATATGCTCAGCCAGTCGAGTTTAAATCGAATAGCGGGAAAAAAATTTAAACAATTTTGTAAATTTGTAATATTTTTCGATTTTTCTGGATTGTAAAATTATTGTGCAAAATCTAATAAACTGATCTAAACGAAATTTACAGGATTCTTTTATTATAACTTCAAGATTTTCTACCTGTGATATGGAAGTCGTAACTACATTTTAAAGTGTCTAAAGTAATAAATTTAAAAAACACCATTTTGGCCCGATTTTTTTTTGGTTATTACTATTTTGCAAAACCGCCAATAAATTTTTGAATTTCTACCCTATGCCATTTTATGTAAAAAGCAATTCTGCAACTTTTTTCTCTCTCCAACTTTCTTATAAATTCAATACTTAAAAACTTAGAAGCAAAACAATTCGGAAAAACACGCATTTTTTTTCAATTGTTGCATTTTAAACAATGTTTCGTTACTCGTCTCGATATTCACACTTTTCAAGTGCACAGCCGATAGGTCTTAATTAAATTCGTGTACTACAAACTCACGGTACAACTCTTTGACGTATTAGTTCAAGAACGCATATCGATTTCCGAACACAGTTCTGCTCGTGGCACTTTTGTAATTGAAAACGCACGCATGAAAGTGACAAGTTGTGTCGGGTCGGACTCAAAACCGAATTCTTTTCGAATTAAAACGGATTTTTCCCTCGGAAATTCGCGCGACCGTAAAGTATCGACATGATGGGATTGCGACTTTTTATGGATTTGGGTTATTATTGTTGATAACGCGAGCTTCGTATGACAAGGGTATGTCTGTGCTTAATTCGCTTGACCGACTCATATTGGAATATTGAAACGTCAGAAATTGGCTGCATCCCAAATGTTCCCCTAAAGAAACATCGCTAATCAAGTATTTCTTATACTTATGTGTACCTATTGTATGAATTCATAACAAGAAAGCATGTGAGATTATGTCATGTCGAAAAAAATACACAATTAATCAAATATTACTTAGTGCACGGAAATTGACTTAATTCTTTTCGGAATTTGTGACGGAAATATCTTTTCTACTTTCCTCGACACGGCCTGCTTCGATTGCAAATCATTATGTTTTATTCAGAGGTGAAAACTATGTAGCGTTATAATATCACCTCCATAAAGAGAAGCAACGGAACTTTTGATGGAAAAGTTATACTATTAGTCGAATGGGTTTAGTTTTAATGGCGTATATGCAACTTTACGATTTTAACGAAATTGGAAAGTTCGGTTCGGGAAATTCACTTTATGGAAATTTGTTTCGGCCTTGGAAATGGATATTACTGGAGGGTAGAATCTTGTCGAGTAACTGACGACTTTACGAACTTCATACTCGATACGTAACCTATTAGCGTACGTTTCATGTTTCCGATTCGGTTTTATAACGCAATGGAAGAAATTTTGACGGCGCCCGTCTTAATCTCCACGACCTATTTTTACGAGATTATGTAACTCGATTTCAACCCTCTTTGTGCAATTTACATATTTTAGTTTAATTTTATCCAGACACATTTCAGAAACAATTTGTGATTTGAATATTTAAATTGCTTCATCGCTAGTCCTCAAGGAAACCCCTCCTCACTTTTTGTCTTTGTGCAGATGAAATGAATAATCAATACACGACCGTGAGGTGAGGTTTCCTTGAAAATTTCTCGCAACGAAGGAAGGAAACTCACCCAAAAAATAAGTTTCGCTACAGTTACTCAAACCCTCTTTTCGATCATTTTCTATCGATGAAGTTTAATAGTCGGAGCATCGATACGGAACTTTAGTTAAAAAAGCGCGTAGGATTAAAGCATTATCTCCTCGCGAAAGGACTTTGATGACGCAGCAGTTTTATCGCCGCGAGGAGTTATTAGACTCTCCTCGATATTTATACGCCGAAGTAAAACGTTTCCCAAAACTTACCGGATTTCTAGACGTCCCTGTGTCAGCTCCTCTTAGGGGATATAATTTAGCGGCTCCCTGAAAGCTCCGCACTGACAAGATTGCCACAAAAAGGGCGGTAAACTTAAGTGAAACATCTCGTCAAGTCCGACACTCGCTTTTTCCCACGGAGCAGGTAAAACGGAGTTCGGTCTTTAGGACCCATAATAGAGTTCGCTTTATTTTCAGTGTCTACGTTTTCCCCTCGAAACGGTTTGAAAAATAAATTCTCCTCAGACGTACTATACATATTTAGCGCTGTGGATCTCGTCTTGAATGTCGGAAAGTCGAAACAATTTAGCAACACTGGAAAATGGGGAGTAAATCCCATTCTAAACATTTTCAATTACCCAATGTGTGGATAGGAAGTGTGCTCACCTAATTTTAACCCCCGTCGCCGACTTTTTCGCCGTGTATCAATAAACTTACACGAAGCTATAACGTAAAGGTAAATAAACGCGTTGCACAATATCGCCGCCGACCGACCCAAAGCTGTTTATCGAAAGCGCTTTGATAGACATATATAATCTGCCCAGTTTATGTTCGTTCTTTACTTTACGTCAGAGTAAAGGAAACTTATAAAAATACCGTCGGGGAAGCCAGTACATATTGGTTATTGTGCCGGCTGTAATGTTGTAACGTTGCGACGAAGATAAACCTTAAATTGCTGTTATAAATCAAGGAATTTAATAAATGTGGTTATTACGGTGTTACGGGGGGTGGAATTTAACTTGACTGTCAATTTTCTCGTTGAAAAGGCTATAGGTGTTTCATGCGTAGCAACAACTTTCGAATTTCATTTCAGTGCATCGAAGAGAACCAAATTCAAGGAATAAATGAACTTGCAACGTAGTAATTTTTTCTTCTGGCCGTTTGGTCCACATAAAGCTGAATGGAAAGAATTGACTTTAGAAGGGAATTTTATAAAAAGTGAGGCAAAACAAACTACTTACTAATACTTACTAAGCGTCAAAGAAAAATCCACTGTTGAGTAAGTCATCACAACCAAAGTCCCCTCAAATAGATTTAATCTTTAAAAAGCTTAAAGTTACTTTCATTACCTTAGCTGTATTTGGAAGAAATTACCCACGTTACACAATTGCAAAAATCACGTCCTGACACCGAAACGCAACTCCGGGAGTTCCAATTAGTCCAGGACCCATCTGTTTTCACGGGGATGTAAGAGGTGACCGCAATGTTTATTACATGAATACCTCGGGAATAATGCCTAGAATAAGAAGTGACTTATCCTCTACAGCGGAGAGGTCGGGAACATTGTTGAAAATGCAACAATTTAAAAAAAAATGTTTTTCTGACTTATTTTGCTTGTAACTTTTTAAGTATTGAATTTAGAAGAAAGTTGAAGAGATAAAAAAGTTGCAGAATCGCTTTTTACATAAAATGGCATAGGGTAGAACTTCAAAAATTTATTACCGGCTTTGCAAAATAGTAAAACACAAAAAAAAGTCGGCACAAAGAAGTGTTTTTTTAATGTATTATTTTAAGCACCTTAAAATGTAGTTAGGACTTCCATATCACATGTAAAAAATCTTGAAGTCATAATAAAATCATGCTGTAAATTTCGTTTCGATCGGTTTATTAGATTTTGCACAATAATTTTGCGATCCAGAAAAATCGAGAAATATTGAAAATTTTCAAAAGTTTAAATTTTGTTCCGCCATTCGATTTCAACAAAACTGGCTGAACATATACAAGAGGAAACAAGCTTTCATGTGCTTTTTTCAGAATTAAAAAATATTTATCAGAACGGTCACAGTCATTGTTTAAAGTTGGTGTCAAATTTATAAATTTGTCAAAATTCTAAGTGAGAATTTTTTTTAATGTAAATTTCAATCTGATTGATAAATTTCAACAAAAATATTATACTGGTTACTGTGAGAAACAATTATTTCTTAAGATATGAGAAAAAATATTATTTTTATTAACCACTATTGTCACACGCCTGAGGATCTAGGGTCCAAAAGGAGTGCTCGGGGTTGGGGGTGTAGCTCGGTGGAGACTAAATAGAAGGCATGGTGACACAGACAATATATATTCAGACACTAAATATAGGGGAGAGAACATCGTGAACAAAATTAAGGCGAGTGATCAAAAGTAGAAAAGTGAGAAAAGGTTAAAGGGAGGTAGTTGCTTACTGTTGAATGACGATGGGCAGCAGGCGCGAGGCTCCTCCAATTAGCGGCATGCCGAAAAGCACGGGCTCTCAGACGGGCAGCGTGACGTGATACTTGGTGATTGACTCCCTGATCGTTATGATCGAGCTGTATGTTTACGAACGTGATATCGTACCTGTCCGAGAGTCGTATCGTCCTTCGGTTTAAGGTCGCCTCGGTGCTGAATAAGCTTAGACCTTAGACGGCGACCTATTTTCGCTAATTGGGGCCGCATCGCGACACTATTAACCATTTTCTGAAACACTGATCAAATTTGAGAAGTTATATCTCAGAAGCTAATAAACAAAATAGCAAATTGTTGGATATAAAAAGAAGTGTCTTTCCGAGTACTTTCCGGCTTTGTTATCAGAATTTCATGTAACAAAAAATTCGCCGAGAGAATCTATTTGTTTATAAGCAAAATAAACGACACCAATTTTAAACAATAACTGTAACCGTTCTAATAAATATTTTGTAATTATGGGAAAAGCACATGAAAGCCTGTTCCCACTTATGTGTGCTTAGCAAGTTTTGTTCAAATCGAATATTGCAAAAAAAATTTAAACAATTTTGAAAATTTTCAATATTTTTCGATTTTTCTGGATTACAAAATTATTGTGATAAATTTAATAAACCGATCGAGACTAAATTTACGGGATTCTTTTATTATGACATCAACATTTTCCACCTGTGATATGGAAGTACTAACTACATTTGAAAGTGGGTAAAATAATAAATTAACAAAACCACTTTTTTGGGCCGATTCTTTTTTTATTGGTATTTTGCAAAACCGCTGATAAATTTCTTGAATTTCTAACCTATGCTATATTATGTAAAAAGCGATTCTGCAACTTTTTTCTTTCTTCAACTTTCTTCTAAATTCATTACCTAAAAAGTTAGAAGCAAAACAAGTTGGAAAACACGCGTTTTCTCAATTTTCTTTAAATTGTTGCATTTTAACAATGTTCCCGACCTCTCCGCTCTCGAGGATAAGTCAATCCTGGCAGATTTCAAGACTATATTGTCGTCGTGAATATTTTTGTCGATTATGACCGAAAACGAATAAATACATCTCTATTTTTCGTTACTAATTCGGAGCACACACAACGGAACCAATTCAATATTTGCGGACCACAATAAATTCCTCCCTTCGCGTTAATTCCGCTGTAGCGTGTCATTTTTCCGCGGGTTTTGATTCGGATTACCTCTCCGCGTTGTTTAAAACGTTACTTTAGTTCGGGCCCCCTCGGATTTAATTGCAACTAAACAGATTCGACGTAACGGTGCTAATTAACTTTCTGTGTACCGATCATATGACAAACAGGGAATTTAACGGGTTGCTGCTTCCATCAGAAACGTTTATTTATGAGAGAGAGACAGAGTGGCGATACTCATGAGAAATCCGAAGTTGCTCGGAATTGATGGTGGATATTTTTGTCTGTATTTTAAGTGTTGAGCAAATATCGTCTCGAGGGGGAAGTTTTTAACGCTGCCGAAGTGTTTAGGGGAAGAGGAGTACCGTTTAAATTTTTTTAGGTAAGCCTTTAACGTTTCCATTTTTTATCCGACGCTTTGAAGGTCGAATACAGTTATTTGCGTCGCGTCGATTGACGAAGGCAGTAGGTAATATGAGAATAAAAGTACAAATAAAATATTCCCCAACCGAGTGATAGCACAAGAATAAAGAAGGAACAGAAAGTTAAGACTATGACAGTGTTTACTGTACACTAAAAGTTAAGGAACTGTGAATGAAGTTTGTCCTTTTTCTTTCGGTATCCTAGGATACAAATTGAGAACCTTCTCTAGAAATGTTTACTTAATACGTTTTCTACGACGTGTTCGTGCTTTACATTTTTTTAATAATTGAAAAATCAATTGCAATTTGCGTTTTAAAGATAAATCATGACGCGTTGTTGTTCAGTAGACAACATAAATGAGTTATGAGCATCAGAAGTAAGTTATGAATTAATATTGTAACCAAACAGCCTGCCATAAAGATAAGCGCCCGTCGCAATAAGTCTCTTCAAACAGACCCACTTCTGACACCAATGTGACGTTTTTACCTACGCGAGAATCACTACACGACACGAGTTGTCTAACTTCGGGAGACCTTAGTACTAAAAAAAAAACCTTTCAAACGAGCACTAGTAAAAGTATGTAGCCTAAAAATGGACTGAGTCATAACAATAAGAACGTCACGTCTCATGAAAATGAAATTCGTTCGTTTTGTGGACGTGAGTCTTCCCATTAAACCAGCAGGTAGTAGAGGTGGGGATGTTTAAAAGCAGACCGTCAGGAGTAATATTTCAATGGGCGCTTTATTCTTTTTTGGGGTCGAGTAGGATTTCCCAAATTATCCGACCTCTCCGAGTGTTCCGAGGGACACGGGTGTGCAGGTTTGAATTGGAAAAACACGGAAAATAATATTTCAAGCGTTTAATTCCGAAAGAGCCATTTATCAGGGATGTGGCAACGCGGGGGTCATTATTATAGTTTATGAAGGATTTTTCAATCAGAATCACTTAAGTCCGGATGATGAATGGTCGGGTTTCCGATCGTAAGTCAGGCGGGCGGGCGGACGGGCTACCTGGTCGAGAGCGTACACCTAGTTAGTGTGTTTACTTCGCAAGAGAGTTATAAATCAGGGAGGTTTTTGCCTCGCCATCGGGAGTATCGCAAACTAACCGCTCCCCCGGGCACCGATTAGCCCGATAAGCTGATCTCTTTTCGGACTCCCGCTTCCCGCCTGACACACAATCACTATGGATGAACGTTCCTCCGAATATACGGCCGGCCGACAAAGTATGGGCTTATGCCGGCCGAACTTCCATTTTTATTTATACGACCGGACTCTCGGACGCTTCGACAACGGGCGTAAATAACGTCCGAGGGAGGATAGACGTTACCTACACACGACGGACCGCTCGATACGCCCGACACCCCCGCTCGACTCGAGAGAATGGCCATTTTCCCTAAATCCTACGAAACACCGTCTCTCTCCTGTCATACACGGTATATATAATATGTAGGTCACAAGATCTATCGATCGCCATCCCTACACCTTCTCGATATGAAGAACAGAGAAAGTTTTCTCTCCCTTTGTTTCACATCTGTTTCTCCTCGCCCGATATTTTATTACGAAATTATGTTCGCCACTGTATGGAGTCTGTTCATTGTCGAGTGTATTTCATCTCGAAATCACTATAGCACACAGTCATATCTGCGTAGTGAACTATACGAATATTTTGAAAACCCACCTAAACTACATGGAAACGGTTTTTTGAGTATGACTAGGAAATTCGATTTGTTCTAACGTCATTCGTCAAAGGTATTACCAGTGAATTACCATTGGATATGAGTACATAGAATTTTCTTGCCGTCTCGCAACTAATTCACTCTTTAGACCACAAAACAAATGTCATATTAGGTTTGTTCCAAGCAGTGTTCTTGATATGGTTCTGGGACGGTTTTCTTACTGTTGGAACTGACTTGATGCACTGGCGTCAACAAGCACTATTTCAAAACGGTTCTGGAAGTGTTCTCTAAGATGTGAGCTTGGAACGACTTTGTAATCGTTTGTGTACTGTGTTGTTATAGTGTCTGTGTTCTGTGGTGTAATTTTCCTTAAAATTATTAGTGCCAACTGCACCACCTCGGCTTAAAGTTTAAGTGTCACTTAAAATTTAAAGTGAACTGCACCAACATCTAAGTGAAGCTGAAAGTGTTGTGTCACTTAATTTAAACGGTACATAGACCTCCCCTTAACATCAGCTTAAACTGTAAGGGACACATAACCCCCTATTTGTGGTTATGTGTTTGTGTTTTGTTGTGTACGTTACGTATGGTGTTTGAAAGTTAGAAATGAATATATATATAGTCTTCTTACACTGTATAATTTCTTTAAAATCTCTAAGAAGCTCCATCAACCAAGTTTTGTTAGTCATGGTGTAGTTTGAAGTTCTTACTCTCTTCTTTCCCATTATCAATATATTACTATCGATTACGACGATTACTATAAATTGATAATTATATATAGGATAAACACATACGCACAGTAAAGGCAGTCGTCATGGAATACCAAAAACCAACACTGAGTATACTGTTTAGTACGAGATGCAACCAACCAACAATAAAAACCCTAGTAAATTGCGGCTTAACTCTCTCTCTATCCTTAACAGGATAAGAATTGGTGGTGTAGTTGACAATTATTAAGTGACGCTTAAAAATTGAAGTTAAGCTTAGGTAAGCATCACTTATCAATTGCAACGGTGCAGTTGGCGCTAACCGTTGACCGTAACAGATAACTTGGAACGCTTTTTATGTATTGCGCTTGCGCGGGACGGTCCCAGTACGGTTCTTTTGGTACTTGGAAAAAACCTATCATCTCTTTTTCATAACCTCTGTCGTAGCATATTATATGCAGGGTAGTTCCACTGTGAATTCATCAAAAATCAGGGCACATGAGTTAGAAAGTGGCGCATGCGCCATTTTCTTGAATAATAATCCATTTTCCTCACCGGAAACTATCTCAAACGCGCTCAGGACCATTTTCCGGGCATTTCCTCAAAATTTCAGAAAATAACGTAACGTTACCCGTAATACATCATGTCATCCTTACTGGTTACTGTTACTTCAGTAGATGTACACACATTTTGGGCCAACTTAGTAAAAATCTTCCTTTAAGCTATAAATTCATTATTGTCCATTTCGTCCTTTCCAAATCAATTGGAATGTTCATAGCACTCCGATCTCTTCGAGTTGTAAAACTGTTTGTTCGTAATGGAAATCTCACTCACAATACAACACATTTGAACCATCGCCTGTTCAAAATGTCACCAAACCTGACAGAACCACACACATGCTGCCTCATTTCCCTTAATCGGAACCACAATTATAACTTTTATCGTTATTTTTCTGCCTCACCTTTAGATCGTAACGAGTTTCTTTTTCCAAAGTGCATCGCTCGCCGAAAGCAAATACCAAAAACGAGAGGCGGAAGTACTTTGCGACGGCGACGAAAGTTTTAAACGAAATATTAGCTGCAACGAATCAAAGTTCGAAATTGCAGTGTGCGTTTCCGGCCCTTCACATTTACAACTTTTCGCAACGATACAATTTCGTAATGAGATTTTGTACGGGTCAGCTGAAAGTAATTGCCGTTGTAATGGGAAGGTAATCGAGATGCGCCGCTATGAAAGAAACTGTTTTAGTTTGAGTAATCATAAGTGATTTTCTTAAAGTTTTGAGGTTCGTACAGAATCTGCTAGTGGAGCTGCTTTAAGAGCAAGTTTCAATTAATAACGAGCAATAGGAAGACCAACAATAATTTGGTTAGATTTAAGCAGCATTTCTAAATGTGACTTACATGTGACTTTAAGAGTTTTCCATTGGCTGGAAATCCTAATGACATCAATAGGATTGATCCAGCAGCAGTTAAGAATTATTACTTATCAATAGAATGTGTTGTGCCCAGTTCAAACATGTAAGGCGATGCATTGGCTGAGAAGCTTACCTTCCATACTCCCATCCACAGTTGGAATATGGATTTTGGGATTTCTTTTCAGATCAAGACTTTGCACGTTTGAATTGAACCATGTCTTGATTCAGAGAGATTCCAAGAAACGTTTAAAATTGCTGATTCATAAAGAACCTTATCTTTGGTCCTTGGATGAAGTAGAAAAGTGGAAGTGAACATTTTTGGATGATGCAGGCTAGTTTAACAAGGCAACATTGTTTAAAACCGCTGATTTTTAAGGATCCTGATCCTCAATATCTGTGAAATGTCATGATGCAGTATCCTTGAAAATTATAGGAAGTAAGAGAATGCCGAATGATCTTCTAATCATGAATTATCAATGAACAGTGATCTTGATCAACAACAAAATAAAAATGCTAACTGTAAGATGTATATATCCATATTCTGATCGTGTATAATTGAAGAGTAATTGAATAGTCAAAATTCTTTAAAGTTTGTTTACTGTAAATAGATCGAAATCAATATCCGACACTTGGAAAAATTCTGAGTACATATAAGGGATGAGATTTGGCTTGTTAGAGGGTTTCTTGCGTAATGTAAGAGCCAAGAATTGTAGCATTAGTCTTGTGGTAAACCGGAAGTTTCCTGAATAGTCGTCGGTCAGTTCCTGGCCTAGAAAGTAATGAAATTTTAACGTTTCGCAAAACTTAGTAGCACCTTATAGCGTAAAAGGGATAATTACTCGGTAATCCAATTGAACGGTTTCATTTTTAACTGACAACCCGACAAACGACGAGAATAAGTAGGAAAGTAAATGGAAAACAACGCGAAGTATTAATGGCTATAATTTTCTGACGGTGTATCGCGTTTAATGAATTAAAAGCAAACAATGGCAGGGCCCCTTGTGTTTACGAGTATAACAGTTATGGTAATTATTTCTAAAACCGTCGGAGGTTCGCAATCAGGAACGAATCAATTCACGTTCTCGAGAGGGCCCTTTCCAAGGGCGGTTAGGGCGCAGATAACCGCCCTTGGAAAAAACCCTTTCCGCTCATTATCCGTAACGGGAGGAACGCAACGTTCGGCGTCCGTTTACATGAGATCGGAAAATTGGCCCGCGGGCCATTTCCATCGGAAAAGGGAGTACTACTTCGAGCATAAAAGTTGGAAACGTATACACTCGCTAGCGTTACTTTCCAGGGCGAGTTCTCGCTGTTAACGTTACCATTAACGGGAAAAACGTGAGAGATAGTGAGGTAGGAAGCCCCTCACCCGGAAGTTCAGTTAATCTTTTCGCCTGTTTAAAGCGTGGCATGACGCGGACATTGATACGTCAGCCGTGCTCTCGGAGATGATTAATTAATACCAATACGGATGTAGGCGGATTTCGGTTGAAATTAGTGTTCCCATTAAACAGGACTTTTCACGGCAGTTTCCCTACCTGTAAAGTTCTATAATATTTGTTTTAAAAATTTTACAAGGAAGAGCCTTATTCTCGTTAATTTTTTTTGGAATCGGTTGAAAGGTTTGGAACCACATCTTCTTCATTTTGAGGTGTCACCGAATTCAGGTGCTTCGAGAACTATTTCTTGACAGGAGTTAGTAGATGTACTAGGCCGCATCTGCGATCACAGAACACATCTTTGTCGCTGGCGTGCGGTCGCTAACCCAGGGAACACAACTTTCGACAGCGCGGCAACCAGCATGACACCAGGTCCCCCTGGTGTCATGCTTCCGGGGGCGTCAGGCCTCCATCCCATGGCCCCCGACCTCCGGCCTCCACTCCGCGACCCTAGGCCTCCACCCTTGAGCCCCAAAAGTTTGGCCTCAGAACCCCGGCCTTTGGCACTTTGACAGCGGCGCCACCTAGAGGACAGTGGCGGTGACAAAAAAATATGTTAAACTGTTATGTTACACGAAATATTAGATACTTCATGTAATACATCTATCGCAACTGGAATACGAAGCTAGGACCTTAAGATTCACAGTCCCCCGCTCTACCAACTGAGCTATTTCGGTGTAGCCAGATATGTTCTAATAGGTGCATTAAAAACCATTTTTTCATAATTTTATATTAATCCACAATATCATAACCTTCAAAGTCATGTCACAAGATTGGAGAGGCATATACGACCACTCTTTCGGTAATCCCAACATAATGAACAGTTCCATGTAAAATTTTTCAGAGTTTAACCTACGCATAATTTCATACATTAAATCGGGGAACTTCAATAAGTCATCTCGTTGTTTCTCGGGTGGAGAAGGTAATATGCGGCCTAGTATACCAACTGGCGTTCAATTCCCCTATAAGGTCCAGATAGTTTACCCTTATATCGAGTAGTAAATCCATTCATTTGTGATGAAATGAGTTGTCTTTTGGCTCGAAAGCCTTGAATTGATTGAATGAAGTGTCAGCAAGTAGCTTCAACGGTACAATTTTTGGCGTTGCCTCACTATGGGCCAAGCAATAGCTTCGCCCATATTAAATATAAAAAAGAACCCAACCAAGGAGAAATAGGTAAATTATTGAAATCCCCATTGTAAAAATTCTGCAATTGTCAGTCCAACGATGGCCATGAAATCTTGCATTCCTGCTGCAAGCGTCCGTCACGAGAGATGAATCCCCCACACCTGAACGTGACATTATTTAGGGCATAATGTTTTCGTCATGACGCGCACACAAGAGACAACAGCGACGACAACGTGCGTGAGAGAGAGAGGGCGAGCATGTGTCCGACAGGCAGAGCTTTGAAGAATGGGTGATGAAGATGTAAAAGGTGGCCCGATAAAGCCCGTCGATGGTATTGACAGCTAATTACTGGACGGGGGAATGTTACTGTTATCAGCTTCGCACGTGATTCACCTGCCTGTGGTCGAGCCGGAATGTGTTGCTCAGTAGACTGCTAAATACGTTATTGTTTGTTGCGAGGATGCCTGTTTGGGTGGTGATTGGCACTTAGTGTTTTTTCGAGAATTACTTATTGTTCGGTAATATTGTCGTATATTGAGAGTAGATTAAAGCGATATCCTAACTGGGAAATTGGATTGGCCAGATTCATTGAAAAATGTGTATTTCAGGAAATTTCATTGAATATCATTTATAATGCGCTATTCCTGGTGTATTATAGAGCAATTTTATCTTCAAATTTATTAATATAGTGTAATTCATGACAATGGCAATACGTTCAATAGATATTTGTCTCGAATATAATTGTTAGCATGTTAAAATCGATGATCGGATAAAACTGACAAATCTGATGTCAGTGGAAAGTCAGCAAGAGGAAAGTTTATACGGAAGTCAATTATTTTCCAAAATACGAAATATGGAAGTTGGAATTATCGTTGAACGTTAGCGATTTCTCCTTGAACATCTCCTTGACGTAATTATTCTGTGTACCCCCATGAAAAATCCATTGCTTACTAGGGGGAATATAAAATTGATCCGGCATATGGATCATGGATTAGTTCATAGGCGACACTTTATCTCTCATAACCAGCGTAGTCCATCAGGAACGCTTACATAATTCAATTGTTACATGTATATACGCCCATTATGACAAACTGCAAAATTCAAGATGAGCCATGTCTATGCCCGAATGCATCTCGGTCCATTTACAACGGCATTTCGAGCTTCTGTTGAAGCTAATAAATTCTACTCACGCCGTGTTTACTAACTGTATTCGGAAGGATGGTTGACAGCGGACCGAACGAGACAATTCTCACACAGTTTAAGTTATCGCGTGTTGTCGGGAATATATCGAGCGTACCGCTCGGCTTTTTTCCGCTGTCGGAGGAAAAAAAAAGAAATATATATGATGAAGTCCTTTCCGGACGGGAGAGTAATGACGACTCAGCGATTTTGTGTATGTTTGTGGAATTAATAGTATTGTTCATTTTTGACATTGGCGTTGCCATAGTGGCACCAGCAGAGAATCGGAAACATTTTTAATCTGTATTAAAAGCTGCCTATATGTAAATTTGATGAAATCGGTTTTTGTGATACACTGTATGCCTTCTGTTGTTTTAGCCAGAACACATATATAGAACCATTGCAAGTGAGCCCTGCCTGAGAGTAGGAAATAGGTGAAAAATTGTCTCATTTAAGTGTTTGGAATTAACAAGTAACTGTTGTTCGTTCTAGTCACGACGCCGTATGTAACTGCAACGTTTTTCTGTCTACTTACAAACGTCTCTTCTTAAAATCGATCGTCCCTCGGCAGAAGTCTCTTTGAGAATCACTGTCGTGCCTTTTCCTCTTGTTTTGTTTTTTTTTGACAGCGCTCCGCAGTAGCCCCAATTCTCAACGGCAGTCTTATTGAAAGGAAAATAATCACGAGAAGAATGGCACTGTTTCCTATTATCCCGCTTTAATTTTTTATAATACACAAGGGGAAGAGGCTGATTTCCAGGTTTTGTTTTATTTCGCATTGTTTCCGTATTGTAACATAACCAGACATAGCGAAGTACAAGAAAGATTAAAACGCGAGGAGAGAGCCGGAAGCGAAATATAGAAGGAAACCGCGTTTCTTTTGAATCGCAAAAGTGTGGAAATTTAAAGTTTTTGATCGCAACAACCTCAATCTGTTAGGTATTTGATCATATTTTGAGCAGATTTAATAGCCACAATACAATACTTACCTGTTGTACGTATCAGTTTTTACTCGGTTACAGTTGCCCTAGTCAGATGAACCCGACGATGTCGTCAAGGTCATCTGCGAATGTTTTGGCTGGTCGCACTGTCTAGAAACAAACCAGAGAAACCAGTAACATTCTGCCCAATTCTATATCTATATCGAGATCTATCTATTTACCTATCTAAACCTATCTATCTACTAATCTAGATCTATCTATCAACATAGCTGTATAAGTATCTATCAATCTACTTAGTTCTATCTATCTGTCTATCTAGATGTATCTATTTCAATCGAAATGTATCAATGTGAACCTATCAACGTAAACCTATCAATCCAAACCTATCAATGTAAACCTATCAATCTAAACCTATTAATATAAACCTATCAATCTATACCTATCAATCTAAACCTATCAATGTAAACCTATCAATTTAAATCTGTCTATATATCTATCTATCGAAGTATGTAAATATATCATCTATTTATCTAAATCTTTATAAACCTATCAATCTAAATCTACCAATCGAAACCTATAAATGGAAACCTATAAATCTAAATCTATAGATCTAAACCTATCAATCTAGACATATCAATCTTAACCTATCAATGCGAACCAATCAATTTAATATATGAATGTAAATATATCAATCTAAATCTATCTATCTGAGTGTATAAATTAAAATCTATCTATCTATATCTATGCATCTACATTTATCTTTCTAAATCTATATAAATCTGTCTATCTAAATATATCTATATAAATCTATCTATCTATCTATCTATCTATCTATCTATCTATCTATCTATCTATCTATCTATCTATCTATCTATCTATCTATCTATCTATCTATCTATCTATCTATCTATCTAAATCTATCTATCTAAATCTATCTATCTATCTATCTATCTATCTATCTATCTATCTATCTATCTATCTATCTATCTATCTATCTAAATCTATCTATCTATCTATCTATCTATCTATCTATCTATCTATCTATCTATCTAGCTATCTATCTATCTAGCTATCTATCTATCTATCTATCTATCTATCTATTTATCTAAATCTATCTATCTAAATCTATCTATCTAAATCTATCTATCTATCTAAATCTATCTATCTATCTATCTATCTATCTATCTATCTATCTATCTATCTATCTATCTATCTATCTATCTATCTATCTATCTATCTATCTATCTATCTATCTATCTATCTATCTATCTATCTATCTATCTATCTATCTATCTATCTATCTATCTATCTATCTATCTATCTATCTATCTATCTATCTATCTATCTATCTATCTATCTATCTATCTATCTATCTATCTATCTATCTATCTATCTATCTATCTATCTATCTATCTATCTATCTATCTATCTATCTATCTATCTATCTATCTATCTATCTATCTATCTATCTATCTATCTATCTATCTATCTATCTATCTATCTATCTATCTATCTATCTATCTATCTATCTATCTATCTATCTATCTATCTATCTATCTATCTATCTATCTATCTATCTATCTATCTATCTATCTATCTATCTATCTATCTATCTATCTATCTATCTATCTATCTATCTATCTATCTATCTATCTATCTATCTATCTATCTATCTATCTATCTATCTATCTATCTATCTATCTATCTATCTATCTATCTATCTATCTATCTATCTATCTATCTATCTATCTATCTATCTATCTATCTATCTATCTATCTATCTATCTATCTATCTATCTATCTATCTATCTATCTATCTATCTATCTATCTATCTATCTATCTATCTATCTATCTATCTATCTATCTATCTATCTATCTATCTATCTATCTATCTATCTATCTATCTATCTATCTATCTATCTATCTATCTATCTATCTATCTATCTATCTATCTATCTATCTATCTATCTATCTATCTATCTATCTATCTATCTATCTATCTATCTATCTATCTATCTATCTATCTATCTATCTATCTATGTTTCTTTCTTTCTTCTTTTAGTTTCTTTCTTTCTTCTTTTAGTTTCTTTCTTTCTTCTTTTAGTTTCTATCTTTCTTCTTTTAGTTTCTACTTTCTTCTTTTAGTTTCTATCTTTCTTCTTTTAGTTTCTTTCTTCTTCTTTCTTTCTTCTTTTAGTTTCTATCTTTCTTCTTTTAGTTTCTTTCTTTCTTCTTTTAGTTTCTATCTTTCTTCTTTTAGTTTCTTTCTTTCTTCTTTTAGTTTCTATCTTTCTTCTTTTAGTTTCTTTCTTTCTTCTTTTAGTTTGTATCTTTCTTCTTTTAGTTTCTTTCTTTCTTCTTTTAGTTTCTTTCTTTCTTCTTTTAGTTTCTTTCTTTCTTCTTTTAGTTTGTATCTTTCTTCTTTTAGTTTCTATCTTTCTTCTTTTAGTTTCTATCTTTCTTCGTTTAGTTTCTATCTTTCTTCTTTTAGTTTCTATCTTTCTTCTTTTAGTTTCTATCTTTCTTCTTTTAGTTTCTATCTTTCTTCTTTTAGTTTCTTTCTTTTTTCTTTTAGTTTCTTTCTTTCTTCTTTTAGTGTCTTTCTTTCTTCTTTTAGTTTCTATCTTTCTTCTTTTAGTTTCTTTCTTTCTTCTTTTAGTTTCTTTCTTTCTTCTTTTAGTTTCTTTCTTTCTTCTTTTAGTTTCTTTCTTTCTTCTTTTAGTTTCTATCTTTCTTCTTTTAGTTTCTATCTTTCTTCTTTTAGTTTCTATCTTTCTTCTTTTAGTTTCTATCTTTCTTCTTTTAGTTTCTTTCTTTTTCTTTTAGTTTCTATCTTTCTTCTTTTAGTTTCTTTCTTTCTTCTTTTAGTTTCTTTCTTTCTTCTTTTAGTTTCTTTCTTTTTTCTTTTAGTTTCTTTCTTTCTTCTTTTAGTGTCTTTCTTTCTTCTTTTAGTTTCTATCTTTCTTCTTTTAGTTTCTTTCTTTCTTCTTTTAGTTTCTTTCTTTCTTCTTTTAGTTTCTTTCTTTCTTCTTTTAGTTTCTATCTTTCTTCTTTTAGTTTCTATCTTTCTTCTTTTAGTTTCTATCTTTCTTCTTTTAGTTTCTATCTTTCTTCTTTTAGTTTCTTTCTTTCTTCTTTTAGTTTCTATCTTTCTTCTTTTAGTTTCTTTCTTTCTTCTTTTAGTTTCTTTCTTTCTTCTTTTAGTTTCTTCCTTCCTTCTTTTAGTTTCTTTCTTTCTTCTTTTAGTTTCTTTCTTTCTTCTTTTAGTTCTTTTCTTTCTTCTTATTTCTTCTTTTAGTTTAGTTTCTTTCTTTCTTCTTTTAGTTTCTTTCTTTCTTCTTTTAGTTTCTTTCTTTCTTCTTTTAGTTTCTATCTTTCTTCTTTTAGTTTCTTTCTTTCTTCTTTTAGTTTCTATCTTTCTTCTTTTAGTTTCTATCTTTCTTCTTTTAGTTTCTATCTTTCTTCTTTTAGTTTCTTTCTTCTTCTTTCTTTCTTCTTTTAGTGTCTATCTTTCTTCTTTTAGTTTCTTTCTTTATTCTTTTAGTTTCTTTCTTTCTTCTTTTAGTTTCTTTCTTCTTCTTTTAGTTTCTATCTTTCTTCTTTTAGTTTCTATCTTTCTTCTTTTAGTTTCTATCTTTCTTCTTTTAGTTTCTATCTTTCTTCTTTTAGTTTCTATCTTTCTTCTTTTAGTTTCTTTCTTTCTTCTTTTAGTTTCTATCTTTCTTCTTTTAGTTTCTATCTTTCTTCTTTAAGTTTCTTTCTTTCTTCTTCTTTCTTTCTTCTTTTAGTTTCTATCGTTCTTCTTCAGTTTCTTTCGTTCTATCCTCTTATCGTTCTTTCTTTCATTCTATCTTTCTGTCTTTTTTCTATATTTCTTTCTGTATTCTATCTATCTATCTCTCTGTTTCTATCATTCTTACTGTCTTTTTTTCTTTCTTTCTGTCTATCTTTTTCTCTATCTCTCTCTTTCTATCTCTCTTTTTATCTCTTTCTTTCTATCTTTCTTTTTATCATTCTCTCTATCTTTCTCTCTATCTCTCTCTATATCTCTCTCCTTCTATCCCTCTCTCTTTATCTTTTTGCTATCTCTCTTTCTATCTTCTTTCTATCTCTCTTTCTATCATTCTCTCTATCTTTCTCTCTATCTCTCTATCTCTCTTCTTCTATCTCTCTCCTTCTATCTCTCTCTTTGTATCTCTCTCTTTCTATCTCTATCTTTCTATCTCTCTCTATCTCTTTCTCTGTCTTCTTTCTATCTCCTTTTCTATCCTCTTTCTATCTCTCTTCTATCTCTCTTTCTACCTTCTTTCTATCTTCTTTCTATGTTTCTTTTTTTTTTCATATTTCTCTCTATCTTTCGTTATATCTTTCTTTCTATCTTTTCATCTTTCATTCCTTCTCTCTTACTTTCTTTCTTTCTTTCTATGTTTCCTACTATATTTCTTTCTTTCTTTCTATCTTTCCTTCTTTCTATAATTCCTTCTTTCCTATCTTTCTTCCTTCCTTCCTTCCTTCCTTCCTTCCTTCCTTCCTTCCTTCCTTCCTTAGGTTGTTTAAATTTTTGCAATGCTCCCTTATGATACTCCCTGCATATAGTGTGTATTACTATTCATCTATAGTATAGTATATGTGGCATGTTTTTATTAATCATTATTTTTATTAATAATATTTTGTTCTTGCTTTAATTTTGATATTTTATTTGTTATTTTTATATCATTTTTGTGTTAGTATTATATTTATTTTACTATTGTCATTGTATATATTATATTACCTATTATGTACTTATTGTATGTGTAAGAATTTATGTGGTTTTTAATAAATTCAACATTTCACCAATGGATGTCTATTTATTTAATTTGGGACCAAATTTTCTCCCTAGAATCTCAACAAATGTTAAATCCAAAAATTCTTCAGATTTTTAATATCTTCTCCAATATTTCTTGCCAATTTCATTGGCAAGAAATTTGTTCAAATTCTCTACCAGGGATTAAACGTAACGCATCAGCTGTTAAAAAACGCGAATCCATTGTTGTATTTAACTGATAATTTAAATCGATTCTCCAAAGAAACTTTTAAAAGTTATAATTATCAACACAAAACAATTATTTTTGAGCCATATTGATAGAAAATGCACTAGACCAAATAAGGGTGGTGTTCAATTACTTGTATTTTTTAAGTAATACGAGGCTATCCAACAAATTCTGCATCGCTAGTCTGTATCATACTGAATTTTTTAACAACGAAGCAATTTCGTACCGTCCACTTGTCTATTTTTGGTCTTATCTCAATAAATCTCTAGCGGATCCCACAGTTATTTGCATTTAACCTAGTGTAGGGAGCTGGAACCGTTCAGCACAAAGAGCGTTACGTGATCAGAAAATTGATCTCATTTTACGTTCGATTTCCAATTTTCAGACATGTAGGTCGGGACGTATGAAAACACGTTTGCTGCAATTAGCTATCAGGATGTTCTTTACCCCGACGATCATTTCATATTTCCAATATCATAATTTTCTCGGAAGTGAACCAGATTTCGTTTCTGTTGTTTTGGAAATTTTCTGTGTCCTTAAAAATGTATGGTACACCAAAAACATTTGATTACTTACATTATTTAATATAAATTAGTTACCAATTTGTTCCACATTAAAAACCTGTTTAAGCTCTTTTTAAATTCTAAAAGTGTGGGCAAACGTTAGTTATTTAGAGATTTCAAAAGTAAGAGATCTGAGAAATAAAAAATGACCATTGAATGGATTGAAATCTGCCTAGCATAATCAAATAATTGAACACAAAAATAAACCTACTAACTTGCTGTAATGGTGGAAACATATACTTACATAAAGTAAACAGAAACATGATACTTCGTTACTATCCTGACAATGGGGAACGATATACTTCCAAGTACAAGTTTATTGCCAAATAGCCCAACTCGCATTTCCATGTATCAAAATATATTTTTACTTCATTCGTTACGGCCATATTTACCATTATTACTTTAATTTAGAATTCAAATTTGGCCGAAGTTTTAATTTCGAGTAATCTCGAAATCACCGTCAATGCCAAATTAAACAAAAATATTGTTCTTGGGAAAGATTTGAAACATACTTTGGGGAACTCGCCCCGACATAATTAAGCCTGAATTTGATTAAAACTTTTTTGTATAACTCCGTAAAAATAAGGTCGCCTCAGGAAGTTAAACCTCAAAATCGTTGTAAATACTCCTGAAAACTGTAACATTTTTTATGTTTTAAAAGGGAGTGAGTTCTCGGGTTTATCGTAAAGAAAAGTTGTCTGTTGGAAATATAAGACTTTGCTCTGTTATTATTAATTAGATCAAATTTTAGTCTTAAACTATTCTACGGCGCTATTACGATAGTTTCTACTGTCTAAGTAATTGTAAAAAAATTGTCAGGGACGGGTTCGAAGAACGTATCCTAGATACGGCTTCATGGGTAGCCTTTCGCTTCCTTTGACCAACAGAGCTGAAGCAAATGGAATTCTGTTTACTGCTATAATTCCGAAAAGAAAAATTTCACTAATACGCCCTTTTCAAAACGAATCTGCGCTCCGAGCGATATTTATGGACTCCGAATTTTACTAAGCGTAAGCAAACGAGTCGAAATATCGCCGCTGAAAACATTCCAGTAAATTTTTAAAGCAATTTCCTTATAGGGGATTGCGGAAATTTATCGGCATTAAAATAAAAGACGGCGACTTTAAAATATTTCCAATTTTGTACCCGTACGCTAAATTTGAATTATTATTTGGTAAATGCAGGCTCGAGTCGACAGGGGTTGGGTTCCGTTTATAAATTTCACTTGCTTACCTGAGGCGATGCGCACCTGTTTAATTGCGTGATTAACAATTTGATTTGCTTGCTCAGGTAACAAACCACTGCATTGAATTCCCGTTCAAAAACAAACGTTCCCAAACCCCCGGGATGCATAGGTTTCATCATCATTACTTAAATCATGGACAATGTATCCATACTGCCGACAACATATACATCACACTTTTGAACCCAAACAAAAAGGAATTATGTGTACAGATTTTAAACTGTACTAACCTTAAGTAAAACTGGTTTAAAATGAGCAATATTTATCCAACTTCAAGTGGAAATTTAATATTTCTATGAAATGGCGAAGTCACGTCCACCCCATAATGTACCCAGACTAAAGAGCCAAAGTAGAGTAAGAAGGTCCTGAACAAAATTGTGACCTTAAATTAAATGATATCCTGATCCTGGATAACACTAAAAGGCATCGTAGTTAAGAAATGTTCTTACACTAACCGGTATGTATAATATGGCGATTGTGCTTTCGCCATTTCATACTTCTAGGCTGGAAATTGGTTTTCCCATCATTCGCTTTTTTTAAAAAAAACTATTAAATATTAAATATCCGTTCATTATTAAAATCGCGTCCTTACCATACCAAAAATATTGGTGCTCAAAACATTACACCTTTGCTCTCCTCTTTGAGTAAATGACATCAATAACCTTCAGATGGCTCCGAATTTATTTTCATTTTATGCGAATCTGTTCCCCGAATAATACGAGGGTAGGTGTACATCGCGAATAAATGAGAAAATTCCCGAAACAAAAGATGTAATTTTGCAACGGTGTCGCTCAAATGGCGCAACAACAAATTGCCCCTCGGAGTGGAGCTCCTTCTTATTTTTTTCTCTTTCTCTCTCTCCCGAGAGTGACGAACACGTATCACACTAAAAATACCTGTCTCTATATGAACATGAAGCAAACGAATTCAGTTATGATAAAAAGTCATGAATAATAAAGCGTAGATTCAGTTGAATAATGCCTGAATAAAATATAAGAGCGTGGAAAGGTGTGTGAATGTATCTTCCTCTTCTTGAATAATATCTGCAGTGGATGTTTAGATTGGGAAAAATTGGGTCGATCGGTTGAATTCACAACGAAGGAATACATTTTTCATCATGTACCTATATCTACAGCTTTACAATGAGCTAACGGAAATGTATCTTCAAGTATTCTACACTTCTCAATGAGAAGCATTTAATGTAACGAAATAAGTTAAAATAAGTGATTTCTTTGCCAGGCGTTAGATGTACTTTTAGCCTGAATCTTTAATACTATGTATATATGAAAGTAGCATTCCCCCAGAGGTTTCTTAAAAATGTTATCTAGAACTATCGAAACATCTTTCATTTGATAATGCGAAATTAGCCGGTACTATCGAATTTAACTCTTCGCTCATGACGCAGCGATATAATCTTAATTTAATATAATAATCCTGTGGAACCAAAAGTATCAATGAAACAATGTCGTTAAAAGACTGCAACATTTACAGACAAAACAGATAACTATAATTTTCACAATTGTAAATTACGCCCTTCTGAACATTAAAATTCCAACAAGCTTATCATTTTCATCGCCACTCGAGACTCCAAACAATTTCCTCGTTCATGCTCAAAGTGCACTCACCGATAGTAATTACCCTTTACGTTTTAGAGCTAATTGTAAGTCACTGTACAAAGAAATATAAACTTACTTCACCACTCTACCGCTCGCCTCTTTTAAACGTGTCGCCTTTGATTCAGATTTTATTAGAGTCTTGAAATTATCCTTTACCTCCACTTTATTGCCTAGAATCTAAAGTTTTTATTTCTTAATTTCGTAAAATGTGAGTTTGAATTTCAAAATGGTTTTGAAATTTAATCAATCTCGGGTTATTTATATTTTCTCGCTCTTGGCTCATTGGTAGATTTATATCTAGTATTGCATTCGTTAACGAAGTCGAAAAAATAGGAATTAAAATGCGGTTTTCAGTTTTTTTGTATCTAGAGATCATACCTAATCATTTCCCAAAAATTTATATATATATATATATATATATATATATACATATATATATATATCGGATATAACGAAATTTGTCGGCAGGCTACAGGTCGCATTTTTTAAAGAATCACAACGAAATTTGGTACAAAAATCAGTTGGCCGAAAATCTCGGTCGAGTTCGTTAATGGGCCAAATCGGTCTAGCGGTTTCAAAATGGCGGCTTGTTATTTTCAAAAAAAAATCAAAAAACTTTTATTTCGCGTCTGAGAGAAAAATGTTACTTGAGTTTTTTGTTGCTCTTATAGAGGCGAACGACTTTTGTATAAAACATTTTTTCGAAAAATGTACAGAAAAAGTTATTTTTTTCAAAAATAAAAATAAAATAAGAAAAACTTTTATTTCGCGTCTGAGAGAAAAATGTTAATAAGGTGCTTTATTGCTCTTATAGAGGTGAACAACTTTTGTATAAAACAATCTGTCGAGAAACGTACAAAAATAAAGTTATTTTTGTCAAAAAATAAAAAATAAATAAAAAAAACTTTTATTTCGCGTCTGACAGAAAAATGTTACTTAGATTTTTTGTTGCCCTTATAGATACGAACAACTTCTGTATAAAACATATCTTTGAGTAATGTACAGAGAAAAAGTTATTTGCAAATATTTTAAAATTTTGTCGTTTGTATTTTTTCACACCTCGTATGCATTTTTTTGACACATCGTGTGTTATAATACTATATATCCTACCCATAAATCTACCTTTCAGCCTGGCATGCCATGGAGTTTTTTTTCTGAGCAGCAGAATCCGAATTTTATTGATATGGCGTTTAAGGGTTTTGAAATATTTTTAGTTTGTATTTATTTTCCAAAAAAGGTCGAATATCTCGTCAAAATCATAACAATTTAACATACTGCAATAGAATTATGGATGAGGACACTTGGAAATATTTTTAAAATTTGAAGAAGTCATGGTGTTGCAATACACTTTTGCTGTTTTAATATCTAATTGAACTAGAGACTCGATATATCCTGAATCTACTGCATTGAATTGCGTATGGATATTACATAGTAAATTTTTGGATCGTGACTTTTTCATTTAGTGAAAATGTTTTGCTGAAAGGTTTTTTGAATTTATTTTAATGTAAATTGTCCAAACATATCTTTAGCCATTGTAGTAAGATACTTGAAAGTGTGCGTAATTTTTAAAAATTACAAACTTTTTCTGTTTTTTTTTTGCTGTGGCCCTTTTTGTAAAAACGAATTCCCATAAAATAAGATTTAAGCCTCTTTTTCTTTTTACAGTCGTTACATTACTGGCTATATAAACACGCATTCACGTGTCGTTTACTATACTAGACAGAGAGAGAAAGAGAGAGAGAGAGCTGACTGAAATTTCCACTCGACGAACTTTTGTTACCTGAGAACATTATTCTCCAGTTTACAATGATCAAAAGCCTAACATTAACCTTAGTTCCTTCTGGGACATGTATTCCAGAATGGTTTCATATAATTGGGCGCGAATAAATGGCAAAGGCGCCGCAGATCGATAAAGTTGTTATTGAGGCTTGTCTGGTGATTTGTAACAAAGTAAATGGATTTATAGACGAGTCGACCCTCCCCTTCGCTCCTCTCGCCTCTGTGTATGCATTGTGTAAATGTCAACAACCCCGTGAACTTAACATCGGAGGATTATTTTTTTGTATTGTGAACGTGCCGCCGTGTTAAAAACGAAATGAGAGTTTTAAAACCTCGTCGAGGTGAATTGCTTTAAATGTGTTCCCTCTTTTTCGTCGTCGCGAACAAAAACTTAATCACTTTGCTTTTGATCGAGGCGGTAATAAATCACTTTCGTTTTGGAGGGCCCTCCGAATTCATGTTATACGGATCGGAAAATTTAGAAAAGCCGAGTATAAGTAGAAAACGGGCTCACCTTTTCTCATTGAAACACGTCGATGAGCAATCGTCACACTTCAACTAAAGTAGAGTGTTAAAGAACTACTTATTCAACGTACAATTACCATCGTAATGAATAAGTAAATTCGAACAACGAGTTTCATCCTATAGTCCAGTAAATGAAAGCCGATAAACTCCCAAACCTGGGATAAATTCTGGAAAAAGATGAAACTGGGGCAATTGTAGGTCTCAAATGGGTCTTTCGAAATACGGAACGTTGTAGATTCTCCGGGTCCCGGAACATGGTGAAAAATGGTCCTCATGTTCCAAAAATCCGTTTTCAGCCAATATCTCCGAGAATATGGCATTTAGAGAATTTTTGTTTAGATACAAAAAGAAGATCAGTTCATTAGCTACAAAAATGGTCCTTATGACTTTTTCCGAAAACTCGACAGTTTTCGAGATAACGGCCCCGAAACGAGCCCATTACTTGTTGCACCTGCTCTGAATCAAGGAGGTCAACATCGAGAAATAGAGACAAAAGCGTGCGGACAAATGGTCCAATAACTCGAGCAAAAATTGATATTTTTTGATGATTCAAAGTTCACGTGAAAGAGAAAACCCATAGCTATGGTATCCTGGGTCTCGAGCCTCATTTTTATTTTTCTTGAATGTTGGAAACCCAGGCTAAATTTTTTCTTCTTCGATATTTTTCGACTTTTAGAAAGTTTATCCATATTTTAAGAAACAATAGTAATTTAGTCGGGTCTTTCTTCATAATGGATCTCCAAAACCTATCGAAGGAGCCCATAAAGGTTGTTTCATTTTCAGAGTTTTAAAAGTTGGTTGGCAAAAATTTTGAAGTTGGCACAAAAAACGAAGAAACCATTGGAAAGGGGGCATTTCAAGCATTCCAGTGATGTGCATTGCGAACCGATACGATGATTCATAATTTTTTTCATACCTGATTGATGCCACAAATGTCAAAAAATCAGCATATTCAAAGGTACTTTTTATTGGGATGCAAAAGGAAGAAAATGAAACAACCTTTATGAGCTCCTTCGATAGGTTTTGGAGACCCATTATGAAGAAAGACCCGACTAAATTACTATTATTTCTTAAAATATGGATGAACTTTCTAAAAGTCGAGAAATATCGAAGAAGAAAAAATTTAGCCTGGGTTTACAACATTCAAAAAAAAATCGATGCCCGAGACCCAGTGTACCATAGCTATGGGTTTTCTCTTTCACGTGAATTTTGCATCATCAAAAAATATCCATTTCTACTCGAGTTATTGGACAATTTGTCCGCCCGCTTTTGTCTCCATTTCTCGAATTTGCTCTCCTTGATTCAGAACAGATGCAACAAGTAATGGGCTCGTTTCGGAGCCGTTATCTCGAAAACTGTCGAGTTTTCGGAAAAAGTCATAAGGATAATTTTTGTACCTAATGAACTATTCTTCCTTTTGTATCTAAACAAAAATTCTCTAAATGCAATATTCTCGGAGATATAGGCTGAAAACGGATTTTTGGAACTTGAGGACCATTTTTTACCATGTTCCGGGACCCGGAGAATCTACAACTTTCCGTATTTCGAAAGACCCAGTTGAGACCTACAATTGCCTCCGGTTTCATCCCTTTGCAGAATTTAACCTAAGTTTTTCCTTCATTTATTGGACTACTAATAGAAGTTCCAACTTTTAAACTGAAACCCTAAACTGTACTATCTATCAATGTGTATATATATATATATATATATATATATATATATATATATATATATCAGTATGTTGGTGCGGTGGGATTTCGGTTCCCAGATGATTTTTGGGGATTACGCTTATATCCCTGCTCAGCCGGAAGTGTACTTACCCCCAACTAATCACACACACACACACAACATTCATTAAGGTGTACCTGAAAGTTGCGCAATAAATATGCGATAGTAAGTGTTAATTTAATAGGGTATAATAAGGATGCACGGGCAGATTTACACCCCCACGCTTGGCAATAATTTATGTTTATTACCCCGCCGTACAATTAATATTCCCCCCGGAGTCGTTGTAGCCCTCTTTCGCTCATTTTCGGGAACAAAGACGCGTCCGATGTAATTGTGGAACATGTCCTGCGTATTTCTTGGATGTAGTCCATCATGGGCCTATTTGTGTAGGTTTAATTGCTTTTATTGAACGCGGTTGCAGCTTCTTATGACTTACAGGGGGCTTAGGGTGTGATATATGCCCCCTCTTCCCTACCGAAGAAATTTAATTAAATATTACATTATCGAGGTAATGGGGAAGGAATTTCGCAGTCCCCGATTTAATAAAAATGTTAAAGTGGGTTAGGTATACTCGGAATGCTGCGTTAAATTTAAATGTAGATGCGAGATGTAGAGCCTAATAATTTAATTTTCTATTATCACATTATAAGACCGTGTTGAGACACAAAATTGAAATTAACACCCTTCATTCAGGTACTAAATGATAATGTCAAAAAATACATGAAAACTACGCTACGAATATAGTACCAGGTGACATGTCACCTTTTGACGGATTTTGTTAAAGGGAAGTGACTGAAACGTTACTTAAAACGCACCCTAAAACACCTGAGAATATATTTGTGGCAGGCTGTCTTAATAAGCTTTCATGCCTTTACGTTACCTCGAAATGTACTGACTATAATTCGTTTTTATATTCCACACACCTTTTCTGGCTTAAACGGAACTACATTAAGGTCACCAGTATACACTTTAATTTTTAGGCTGCAAAACCAAGGCTAAGTTATATAAAAGTAATATTATGTTTCATGCAAGGTTGAGACTAACTAGTCAAAAAGTTAGAAGTTAAGTTAAAATGTTACTAATTTTTAACTTAATTAAGTTGATTTCAGAATTTCTATACTAGTAACTTAACTAGTTACTTTTACATGGTAACTTTTAAACTTGTTTAACTTTTTTAAAAAGTTAAATTTATTTAAAAATCTAGACTGAGTACGCAGCTGAAAATGTACGCCAAAGAATAATGTCAAAATAATACTGTTGAACCAGAGAACCAAATTGTGATTCAAGCACAAAAAAGGAAAAAAACTGCCTTTTCTGTTTTAAAAAGGCCAGTCAAAATTACATTTGGACCACTGACAAAAATTTTGAAATTGCCCCATTGTTAAAATGTAATTAGTACTATTTGTAAATAGATCAAGTGTTGTTTATTATAACATGTGTAATGTATGTAGGTACATAATAAATAATTGATTATTCCTTCCGTGTTATGTTGAATTAAGACAAAATGAAATTTAAATTCACCTGTCCTTTATATTATCTCTTGTCCGTTTTTATTTTTAGTAAAATAAATACTATAAACACTAATAAATAAATTAAAATTAGGTTCAATGAGATTAAAAGGTTAATTTATTAGTAATCGTAAACTGTTTTTTAAGTAGCTTTTTACTTTTTAACTTTATAAAAGTTAATTTAACATAACTTTTAACTTCGCTATTATTAAAAGGTAACTTTTTAACATAACTTAAATTGGTTTGGTTATCAATTAACTTGTAACTTAACTTTTTCTAAAATAGAAGAGTTACCCAACACTGGTTTCATGTTTGCATTACTATTGAAACAAATTTTTTCCATTTTTCCAAACTCGTAAATTTCTATGGTTTTGTTTGGAAGTTTATAATTTTGAAAATATTATTCATGAAAATGACGGACTCGTCATAACTTACTGCAAAATTTTACAGTTTTTAAAATTATTCCAAAAATTCTATAAGCACCCATTCGTTTTGATTATTTCGAAATGTTCAGACTCCTTTAATTTCCCACTGATCGATTATTAATAATTAAAAAAAATTCTATCTCAATTTGTAGAACGCTTAGTAATATTAGTTGTGTCTGGTGTGATTACAGAATTACAGTACTTGCGTAAAATATAAAGAAATTTCCATATTTCACGAAACGGATCGAAAATATTAAAAAATCGTTTATTCGAAATGTGTAGAAAAGCGAAATCTCTTGATGTACTGAAAGAAGGAGTGCTCTCTATATTAAGAATAATATTTACAATTAGCCCCATGAATAATTCAAAACACATATTACATTGGGTATCATAACAGTTATACGAATACTAATATATTTCAGGTAAATGTGAAGTGAATTCCGTTATCAGAACGAGCTGTCTCGATAAGGGATTTGAGGGTTAATTTGAATCAGGTTCCACGTGAAAAGTGCGTAACACATATACACACACGTGTCCCTTATCGGATCTTTTTCTCCCTTTCGCTTCGCTTCGAAATATGTTTACATCAAAAAACGTCCTTAGGTACATGATAAAACCATGGGATTGCGCTAGAGATTATCAGATTAGCAGAGATGCTGCCCCCCATTTAATTTACCTAAATGGGGTCGTGTGGACCTTTATATTACACTCGCTCGGAGTTTTGAAGTGAGAGTCGCAGCATGAAAACTATCAAAAACTACACGGGGCTTTGTTAGTTAATAGGATTCGAGTTAAAAGTGAATAAGGTCGGATTAGAGCTAACCGGGTCTCGTACGTGGACGAAAATGGGAACAGGAGAGATTTCGGAGTTGTTATTGAAAATTTACTCCGGTCTCATTTGCCGGCGGCCCTGTGTTTTTGTCCCGGATCGAAAATACGCTCTCGCCATTCGTCAAAACGATACAAACGTAGTTTTTGGATAATCCACCTCGCCCGATTATACGATTGCAAATTACAACAATTGAAAAGAAATTTTCCTCGGGCGATTCAGTTTTAATATCCCGCTTTATCTACAACAGTGGTTTCCAACCTTTTGTGGCCCATCGCCCCTTTCTGGAGGTTGACTAACTCCTATCGCCCCCTTTTCATTTTCATTGTATGTCTAATTTTAATTTGTAGTAAAGTGTAAATAATAGTATTATTAATAATATTAACAATATCATTTTAAACAGTTATATTACCGTATATAAAAACAACCAAAGCAGTTTTATTCGGTCATTCTTAAATAAAATAAAAAAATAAATAAAATGTACATTTTTACAGATTTTTTAAAAAACAAAGAAGCGAAATGATTTACTAAGATTATTGACGTACATTTAAAACACAGGACTACATCTTTTGATTTTTAAATTAGGACCTAGAAAAATAAAGAAAGTATAGTTAAAATTTGAAAATAAATAAATGTTAATGTTTTAATTCACCTTTTCAATGGCTGCCTTGTGCTTGGTGGATTTCAATTAAAGCTTGAATATCCGGCTTTATATTCGTCAAGTTCAGACGCAAGTCTCCTTTGATGCAAATGTAAAACTTATTTCTTTGTTTTGTGAGGAGCTGGACAACAGAACTAAATCCTTTTTCAACCAAATATGTTGACGGGAACGAGATGAGAAGTGGTTCAGTTTTCTCCCACAGTTGTGGATAACTGTCCATAAGCTTCACACAGGCTAACTCGTAACCGCTCTGCTTGAAAATGATTTTCGCCTCACAGTCATACTTCAGATCTAGAAACTCCGTCTGCAAAGAGTTATCAAGCTCATCCACAGCTTCAAACGAAAATGGATCGAGAATCCAATCCGGAATTTGTAAATTGGTCAAATCTTCAAATCTTGATTCCATGTCAGATTTTAACTGGTCAAGGTGATCAGTAAAAATTAGGATTTTGTCTTCTGTGAGTTCAGGAGTTTCGTTATCTGACACTGAACACTTTTTAAGAGTCGGAAACTGAATCAGTTGTTTACGGTCAATATTTACCTTGTGAATATCAAACTTGGCGATGAATGATGAAATAATTCCTTTGGCTTTGATAAGGTGCATCATGTTTCCTTGAAGCTTTATATTGACTTCGTTCATTTTTTCAAAAATATCTGTAAGGTAGGCAAGTTCCAACTTGCGTTGCTTCAAATTCTCACTTAAAGCAGGATCAGACGTGTCGAGAAACTCAGTAACAGTGTCAAATAATTCGAAGAAACAGCGCAAACAGTTTCCTTTGGAAAGCCACCTCACAGCCGTATGTAGGAGCAAGCGTTCGAATTCCTCACCATTTTCATGGAAAAGCTGTCGGAACAGACGGTCATTGAGAGAATTAGCTTTGATCTTGTTGACACCAGGAATAACCAGTTGTAGGGTTTCACGCAGGACACCACTCAATTTCTTAGCAGCTAAGTGTTGACGATGAATGACACAGTGAAAAGTGATGACCTCTAGCACTTCTTTCTTAAGGTGGGCTAGAAACCCAGCATGACGACCTAACATGGCAGGAGCACCATCTGTTGCGCAAGCGCTCACGTTTATTAAGGGAATCTCTTTTTCCTTAAAATAATCTTGTACCACTTTAAAAATCGACGATCCCTTCGTATCAGTGATCAAAGTTCTAGCAAACAACATTTCCTCGGTAATTTCCTTTTGTTCATTGATAAACCTCACATAAGCCAATAAAATTGCTTTGTTATCAATCACAGTGGATTCATCAATCTGCAAAGCAAATTTACTATTCTTCAACAAATTGTTGAGTTTGGATTTAACGTTCGTGGCCATTTCGTCAATTCGCCTGGATACAGTATTGTTACTCAAAGGAACAGATTGACTTATCTTATTACTAGGGCCCTCGCCTAGCATGATTTCAACAATTTTTTTGGTAGCTGGTAACACAAGAGTTTCGCCAATTGTGTGAAGTTTACCACATTAAGCGATCAATAAAGACACCTCATAAGAAGCAAGAAGACCTTTGTCAACATCGGTTGCACGGTTTTTAAATAATTCACTTACATTAGGCCGTTTATCAGCTTTAGGGCTTCATTACTAGTAAATGTTTTATCGCACAAAAGACAATGTGGAAACTGCTCATTTTTCGGTGACGCAATAAAACCGAATTTTAAATACTCAGCTGAGTATTGTCGACACTTCTTCTTTTTTGAATCCATTGTGAACTTCTTCTAAACAAACGCACTTAACAGAAAATACAGGCACAAAAACTGATGGTGAGACGATGGTGAGACTCACAAAGGCTAGTGCAGAGTGCAGACTGAAAGATGAATGTATAAGTTCATTTGAAAAGCGATTTTCATTAGACAGCGAAAAAACTCAGGCCTTTGTGTCTCAAAGGACTCGGGTGTCTGGCCGGACTGTGTCAGTAACGTTGGGTAAATATTTCTCAGAAAAAATGGCAATAACATCGTTGAATCAAATGCATCCATAACGAAATCAGAAAAGGTTTATCATTGAATAAATCATATTCACCAGAATCGCATTTTTATGCTCTTTATAACGACAGCATACTCGTAAGGTTTATAATTATTGAAAACAGGTTCTACTATTCGACAGAACTTTTTTAAATTTTTGCCCCTTTCAATACTCATCGCCCCCAAATCGCCTCCAACTTATTTGTTGCCCCCCTGATAACCCAAATCGCCCACTTGGGGGCGATCGCCCCCAGGTTGGGAACCGATGATCTACAATGTAATTTGTGTTACGAATTAATTTATATTTGTATCAGTTTAAGCGTCGATTGCAATTTTTCCCCATTTTCCACTTCGATTAGCTACAAAAACCTTTTCAGTCGTAATTTCCCGCCAAAACCGCGTTGGGCACCGTTCGTCCATTATACAAATGCTCCTTCTAATTCGGGAACCGCGTTTCAAATTTGATTTCGCGGTTACCGACAATCGTCATTTATTTTACGATTGGCAATACTCGATGAGTACGTCGATCGAACCCGCTGACACATCCAATAAATAATAATCAGCTTGCCGGCAGGCGAGCTGTGGAAAGCTGTTCAAATATCGAGTGTTTGATTGTCGCGTACCGCGCACAGGCCGAAAAAATTGTCGAACGCCCATCTAACGTTTTCATAAATTCAGAGTGTAAATAACATGTAATATTCAAGGCTCGTGGGTTGATTTTCCGGTCGTTTTATTGTTGCGGTACTAAGTAGTCCCCCTATTGTTCGGAAAATTCGGGAAAAAGTAGGAACAACCGTAGTAATACGTAATAATGGGAATTACGCACTTTGCTTCTAACACATATCAGTGTTCGGTCTCTAAAATGGCCCATCAACTCACAATTTTACTGTTTGAGGTTAAATATTCGAAAACTAAATTCTGGGACTATTTTTGGTGTGATGACAGTAAACTATATTTTTGCAACTTTTTCAATTGTTTTCTAAACCGAAGCATCACTTATCACAATATTTTCCCTTTAAAATAAACACACAAAATAACAGTTATTAACTAGCAAAAATGCGTTTTTTTTAAATTATTTCTGATTTTATTTAAATGTCTGGTTTCAGTACTTATATGCCTTAAAGCGAAATTCAATTATTATTCCTTAATAGTCCAGCCATTATAGGGGGTTCACCTAGGAAAATCGACATACCCAGTATATTAAAACGTAAAAACTTCTATTTTGGCATCCTAAAACTTTCCCCAAAATTCACATATAATTGGATGGCGGCAAGTTTCAAAGTCGGGGGTCAAAGTCACAAAAATCGCTTTTTTTTCTACATATTTTGCAGATATCTCGTTTTCTATGGGTTTTAAGCTATTTGTATTTATTATCGATATCGTAGAGAATCAAATTTTCTACAACTTTTGTATTTAACAATTCTTCACACCTTGAACTGTTTTCGAGATAGAGGGCGGAGAGCACTGGTCAGAGAATCATGTGAGGTCAACTGGTAGTCCCGATCAAAAACTCGTATATTAAGGTTATAAATTATTGCTAAATATTTAATTAGCATTTAATATTAACTTTTACATTAAATTCAATCTTTCTTTCTAATAATTTTAAAATTTATCAATTCAATAACACTTATAATCTCTTTCTGTAATTAAAAAATTATTAAGGGACATAGTTTAATAATTACATTTTAATTATATTCTCATTTACACCAATTGCATTTGAAGTAAAAAATAATTAAGTAAATCTTATTTAAAATCCGTAAACTCTTAAATTCTTTCATAACTTTAAAAATTTATAGTCAGAAGAAAAAGACGAAGAAGAATTAGAGAATTGAAATTAGAACTTGTTCTTCCCGAAATTTTTATTCTTTTATATTAATTTTGACAATATTAAATTAATCAAATGACACTTTTACTAAAAACGTTAATTACAAATTTAATTCTTATCTTTTTCATTTATTTAGAAAGTTATTACTATAAATTAGTTACAATTAACATGTAATTTAATTATTTTCTTCAACAATTTTTTACTTACATTGCCAGGTAAGCGTTATTAAACAAATTGATGCTTAACTAAAAATAGATAAGTAACCATACAAAATGAATTTAACGAAAAAGTTAATAAAAAATGATATTTATATATTTAGCAATAATTTATAACCTTCATATTACGAGTTTTTGATCGGGACTACCAGTAGTACCAGTTGACTTCACATGATTCTCTGACCAGCGCTCTTCGCCCTCTATCTCGAAAACAGTTCAAGATATGAAGAAATGTCAAATACAAAAGTTGTAGGGAATTTGATTCTCTACAATACTGATAATAAATATAGATAGCGTAAAACCCCATAGAAAACGAGATATTTGCAAAAAATGTAAAAAAAACGATTTTTGTGACTTTTGACCTTTAAAACTTTAAAACTTGCGGCCATCCAATTATATGTGAATTTTGAGGAAAATTTTAGGATGCCAAAACAGAAATTTTTACGTGTTAATATACTGGGTATGTCGATTTTTCGAGATATTCACCTAATTTCGCCTAAGATGACTGGACTATAATTATGCCGCACGTATTGTGAAATTATTATTTTCTCACAAACTATCCTACGATTTTTGTCAATCACAACTCTTTACCAACAGGTTGTCAGTGTTATTATCATTTACGCATGACATTACATAAATCGTTATGGGAAAAATTATTTTCCAAAAACACTAGGAAAATGGCGAGTTTTTAGACAAATCATGTAGTATAGATATGACTATTACAAAATTTTAGTAAACTAAATTCTAAAAAATCCAAGGCCCTAAACAGCCATAAATTTCAATGGATTTTTAAAGCAATAATATTAGACCGCAAGAACCCTCATAAAGGGAGATATATCAAAACATTTAGTGGAGTAGGGTAATACGACGACCACCTAAATTCGGTGCATCGAGCACACAATCCAACTGCATTATCCGCAAATGTAATTAGGTGTGCGACGTCGAATATGGCGAATGCGCCTATTTTATTTACGTTTCATTAGACATATTAAATCACGTTTCCGGCGTCCGAACGATTAATTTGCGGCATCGACGAGACGACCGCAGAATTTCGACCCGCAACGACCGCAATATTCGGGAAATCTGGGAAATCCCAATCGGGAAAAGAGCGAGTAAAACGCACCGTCTGAACGATCCCGCTTTCCGTAATCACATTCTCTCTCGCGAGGAGACCCGTGAGGATTCGACAATCGAACAACTCGATTATTATCATTTCTCATGTCGCAGTTCCGATCTCCCTGCGACTCGTGGCGGGACTGACAGATTCATTTCGGGCGAGTGACAGCAACGACGAGCCTCGAGCTCGATCCACGACTTTTATCGCGTTATACACAAACACACACACGCGCGCACATATTCTTCAATTTTAGGTACGAGACGAGACGTTCGACGTCGGAAAAACAATATTATTACGTTACGGACACTCTCGTTCCTCGTTCCCACTCCACGTACTCGCCTCGAGTCGGATCCGATTGTTTTAACAAATTACACTTGGTAAAACGACGAGTCTCTCCTGCTTTATCCCGAAGGACAGACAAAGAGAGACAGAGAGAGAGAGGTCTTCTCGGGTAAATATTAACACCAACTCGAACTTGTGAATTGCAAACAACTTTGATAATACTCCAAGCGCTTCTTGGACCAAACTACCAAGAGATCTTCTCCCACCCTGAGTAGTTGTTATACCCGGCGAACTTCTGTTGCTTAACTTTGCTTCACTAATGATATAATATAGTGCACTATTAATGGAAACTCAATTTGACCGCATCTAGATACGACCTCAATAAATTATATAGTGGTTTGGTGCATTCGAGTAGATAGTGGTAAATATTGAAGCCGTATACGTTTACCGTATACAAGAAAATTCAATATCACATTTTCCTAAAATAGTTGTTTAGAATTGATTTTCTTTTTTGTCAAATACCAAACAGATTGCTGATGATAATAATATCGAAATAAGACCAATTGAGAATTCGACAAAAATTTGTAGTGTTTTGGATATCTTTTTCAAAAGATTGCATATCTTAAACTTCCAAATTTATCCCTTATGTCTTTGTAGACTAGATGTTTGCTAATGGCAGTAAACTTACTGTTGAGACGATAGGACGAGGAATTGTTGCGATACGAGCCATGAAAAATTCTGGGAAAGTTCAAAGGGGTGAGAATAATTTTGATTCACAAAATGTCCAAAGATAATTCAATATTTTTGAAATTTGGGTAACGTTTCAGAAAATTGGATTTGAAAAAATAACTATTCTTACGGCTTCTTATTTCCCAATACCTAGTTGTTGAGGTACGAGCCATGGACAATTCCGGGAAAGTTCAACGGGGTGAGAATAATTTTAATCAACAAAACGTTCAAAGATACTTCAATTCAATGTTTTTGAAATTTGGTTAAGGTTTTGGAAAATTTAATTTGAAAAAATAACTACACTTTATACTTACAACTGCTTATTTCCAGAAAGACTTTTAATATGTCCGCAATCTTTTGGATACGGTTGGATTTGTACAAATTTTGAAACGGTTCCTGAAGAACACAGAATTTTTTACTTTTTTGAAAAATAGTGTACAAAAAAAATTAATAAGTACTTTGATATAACACGATATTACACGAAAATAGATTGCAATGAGTTTGCCCACAGACCCCGCCACTTTGGCATTCATAGAAAATAAATTTTCAATTATTCATTCGAGAGGAGAGAACCAGATAGAGTTATAAAAAAATGAGCTTCTGATCGATTTCAATTAAAATATTAAATGAAATATAGCATAAGACACTTTTACTAAGGATGGAAAATTGAATAGTGCAAGAATAAGTGTAAAAAATTGTAATTTTATAAAAATAAATTAGCAATAAATCTGACGTTGCCATTTTTTACTCTTTCCATAAAATACCATATTTTTGAAATTCAATATATTGTTTAAAACTTGTTCTAAAAAACACTGTAATTAACCGAAAATATATTTGCCTAACCACGTCTGTGTCTACACTTACGCAAATAGTCATACACGATATGTTGTAGTCGTTTCAAATATGTGTAGACATCTTCAGTTCTTGATAAGTTTACAAGTTTATGTCACTATACCAGAATAACTTGCTACAATAGATTTTCCGTAGCAAATCGATAATTTACACAATTTGTTACGTAAATTACTAATCCTGGCATGTCGCACATCGTTACAGGATCGAATATCGATTTTATGTTACCGTCAGTAATTGGGTTGTTGAAGTTACACTTTGTGCAATGAAGTTAGTAGGCAACTAAAAGACGTTTATATAAACCTAGATCGATACAACGGGACACCTTCAAGTAAATTTCCACTGATCTACTTTTCATGGGGGTGATTTCAAAATGGCATACAGAAATATGGATTGAACCTAATCTACCCCATTAGTCCCGCACATCTATTCAATTTCACGTTATGTTTATAACTTTATCGAAGACGACCTACTCGAGACGTCCCTCGTCGAAGCGGCTCTTTACATTCTCGGAGCTTTTGTGTGTGGATGTGTACTTTGCTTTGGTGAGAACGGTCGGATGGCCTAGGCGGAATGATATCGTACACTTATAACATGAAAGAAACCAGCATGACGGAGATCAGTTGTTTGGATAACCCCCAACTTTTCTCCGAGGCTTTATTTTGCCTTTTAATAGGGGAAAAGGATCCGGATAGTTTGTCCTCGAGATACGGCCCTTTCTCCGGGACCCCGTTTGTATGAATACGGGAAAATGTTTATTTTTAATACCTTTGCGTCTTCGGGGAGCGAATGTTATAGTTTCCTCGAGAGTCGGTTCAGTTTTGTTCGTGCCGTTGAAACGAACCTAATGCTCGGTCGGGCTTCATAACATAACAGTTTCTTGGTTTTTCGATTATCACCGCGAGATACCAAACTTAACAGAAGGGAGGCATGGTAGTGAATATTAATTGTTACAGGAATAGTATAAGCAAACCGTTTTATTAAGGACGCCTTTACACTATGTGATTTTTCATATGATTTTGTCATGTGATTTGATCACAACTAAATTTTCAGTATTTACACTATGTGATTTATCATACAGAATAAGTCACAAGGTCTGTCACAAGCCAAATCACATTCAGTTACAAGTTGTTTGATAAAATAGAACCGTTTCTATTTCTGTATGATATTCGGTGTGATTGCTGATAATGCAGAAAACTGTGTTACCGACATTTGACAGATTTTACACATTAATACGTCTTTTAAGTTGAGGTTATAATAATATATGGTGGTTATCTGGTTATCTTGATTCCGAGCAATAAAAAGTCCTCTGGAATTATTTTGTAATAAACCGTTTAATCACCATCAATACCAATATTACGAATGACAATATAACCTCAAACTCAAAATGTTGAATATTTTATTTGAAATCATATGAATACGTCACATAGTGTAAACGTAAACTTACCAAAATCACATGATATCATATTTCATACCAATTTCGTATGATAAAATCACATGACAAAATCATATGAAAATCACATATTGTAAAGGCGTCTTAAGTTTACCATTTGACACCGTTATGTATGTATATACTTTATGTTGATAATACGTAGTAGTAATAATTTTTTTAATGCAATCTTTAGGCTAACAGTGACTATCAAAATATCGCTCATTTTAAATGGTTCCGGTGGTGAATTTAGAGTCGTGTTGGAGGTGTCAGTACGATTTAACACAATTTACGGCACAACAAGGCCCGTTATTACGGTGTGAGATTTATTCATATCTTTTTTTTAAATATTTACGTATGTATGAGTATGTGTGATAGGATGATTTCACGTGTACGATTGTCTGAATCTGTTACATTCCCCAAAGCTAGAATTACTTTTTATGCGTACACGTTCTCGGATCTTGCGCCCTGTCATAATTTACCCCCGCGAACGTAATCCGAATTCATTATTTATCATGTGCGAGTTTGCTGTTTGAGGTCTTTTTGTTGTAAACGATCCCGATAGATAAAATTCAAAATAAGGGATCTGATTTACATACGAAAGGACCCGGCCGCGCACTGTTTCGATTTTATCTCGCTTGAAGTATGTGACGTACACATATGAAATTTTACTTTATCGCTAAATGCACGGGCGTATTCTGCGAATGTATGTATGTTTTTAAATACGGCGCCCGTAATACGGTTTTCTATCTCGATCAGCGCCAGTTTCCGAATTTAAAATTTGTTATCGCTCGCTCCTCGAATTTGTGTTGTTTGGAACAACGCACATTTCCCCCTAAACTCGTCGTTAAATATCACGTTTAATTATAATCCACGTAACCGACTACTAAAATTAAATAGATAAAGTAAAACGTTATAAATTTCAATACCCTTTTCCCTCTAAACTATGCTAAGCTGTTGATGAGAGAAAGGGACCATTATTACACCATTTCTGGATAAATTAACCAGAATACAATTTTCTGGGCATTATTCAAATATGTATAAAATTCAACATTTCAGTGGTGAATTTCACCAAATTCATTAGTTTTGCTGCTGGACAATGCACTGATTGGCCAAAAGAAACATTCATGGTCAGATTTTAGAATTACAGTTGAATCCGTTTTTTAACTACATTTCATCGGATTGTTCGAAAATGTGTTGTACTATGTTTGAAAGCTCGATGCATGAGTCAGCTGTTTAATTGAAATCTCTGGAAACTGACTAAAATTTTAGTTGCTTGGACGAACGCCGTGTGAAGACACAGAAATACACTGAATTTTCTTTAAGTTCATATTGGACTCCTTGGTAAGGAATCCAATTTCTGGAAAATTAGTCGATATGAAAATAATTATGCCCATTTCTAAAAGAATAGAAAGTGCCGTAGAAAAGATCAGAAACTGTGTTACATTCAAAACATAATTTTATATATTCACTTTTCCACTTTTCCAAATCTGACATACTGATGGCGTTCGATTTAAAGTATAAAGAGTGTCCTATCGATCAGTCGACAGGACGATAAAGAAAGGTGGATGTGAATAAGTACGTTCCTCGACGAGGGGACGTTTTCATCACGGCCGCACTGAAAAGTGAAAAGTGCTCTCCTATCCCCTGCAAATAATTTAAAATCTCGCTCTCCTCGTTCTAAAACCGCTGCTATTGTTTCAGATCCTCCAGAAATATCAGTGGAAAGGCCTGTAGTGCACTCGGCTGAAGGCCTCGAAGCTCAGCTCGTCTGCATCGTTCACGGGGAGAGTCAGCCAGAGGTAAATACATGTAAACACTTACAATACATACGTACGTACGTACAAACTACGCTCGACTAGGTTGTTTATTTATTTTGTACGCGCTTCATGAATATTAACCCATAACGTGTGTAAATATTATTAGCACTTTACCTAACAAACATAACAGGTAAACTTCGGGAGTTTCCGTATTTACGATCCAATCTCTATCCATTCGGAAGCATAATTAATTTATTTTTAACCCACCAATTGCAATGTTCTTTATGTCTCACGATGAATCGCGAATATGTTCAGTCCTTTAACGAACTCTTTCTTCAATTTCAGTTTCGATAGCCGAGACTAATGATATCGAGTGAACTTTCCAAATTAATCCATCAACACCGGGCTTATCAAAAATTTACCTCATCAGAACTGTATAAAAGCGAAAGGTACCTATCCCCTTTTCAGTGTTTTATATAGACTCGACCATGGAACGAAAAATATACAAGAGTGGTATATAGCGGCAATTTGGGAAATTTATTAAAACTTTTTTCATTAGTATTTATTGTAAGGAAAGTATTCCCGTTTAGTGGGAAAAAAATCGAACATTAAAGGTAATTAAGAATTTTTAATTGAATTTTTCTTGCGGAAGTTTCAGAGATAATTAAGCGAGCAGCTAGGAACCAGGGGGCGGAGGAAGAGTGTGAATTTTCCTTCACAGGTTGAAAATAGATAATTTCGTTACCGGATATTACACTTCATCGTCGCGGAGAACTATTCCGTTCGCAATAATTAATGAGTCTAACGTGGTGGGAAAATTGCGAATAAACTTTATTGGACGTTTTAATGAGTTCAAAGTTCAATACCTATGGAAGGGGCTCGACGTATACATATATGTTTAATTCAGAAGTAATAACAGAAATTATTAAGATAACGCTTTTATTTTAGTTTGATGACCAAAGGGGTAGATAGCCATAGGAAACAGTGTTAATGTTTGGAAAAATGATAGAAATAGTAAACTTTCAAAAGTGGGTAATAAATTTTTCATTTCAATTCGAACAAAAAAGTATTAATTGCGTTGGTTAAAACACTCATACGAAGTATAAAAGGTTATGTTAGAATGTATCTAGAATCTATACTGATTTGCTTAGGAAAGTTATAAGGTTTTTTCCCAATAATGTAAGATTCTGAAATGCTTCCATCTTCTCTAAGTTTCTACAAGCTGTCTGAAGACAAATTTAGAATCTTCTATTTTACTTATTATCGATAAGTTAGGTTTCGTTTGAAATTGAGAAAACTGTCTATGTATATGCACTTTTACCAATAGGTTAATGATATTATCGAGTTGTCTCGTTATCTTAACAAATTTAGGGTGGGCATTATAAAACTTGCCTCACAGTTAACTCAAAGTTAACTTGTGGAATGACGTCACATACAGCAGTTAACTTCAAAATGCCGAAGTTAATTTTATCGGGTGGAAAGTTATCGGGTAGAAAATAATGTTTTTTATTCGAATTTCGACAGTTCTTCTGTCAATAACTAACTGTTCTGTGCTTATAACCTCAATTTTTTTATTGTGTTTATGTACGTAGGTACGTATTCTTTTTAATTGTCAAAAATGTTAGCAAACGATATTCACGGTATTTTTGAGAAAGTTTTAACAGACGATGAAGAAGATGCTGTGAATATTGTTGAAGGCCCTCGGCGATAAAGGATATTTAGAAATCGGTTAGACCATTTCCACTTGTGGAATGAAACAGAATTTAAAAATCGATTTCGATATTCAAGAGATTCTGTATACTTGTTAATGGAGCACATTGAAGCAAATTTACAAAGACCAACTAATAGATCAGCAGTAACTATTTTAATTATTGCAGGCTTGTATAATAATTATTTTGATTTTTGGAAATCATCCTCTATCGCAAATGCAATTGACAGTCCTTCTGTCAATAACTAATTACTCTGTGCTTATAACCTCAATTTTAATGGGACTTTTATAAAATTGGCATTATAAAAGCTAAAGTTAACTTGACTGTTAACTTCAAAGTTAACTCGTAAACATGTTTATAATACCCGCCCTTAATCAATAATTCCAATAATCGTAGGATGTGTAGGAATACAATGCCGAATTTGTATTTCGCGGCAATCTTATGTGGTGCTCCGTGTTGTGGTGTTCTGTGTGGGAATGAAATGTTGCTTATGTTCCATGAAAATAGAGGTTAAGAGAGAATGTCGCTCACCAACAAGACGGAGAGTTTGCTATTTAGATTTATTAAAAAGGCTAAAAAGGGGTGAGGAAAATTCAGTGATTCTCTCAAAGATCGAACAATTCCTTATCCCTATAAATGTAAATTTTCTTTTGCAAATACAATGTGTTTCAAAATGATTGTCATCTAGTTGGCGTTGCAATTTCTGTGCATGTAATTTTTGATGTGCCGCGCTCTATCGATTTGAACCTATCTAATTCTGACAACAAGTGACACTTCGAACATTTTTTGTAAAACTGTCAATCAGGACTGCTGGTAATTAACGGCCCTTTTCAGGGCCAAAATAAATACTACCAATAGACAAATACTCAGAATTCGTTTTCTTTTGACAGAGAAAAATCCAGAAGTTAAAAGAGGTTAAGTAGGTTATTTTGAGGTTATGTATAGCTAGTAGAAAGTCTTATTTTCGCAAGGCGGTTCTTTTATTTCACATGGGAATTCCACAGCCGACTAGATGACAATCATTTTGAAACACAAAATTGTAGACCAAAGTGAAATGTTCAGAAGAGCGATTTTAAATTTGGGACAAACGAGCATGACACCAAAACAGACAGAGCAGCAGAAATGAGCTTAATAAGAGTGAGCAGAATCGTTCCCTTTCAATTCTGAGCAAATCAAGAGATAAAAATATACTACAGAAAAGTTTCTTTTTCAAAATTATACAGAGTCCACTTGTGAGTTGTTAGGGATCCACGACACCGCCTCTCATACATATGTATATAGAGATTACAACGTACAACCCGGAGGGTCATATAAAACAGACTGCATTACCAATATTTAAAATTCAGCATTGAAGAACCTTTCCGATGGAGACCCCGATCATGGCTCCTATTTCGAATCCGTTTTGCCTCCCTTAAAATCCCCTCCCGTTCTAAACAGTCAACGTTTTCCCTTTAATATCCGATAAAAATTCCTCACGTGGTCTATTACGCGTATTAAATTCATGGAAACTTCCCTCATCCGCGAAGGAATACTCGTCCTAAGCCACAATAAAAAAACGGGAAACTGGAAGCAAATTGATAATTTATATGTAAATGTGATTCTTTGTGGGTGACATGTTAGCCGCCGCGCAAGTTTCGACGTGTTAAGCCGGATATGTGCCGTATTAACATGATTTCCGGATGAAAAACGCTGTCGTGTTATTGGAGACACGGGGCTGATTTAAAACGGTATACTCGTACGATGGGCGACAGATGAAAGGAAACAACGGGATAACAGGGGGGGGGGGCGGTCTGTCCTCCCGATATCGATTTTCATCTCTGAAATATAAATCTCGTTAATAAGGCCTTCGTTTTATTTTTTTTAAACGAGCTTTGTTTGATGCTTTGCCCAATTTAGAGAATAACAGCTAGATTATCCTGAGGGATCGCGTCACACTTTTTGGATGTAACAAGCGAAAATAAAGTTGTAATTGTGATTTGAAAATAATGCCCCTTAACCCTGCGACCCTTTCAATTTCGTTCCTAATAGACTCGTAAACCTATTACGTCAACGTCAGAAATACGAGGCTAAAGTTAATTAATATAATCACCGAGTTTAAGTAATTGTTAAACGTATTACATGTATTCTTTGGAGATGACACTTTCATCCAATCAACACTCGACATACATTTCTTATATAATAATCTGCATAATAGGTATATTCTTTACACACCTCTCTAAGTACCCAAATTTTTTTATTTTTTTTAACTTTTGAATTAGGCATTCCAAACCACGTGATATCCAATATGGCAGCTGTGGGCAAACAAAGTTTGACAGTTTGACAGCGCCATAAGAAAGTGTTCATGGTTATGTTTTATGTTATGTTGTTTGTTGGTGAAAAGGTGATTTTTAGAAAGTTTTATCGGTTTTGTTAGTGCTTATATACTTTTAAAATGCAGAGTGAATATTTAAACACATTATTGTTGGAAAATCGCCATGTTGGCGAACGGTAAGCTCGTAAATACTTACTAAAGTTTTGTGTTTGCATTTCTATATAATATATTTTTTGCAGTTATCTAAAGAAGCTGAAGTTAATCGATAATGTGGATCACATTGAAAGTTGAAGATTTGGACAATTCTATTCACGGACTTCCGCCTGTCACCAACATGGATATCTTTTCATATTTAGTTTTAACCCATAGTTACTACAGCAAAGCATAAATGAAAGCATACAAGAGCATTTTTGTTCGGAAAAACAGTACTGTACACTTTAAAAATAAGAAAACAACTTAACTCACTCTCAAAAACATAAAATGGAACACTTTTCGATCAATAGTCACAGATGACATAACCAAGTTGTTTGCCCACAACGGTCATATTGGGTTTATTTTTGACAGGTCGTTGGAATGAATTAATAATGTCGCATTTTCTATTTGTGTGTAAACTTTAAGCACACATTTTCCAACTGACGCATACCGAACTCTTCATTTTGTATTAATATCCATGAAGCATTAAAGCAAAAATTAGCGATAAAGTCCAACTCAATACAGAGTTCTTTTTCTGTTGGATTAAGTGTGGGTTTTACTCGCACGGTAAAGCGAAAAAAGTACGTAGCAAATATTAGTTCTCGTATATTTACTTTAGGTAGAAGTAGAGTCGATAAAGAAACAATTTCATCACTGAATATTTACCTTCCTATGTTAATTTGCCGTGGAATTGGAACGTAATGGGGCGTAAAGTGAAATATTTACTTGTTATGCTCCGGCCACTAATTAACATTTCCCCATCATGGACTCGTGAAATATCTATGCTTTATAACTATGTATATCGATTGAGTGGGCCATAGACCATAGACCCAGTGGACTTGTAATAACCAGATATTGCGGGCGATAGGGCGTATTATTACATTCCGTATTTCCTAGAATTATTAACGATTCAAAGGGATTACGTAGCGAGGTCGTGCATTTTCATATCCTGATTTGCCTGATGATAGTTAGGCACACTTCGGCGAGACGTCTTCCCATTAAGTCACCCTCACATATCGAGAGATAAAAGAAGGGAGAGAGAGAGAGACTTTCGCCGTTAATCCGTAACGAATTTATCCCGAAAAGTTTGTTACGATTTAATCAGTCGACCCTGTACGTTCGTTCACCGTCACGCAGAAAAGGTGGACACATAATATCTTTATTAAATTTACCACAATAAAACTAAAGAATAGGACGCGAGAGGGGCAGGTATAATGCAATAACCGAAATTACATTTTGTGACCCACTAAAGTGTCCAGTTGTCACTTTCACTTTACTCGAGAGATAAGTAGCCGTGGCCCCTTTGTTTCAGATACTCTCTGAATAAAAATGGAAGAGTGATAGAGGATAAAGGACGTTTTTCGGGCACCGTAATATCCCCGACAAAATACATATAATGGGTTCGGGATTCGACCGGTCGGTTATAACCGGGGCTTAAACATTACATCTAGGTGAATGAAACCGTCGATTCGATCAAATAAATAATGGAGGAAGAGGAGCCGGGAATCGAGTAATAACCGCTAACAACTGTAATATCGAATCGGTCGAGGCTCAACCTCACGTTTTAAAGGCGAGGGATTGCGACCGTGATTGGAATAAGAAATGGGAAATTATCCTAAGAAAGTGTTACGTCCAACTGACCAGCGACGTAAGGGAAACTTAACTGTTCCAATAGGACTCTTCAGATTTTAATCTAATCATGACATTCCCATACTCAACAATGGCAATACAAATCACCTTCAAAATATCTCAAAAACCTGCCAATGACATTTCCAACATCACTCCATCCCAACTGAGTAAAGTCCCACAAAATCCAATACCCGCATTCTGCAAACTATAAAACTTATGATCAATGGAACGTTGATAGGTCTGTTCGAAAATTAGGTAATAAATTTTAACAACAAATAATTTAAATAAAACGTCGAATAGGGCGAATCTCCGACTCTTACGATTAATAAATTTTCCGGGAAAAGCGGAAAACTTCGCGATAATTAATGCAACATATATCCGGAATGCTCCGGCTAAACTTTAAGGAATGGAATGCAATTTAGCTCATAGTTTTACGTTGAGGTGTTCGGAGCTCAATCCGGGAACATATCGGCATAAATCACGAGCAAATTAATACGCGCCTCAGCACATGGTGTCTAGAAAATCCCGCATAATAAAGACGAGTTTTAGGCGAAACCACTGTAAACTTAAGATTCTTCATTCTCCAAAATTAAACTTAAAAATATCTCCAAAGAGGTAACGTGGTAGAGGATGAATCTTTCAAGTAAAGAAAATTTTTTGAATGTGAAGGTTTTTCTTTTAATTTATCGATGTGTTTCATAGATTTAAATCTAATGATTATAATTATTGGAATGCTATCAGTTTTGATTGGAATCATTCATGGTAAAAATTACATTTTTGAACAGAGAAATGCTCTCTTTCTTGTCTGCTTGTTCGAGTGGAATTTTGCGTTCGATTTTAAACTAATTTTCCTCAATAATAACTCGATTAAAGATACTTTTGAATTTCCTGTATAATAGCGTTAAAATTATCTCTGTCAGTGTCTGTGGGCCACTAATGTTAAATTTATTCCATTAGTGGAATATGTATTAGCAAATTGTATGAATAAGCGGAAGATTGGGATAATGTTAATTAATTTTTCTGTCCCAAAATGCAACTATGATTTTGTTCCTGAAGTTTGCCATAATTTCGTACAAATCTACTTGGGGGGGGGGGCACTATAATATTTGCCTACATATAATCCCTTAAAGAGGATTATAATGTTTATTTTGACTAATTTATTTAACACACAAATTTATTATTAGTTCTTAAAAATGTGGTCATTTTTCGTTAATTCACGTTAATAATGAAATGCTTCATTTTTCTCTTTAACACTACACTTTAACTGATAATTTAAATAACTCGATAGTTTTCTGGTCCTGGCTCCTTCTGGAGTTTTGGTTTATCACAATTACAGTGAATTTACTTACATATGCGAAATGAGGGAGGAAATCATAACTTTGGAGAACGCAAGAGTAAATTTAGAACACCTAGATCGAGAAAGATCTTTGTGTAGGTACCGACAAATTTTAACAAACTCTCTTAGCATAACTTCGCTACAAAATAATTTGTTTTAATAATAATAATTAATTAAATAATTAACTGTACCTCTTCATCATAATTCAGACCGTTCCCCTTTCAGCTACAAAAATATTAAACTGTATTCACCGACGTCTCATGTACGTATTTTAAAATAAAAATGTTATTTCATTTAAACGAAGGAATGTGTGTGTGTTATCAGCAGCGTTCTGCGATAAGAGCGATAAGGCTCCCTCGGAGCCGGACCGACTAATCCCCACAAAAAACTATGACTACATCGAAAACAGTTGCCCATTGCCTCAACACAAGGCGAACCACACGGGCCAGCCAAGTAATTTTCGGTCGCCGAAAAACGGCGACCGAAAAAAACTGGTGGCCGTCAGGGTTCGATCCGAGTACCTCTCGTATGAGAGTCCTCGTACCTCACCACTGAGCCAATGGACACCAGCAACAAATCTTCCAATTTGTATGAATTTAAACCTTTCCTAGCGGCATACGTCACACGTTACTTACGATCATCGTACGTACGTGGAAATTTGAATACACGCGCTCGCATTTCTTTCAACACTTTCGAATAAACGATTAGGTGTGTTCCTGAAATATGAATTAGACAATATAATCCCATAGGTTAACTACTAGTATTATTATTTAGAAACACTTCGCATTCCTAATTAAAATAAAAGTAAAATAACGTTTAATTCCTAACTGCCACTTTAATCAACACACATTAATAAATGTACTTTCTGCCAGCCGACTTCAACATTATTTAAATATTTATTGCTTATGACCTTATTTGGACAGACTTTGATTTATCTCGGTGTGAATTCGAGTATGATTAATTGTATTATTTAATTAGACAGCAGTTAATGTTTTAATACGATTATTCAGTTACCCCACTTTATTTCCAGTACAAAAATTAAAATAGTGTTCTTTCAACAATAAACAACCTTTAGCGAAATTGCAAAATGCTGTAATAATTTAAAAGCTGACTTGAACATTGTCAAACAAGTTGATTGCACTGCCTTTTACCATAATTAAGATTTATATTATCGTACATCAAAATTATTAGATAATATTATCATACAAACGTAATTCCGTCTTGAAATTGTTATAACAAATGTACCATGTTACCGTTATAACATTTTTCAATTGGAGTATTGTTGTATTGTTGGAAGAACACATTTTTATACAAACTGCAATGTAACAAGAGTACTTTGTACTTATGTACTTGTTCCAACGATTTCAGTAATTTTGGTTTCATTTCGTTCTACATAATATTGAAAAGAATACTACATTTCTGTTATACAGTTAGTGTTTGTAATTTGGTATAGAACTTCTTGCTACATTTATTCTAAAATTTAGATTATTTATTTTTACGCTTTCTTATCTGTTCGATACAATTTTTAATTTATTTAAATTTAACTTCGCGATGATTTAGAGACTTGAAATTTCAAACGTAGCTTAGAACTGGATGACAATGCAATATTAACGTCCTAGCTCAGATATATGACAAATGAACAAATTGGCGGACAAAAAGCGAAATATTTCAACAGTTTGTTAAGAGAAACTGAAATAAACCTAAAATTTACCTCAACTGATTCTCCTAAATCTGAATGAATTTAATTAAATTGCTTCCGAAATTAAAAGTAGAGGAAATTAATTTTTAAATTAAATAACTTTGACAGCATATACCTGTAACAAATTCATTCAAAAAATAACTCCAGCTTTTATTATTTTAAACTAAAAAAGTGAATATTAAGCAGATGACTGAATTTTGGTTATTGTGTTAAAAAAATTAAGAGCACTTAATTGAATATTTAAACAGGAAAGACAGTTGAAATCAGAGTTTGAATATGGAGAAACATTGTATGATTATTAACAACATTTTTTAAATCTGAACAAACTGTGTTCCCATATTCCAAATAGTTAAAGTCGCGGAAATAAGTTTGTCCATAAAAATAAGCATTCGAATTTGTGACTAGAAATGTATCATCTAAAGATGAACTTCAGCCATTCATTAATTCATGTCAAATGTCTCACACTAGTGACTTTGTTTTTTCAAATTTCGGATTTGCGAAGTTTGATTTTTTTTGACTGAAATCTACCACAACGCAACATTGTCGAAGGTGAACTTAAAAAAACGCTGAATTTTGCTGACACTCTAATTTGGTTGAAAATCGCAACGATTTCAACTTGATTAATGAAACTTTACCAAAGTATTTTGAGTTTCTGGTTTTTATTTCAACAGGTTTGCGAGATATGATTTTTTATTTCAAATCTACTCAAAATAGACGGAAAACTGTCTAAAGAAAAAATTTCTAAAAACTTTACTGAAAGTTTGATTTTGTTCAAACTAATCAGGATTATTTGTTAACACACCAGTAAGCCAACATGAGTTATTTATTATTTGAAGGTGTTCCAGAGATATTCATTTCCATTTCAAATTTGCCCAATAAAAAAGTCTCATTAGATATAACATTGATTTTACAGTTTCACATGTCGAAATATGACCTCGTTCTTAGACAACTTCTTTATCTCGATTCAATTAATTCAGGAATTAAAACAACTCAGCTAAAGAGTTTGAAAATCCTGTGGTATCTCTTCTATACGCCGAACCGTTATTAATTGAAGGCGAGCCGAATCAAACATCCATTAATTTATCTCCGCTTAATCCGCACTTAATAGTCTTAATTTAATTTTCTTACACGGAGTCGACAATTTTTTTTTTGTTCTGCCTGTATTCACCTAAATAATGGTGGCGCGTTCCCGGGGAATAAACGATAAAGAAAGAGGAGAGAAGGAGAAAGAAAGAGGATTAAGATGGTGTTTTTGTTAGAGGGAGCATCCTTTGTTTTGTCGGTTCATTTTACACGTACTTTAGACCCCTTCCCTTAATCGTTTTCTTGATTGTTTTTTTTTTCAAGATTCCCGATTTCTTTGCGCTTTAATTGTTTGTCGCTGTTGAGTTCTCAGAAGTGTGAGAGTAGTAATTTTCACAGGGTTACTATTATTATCCCTTTAAAACGGAGAAGGAGGACATATAGTTCTCTCGAGCGAAATTATATTCTAGGTTAATTGCTACTTAGGTACCCGAAAAACATCACCGTTCTCAAGTTTGACTCGATTGGAGTCGACGTAAAACTCTTAAGTTTAAATTTTCCATTTAGGAAATACGATATAGCTTTTAATAAAGTCACCGAATAAGTTTTAACGTAGCCGTGACATATATGTAAATGTTGACGTTCTCGCGTTACATTAAACTAGAACAATAAGCCGCTTCGGACGGATAGAATCCTCTTAGGTACAACGGAAACGGACACGGCGATATCTTTTCTAATGTAGAGGGGAACTGACGTAATAAGCTTATTTTTAATTTCCCGCAATTACGTGGCGACATGAGAGTCGAAACGCAACGATGGCTTCCCTCCGATCTCCTCTAGAGTGTCGTTCAGCGGTTGCACGTTGCAAGCTCGGAAATCTTTTGAATGCCGCGAACTCTCCATTCCAATATTTCTTTTATTGCGCTTCAAGATCCTCGGCTCGGATCCAGGCAACTTTTCGAGAGGGGTTTCGTGCAATTAAATTCGCAATTTTACAGAATCAGAACTTAAAGCGCTTGATGGAAAATTAAAGATTTTTTCCTGAATTTAAAAACATCAGTATTGCTTCTAATTAACTTTTTTGATATTAAAAAAATTGTAGCGATATTTCGACTAATTGTTATAACAATTTGAGTTTGTCTAAAATGAGCGACTTGTAATAATCAATTTAATCTGTAGGCATTTTTTAAGTTTTTAATAAAAATTTTCCAAGTACCAACAACTTCAACAATCGATTTTAGAAAAGCAGTAATTTAGTTGGGTATTTAATGTTACTCGGCTATTTTTCACTTGGATTTAAACATTTTATTTTATTTTTAAGAGAGTTTTACTGGCAAAGCAATTATTATAATTATTATTTTATTGCCAATGAAAATTACATAAATATATTACATTTTGGATTTTTTACGTAACACATGCTATAGATTAGCTTGTGTATAGATTGATTTTTGTTAATTACAGTATATGTAAATTATGTATCTACAGGGGATTATAGAATAATCCGTGCGTAGGTTTGGCTTACTTACAACACCATAGTATATGCTAAGATTGTTTATATACATACACATATTACTATACTAAGAAAACTTCAAACTACCTAATATTGTATAATTTAAGCTCCGTTGATATTGTAACGTTTATTTTCTAATTTATTTACACTATCCTAATTATTCACTACACACTACTTAATTTATCTTAGACTCTTATTGAACTAATTAATATAACACACTTAACTACTTCCTAACTAATTAATTTATATCACTCTTAAATCTAATTTATTTATACGCTCTCGCTTTTCACCTTGTTTACTATGTCGCGCTTCACGTCTAATAATAATTCCCTTCTCCGTCCGCAAGCCCGCTTATATACATTTCAATTGTGTTCGCGATAATGCCTGAAATTACTCGAACGTTCTTTTTTTTATGTAGAAAGGTCTAGAGAGGTCGGGAATGATTCCTTCTTTAATAAGATGTTGGCGGCAGGCTCAATTAAGCGTAGCGCCGTTCCTTTGAGGTAAGCCGACGAGGTCCGACAAGAGTAAACACATTTCGCCCTGCTATTTACATTTCGCGTTACAGTATACAAAAATCTATTATTTTTTTCATTTTATTTTACTCATGAATTCTGTATGTCTAATTTAACTTTCTGAGTTTGTTTTCCCTCATCTAATTTTTTTAGCTTGGTTTTTATTACTTTGGTAGTTGTTTTTATTGATTTTGGTGTACTTTGTAATTCATTAAATATTTTACATGATAACAATCTATGATTTCTTCTGCCAATTTGTTTACTAGTTTTAGGTAAATTGTTTCTGCATATCCAGTCCTACTATTATTATTGAAATAAGCATCTCCGAGCATTGGATAATGCGTTGCAAGAAAAAAACTGATGTTATATGTAATGGTTTAGTTAAATTTAATCGTTAAAGATTATCTTGATCATTTTTTTTCAAAATTTAATTAATTTACTTACATGCGTTTCATATGCACTTCTCCATGCTATTATACCATAAGTAGCGATGCTATGGAATAAAGCATAATAAATGGCTATTAATTGAGATTTAATTAATATTCCGCTTAGCTTGGCAAACACATATATCAAGTACTTAAATCCACACTGAGTACATAAAGACGAATCTATAATAATGCCCAGATATTTAATATTATGAGCTCTTTTAATATTTACGTTACTTATTTTGATAGTAATTTCTGAAATAGATTGAATTTGCCTTGCAAAAGTTATGTATTTAGTTTTATCAATATTAAGAGCAAGTTTATTCATACACATCCCATAGTCAATGCTTTAGAGTATTTTGTTCATGTTACTAGATACTTGATTCCATGTATCACCTTTATATAAGATATCAGTGGCATCTGCTTAAGAGAATATTTTCATAAATCATTGGTACTATTTTGATTAAAAAATTTTTTGATGGTGGTGAAGACATTCTTTTCCTTATATCTACAATGAGTCGCCACTTTAAGAAGAACTTAGAGGATTTATCCAAACATTAGTAAATCATTAATATATATGTAATAAAAAAGAAGAGGTCCTAGAATTGAACCTTGCAGAACTCCAGAGGTTAAAATTACATTTTCACTGACAGTTCCATTAACACGCACCTTTTGTTATCTATTTGTTAAATGACTTTTAATGAGATTATGCCTTGTATAATTTCATTTATTTACTCCGAAAAATTTATTGAGATATTTTTACACAAAAGTCCATTTTTCACCAATATTTGGAATCTCTCGGTTCGATTTTGCAAAATTTTTATAAAGAATCGATTTGTTAGAAGCTTTTATGTAGGATAATTAAAACCGCTGAGACAATCTGTATTACAAAAATATCTAAATTTTTTACAGCTCATGGTCTGTAGAGGCAGGTTACAACGTGGTGCATTGATTTATACTATTATAAAGAGTATGATTATTATTCATTATATTACCATTAATATTAAATAACATTAGACATATCTATCGTGTGTCCGTAAATGTCTGTACCCAAATTATGTTGGCACGCGTGGGTGAAACCAAACTTTAGTTGGCAACAAACGCTCCATGTCGCTTTTTGATTGACATTTCAGCCAGAATTTGATTTTCAGGCCAATGAATTTCTTTGAAATTATGTTGGCAATAATGAATTAATCCGTTGAAAGTTAAAATCACTATCCATGACCTTGAATGGGTACAATCATTTACGGACACACAGTATAACTTTTATACAGCAATCCGGCTTTATCATGGGTTTCGTAAATTGAGCATTTCCTGTAGCATTACTTGAATATTAAATCTGTGCATGTTCTACATACACATGCTTATACCATGAGATCATTTAAATTTATAATTAGAGTAGGCTATGATTTTTAAATTAGGTTGGCAGCACCAACTGCTGGCAGTTTCATTTGAATTGTCAAAGTGACGCTTCAAAATGTTTAATTTAGAGCATAAGATTTTTCTTACGGAGAGTTATTTTAAGAACGCCGAACGGCAAGAAAATGGTGAATGGAAGTATTCCATACAACGGTGCGTAGATGATTTCCAAAATACTTTCCCTAATTGTTAATTATCAAAATGTTTATGTAACCTCTAATTTACACAGTGACTCATTTTGACAATTCAAATGAAAGGAGTAGGCTATGGGAGTTGGTGTTGCCCTCCTAATTTAAAAATCATAGCCTACTCTAATTATAAATTGAAATGATGTCATTGTATACACGTCATATTCAAATTTTTCTTTACTTTAGGTTTGTTTACCAACATCACGCCCAATTGAAATGAGATTTTGAAAGTGAAAATTTCAACCTTTGTTTTATTTGTTACGAACTACGGACCCACAAATTCCGTGTCTCGCCCACAATTCGCATTGAAAACCTTTTTAATTCAATTTCCAACTCGTGCACGAGCTGACAGAACCCGCTTCACGCTGTTGACAATATTACATAATTTACATTGTGCTGTAAGTACTGCACTGAAACGGCATGCAAAATTCAAATGCAACTGTAGTTTACTGCTCTGCTATGAATTTAATCGATTAATCCCCGAAATTGTACCGAAACCCTTCTCGCGAGATGACAGTCTTGAAGTTCCTTACGTACAATAAACTGTTTCTAGCGATTAATCTGTTGCATTCGAACGATTCGGATCGATCATCGTCCTGCATCAAACTGCTAGGTTCGCTCCGCTCCTCAAGACACCGTTAAATACCTCATCTTTTGATTGATGCCGAGCTTTTGTAGGTTTATCGGAAAAGTTTCCAGGCATCGTCTGCCCCCGAAGCTCCAATTCCAATTCTTCACGTCGAAACCTACCTAGAACGGAATAATTCCCCCATCGATCGCCATAAACCCCTTCCGTTAATTACCGGGATAACTCTTCGTAGTTCGGAATTGATGAATGACGGCGATTCCGAACTACGGCGAGGGAAAGACACATACACGCACACGCAAAGAGAGAGAGAGAGAGAGAGAGAGAGAGAGAGAGAGAGAGTCTCTCTCATCCCACGTTAAACTCCACACGTATATACCTAACGAAGGAGACGGTTTGCAAAGGAGACACGGCCCCATAACTTGCCAGCCGCAAGCTGTCAACCGAACAAATAAAGTAGTCCGAAGTGTGTGTGTGCGAGAAAGTGAGGGCGGATAGGAAAAGGCCTCTCGCTATAGACTCACGTTTTCGGCTAACGCGAGTCATACGTCAAGCGATTCGCGGGTTGCATCTCGTGCCACTTTTGCTGGTAAAAAGCGCCAACGTTCCGAGGGAAGAATTATTATCTGGAGCGGATTGCCTTTCATTGTCCGCATTTTTTTTACGGCATTCGCCTGCTTTTCGACGCCCGCCCGCCAGCCTGCGCCTCTTCCCCCGTTTATTCTTCCCACTCCTCTTAAATTATGGTAATTACTTTAATTGCATTCATCTGCACAGTAAACACGTAAATTACGACTTGAACTATGCAGCTCGCAGCCAGCACTACATTTTACGTAATTACAACTAACTCTTCGGGGCAATTCGCTAGAAAAGGACCGGCTCAGGGCCGTTTCATCAATTTCATCATATTAGCCTTTTCAACTTTAATTCGCCGCCTTTACCAATGTTAATGTTCAGATGGTACCGGAAAAGTTCATAGGTGCATTGATTTTTTTCTCGAAAGTTTCAGGAAATGCCCGAAAAAGGGCCCTAAACATATAGGAGATAGTTTCCAGAGCGGGAAATGGCTAGTTTTGCGAGATTTTTTTCGAGGAAATGGTGCGTGCGCCACCTTTATCACACAGCAGACCTTTTGGCGAATTCGCCGCCATGTCAACCTATTTTGAGGCGTGAAAAGAGAAGATATGAGAATGAATTATGTGCGAGAGGGCAAGGAAAAACAATGTACCCATTATTACTATTACTTACTATTACTATTATTACGTTAGAACATTGAATGTGCGTCAATATTCTGAAATGTAACGTACCATACTTGTCTCGTACACGCTTTTCCTGTTCCATGTCGACTGTCATTCAATATGGATGCCGTCTGTTTACATTTGAGAACAATTTTAATAATTAAATTTCTCGGTTGTTAAATGGAATACGACAATTTCCTTCACAAGGTAAGGTCTGCGTTGCATCAGTGAAGTAATTTTCACTGATATATCTCTTTTAGCAAATGGAATAAAGGATTTTGCACCTATGAACTTATCCGGAATCCAAATTTGTTTCAATTCTACTCATAGAAAATATTTTAACACGAAATAAATTCGTTATCCCCTCGAACGACAACAAGTATTCCGTTTCGCGGAACGGTTCCGCCCATGGAACGGCTGTAATTTTCTCGGTATCGGTTTCGTTTGCAGGGAAAGCTCTCCTGCTGCGTGAATGATTATAAAACGTCCGAACTGATTGTATAATATCTGCATAAATACAAGTTTTTCCGCGCATCGACTACAGCTGTTTTCGTCGATGAAAAATAACGTTTATCGTATTAATCGTACGTCATTATTCTCGGTGTCTATTTCAGGCGGAGGGGTATTTAGTTGTTCGGACGTGTTTTAAACGACGACATACCTTTCGCCCTTCAGTACTTTGGTTTTAAGGAGACGGTTTTGATAAGGAAAGGGAGTCTTTTGTTTTGCTTCCACTAGAAAATTTACCAAAATCTTTTTCCGTCACGCATACATACAGAATTGTCATCACAGTTTAAGAATATGACTGATGATAGAGTGTATCCTGGGAAGAAGTCCTTATCGAAGTTAAGATTTTTAAATGGAACCTAAATACCTTATGCATTCTCTGAAATTAGAGGTAAAAATACACATCCAGTTATAATAAGATTGCCTATACCAAAAGCATTCCTTTCTGAGATATTTTTTTGCTTTGCAATTAACTTGACTTAATATGACTTAAATTCATAGCATATTTAAGTTCTATTCAAGCAAATTGGAACAATATAACAATTTTTAATACAACTACTCATTATGTACAATGTACAGTAAAAATAAGGCAAAAATATTGAATTACTGAATTTCGCTATGAAACACCCAGAGTAGATTGAAGGCATGTTGTCAAGTTTTAGCTCGCTGGGCGAGCAGTTTTTGAATTAGTGTAATTTTTTCAAAAGTTATGAAAAGATTTTTATATATAGCTCTGAAAGGAACCGTCCTGTTCCGTTCATCACCAAAAGTCGATTTTGTCCCATTTTTGGGAAAAAGGGCAAATGGCTTCCTATTACTCGAGCCAAAAAAATACTTTTGGAAATTTGCTATCTTTTATCGTTAGTTTCATTCAAGAGGCGGCATAAATATTCTACCTTACTCTTAATTAATGAAATGAAAATTAATGGTCGTAGTATAAAAATTAATTTGATGAAAAACATTAAATTGTCCATCTCCTTTAAAAAATTAATAAACCCACTTAAATATTGACTATGTTTACATCTTTTCAATTTAACTGAGTGAAGCACGAATAATTTTACAATTAAAAATAATGAATTACATCAAGAAGAGTGGATTTTTCAATTCTGTTGTAATTCGAGTTTACTTTACCTTTACATTTTACAGTACATGAGTAAAAAGTGTTCCATTAACAATATATACCTTCGATATGGATCCAAATTTCGTACACAAACTATGTAATCAATCTTTTTAAATTGTTTACCTAGGCCTGTATATACGTGGCGAAAAACACATTATGAAATTTTCTACTGGTTGCAAAGATAGTAAAGTGAAACATTTTTAGCGTGTGTGCCACCTTTAACCTCTAATCTTTGATAAAGAGTAATATTGAAGTTGTCATGATTCATTTCATTGAATCATGATTCATGATTCAATAAAATTTCTGTTCTGAGAATTCTATGTGATCTCACTTTGGATCATGCATTACTCTCATATATTGTTTAGTTATATAGGAACATTCGTTCTGTTTGTACCAAATTTATAATAGTAGTTTGCATAAGACGTCATATTGCAAGTCCGAGTCCGAGATTCTAAAACCAGCCGCTTGCGGCGAGTTTTAGAACGGACGAGGGCTTGGAATGTCTTCTGCAATAAGTACTTTACAACATTTTCTATATTCCGGCTTCCATTTCATTTTTATTTATGTTTAAATAATTTAAAAAAGATTATCTGGGGAATTTTTTTATCGTGACATTTAAGTTGGTATTACTGCTGTTTCCTAGACATCTGTCAATTTTCACACCATTTTCAAATTTATTTAATGGATTTAAATAAAATCGAATTCATATTTTTAATTATGTTTTGACAGACATCAGACAGCATTAGGGAATATCTTGTTACCAACCCAACAAAATAATTACCAAAAACAATGCTTTAATAAGCATTGTTTTCGGCCATTTTAGTGCTAGAACAGTTTTCATTTTAGTGCCGGAACATGGAAATACTTTCCCATAATGCTTAACTCAGAGAAGGGCACAACGCCAGTTTATTTATTACGAATTATATATGCCTCAATAAGTCACGTTGGCCTTACGGTTGACTAACGGTGAAAACCTCACAAGTACTACGATTCATTCAAACTATTCATGAAACAAGAAAGCAATATTGTATTTTCGTCCCACCGCCCACGTCGTTAACAATGACCAAACAATTTGTAAATAATTGGAAAACGTGTTTTGCTTCTTCACCCACCCCCATGCCCACCACCGTTCCTTCGTAACCGGGGGCCGCTTACGTAAGTTATGAATATTGGAAAGGGCTTAAATTTTGCTCCGGAAAAAATACGTTTACCTAAGGGAAAATTGGTTCTGCGATCTCTTATACAGGTTAACACAGAATTTTTTTTATACTGCAAACGGTAATACAATAGAGGAATTTAAACGTATTTCTGAGTATTATGTGCTTTTTCTTAAAATAGATGATCTTACCTAACGATAAACGCATTATGGTTCACAGACAAGCCTCGCGAGAAGAGGATACAAAACCGCGACTTCGCCATAATTTACTAAATAATTTCGAAAAGAATTCCATTTCGTTTTGATCTTAGACAAAACATTCAATAAGAAAAAATAATGGCATAATGTTATCTATAGACTACACGAATAAAAATTTTGGATACGACAAATTTTTACCAAAATCGAGTGAAGTATGTAATTCATGAAATTTTTAAAGTAGTTTTAGAGATTATTAGAGTTCAAGGAGTTTCTAAGAAAATTGTAATAATTTTTCTCCGCCGAGAAGACGCTTTAAGGGGGATAGCCACTGTGACGACTGAAAAAATTAGTGATTTTCAAGAATTTTTTTGACCTGGTAAATAAAGGAATTTATGGATCTTTTTTTTAATTTTATTAAGTACATAACTAGTAATGTTTCCACACATTTTTATTAAAAAAGGATTTATTAGTTTTAAACTACAATGCCGTAGAGCCTGAAAAAATATTCCCCTGCCATGGTCGCATCGATTTTTTTCAAAGTCGGTAATCAGAATAAAAGATATTAAAACTAGAAACTAGCACAATCTGTATGAATATAGTTATAGGTGCACGTAGCCGTTTTTTTATCTTTTGATTTTTCACAAAGTGGCGACCGATTGAAAATATTTTTATTTTTTCGATTTTTTTTTTGTTTTCAAACAGTTTAAAAAATAGTAAAAAACAAAAATTTTAAAATCGGCTACGCTTAACCTTAGCCACTATCAAGACGAACAAAACAAAACAAAAAAAAATTAAAAATCGGCTGAGAATTGCCCGAGTTATCGATGCGACCAATTTGAAAAAAGTCGTTTTGAGGAAAACGCGTTTATAGTTTTTAGTCCATTTCTCTCGCAATAAAATCATGAATCTTTTAAAATTTTCATCATGTTCAATTTTGCGAAATTTTGCATTTAGAAGCACTGGTAGGCCGTTTGGGACTTATGTTTCCACCTGTTTCTATTTCATGTCTATTACAAGGCTGATAACACTTTCTTCTATTTCTTGAAGATCTAAATTTACTGCTTTTATTAATTGTGTTTCCTTTACGATCCATTTCGTAATAAAACACAAAATATTTTTAAAAATTGATAAAAGCAAGAGCAAAAAAAAGCATAAAAGCAACGATGTGCGTTCACTACAAAACTTGGAGAATAACTAAAAATCTGCCGAACTTCTAGGCACGTAAATCCATAAACTGGACATTCTAGAACCGCTACAAACCAGATTTATATTACAAAACAAAGTCTAGCGAAAAAGATTGTGCCTTCCTGCTCTCACTAAAATCGTTGTAACTTAGTCAATTTTTGAAATTTTGACCTACAATTTTTTACTCTTATTTTTTAATATATAAGCTTTGATTTAAGACAACAAAAAAAATATTTTTTTTAACCATCACAGTAGGTATCCCCGTTAAATAACAGATAAATATTATGAAATGTACAGTATTAATTTCTGTCAGAGTGAGGATGTTTTAAATTGCAAATAAATTCATATTAACGTGATTATTTGACAATTTCTTATAGTCCCTATTTTCCTCTGCTCTAATAATGAGCGTGGCGTATAAAATTAGGTAAAATTCCAATCTAAATATATCGGAGGTAGACACATTAGCAGTCCATGAAAATCATTAATATGCATTAGAGCGTGAATCATAACATCGCCAACGTTTCCCGCATATTTAATTTTCTGGGATCGATAACATTCGAGAAAGGGAAAAAACTTCCCTTCAACTGAGAAATAGGGAGCTAGAGAGAGAGAGAGGAGAAAGAGGGAAGGCGGTCGGTCTCTCCACTCCATCAAATCGCATCTTGATTAAATATGTTTACTTTGAATTTCCAACGCCTTTAATCCCACGTTCTCGAGCTTGTTAACAAGTTCCAAAGAAGGCGCTATCCGAACTTTTAAGTCAATAAGTTAATCTTCCGACACTGAAACAAATTAGCTCGCAAACTATTCAAGTAAAAGTCGATCGGCAAAAAGCGTCCGGAAATTGCCTTAATTGCAATAAGCCGTTCGGGACGTTTGCGAGGCAATTTCTGGATTCTTTCGATGTTTCAATAAAGGTGTGTCGGAATTGGAGTGAAAGTCCTCGGAAATTTGAGCTCGTCAGTTCAATTTCATTAATAGCGACTCGTGTGAAATGTGCACCTTTATGCGATTATGGTGGTTTTGTTCGTTTCTGGCACAAAATCGGTTGCATACCCCCATTAATTCGTTCTTGCCAGAAGTTTCGCTGCGCGCCTTCCGGCATTATATCACGAGAATTTATATTCACACTCGAGTTTACCTTCTAACATGTTTCTTGGGTAGCCAAACAATACAGTGTTTACCTCTTTAGTAGCGCCATCATAAATTACAGCCCAACAACCTTTATCAAAACAACGTCGTATTCTAAACACGACTACGCATCATTTATATTTTTTTTCTTGCTTCGCCTTCGAAGTAGTAGGTAATACACATTTTTCAGGTGTTGAACTTAACAAAATAGCATTAGCTGCTCAACTGAATGCTGAACCCAAACAAAAAAGAAATAACTGGTATGTAAATAAATAAAGCGTGAAAGTTCAATCTCTCCGAATGAATTTCGCCTTGTTCGTTGACAGTGATGTATCGTGGAGGCACTGGTACGCAACACTGCCTCCCTCACTATTTCTCTTTAAACACCAAGATCAAGGCACAACACTTTCCTTTTTTCCCCGTCTGCACCCCCACTCCGAGGGGTTCTGCGCGGAAGGGTTGGCCATCAATAATGTCGAGATTACCGACAAGAGCTGACGAGATATAATCTATAGAGGACTGTCTTTTATTTACGTAAAGACTCGAAAGTCATTCGAATTGCGAAACAAACAAAGTGGATCTCGTGGTAAGGAAGACATATTTTTAAATAGTACACCGATTGAGAGTAACGGGAGAAAGTCCAATTTCTAACTTTAATTGTCTAATGAAGATCCAAGTTATATAAGAATATAGAAAAGTAAAGCGTTGGTCTTTATAAAACATTTAATTTAATTACATTCATCGAATTTCAGTGTGTTTAGAATTATTTAGTTTCTTAATATACTTTATTTCTAATAGTATTACTTCCCAAGAAGAATTTAAGGAGTCCAAATTGTGTCTCTCTTTACGGAGCTATAGGGGAATTTTAGTTATAAATTGAAAAACAGGTGTTCTTATTTATAAAGACTTTGATGAAGTACCTCATATGTCCTGCTCCACTGGTTAAACGTTCTCAATGTGTACAGTTATGAAATATTGAACCTTAAAATATTACCAATAGCTTCTCTTTTACACAAATATTGCCTTTTATTCAATTTGATAAACTCAGTGGGTTTCGAGAAAAAAGTTTTTCAGAACACTATTAACGAAATGATGCATTCTCCATTATTTCCAAGATAATTACACTTTCTCCAAATTTTACTCCAAGTGAACTTAAACATATTTATTCACTAATAGTTTTTACTCATTTCAACACACATATCACAATATGATGAATTGTGATAAAAATTATTAAAGAATGTTTATAAACGTTATAAAGAATATTTCCTAGTTGCCTCATAAGAATCGAAGGATGAAATGAAATAGTTAAATAATTAATCAATAAATACGATAGGAATTTTAAAAGACATAGCAATGCGCACAATTGCTGCGGTGTTGATTGGATTATTGAATAGAACAAAATAAAAGCGAAACTAATCGAACGATAAATGAATATTGAATTCGCAGGTTCGCTGCTGTGCAGTTGTGGAAAATTAATTAATCAAATACATATCGTTCATGTGGAATTTATCTTTGAATATTACAGTTGTATACAGCTACCGGTATCGTTTATACACATTTAATACCATTTATGTCAAATAGAGAAAGTTTTGGGGAAAACAACGTTCGCTAACATAATACCAAAACATAGTTTTGTTTGTAACGCTTCAATTGTTTTATTCCTATGTTCAACATCGTGTTTCATATCTTCCCAGTAATATTTATAACAAAAATTATGAAATAGAACTGTTTTTCGTCACATAAGGACACCTATATTTCCTAATTTGTCGTATCGAGGAAAATAACTTGATATCTTTTATTAAATTTTGGAAGCATTTTTTCAATACCCGAAATGGCGCCAATATGTCTAAGATACCCGGTCTTTAGAGGAAAAGTAACACTTTGCAAACCTCCTAATTTGCAAAGAAATGTTATTACATAGTAAGGAAACTAAAAATGATTAATGGTTTCTCAATTATAGGGACTCGAACGAAACGCCTTTTGGACGCCAACAAATCGCTTACAGGTAATTTTTTTCTTTTGCCAAAACACCAAACAAATCAAGAAATTTTCACCTAGGTCCTCCTGCGATAATTATGAGCTTATTTATTCTTAATTCTCCCTTCAACAGGACTCAAAATCCTATATTTTGTGGGATATTTGAGAGTTAACTAAAATGCGTTTAGAAGTTATGTCATTTTGCAAACGTGACAGTTTTTCGTTAATAATAAATCAGTTCATTTTTCTCTACACTTTAATTAATAATTCAAATAACGGAATTGTGGTCTGTTAGTTTGAGTTTTGGTTTATCAAAATTTCAGTGTACATATATGTATGCAAAATTGAGAGGAGAACCTTTGGGGATCTTAAAAGTGAATCAAAACACCCGAAGGGTAGTTAAATGCCACCCAGACAGAGTAATATCTCTGTATAAGTACCGACAAATTTTAACTACCCTCTTGACGTAATTTCGCTACAAACTGATTCGTATACCTTACGTATTAACGTCCCTTTTACAATGTCATAACTCCTGAGAAAATTAAATGCACCTACTTACTAATCGTAATTCACACCATTCCCCTTTCCGATACAAAAATATTTAATTATATTCACCCACGTATTTTACAATTAAAAATTTTATTTCATTTAAACGAAGGAACGTGTGTGTTATCAGCAGCGTTCTGCGATAAGAGCGATAAGGCTCGCTCGGAGCCGGACGACTAATCCCCACAAAAAACTATGACTACATCGAAAACAGTTGCCCATTGCCTCAACACAAGGCGAACCACACGGGCCGACCAAGTAATTTTCGGTCGCCGGAAAACGGCGACCGAAAAAAACTGGTGGCCGTCAGGGCTCGATCCGAGTACCTCTCGTATGAGAGTCCTCGTACCTCACCACTGAGCCAATGGACACCAGCAACATAACTTCCCATTTGTGTAAATTTAAACCTTTTCTCACGGCATACGTCACACGCTGCTCGCGATCATCGTACGTACGTTGAGATTTGAATACACGCGCTCGCATTTCTTTCAATATTTTCGAATAAACGATTAGGTGGATTACTGAAATATGAATTAAGCAATATAATCCCATATGTTAACTAGTATTATTAATATTATTATTTAGAAACACTTTACGTTCCTAAGTAAAATAACGTTTATTTCCTAACTGCCACTTTAATCAACACACATTAATAAGTGTAGTTTCTACACTTGCCGACGCAAACATTATTTATATATTTATTGCTTCTTTCCTTATTTTGACAGAGTTTGATTCATCTCGGTGTGAATTTGATTTTAATTATTTTTTTAATTACTAACACAGCAATTAGACGTTTAAAAGGATTATGCAGCTACCCCACTTTCTTTCCAGTACAAAAATTAAAATAGTGTTCTGTCAACAATGAACAACTCTTAGCGAAATTTAAAAATGCTGTATTAATTCAAAAACTCACTTGAACATTGAACTTGAACAAGTTTATTGCACTACCTAATTCAAATTTATGTCATCCTACATCAAAATTATTAGATTAGATAGAATCATACCATATATCGCCTCAAAAAACAATACTGTCTTGAAATTGTTATAACATATGTAATTTTAACATTATAATAACATTTCTCAATTATTGACGAATTGTTGGAAGGGCATATTTTAATAGAGACTTCAATGTGGCAATTGTATACTTTATCCAATAATTCAATAATTTCTGTTTGCTTTCGTAGTTCATAAAATTGAAATGAAATCATTTGTGTTATACAGTCGGTTTATTCCTAATTTGTAATAATGTAATTTGATATACATCTTCTTACTACATCCATTTTTAAATTTAGGTTATTAGTCTTTTCGTCTCTTGTCTGTTTGTTCAGGAGTAAGGTTGTAATCCATTTTAAACTAACTTCCCGGTGAGTTAGAGACTTGAAAATTTAAACATGGCTCAGAACTGGATAAGGATTACAATGCAATATTAAATCACTAGCTCAAATGATAGCTTTTAGGGTATTTTTTGAATTCCATATATAATAGCGTTGAAATAATTTTTGTTCCAACCACCACGAAAACCATTATAGAACAGTTATTTTCAGTTAATCAAATTAAAGCTCATAAAAAGATGTGATTAGTCGACTTAAAATAATGGTTTTGTAACTGTTTACGTGGTAGGTTAAAACAAACCTATCGTTTCTATACCAGAAGTGACACATAGCACAAATTTACAGGTATGAATTACTTAAACGTAAATGGCGGACGAGGGTATTTTTGACACAATTGAGCCTCTCTAAGCAGGCAATGAAAGTGAAGAAATTTAAAAAATGCGATAAACAGGAACTCTAGTGCAACAAGCTAGTCATATTTTTCTTCCCATGCTATTATTAACTCACTTATTGTCAGTCTGTTCATCTCTTCGGTACTACTTTGCATTTTTCTGCAATTTTAAACTGCATTCTCGATTAGTTAGACACTTGAAATTTTAAACATAGCTCAGAACTGGATAACAATGCAATAATAACTTCCCAACTTAGAATTGGATATCAAACAAATAAACTGGGAAACAAAAAGAGAAGTATTTACGAGCTTGATAACTGAAACTGGCATAAATCTGAAATTTGCCACATATTCCATTACATTGTACTAGGATGTCTCAATTCTATTGTATAATTTCACACACACGTGAGGCTAAAAAGCGGAAAATAATTAGATAGGTATTTTTTTAATCACTTTTTTTTGAAAAAAACAATAAGCATAAAATAATCTCTCTTATGTCCGTACAGATTCATAATACTATGCAGTTTTTATAAAAATTTGTGCTAATGATTTGTAGTTGTAATCTTTAAAATATAAAACATGGGGTTCATGCATTAGAAAATTGTAAGAATTACAAAAAGTAGATCTCGCAAATATGTAATAACGGTGATATCACTTGCAGTGCAATGAAATTGTTGGTGACTACTGAAGTATATATGGCATGCGCCACATATTTTTTTATTTTGAAGTTTACACGTATTAAAAATTTTTGAAAATAAATTTTTATATAAATCTGTATGGGATTATGAATTTGTATGAACCTAGGAGAACTGATGTTATACCTTTTAGTCCTTTTTAAAAAAATTGCTTATATTTATTTTTCAATTTGCATTTAATTGTTTTGTTGTAAAAGTTGTAATTGTTTGCCTCTAGTTTTTGCGCATATAAATAAGGAAGTATATTTTTGTTTCAACCCTTAATCTGATGAAATTCATTCATTTCACACCGCTCGCTTAACGTGTGTGCGTATTCGCTATCTGGAATTGTTGCGATAAGTCGACCGGGTGAAAAGTGTGCCGCGTCGTATCGAAGATGCTATCGGAATGTGGCAACACCGAAATAATGACATGTAACCAGGTGAAAAAAGGCTAATTCATACACGTCGCAGGTGCGAAGCGAATTAATCATTTACCTCTAATGAAAGCGCTCGCGATATTTCATCGAAAAGCTGTCCTAACGTTGGCACATGGCTGCTGCCGAAAGTGGTCACGGAAAAGTGTATTTAAAGGAAACAAAGAAAAATGAGCGTTAAAGTTTTAAAAGATGTAGAATCAAACTTTTCTGCAAACCACTTTATGCTCGATAAATTCGATAGTAAATGATTTAAAATTTTAATGTAGCCATTTCCTAGCTGAAACTTCGATAATTTGCAAGAAATTAGATTTTTATATCGCCCGTGGAAATTATGAGGAAATTTCCCTAACTTAGTTTCGACGTACTTCTTAATAAAAAATCTAAAAGGAATTAATGAAGGAAAACTACAAATTAATTTTATCGAAATTGGCGGAGGCTCATACAGATTCTCTAAATCCATTCGCCTTAGTATTCCTGATTTTGAAGTAAGATCAATAAAGGTTAATCACGGGTTTTCAACATTTTCAATCCCAAATATTTGGGGAATTAAAATTGTAATTACGTTTTAATCGAAATTATTGTTATTGCAATAATTAAAATAATATATTTTATATATTTTTGGTAATTGTTGTTAATACTATTTGTGAGAAAATATTGAACAATAATAATGTTTTCGCCACTAGCTTTAATGAAATTTTTAATTCAGTGCGAAAATCATTAAACAAAATTGCGATGTGTTCATTGGAATATTTTCTCATATTTTATTTTTACAGTCATGAAGATGTGTAAAATGTTGTAAAGCAGAGACACACTTCATATTTTCCGTCCCTAACACCTTCTAAAGTTATTGATTTTTATAAATTTATAGTTAATATCATTATTATTACTATATGTAATGTATCAATTAATAAGCACAGCTAAGAACTTTCAGAGAAATTAATGATGGCGTTTCGAAATACCTTCTAACAACCTGAAATATTTGATAAATGTTAATAATAAGCTGCCGTTGAGAGATTAGTCAACAATTGATATTAAATTGTTTTATACATATTCAGTAGTAGAAGAAATATTCTTAAACGACCGAAGGTTGTCCAGCTTCTCGAAGTTGGCCATGGTAATTTAACTAAAGGAAAACACCAAGTCTTAACCAACTGCTGGATTTATTGAAGATGAGCGACCGGTTTCGGCTTCCTAGAAGCCATCTTCAGGCTCGCAAACAAGTTGTTTTTATTTTAGGGCTCCTGTTGTTCGAAGTGTGCGGCGTCGCACATACAAAACAAATACGTTGGCATACACAGTTAAAATAAATAAAACTTAGATATTAACACACATCGAACAAGATTAAATACATAACGTTCTTTTAGGACATGGATCGAGCCCTAAAGGCGTGAGCTTCCTCATATTTGAGAGGTCGGGAAGTAACTACGGGCGTGTTCGCTCCTCGAGAATGCGAGCCTGAAGATGGCTTCTAGGAAGCCGAAACCGTTCGCTCATCTTCAATAAATCTAGCAGTTGGTTAAGACTTGGTGTTTTCCTTTGGTTAAATATTCTAAAAAATATCTGGAGCATCCGAGAAAATTTTTTAAAACCCAAAAAATGAGAGGAGTAAACTCCCCCATTTTTACGACTGATTTTGATAAAAACGTTTTTGGGAGGTTCTCACGCAATGAAAAACATCCTTTTGGATTCAGATCATTTTCAAAACGTCTAGACATGCTAATAACTCGAATTTAAAAAACCTATCCCATTTTTACATATCCGAATTCCTCACGGGGGAGAGTATGGAAACAAAGCGAACATTACTTTTCAAAATATAACAAATGTTGTTTGGTTAATAAGTAGCCGTGAAGAAATTTATTCATTAATACATTATTCATTTGAAAATGTTGTAAAAAGCTAGATATGTTTATTCTATGTGTGTGTCGATCATTATTGCAACTTCCATAACTGATTGGCATATTTACGTACATATTAAGTTTTTTTCGAGGTATAATTTTCATTTTTATTTACAATTTAGTCAATCTTTTTCAGAACTTAATTTACTAACAAGAATATTTTCCAATAACGTCGAGACCTTTCTGCTCCACTTAATTTCACATCGAGTGTCCCTTAAAAAGGCTCGTTTACCTTCAAATCTGTATACACTTAAAATCTAAGCAAAGGAAATTGTCTTTGAATACTTAACGTGGCGGAAAAGCTTACAAATCCTGTACCAAAGAAAAAAGCCACGCACGTGCCGAGCTGAGGGCATTAATTTTTTACGCACAAGATGGAAACGACTCCCTCTCCTCGCTGAAGATTTTACAAATCGCGAAATGTATATTTGGTTTCCGGGCCATTTAATGCGTGTACTGATTTCGCTCGTGAACACTTCCCGGATTCGGATATCAGTCATCGCATGTGAAATAAAATACGACCCGCCGAAAGTGGCCTGCGAACGCCACAAAGGCAAGAAGAGGGCGAAACGGGGAGGGGGACCAAATAGCCTCGGGCGACGTGAAAAATTACAAAAGTTTCACTGACCGGTAAGCCAACAAATCACGGGAGATCGATTTTTTTTGATAATTACGTTCATTCGCTAAGAAATAAATTACGTCTAATAGTGTTTAATGACCCCTTGACGTAAAGTGAAAAAATTCTAGTTTCATTTCTTTCAGTAATAATCAAGGAAATCTTTTATTTACCAATATATGTTCGTTTGCATTATATACTCTATTCAAAACAAATCCCGATGCGCGTCATTTTGATGGCGTCAACAAACATCCAATTCTACCAACTTAATATAGTCCCAGGACATCGCAATTTATGTGTTCCGTGTATATTTCAGGTTGAGAATACACATAACCATAACCTAAAATATACACGGAACACATAAATTGCGATGTCCTGTGACTATATTAAGTTGGTAGTATTGGATGATTCTGACGTGATCAAAATGACGTGCATCTGGATTTGTTTTGAATAGAGTGTACATACGCATTACATGGGTCGCCCAGTGTGCTTTCTCCTATTAATTATTCTTTCAATTAAACCAGGTTCAAAACCAGGCATCACATCAAAATATTCGAAGAAAAATCTGGATAAGCGTATGTAATTAATAGAAGGACTACACCTTTAATTCAGTTATTTTTCAACGATGGCGTGGTTGTTATGGCTTCGTAATCGAAGGGAAAAACAAGAATTGCTCCTCCTACGATTTTCCTGGAAGAGGAAAAAATGCGGAAGGTGTCCCCGACCGGGAAGAGTTAAAGGGAACTCGAAAAACCGCCCGAGGCAAATCGGCGCTTATAAATATTCCTGGGCGGCCATTACAAAAGTAAAACCTTAACGTGAACGTGGCAACTATAAGGGATATAAAAGCTGTTAGGTGGAGCCGCCCATCCAGAAAGTCATTTCCAGAAAGCCCCTTCTACCTTCCTCTTTTTCGCACGTTACCCCTCCGCCTCACCGCGTAAATTATGACGTTTCTCCATAAACCCTATTTTCCCTTTCATTTCTCATAGCTTTCAACATAAATAAGGCACACCGTCAACTATGGAGAGTGGAGTGCGTGCTGCGAGGGGACGAGAAAGTCGGAGAAAGAGAGAGAGAGAGAGAGAGAGAGACAGACATGTTAACGAGTGTACGATTAATTACTCATAAAAGTGACGCCGTTTATTATTCAATCGTTTTATACGGAAATACCAACGCGAAACTTAACGAGTTTATTCCGAATTTAACTGTTCTAATGTTACCACTAACATGTAAAAAAACGCATATTCAAGGACACAGTTAGCAACACTGAATAGTATGAGTCCAGATTATCTTTACAACCATCTGAAAGTTATACCCTCATAAAAAGTAATTAAAATATGACTAGAATTTCTTAATTCCTACTAATGTAACAGTTTTACCTGAAACGCAGTATTTTCCTCGTTTTTACTGCAATCCCTCTGGTTAAAAATTGTTCTAATTTATTAATTTTTTAATAGTCTCTTATTAATAGCCACCTCGCGGATTAGGAAATCGAAAAAAAGAAGGGTGACAAATTGTTTGGTATATACATTGCAATTTGGCTGAATGTAGGAATATTACTAAAATCCAATAAGATTTCTATATAACCTATAAAGACTCTCAACTCAATCTAGTGAAATTTGACTAGAATTCTGAAATCTAGTGACATTTAGATAAAATCTAAAATAGAACCTCGTAGAAACTAGCTATTTTTAACTGAAATCTTCAAGGAACATCGTTTATACTTAAATGATTCTGACAGGAAATAAAAATTACCTATTGAAAGTTAATTTTAATTATTTACACCTTCCATTTTTGCCATTAACAAGAAGTATAAAACTATTTTCAATTGTGTACGTAACTACCTCGGATAACTTCTTAATTTATGTCGTAATAAAATCTCGAACTTGTTAACGAAGCTTTCGAAACTTCCCTCTAGTTTAACCAGCCTGAGAGGCTTAATGAGATTAATTTGGATTACTATTTACTTCATACTTATCCGAGTAATGTCTCAGATTAAAAAGCACTTTACATATAAAGCGGTGTATGGTATACGTATATATAGATTACCAGGTGAGGATTTTGTAAGGAGCGAGTTTTATTGAAAAGGTCATAAAGATACATGAAAATAGGTAAATTGTGCGGTTAATCCAAGTATGTTTGGTTTAATTGAAAATCTATTGTATCCAATTTACTCAGAATATAGGTTACGCAAAAGATTAACAAAGTATTCCAAAGCCCTTTGTACGTACATGCATATGTATTTTCAAATACGCGACTGATCACCGGACCAAGAATATCCATTAAGAGAGAGATTCAATATTCCACAAACATTCAGGTGAAATAAACATTTCATGTGCTCGCCGAGGATTCACGTTCTTCCCTCAGTAATCCTTTCGGCTACTCGACCCAACTGGAGCGTAAATGAAAATAAATGAAAGGGAAATAATTTACTGGAGTAAATGAATTGAAACTGGATAAGAATAACGGATTGAGCCGGTGGTACTTTTTCCATTGCCCCTTCTTTGAGGTGCAGCTTTCTTTTACCACAACTGACTGATTGAGCAAGAAACGTTGGATATACGTTTGTGATATTACTAGTCGAATATTGAAATAGAAAATGATTGGAAAACATTTGCATTTGGGTTATTTTCCTAACAAAAAATGAGACATTGTTTTCAATAATATCGATGAAATCCAATTCCTCGACTTCGAGCACATCTCCCGTCCATATAACGTTATTAAGTGGAACTGGTGTGCTGGTTAATACGGTTACGCGAAGTTCGCCGTTCGAGTCGAAGTTTCGATTTGACAAGTATAATGTTTCAGCTGAGCATCTCACGAACACAACTCTTCTAAGTTTCGCTTGATACGTTTTAGTCGTATATGTGTAGTATATATGATACGGAAAGTTATGGGAGATCTTTTTATTTTCTCGAGCCGGCGAATACTATTAACAGCCTTCGCGAAGTGGAAATCGAATTTTTATTTGAGGGGAGAGGCGAGTTTAAGGTGATTTTTTAGTAAGTGAACTCCACGTGTTGTTACGGTATCTATTTTGTAAATGATCCGCTCATGTTGTTCTTTTCGCAAAAAGACCGTCTTGCTTCACTTTTTCCCTCAATTTGAGACAATTACATAAAGATAAATTTACTAATAAAACGGCAGGATGAAGTCATCGCTTCGGAAATTTTGAGACTTTTTGCAAATAATTTTGAAACCTTTGCGGATTGTTCCCAACTAAAATTACCGTTGTAACGAATATTCTCTCTAAAGTGATTAAATTTTATTAAAGAATACCCAAAATTATCCCAATTTCAGGAATGTATGGTTCCTTTTTCAAGCCAGCTCATTCAAAGTAAAAATCTGAGTCGTATATTGTCTCGTAGCAATAACGAACAAACAAAAGGGGTTTTAGATAATTTTGTATCTAAAAGTAGTAATATTGCCACACTTTCACTATTGCGCATTATTTCTTGGATAAAGAAAGCAACATAGCATTACTAAAACTTACAATACCGAGAACTTAAAATTACTCTTATGTTTGTAATAAGTACATATCGAACATACTTTACGTTAATTGAACTAGCAGGAGGTTAAGCAAAAACTAAAAATTCATACAGTTAATTTAAGTAGAATTAAACGAAATACTGTAAAAAGGGACAAATATAGGTATGTACGTATTTATTACTATAAATACAGATAGTAAAATGTATACTTATTGTTGTTATTATTGCCACTATTATTATTATTTCGTACCTACATATTGTAACGTTTATTTCTAATTTATTTACACTGTTCTTAATTATACACTACACACTACTTAATTTATCTAAACTATTTCTGAACTAATTAATTTATATAACACACTTAACTTTAATTTATTTGTACAATTCGTTTGTCCGTTTTTCGCCTTGTTTATTCACTCACGGCTTCACGTCTAATCTCCTCCTTCGTCCGCAGCGTTCACTTTTATAGCCCTCCATAATGTATTCCAGAACCTACTAGTATTTGCTGGATATTTATGCTTTTCTAGAAACGCCCAGAAGGTAATAAATCATTCTTTCTTTAATAAGATGTTGCGGGAACGTTGGGGACGGTTTTTTTATTGGATTCAATCAGCGGAGGCCTTCCTTCGAGGCAGGCCGCCGTCCGATAAGGAGGCTTCCGCTGGTTGTTTACATTTAGCGTTACAATATTTTTAATTTACTCTTTTGAAATCACTTATATTATGATGTTTATAAATAAAGTAGCTGTATAACAGAACGTTAAACTAGACTGTGTTTTACATCTATTTTGACATGAAAGAAAAGTAATAAAACCGAAACCAAAATCTCAAACTAATCAAACGATTCTAAATTTTCCAACATTTCCCGAACGCGCTGTAAAGAACAATCACACTCCATCTTCTAGGCCTCAGAAATCTAGGAAATTTCTTTTGCCCTGTTAAATGAAACCTGACCAAAAATCTTAACTCGCTAATTAAATAATGAGAAAACCTGACAAAATCGCAAATGTGTATGTCAAATAAAAGTGACACGTGCCTCCCGAAATCGGTACCATTCCCTACACAAGAACTTTCCAACCTGTAATATCTCCACAAAAATCCAAACCCCTTATGCACAACCTGAAGAGAGTCCCGAAAGTTAAAACTGAACGTTTGTTGCAGGTGCTGTGGTACAGGGACACGATGCAGTTGGACACTACCGAAAGAAGAATAATGGAGTCTCGCGGCTCACGCCATACCCTCGTAATACGAAAAGTAAACAGGTCAGACTTCGGCAATTACAGTTGCGTGGCAGATAACCAGCTCGGAAAAACGAGGAAAACCGTTCAATTAACCGGTAAGATTTATCGCGATGAGGAACGTCTCGAAGGAAACTGTTAGGGGAGGATGAGGAGGAGGTTACAACTTCTCTTTGCTGTAACGGTCCTTTTTTTCTCGCCCCTGCCGAACGCAAACTCAGAGCAGTTTGTTTCGTTCAGAGTTGAAGTTCGAACAGACAGACGTTACGGTCCTTTTGTTTTACCGAAGTAATCTAAAAATGGATTCGGTCCAGTAGTCAATTTTGTAAGGAGAAACTTCATGTATTTGCTTTCTTTCGACTTTTTGACTGATCTATTATTATCTTTGGGACGTCATAAAATTCTTAAAATTGAGAGATTTTAAATCAATTCACCAATACCGAAAAACTATGAGAGCGCCTTAACGTATTGATCATGGCCCTGTTCAAGCCAGGGACCAGGGATCAGACTCCGGCAATTACACTTGACGTGGCAGATAATCAGCTAGGAAAAACAAGAAAAAGCGTTCAATTAACCTTAAGATTTATTGCCACGGTAGATAAAGGCAACCGAGGAGGAATAAACAACAACGGAATGATTTTAATACCTTTTACGAATCTCAAACGTTGGACAGGATGATTAAGGACCCCTTCGGGGACTATATTTCCTTAATTTAATGAGCTTGTACGGTATGGTACGTTCCGTTTTTCGTGCCGCAGCCTCCTCCTCCTCATCCTCAGACGTTGATAAGAGGGAAGAAGAGAGAGCGAGGGAGATAAAATTATGTATGTAGATCAAGAAGTAATGAGTCGAGAACACTATGCAAAGCATACTCGACTTTACGCGTTTATCTCGCCTGTTATGATTCACTGAATAAAAATGGAGTCCCTGCAAATTTCTAATGACTAAATCCTATTAAATGTAACTGAATTCTAAAAAAACCCCAGCTTCTCTTCATTACAAACTTGCAGTAGTTGAAACAACTACTGTATAGATCAATGCATTTTACATTTAGAAATTTTATTACACCGTCACGTTCTCTTCATTTCCGACACTCTAATTTGAGTTCATTAAACTAAAACTCCGCCGGAGTGCAGGAGGAGCGTTTCATCCCTCGGATCGCACATGTCGCATTTCGTTTTTACCAAAGCGCAAACTTTTCCTATCGTTTTTCCTGCAACAAGTGCGAAAAAGGACTTCGGTTCTGCACGAGTGGCAATTACACTATACAGTGCATAGCTAAGTGTGGTAGACTAACAAGTATGTGGAAGTCATTTTCCTAAAAGTTCGCACTTAACATACTCATGCAATCATTACACGAAATGAGCCGAACGATCTGATGTAGTAACGTTTAAGGGACGTGGGGTGTTTAATTTAACGTTTGAGCAGTATTCTTGAACATTTCGTGATTATAGTTATAATAATTTGCTCTATGTGACTTGATGTTAGTTAGATTCACAACGAACATCTAATTTTTTGAAGGTTGTAAGGCTCGGAAAATATGCACTAAAACTAAGTATGTCGAAATATGTGTAAAAAAACATAATATTCGGGAAGATATACAAGTGATATACACTTTTTTCAAATACTCTTTTTCATGTAATACATATTTATTCTTGATTTATGCAATTACCGATCAACGAAAAGATTTTGAATAAACATTAAATACTTTTAAAATTTTTGTAATTCACGTACTAATTTATTTAAAGTATCTACTACGCTTAAATATTATAGAAAATAAAGGAACCATTTTAATAACTGTATCATTGGTAAGCAGCATGTTTCATATTACATGTAGACAACTGTCATGTAATGTCATTTAACAAAAAAGTGGTGTAAAATGAGAAAATTACACTTGTATTGATGGTTTAAAATTAGGTTAGGTCTATAAATGTTATCTACTTTAAATGTGTATCTCGTTAAAGGGATGGGTAGTTAAGGGAGATGCTTTGGTAGAATAATTAAAAATAACTTATGATTACTAGAGAAACCCCAATATGTGCAAGACATGTAAATGTGTATAGTACCCATATTCATAAAATATACAAACATGCCCGAAATATGTATTTTACATACTTTACGAGCCAATCAGAACACACCTAACTTAAAAGATATTGTTTTATTTACATGATTAGTAGACAGACTTGTAATCAATCCATCCCACAAATATTGACGTTTGTTCTACACACAAAACTTCCTTTAACCATTCCATTTAACTTTGAACTATAAAGAAACGGATAATTAATATCAAATTTATTCATTTAATCGTTTCCTATTGTTTTCAGGTAAACCGTACCCAGCCGTATTCAGCAGCGCCTCCAAAGGTAACTGGAAGGACAGCTACAATATCAGCTGGGCAGTGAAGTCTTTGAGCCCCATACAGGAATACAAACTCCTCTTCCGAAGGCTGCCGGATAGCAATACCGACGGCGGTCACCCACAACCGCTACACCATCAGAGCCAAAGAAAAGTAAGCATGATTTATAAAATTTCACGAAAATTCTAAACTGAGCTGAATTCAATTTTTTGTCTAGGATTTTCGATTTTGATTAGACGTTCGGCAGTATCCCTATTACCCCAACGGGTTCAAATATTACACCGTATTAGTTTGATAAGTTGACACTGATATAGTAATACTAGAACTATACTCTGTTCAAAACAAATCCCGGTGCACATCATTTTGATGACGTCACCGAACATCCAATACTACCAACTTAATCTAGTCCCAGGACATCGCAATTTATGTGTTCCGTGTAAATTTTAGGTTGAGAATACACATAACCATATATATTGTTAACCTAAAATATACACGGAACACATAAATTGCGATGTCCTGTGACTATATTAAGTTGGTAGTATTGGATGATTCGGACGTCATCAAAATGACGTGCATCGGTATTTGTTTTGAGCAGAGTATAGCTAATAAGACAGTAAATTTGTTGATAACGAAATTCGTCTACCGCCAGTATTTCAGCTTGTCGATTTAGCACAAATCGAGATATAATTCTGCAAGCAACTAAAGGCGTCGATATTGAAACCATTTTACCTAATTTTCAAAATGCCGAAACCTCCTCCCCTCTTGTATACTAAAGCGATTTGTAGGAGAACAGGACCTACTCGTCGACGAGCTACGGGGGAGGTTCGACATACAGCTACAATTCCCGGTTCGACCGGAGGGCCGAATGGAGGGACGTGATCCTGCCGGCGGACCATTCGCAATCTTCAGGACTCCAGTCGATGAGTTACCTCATCCGCGGCCTGGAGCCGGCACAGAATTACGAAGCCAAAGTTCAGGCGAGGAACAAATTCGGCTGGAGCCCCATCTCCGAGGCGTTCTTGTTCCAGACGACCAACACTGGCAGTAAGTTTATGTGCAGAACTTAGTATCCTAACCATAGAAATATAATAAACTCTAGAAGGCCAATAGGTACATCCGAGATTCAGTTAAATGTCTCCACATAACACCTACTACTTGTACTACTACTTCTTGGTTGTTGGTATGTTTCAAACTAAGTTCGGTGTAGATCACATACGACCAGGGCAGGTAATTGGAAAAAATCCACTAAGAGTCGGCTTTAAGAGTTGTTGATATCTTTGTGCTTTCATGTTTTTTAATTCGTTAGAAAATCGCTTGCCATTTATGCTGTTTTCTGTGGTTCCGCCTTATTTTTATGAACAATATGTACTTCTGCCACTGTCTTTGATTGTATACTGTTTTGAGTTTAGTTTTGGATTTAAATTTAGAAAAAAGTAAAGCGAAGTAAAGTATCACCACTTATTTCAGTTATGACCTGTCGTGCCTCTCCCTATCACAGTGTAAAAAATTGAACCAGTGCTAAAGATTTATTCACAGTGTTCAATAAAGAAAGGTACAAGCTTTCCACAGGTTCATATAGTTCAAAAATTGAACAAGCACAGTTTGAATTACGAATGTAGTACTATGGCAATTATTTGGGAAGGGCCGTGTCGAGTCTCACCCTACCACAGTTTAAAAAATCGAACAAAAATTAAATATTCATTAATAGCGTTTTATAAAGAACTGTTTAGACTTCCCACAGGTTAAAACAGCTCAAAAATTGAATGAGTACAGTATGAGTCACGAATGTGATAATATTGAAATTATTTCAGGTGTGATGTGCAGAGTCTCTCCCTACCACAGTTTAAAAAATCAAACAAAAATAAAATATTCAGTCATAACGTTTTATAAAGGACTGTTTAGGCTTCCCACAGGTTGAAAGAGCTCAAAATTAGATTCAACGTGTTATGAATTGGAAACGTGGTGATACAGGAATTATTTCAGTTATGACCTGTCGTGTCTCTCCCTATCACAGTATAAAAAATGGAACCATTACTAAAGATTTATTCCTAGTGTTCAATAAAGAAATGTACAAGCTTTCCACAGGTTCATATAGTTCAAAAATTGAAAAAGCACAGTGACTTACGACTGTAGTAATATGGCAATTATTTGAGAAGGGCTGTGTCGAGTCTCTCCCTACAACAGTTTAAAAAATTGAACAAAAATTAAATATTCATTAATAGCGTTTTATAAAGAACTGTTTAGACTTCCCACAGGTTAAAACAGTACAAAATTCTATTCAACGCGTTATGAATTAGAAACGTGGTGATACAGGAATTATTTCAGTTATGACCTGTGGCGCCTCTCCCTATCACAGTGTAAAAAATGGAACCATTACTAAAGATTTATTCATAGTGTTCAATAAAGAAATGTACAAGCTTTTCACAAGGTTAAATAGTTTAAAAATTGAATGAGTACAGTATGAGTCACGAATGTAATAATATTGAAATTATTTCAGGTGTGATGTGCAGAGTCTCTCCCTACCACAGTTTAAAAAATCAAACAAAAATAAAATATTCAGTTATAACGTTTTATAAAGGACTTTTTAGGCTTCCCACAGGTTGAAAGAGCTCAAAATTAGATTCAACGTGTTATGAATTAGAAACGTGGTGATACAGGAATTATTTCAGTTATGACCTGTGGCGCCTCTCCCTATCACAGTGTAAAAAATGGAACCATTACTAAAGATTTATTCATAGTGTTCAATAAAGAAATGTACAAGCTTTCCACAGGTTCATATAGTTCAAAAATTGAAAAAGCACAGTTTGAATTACGAATGTAGTAATATGGCATTTATTTGAGAAGGGCCGTGTTGAGTCTCTCCCTACCACAGTTTAAAAAATGGAACAAAAATAAAATATTCATTCATAGCGTTTTATAAAGAATTGTTTAGGCTTCCCACAGGTTGAAACAGTTCAAAATTCTATTCAACGCGTTATGAATTAGAAACGTGGTGATACAGGAATTATTTCAGTTATGACCTGTCACATCTCTCCCTATCACAGTTTAGAATATTGAACCAGTACTAAGGATTTATTTATAGTGTTCAATAAAGAAATGCTCAAGCTTCCCACAGGTTGAAAGGCTATATTCTTCAGGCTCATTTCAAGAAGACACAACTCTTGAATGAGAGCTCTATGGAGAGATTCCATCAAAGAACATTTGAGTAACGACTAACGAAAACTGTTTATCATGTGCAATTCAGGCTGGAAGATACGTTTGAGGTTAAACTCAAATTGAGATAACATGGTATTCAATCTCTGAATTTGACGAACCATTCCAAAGGTTTAAAATTTTAAAGTGGTTTATTATGTAGATGAATATGATTAGTGGTTAAAGAGAGTCACCGATGGAAGTAAAAGAGTTGTTTTCTAAGACTTATGACACTTTGTAGCCTGTATACTCAGATAAATTTCGAGTGGAAACGGTACATGAACAATTTTCCTTTTTTTATGCAAATGAAACTAAACTCTCCATTTTCGATTCCATTTCATACGAGCTCAAAATTTTCATCTCTAAGAAGTCGATTCAAGCAAATATTCATATCAGATTCACGAACGATAAGTGAAAAACCCTTAGTCCTGCCCTGATGACACGGTGAAATACCCCGCTTAATACACTATTAACTGCGCAAACTCAGAAGTAGGTCAGTTTGCCCTACGGGGTGCCTAATAATTGTTCAGAACTGATTGGCGTTCTAGAGTTTATTATATCTCTGTGATCCTAACTAACTAACTAACACCGAGACCTAAACTGTTCTGTGGCGATTTTCCAAAAAAGCAGAAATAGTGTATTAAAAATTCCTCATCTCCGAACGTAGAGGTTTCCTTTGGCTTGCGTCCGAGATTTAAAAAATCCAATCATTGGGCGTTTTTGGAAAAAATCGCAACGGGTTAACCCCCCTTCTCCGAGGGACAATGAGTGAATTTTTGAATTTCGAGATAAAACTCGTATATCGAATTTGGATTCTTTAACTTAAGTAGTTTCTGGAATACCTATTGCGAATTAAAAAAAAAGTAGATTTTTCGAAAATTCTTGGAAAAAAACGCAAATGGTTAACCTTCTCTTTTTTTGGAGGTCCAAAAGTGAACTGTTTCACCGATCGCACTATTTTTTGTACAGACATGAGCTATCCGGATCGACCTCAGTCACCGAAGCACATTTATAATGGTAAGAATCTCATTTAATAATAAACTTGTTATCGAAAGTACACTTTGTTAAACCTGTTGAATAGTATCGATTTTCAACACGTTATAAATTTGGTTTAATTTTGCTTGTAGAACAACGACAAAATAAAAATTTTGTTTCGAAGTTTTCGTACTTCAGAAATACTTTGAAGTACCTTTACAGCCATCTGAATCACTTTAGAAGTTTCAGAACATTACTGAAAGCTCTGTCGTAATCCAAGAGCGTTCTAGAAGCTTTACCGGATTTGCGAAAGTACTAGAGTGCATTACGCAATGTATGAAATAAACTTTAAAACTCCAGAAACATCTAAAATTATTTTCGGAACTCAAAAACATATCCCCGGATAATCTAAGATTCGGAATTCATCCAGGAAATTTCTATGATAATTGTAAAGTTGGTTCATCACAATAACTGTAACAATGAGAATTTAATTACTAACAATTTCCACACGAAAGTACTACCAAGTGGGCATTTAAAACACCCCATGATATCCATAGCAACGAACTCGATTAGTACTTCTAAATTATTGTATAAAAATTGCCAAAATTTATGACAAAAGGATGTAAACGTATCCCGATTATTTCCATTCATGTAATACAGTCGTAATGTTCACATCACAACTCACCTTTAGTGATTATAATATTTTCCAATCACGACACCAGATATAAACCCCCCTATTACCCACTAGGCCCTTAAATTTCGTCAACGACATCGATGGCGGTGAACAGGCGCTAACGATGCAATCCGCTCCTAGTTGTTTAATCAGATTTCATCAGACTTAATTTTCACGCCGTCATCTACCGTGTAATACAATTAACCTAACAGGGTGCCGATAATATTATTATTAATACCGACTGACCATTTGGGACGTTAAAATCCTCTCACTAATAGGGAAACGCGACCGACGACAATAATATTGCCCCAGTGGCCAGGAATACGTTCCACGTCCAATCGGGACGCTCTCATCAAATTTCCAGTTCGATGACGCGACAAGAATAATAATATTAATTTAATTAATCACGACGATTAATATCCCCATTTTTCTACCTAACGTATGGGTACTTCAAAGAACCATGTGGGATACGGTACGGCATATGGCCGTTCAACTCTCTCGATTACCTTTAAGGGTCAGTAGGTGTTTCGATCAACTTATAATTTTTAGCAAATATTATGTGGCTGTACTTTTGAATATTTACTATTTTTGGTATTAATTTTCAGAACAAGACATGCAGCAGGACATTCTGGGCATGACTGCGTTCAGCCAGACGACAAGAAGTAGTACCCCGACACCGATCATTGCAGTACTGTTCTCCTTTTGCAGTTACTTCCTAAAAATACTTTCTTAAACTACGAGTGTGCTCTTAGTCATATTTTGAAGAGGTATATATTTTCCATATAAATATATTTAATTATATATAGTCTCACTGATAGAGAAACACACCAATCATTTAGTTGTGACGAAAAGGGTACCACCCGGGAACCGATCCCTATATCATCCGAAGGAATGTTTGAAGTAACATACATACGTAACCATAATTTATGTGATATTAAACCTAGTATTTAATTTGGTTAATTTTTCGTTTTGAGTTTAATTGTAAGGTTTGTTCACGGGTGGTGATCGAATTTAAAAAAACCTTTTTAAACATTGATGTGCACTTTTTCATCAAAATTTAATGAATTTGAATGTTTTCACTTCACTTTTCGTTTGTTAAATACTAATTGATCAAATTAACTTTAAGTACAGGATAAGGCTTCTCTGTGTTCTTCTTAGATGTAGATATTTCGATACCTTTTTAACTGATACTCAGTTATATGAGATTATGTTTTTACAGAGTATGTATTTTGAAATGCTTACTGAAATTTTGAACAAAATGGTGCCGTCCAATTAAATTGGAAATGCTGGAAGATGTGCGAGGTAAAGATTCTGTCTTGTCGGATGTTTATAGAGTTGATTTCGCCTTTCAAACGACAATTTCAGTAATGATTTCTAAATCGACAATGTATTTCAGCTTTTGCTGAAACACCGACAGATACGGAGACGGTGTTTTATCAAACCCATGACGAGATATTTTATTTGTGGAAGGGTCCAAAAATAGCCTATAACAATATGCTTTTAATGTGTGTTGCATTTGAGTACGGCATTCATAAATTAATTGGTAAGAATAGATTATTGTAAATAGTTTTAAAAATATCGCTTTATTTTTAAGCTGAATCAAACGTTTCGATGTAATTTGGATCGATTTTTTTTTAAATATACCACAGAGTTGAACAAATGGGAACATGGATTAATATTTGCGTTTCTGCACTGAGTCAGTTTCCTATTAAATGTTAACCTGCCAATATATACGTAACCCTCTCTGCAACAATGTAAATATACCTTTTATTAGAACAGAAGCTTTCAATGGGATGTGTATAGAACTGGGTTTTTAGCACTAATATATCTTTTGGCAATTGTTACAAAATTATAAACGCAACTTTCATGTCTCACGATCCTATTTGACTTTTAAGAAGTAAACATGCTCGTAATAGAATCAGTGCCTGGTTTGAAAAAATAAAGAACAAAGTCTCGCGAATATTCCACAGATTCTATACACACCATTCTCTTGTAAATATACTAAGTGGATTTAGCTTGTAAGGAGGAACCTCACTCTGGAATTTAAGAATGGAAAGAATAAATTTCAGAAGAGCTTTAAATGTGATGCAAATATGAATGTATGGCTATATGTGTCATTAGAATTTATTTTTGTTATTGTGTGAAAGACAAACCGGCTTTTGGTTATCGTGATATAATTAGGAGTTTAAGAAACAAATAAGTTTAAATCGACAGAAGTTGAAAGCAAGAGAACATAGCAATAATATCGGAAATATTGTAAATTCAATGAGCAACAATTCAAGGGCAAAGGACATACTTCTCTTGATTGAAACGGAACATACAAGCAACAATTTTTTTCTGTAAACCCAAAACAGAAATGAATGATGTTGATAAACGCAAAAGATCGCCGGACGTCTCTTAATGTTTTAGATTAAATGTATATAATATATGAGATTCGTAGGAACGGTTTCGTTTTTCCGACTTGGTTTTCATTAGCAATGTGATTTTCAACGTCATTCCAAACGTGTGTATCTAAGCTACATCGTGTAGTTGTAAGTGTTACATTCACTATAAATGTGCTACTTACGAGAGAACTGGAGAAGTGCTAAGACTTCTGTGCTAAAAGGACTGCAACAAGTGGAATTTGGTCAAAGGGACACGCATCGGGAATGCGAGTAAAAATGGAACTGAAATTATGTATAATTATTATTAAATTAAACATATTTATACCACATCTTTGTTTTTCATTGGGTACCACTCGACAAGAAATTAAAGTTGAAAACGAGTATTATTTCGAAAATACTTCAACCACCGTCAAACTCGGTAAACAAAATCTAACAAAGGTTTTCTTACGTTGTAAAGACGACTTTATTAAACTGCAATGTTCAATATTGACTCGAGCTACTTCGAAGATGTATTTTATGAAGATTTATTGTTTGGTTTTTCCTCCACTGAAAAATTAATAAACGGAAAGTATCCATAACGAGGGGATGATTAATCTCCGCCGAAAACTGATACTGGCTTTGTTAACTTGATGAGATGATTTAAGGAAAAAAATAATTTCACGAGCGCTTTTTTTTCCATGGAGGCGTCCCTTATTTGCCTAAGAGGTATTTTGTCTGCAAGGACTTCGATAAAAATTGCAAAATAATTACTTACAAAGTGCTTGTTAGGGGAAAGGTAAAAGACAGACAGACTTCGTGCTAAGCCGATTTTGTAACAGTAACAACGAATCAATTTGAACATACAGGGTGAACCTGATATAACGCAAAACCTCTTAACTCTACGTTATGTAGGAGCTTTTCCTATATTTTCTGTTAAATGAGCCTATATTGATATGTCGGTTTATATCTGTTTTATTAAAAAAGCAATGATGCCCGTTTGCACCAATTCTACTTAAATCAGTACATAGCAAAGTGATACTTAAAGTTTAAAAGCAGCTTAAAATTGTGTGAATTGCACCAGTTGCACTTAAAAAATACTTAAGGTACGGTGGAAGGTTGGTAGGACTTGGAATTATCATGTTTCGTGATACAACTGTCAAGTGACAACTAGTCAGGTCGTGGTTTTGTTGTTAGTGTTTAGTATTGGTTACTGGAACCTCAAAAATGAGCGAGAATAAAGGAATGAGAAGTGCCAATTACACTATTCAAGGAAAGGACTCCTCCTGAATCTGGTCAACTAATGCCAACTAAACAATCAAGAAATATGTATTTTACATATTCTATAAGATACTTACAAATCACAAGGATATTCTAAATGTTCCTCAATTTCTTCCAACAACAAAAGTGTGGTTGCTTTCGAGATTCGAAACCTTTTATAATAGGTAACATCATCAAATGAATAAAAATATTCTTCTCCGATGTAGATTCTACGTGGTATTTCAAATTCTATTAAATTTACTGCATTTAATTCAAAAATACCTTCGTCATCTTCAAATATTTGCAACATTTCTTTGCTTCTCAAAATAAACAGCACAAAACCGTCAAAACCTCTATACATAACAAGGTTAAGTCAGAGTTAAACCGAGAATTTTCTTGGCTTAGTTAAACCTCATACTAAGGTGAGCTTAATGGTGAAATGTCACCATGTGCAAACAATTTTTTAAATTAAAGTGTTATTTAGGGTTAAGTGTAACTGGTGCAAACGGGCATAAGTGACATGATTGATATTCGAATTATGAATTTAGAATTTTCATGAATAGAATTTTCAATTTGGTTGAATTTGTTTAATTCCAAAAAATGGAATAAGTAGTCATTAGATTTCGAGTAATGACGTGGTGTTTTTATTTAATTTACTAAGCATCTTCATTAAAACCAAAATGCTAAAATCGACATATCTCGGCGATTTTCTTATAAATGCTTAATAATGCTGCAACAAATTTTATTCCATTTTTCCTGTTTTCACCTCCTTAGAAAAAGAGAATCATGTTTTTTTTTATTTTTCTGGCGTTATTCGATATTGAATCTACAACCGTTCAGTTTTGGTGTCTTTAGGTTTAAGTGCCTTAATATTTCTGGATATATGAACAGATCCCTATTTGAAATTGTTGTATAAAGCTTCTCAATGTCCCTCATTGATTCCCTTTATGATTTAAGATTGCCTCTTAAAATGATTTTGCGTTAGTTCAGACCCACCCTATACTTTAAATTCTCTAATGAGACTTGTGGACAGGGCAGAACTTTTCATCAATCTTTACTGTACAACGTAATTTTGACGAATATCGGTTAGCTTGCAACGAGTTTGGGACTCAAATGAGACAGTCAGAATCAATAATTTAAAAAATATTTACTCAGCGCTAAATAGATTTTGGAAAATCTGAGACGTAGAAGAGAACAGATTGGAGAGTTTTGATAATTTCCTAGGAACCAAATAGTCCCAAAAAGTACTATAAGTTAATCTCGGAGCTTAAAGATAAAATAGAATATAATAGATTAAAAAAATCCTCAACCTAATAGTCCAGTCATCCGCGTGGAATTTTGGGAAACAAGGTTGATATCTTTGAAAATTGGGATTTAGGTAGTATTTATAACGATCTTCAAAGTGGAACTTGTGCCGAAGTGTGCTTTTTTCCTAGAGGTCAGGAAACCAGGGGGTAAGATATTTTTTAATCAAAATAAGCCAGGAAATCTATAGACTGACCAATTCTAAGTAACTTTTGCTCTATAAAGTTTTTTTGTAAAGTTGATATTTTTCGAGTTATTCACGAATGAAACTACACATTTTTCATTGAAAATAGAATGTTTTTTAACTGTTTTTCACCAATAACTTGAAAATATTTCATTTTATCGGAAAAAATAATCAGAACAAAAATGGAGCTAATAAAAAAAACAAAAGAGACAGGTTTTTGAATGACCTCTATAAACCCAATAAAGACTGAGTTATTGCCCGTTGAAACATGGTTATTTTTCGAGAACCGCGAAATTGAAAATATTCAACCTTCAATAACTTGAAAATGGTAAAATTTTTGGGGATAACTCAATCGACCTTTTCTAAAGTACATAAAGGACCCTTTCAAATGATCACTGACATAAGTCTTACGCACAGGAATTGACTGATTTATAACAAGAATAAAGTAACACTTTTTGTTTTTAAAAAATTTAAAAACTACACCCTCGTCATTACCACCCTGATAAAAATTAAATGTAACCCACTTGCCTTTAACTTTATTCATGAATTAATAAGGTCTATGTTGTTTAACCGGTTTAGAATGCTCATTTTAGAAAACATAATTGTTTAAAATGAAAATTACATTTTCGTAAGTTTGGAAAAATGCATTTTTCTTAAATAAATCAAAAACTATTCCAGATATAAAAAATTGTTTCAAATGTTAATTGCATGGTTTGTCTCACTGATAATTCTGATTTTTTTGTTTATCTTTGTATCATAAAAATGAAGGAGATATGGCGTTTCGAAGTTTGCATTCGCGTACTACTTATAGCTCATCCAAGCCCTTTGAACCCAACCCTTTTCAAAACTACGCATTGTATAACCTTTTAATTAATTTAATGTTAAAACGCTTGGAATTCTCTACAAAATGCAGTTTTTAAAAAGTTTGTAGCTTGGGAAGCAAGGGATTTTTTTTCGCTATTTCATAATTTGAAATGGTATATGATACATTACATTTATTTTTATCGTGAATAACTCGAAAAATATCAACATTCCAAAAAAACTTTATAGAACAAAAGTTACTTAGAATTGGTAAATCTATCGATTTCCCTGCTTATTTTGATTAAAAGAAAATTTTTATTCCTTAGAATAAAAGGGGTGGTTTCCACCCCTAGGGAAAGAGCACACTTCGGCACAAGTTCAACTTTGAAGAACGTTATAAATACTACCTAAATCACAATTTTCAAAGAAATCGACCTTGTTTCCCAAAATTCCACAGTAATACGGTATTTTACCGTTGATGACTGGAGTATAAGAGTAAAGAATCCTACTCACCATTGCTCTAAAGAGTTCAAGGTATATGAATCCTTAAATTAGCTCGAGAATTTTTACTAATCTTGAAAGTATCAGACAGATTTCAAAAATAGTCTTAATAGATCCAATAAGGAAATACAAAAATTTTGTACACATAACACACAATAAGGACCTTATGAATGTGAAATCTATAGGTTTAAGATTTAAAAATTGCTTTAAATTTTTATAAAATATACCGAATCTTTTTGGAACTGGTAAACCTGAAATTGTAAATGTGCTGCTTATTGTATACCAGCGAAAAGCATATAAACGAGCTATCAACCAGAGTGTTGAAATAGACGTTAAGATATCAGAGTTTGGGTTTGATTATTTGTACAATTGATAGAAGAAGAATTTCGACAGATTATCAGCAGTCATAATCTCAGCAATTTGAATAATCACAGTCGCTGCACAGCAGAAAATAAATTTTTCTAAATTTAAATCTCAGTTTTATGATACCCTTACTGCCATCGAGCGTGTGATCGTGGAAAACGATCGTATTCTAATTTTAACCAGCTGAAACGCTTACAGAAACCTGAAAGCAGCCCCGAAAGGTTCGCGTATTGATCCCGAGGAGAGAGGAACGAAGGAGGGAAGAGGGAAGAGCCGTTTCCACTTCAGGTGCCAAGATGGCAGCTCGGGTCGCGCCTGGGACACGTTCCCAATCAGCTGTGCCCCATGTAAAATTCACGGGAAGATGAAGAGGTTATGTATCGAGGAGGACAGCGTTATGGGTCGCGCGCCCGCATTAAAGAAGGATGCCAGTAGTGTAGAAAATGGCAGGAGTAGGTACCTCTAATTCTGATTGTTTAGAAATTAAGACTCGTAGTGTAGAACAGATTTTGTTGCCCCTCGTTAAACAGGTAACTGGAGTATTTGCTGCTTGCCGAAAATGTAGTTTTAGTTGCTTGCGAATGCGTTTTTTCTCACTGGCGTCCGATTTATATATTAGTTATCCGGAAGTGGGTGTGCTCTCCCACTGACATTTATAAACAATTTGTCCGGAGCGATTTGTTAAGCGAATGTTTGCTCTAGCGTGAGTTAGAGCGGCCGAGATCGTTAGCTTAGCCCCATCGAGGCCGAATTAAAGAAAAATCGAGCGTCCCATTTTCTTGCGATTCAGCAATTTTTTAAATCGATATCAACTAATTTCGCACGTTATTGCCTTCGAAAATTTGACCGAAATTAGAATCCAGCTGCTATTTTTACTCACAATTAGTCGTTTTGGATGCGGCCATTTATCAGCCCCCGAAAATAGAATCGAAAATTACTTGTAACACTTAAATTGAAAATCGCTTATTGGACAATGTGTATAAAGTTTAAAAACAAGCAAACAAGCTTCGCATGATTTATTACAGTTAACAATTTTCTTTCCGAAAAGTACTCAGGTTTCTATTAAACTACTCTGTCCTTTTAATTAATTTTCAGACGATTGTGTATGTAGGTACATTGAATACACGTCAAATTGGAAACAAATTAATGTTGACACCAAATATGTTTCGAAGGGACTGCAAAAGGTATACCATGTAACGGTTTTAAAATAAAAAAAGCGTACATTTCTTGATTTGATATAAGATAGAAAAGTTTGATGAGTTTAATTAAAGAGCTTGGACGTATATCCTTACTGAAAAGATAATGACGTGATTTTAAAAACTTTAATGTGAGAAGCTAGTACCTACTTTAAAATTTTCATCAAAAATCATCAATGTTCTTATTTCAAATTAACCCTATGAAAAATATTTTACCATTTCCCTCAGTCGATCTATTCACATATTTTCGTTTGGCGCAAAGTGAAATCAAACCGTCCCGCTATGCCCCACATAAAATATGTACGTAAAAGGAACTCATTTCGAGACAAAAGAGTTGTAGTCAGAAGGTATAATGTAAAGCGCTAAACGGGAGTTTTCCCAATTGGACCCCTCTCGGTGAATAATTTATGGGCATATATGTATCATTGCGTGCTGGGGGAGGGGTAAGTCTATTCCGGACAAAGGGACATCTGTTAGAGAGGAAAACTCACGGAGTGAATTTATCATTGACCTTTTTTCGGGCGACGAGAAAGTACGTATATATATCAGCGTACCGATCGAAAAGTTTCGATTTATTATAGAGAATGGTCTGAAATACAAATATTTCGATTTATTATGCAACAAGCCGTGACCAGTCGCAGCTTCGCTTGCTCTCTCATTTGAATGATACGTAGTCTGTCTTATTTCTTTCTGATCTCTAGTCGAAAGAAATTTAGTTCACTTCGCCTTTGATAGTACTTAAACATTGAACAGTATAATTCTTTTTCCTACTTCCGCCTCGCAATGTGGGCTTTCCGACACTGTTATAGTGTTATTAGAATCGATACGTATACAATTGCACACACCGGTGCGATATAACTCATATCCTACCATGGTAGTATGGGAAATTGGACACACCCTCGGAAGTTACGTTTTTTCACTCGTCTCGGCCATGAACATGTTCGGATTTACTTACATTTTACATTTAACGGTTATATTATCACGCCGATACCCCTTTTTATCAATTATAGCAGCTAACCCGTAGCGGCTTCACTCGCTCATGTATTTAAATGCTATCCAGGCTTTTTTCTTTCATTTCAAATTATTCTCTATTCTGAATCAGATAATTTAATTTCGTGTCAAATAATTTAATTTCTTTCTTTTTAAATTTAGAAATAACATGACAAATAAAAATATATTTGATAATGACAATCTATAATGACAACGCAATTGTCATGTCAACTCGCATACATTGATACATCGCTCCACGCCCGTAACCATAGTTACAAATGTCATTTCGAACAATATTTTTGAATAATTCTACCCGTTAAACTCAAAATTATGCCAAATCCATTCTTAGTGAGCATCAGGGATATTAAACGTAAAGTTTGGGCATAAAGGTGGTGGGAGCGCGAGCGTCAAGAGAGACACGACAACGGCGCGTGCGTGGATGATCGCAACCATATTATGTTACCATTATTTTAGACTTTAAAATGGCTATAGTAGGCTATCCTTAAAAGATAGACATATGCCATCGCGGACTTTTTTGTAGATCTATAGAAGAGGAACAATTCCACCATATATTGTTTTGTTCTATCTCGAAGGATTTAGGCAGCGTTTTCGATCAAAACTCCCAGCCGGCTTCATTTTTCCGCCATCTTCAACCAATTACCCGTTTTCCCGTAGGAATGAAGCATTTCCTGCGGTAAAAAGTAGCCTATGTTCATCAGGAATAATGTCGGCTTTTAATGGTAAAAGAATTTTTTAAATTGGTCCAGTAGTTTCGGAGCCTATTCAATACAAACAAACAATCAAATCTTTCCTCTTTATAATATTAGTATAGATTAACCGGTTTATTAAATTAAGGTCGTAAACGTTAATATTTTAATTAAAGTAGCCGATTCCCTAAGTTAATTGTTAAGCTAATCGCAGGAAAGGATTCTAATTATTCCTCAATAATAGTGATTGAACTGATTTCTTTTAAATAAATTGGTTTTTGTTATGCCTTCGAATTATATCTCAAACTCAAATCAAATTGTATTTCAAACTCGTAATAATTGAATAAAATTCAAAAATATTTCATATTACATAAATATAGCTCAACAGTTTAAAATTATGTTTCGAATGAACAACAATGGCAATAATATTCATTAAGAATATTTATTAAAGAACAATAATTATTTCTCATACCAATAACCATAAAAAAGTTTTTTCCAAAAATAATTGTTTATAACAAATTATTAAATAACTAATGCATAAAGGACCATGCAGTTGTAATTAGTTTCATGTGCTACCCCGAATTAAAAAAAGAAACGTTGAAATTGGTCCATTATTAGCGGAGATATCGTAAAATTTCGGACGATATCGATTTGAGGACACGATATTCACTTTTGAACATTGCTGGCCCATTTCCCCCACCACCCGGTAGATATAAAATGCGTTGGATCGCGCTTTTACAATCGTTATTTATCATAAGAAAATAATTTTTTTCGATATCTATTATGGTCAATGTACAGTTGAATAATTGATCTATTCATACGTGCAGCTTCTAGTCTTATGGTGGTAAATAAACAAATGTTGAAAATGATCCTAGGTCAACTTTTTTTGGTTTAAAATTTGTGAAAAATTACCAGGAACACGAATATCAAAACAGCATTGAATTCAATTTATTCCTCGCAATGTTATTAACGAAAAACCTTATAAACAAATTAGGCCATAATGTCAAATTCATTTTGAGGGGGAGGATCTTTGAAATTCCAATTTCGAATTATATGTATTGAAAACATGGTACAAAACGAATAAAATGAGTCCTTCTACAGTTCTCTACTATGACCGCAACAACCGTGTTTTCTGGGTTGAAAAAAGGCATTTTTTTAATAAACAAATACAAAAACTCGGAAACTAATAATTAATATTTTTTAACTACATTTTAATGGACTCTTAAGGAAAGCAAAACTCAACTTCTTCTGCAAGTTTCGAGATAATATATGTTTTTTTTTTCTTTGTTTATAGCAAATTGGAATTTTGACGGGGATTTGCAATTATTTCAATAAAATATATATAAACTTTTTTTTTAGTAAGTCTAAAATGAAGCTCATTTCAAAAACCTATAAGATGAAAAAAGTCTAAAAGTTCTTTTCGTGCGCGTTTTTTAAATTCATGCAAAAAACTGTTTTTTTTGCAGTTTTCGCCATTTAATCATTGTTTAACCAATGATCTTGACATTTTGATACTTTTTCAAAAATATCGTTTCTGTTCACTTTATCTTTTATTTTGAAAAACTTTCAATCTGAAACCAATTAGTGCGTGATTTACATGTATTCAGATTTTATTTGATTGGGCCATTAGTCCAGGACCCATTGGAAATTGAAAAAAACGCGTGTTATTCCCACTTGTTTTGCTTCTAACTTTTTAAGTATTGAATTTATAAGAAAATTGAAGAGAGAAAAAAGTTGCAGAATCGCATTTTACATAAAATGGCATAGGTTAGAAATTCAAAAATTTATTAGCTGTTTTGCAAAATAGTAATAAACAAAAAAAATCGGCCCAAAAATGTGTTTTTTTTAATTTATTATTTTAAGCACTTTAAAATGTACTTAGGACTTCCATATCACAGGTAGAAAATCTTGAAGTTATAATAAAAGAATCCTGTAAATTTAGTTTCGATCGGTCTATTAAATTTTGCACAATAATTTTGCAATCCAGAAAAATCGAAAAATATTGAAAATTTTCAGAATTGTTTAAAAATTTTTTCTACTATTCGATTTCAACAAAACTGACTGAGCATATATACGAGAAAACAAGCTTTCATGGCTTTATTACAGAATTAAAAAATATTTATTAGAACGGTCACAGTCATTGTTTAAAGCTGGTGTTAAATTTATAAATTTGTCAAAATTCGAAGTTAGAATTTTTTTAATGTATATTTCAATCTTTTTAATGTAAATTTCCATTTCTAAAATAGTATACTGGTTATTGTGAGAACCAATTATTTCTTAAGATATCAGAAAAAATCGAAATTTAACCATTTTATTAAACACTAATCAAATTTGAGGAGTTATACCTCAGAAGCTAATAAACAAAATAACAACTTATTGTATATAAAAAAAGCGTCTTTCAGAGTACTTTCCGGCTATGTTAGCAGAATTTAATTTAACAAAAAATTCGCCGAGATAATCTATTTGTTTATAAACAAAACAAAAACAACTTTGAACAATGACTGTGACCGTTCTAATAAATATTTTTTAATTCTGACAAAAGCACATGAAAGCTTGTTCCCACTTATATGTGCTAAGTCAGTTTTGTAAAAATCGAATAGTGCAGAAAATTTTTAAACAATTTTGAAAATTTTCAACATTTTTCGATTTTTCTGGATTGCAAAATTATTGTGTGATATGAAAGCCCTAACTACATTTTAAAGTGCCAAAAATAATCAATTAAAAAAAAAACACTTTTTGGGCCGATCCTTTTTTTTGTTGCTTTTTTGCAAAACCACTAATAAATTTTTCAATTTCTAACCTTGTATTATGTAAACAGCGATTCTGCAACTTTTTTCTCTCTTCGACTTTCTTCTAAATTCAATACTTAAAAAGTTAGAAATAAAATAAGTAGAAAAAGCTAGCGTTTTTTTTAATTTTGTTCCCGACCTCTCCGCTCTGGAGGATAAGTCAATCCTTATTCTAGGCATTATTCCCGAGATATTCATGTAAAAACATTGCGGTCACCTCTTACGTCCATATAAAGTTAATTTCTGAAAGATGGGTTTTGGACTACATATACTATGAACTCGTTCAATTTAATTTAATTTCGAAGCGATTGGAGCTCCTTGTTTTATATTTCTTCGGTGTGGCCCTCGCCTAAGTTAATGACTCTCACATCAAAGCGATCGAAAGCTCCTTTGATGATCCGATTAAAATATTTTCAGTACAGACAGTAAACGGCTTACGTTCGTTAATTTCAATTTTCAGTTACTAATTAATTAATAATTTATTTTCCTCAATTTCGTTCGAATTACGAAAGCGTCGATCTATTTTCTCGTTGCGTTTGTGTTCGTGTCCCCATCTACTTCAATGGACATTGTATATAGTAGGAAACCCGTAAAATAGGACCCCAGACAACCATACACACAGGACACGTATAGTATTTAAATAGGGACCAGCGGTGACATCGCTGGGCCGAAAACAAATTGAAATACTTCCCAGGCACTTTTCCATTGAAAACTTCGCCTGTTAGTTGGTAGGCGAGAGCCGTGCATCTCTGAATACACGACGACACTCGGCCAGGGCTCGCATTGTCCAACCCCCCAAAGTGTTGACTAATGACTAAATTCTATGGCGAAGTTTCCAAGGTGCCGCTTTGATAACTCCGCAAGGCGGAGTCGAATTTTTGGTTGACACGATTCCCCTTTTGAGTCCCCAGAAGTGATGCTGTTTACCTTTCTCTTTGAGGGAAGAATCGGAATTTCGAAGCGAAGAAAAGTCACCGTACACGCCCTAAATCATAAATTTTGATCACTTTTCATAAAATAATTTTAGTGCACCGTCAAAATTTTATTCGCAGATATCTTTTGTATTTACGCCAAATCAATTTTATCGTGGAGCAAAATGCGCTGTAGCTCTTTATAATTTCAGCAAAATCAATAACGTACTCGCCATTACTTTGAAATTTATTGACGATCGACCCGCACCAATTAGTGAAAAATTGTCATGTTGGCTATATAATAAGTCCTTTATAGTATTTAACGGTAATAACAGTATGTCTAGACAGTAATAACACCTATGTCAGACTATCTATATATAAACAAAATATTATTAGGCAGATGATACGGATTCAGAACTCACCTAACGATGCAATATTACTGACAAATCCACGAAATTGATACAATCAAATATCTTGGAACAATAAATATTTGACAGGTAAATCAGACTTGCCCAAAATGATCCTCATTCGCAAATTATATATTCTGCGAAATATATTAAACAGATATTTAATTACTATAATAAATAAAGTACTAGTTGAACTCCTGAAATGGTATTATAATTTGGGGAATTATATCAATGTACGAATTCAGTGATGGTAACGCTAAATTATATTCTTTAAGAGAAAACCAGATATGACTGAATTATTGTTTACAGAAGATCTCGTAAATATTAGGCAAATCTACTTTGTAAACTGCAGTTATGTTGACCACAATTATCAAACTATTGCCAACATTAACAATACCAAAGTTTCATACTACATGAAGGTCAACAGTTTATGAACTTTCTCGCTCCCAAGTTATATATTAGGCTGCCTTTCTCGCCAAAACAAACTAAAAGCTATAAATTGTACAAGTTCTTTGTGAATGACTATAAACTAATGTAACAACACGGTAATCTATTATCTTTACCTTTTACCTGTGTTCATATCATCACCTCAAATAATAATATAATTAAAAATTAATTTATCATTATTTCTGTCATCACTTCCATCTTCATATTATCACACTTAGATTATGCAAGTGTAGGTTAAGGCTCTCACATAGATTTATTAGCAAGTTAAGTTTAATATATTTTATTTGCAAATTGAATCCAATTGAATTCACTGTGAAAAATATAAATTTCCACTTATTTTGTAATAAGAACTAACTTTCTTATTGTTATCACAACCAATTATATTATCAATTTTATTTGCTATTCGACAATATTCCACTACAAACTGTATAATCAAATATACCACTGCGATAATTTACATCTTATAAACAGAAAATTATACCTGACAGACTATTCTATTTCCCGCATTAGCGTTTTGGCTTATTTTCCTCTCGCGAAGTACATATAAAGTTTGACGAAGATTAGGTATGAAAGCAGGCATTAAGAGTTGACAGTTTTCTGAAAACTTACAATGAATTCAAACACTATTTGCTTATTCCTTTCACCGAGTGTTAATTGTTGTAAAACCGACAGTTTTAACCATATTCGGTTTTAAGAAAAGAGTGGCTTAATTGAAATATCGAATACCAAAAAGTTATTTGCGAAAAATTGTATGAATGAGTAAAATTTTATGCAAAGTGTTGTAAATTGTTCTCCCCACAATTCATTAAAGGTAAATATTGCGCAGAACATGTTTTCAAATATTGTGATAATTGGAAACGAATTAATGTAAATCGTAATTCATTGCAATGTTCAAATTTCAGTTTAAACAATTAACAAAATTAAATCATAATCAGTTTAAAAAATAGTTTTAAAACACTAACCTCGAGAAAAACAACATCTGTCCCACTGCGTCTTCCATTGTCGCAAATGTGTATGTTACCTGAAAAAGAGAATAATAAAAATATTAGGATCATCGAATTGTGATAAGAATAATATGTTCTTTGGACAAGATTTAAAAATACTAACCATTGTAAGGTAATCGATTTGCGTCTCTACCGGTCTAAGAAGTTGTCCCAACGCCGCCGCTGAAAAGCTTACCTGAAAAGTTAATTATGAAGGTATTTAAAAAATGAACCACAATTCTAAAAATCATAACTAACCTTACAAAATCCCGCTACTCTCTAGCTCCCCTTGTATCTGAAGTTCTATGCCATTGTCGACGATAACATACTCACCTGAAATATTGCAATAATAATCCCATTAGAAATGTTAAACATGGAAGACAAAAGAAACTAACCATTTGACAATGACATGTAGGCATGATGGCAACTGCTTCTATCCTTACGCCCTCGTACACTCGAATATGTCACTACACACGTCACCTAGAACAATAACAAAGATATTGACAACAATAAACCACATGGAGATTATTTAAAAATAACTTAAAAATCAATCATGACCAATTTGAGAAAAAAATAGTAATAAGCGAAAAACAACCTAATAAACAATTGTAGAAATATAAACGCCACTGAATTAATTAAAAAACTATAAGCATTACCATCAAAATCGCTCAACATTTGTTGATGCGATCCACCCTTATGTCTACAAACATTTTAATGTAAAGACACTTCACGTATTTAAAATCGATCAGTTTTCTAAATTCTTCACCGAAAATGAAATATAAATCCAGTAAATTTTCCGACGTACAACTTGTAGAACGTACAGATAAGAAAACCGTACAAAAAAGCTGTACGATAAGCTGCGAGACAGAATATTTTGTACAAAAATCGACGACAAGCTTACATAAGATTCCGTGGTGAATTGCAACGTTGTCATTCCGTTCACAATAAGATTAATAAATTGTATCTATGATTAGTTCATTAATCATAGAAGAACGAGTAAACTGAAATTGACGTATATTTAAATAAATTAATTTAATAATAATTAAACAAATATCGAGAATCAAAAAATCACAATTTATCAAAATAAGACTGAAAAGGGAAATTTTATAAAATAATCGACACCTTCCTTTGAAGCATTAGCCACCAAGCATTAGGAGTTATTAGTAATTAATATTGATTTAGTTTAAACAATTTCGTTCTAGAAAATACTCTCATATTACTTTTCATGGCTTGCCATGTTTAATGGTTAAAAACTTGTATTAGCAAGCAGTATTATTAAAAAGTTTGATTTATCATTGAACAAAATATGTTAATATTCCAATAGGAACTGAAAATATGTGTTCAACGAACATAAAATTGGAATAATTTTTAATCAAATCAAATTCAAATCGTCTAATTATACCAGACAAACTTGAAATTGACATGAACTAAGTACAGAATTGAATTACAAGACGAAAACAAATTCAAATTTAAAATAGAAATCAATCACCTTCACAAGACGTCCAGACACTCGTCCCACGCACCAAATACACTTTTCTTTGGAAAAATTCGAAAAATTTTAAAGAAACTATCAGTAACACATTTCCGATAACTACAGCCGAAACTCTGTTCACCAACTAAAATTTAAATCGTACACGTAAATTCGGACGCACAAATTTCCAGCGTGAAGATAAGAAATTGTACAAAAAACTACCTAGCAAGCGTACCGATTCGAAGTAAAATGCGACGTTGTCGTTCCGTTCACAGTGTGATTAATTGGATTCAAATGGAATATTATGAATGAGTAATTAATCAACACTAGAAGAATGCGTCGATTAAGATTAACGTGTTTAGTTTATTTATTAATAATTCAAGAAGGAATAATAATAAAAACTGAAAGAATGCAACAAAATTTCCTTTGAATAACGAACCATCCAATAACGAATTAACGGCAAAAAATGCTGTTCTTCGTCGCTTTATTAAACTACAAGTAGTTACATAGGATTAAATAAGTAATAGAAATTATGTTTAACATTAATGACTTGGTTTTGTAAAAGACCTAAGGGATGGGGTGGTGGAGACTTTTCTTATAACCGCCACACCTTTGAACCCACCACTTTTATCCCCACCACTATTTCAGAGTCTGTAATTGTACTTATTCTACCGCAGAGAACTAAATTTGTTTTAATCTGCGCTTCCTAATATATAAAGGTGTGCCATTAAATAAGACGATTTGTATGTGAAATTTCAACCAATATTCCCTCACTTTTTGAACTATTTCAGAGCCTTCGACGGCCCATATCGCTATTTGTCCCACCCTCGCAAAACAAAATTGTTATTATTGTAATTTTTTAAGATTATGTCGATTTGAATACAGTTGATTTTTCGAAAATGAAGTTAATTACATTACTGATGGACGAAAATATCAAGACATTTACACCGTACGTAGACGACGAAATATAGGAAAAAATTTACGGAGAGAATGGTACGATGGAAAACTTATTTGTTTACCTATAACTTGAAGGGCTTTGCTCTTGTATTTTATGATTTAACATTGAAAATCCCGAATGATTTGAAAGAAAAAGTGCATTGCATCTGTCGACATCATGAAATCCACCAACAGCAGTACAGCTAGCTATTTGTTCACCAGCAGGTTCAACTGTTGATAGTAATGGTAGTTAATGAAAATGATTTATTTCTCTTCCTAGATGCTTATCATAATGAAACGGAAAGTCTGGAAAGTTACGTTTGTAATGATCGGGAAAATCCTCCCGAAAATATAGATAAGTATATTTTGGTAACGAAAATTCCAAACAGATTTGATAATGAGACTACGCAAACATTTCTAGATTGTTTGAATTCGGGAATTTAGAAAAAAATAATTGATAACAATACAAACGGAAATACAATTTTTAAAGAGTTAAGCTTACTGAGCAGGATACAAAATTTCTGACAATGAGAGAAAAGGGGGGAGAACGTCCTTTAAAAATGGAAGAATCTAGAATCTAGACAGTCTTTGAAAGTCATAAATGCTACAGGTTCATAAATCAAATTTCTTCAATGATCTTAATGAAATACTATCGACATAATCGTAATGCAAAAACACTATTAGACATTTAATATTCCCGATGTTTACATTGAAAAAACAGTAGATGAAGCTGAAAGTAGCCTTGAAAATACAGAACGTGACACAAGAGCCAAGTAACTCAACTTCCAAAGCGTCTGAAACCCACTGAAAAAAAAAACGAAAATATTGAGGGCACTAGAAAATCTGGACAGCCGAGCCAAAAAACTGAAAAATTCACTAAAGAATATTTTGAAAATACATATTTTATGCAAGGAGTCAACAACAACTTTTTCACGCACATGATGTAAACTTTCTAACAAACCACTTGAAATACAAAGCTGTTCCTCTTCCATTTTTGTTTGAAATCCATTTATTGACAGTTAGGTTATAGGCCAACCAATAGAGATTTTTCAGTGCACTAAAATTTAACCGGTCAAAACCTATACTATCATGTAAAAGATAGTTTATAGCTGAAAACCCACCTTTTTTCCACAGCGAAATCAGTGTTGGGATTTTTATAAACAAATTATAGTGCAAAAAATGTTTTTTTTTAGATTTTTACGAATATTGCGGAAAGTAATAAAGGGATCGTTATATGACCCATGGGACTTTTGTAGGGAATCATAAAGCCTAGAAAATGGTTTGCTGCACAACACGATCGGACCATTTTTCAATGAGAAAATTCTGAAAAACCCCCAAAAAATTTTCTTTCTTGAAAAATTCGTAATTTCGGCAAATTTTAGGCTGGAAAAACTATCTTCGGGGTAGAGATAGGTAATAATATGTTATTTATGTGTGCAGAATTTGGTTTCCCACCCATGCGTAGTTTTTACACAATCGCGTTATAAACAATTTTCGCACCTTTTCTTGTAAAATGTGCGATTTTATGGGAAATTCATTTTTCCTAATTCTGCAAGCGGCATCTTAAATCAGAAACCATTATCTTTAAAACGTATATCTTGTATTTTTCAGTAAAAAGTGGGAAATGTACTGAAAAAGGCCCTAAAAGTTGCTCCGAACGCCCTAAATCACTGATACACAGTCTCAGGCAGCTGTGGTGGGGGAAAAAGTCAGCCTTTTATGTGCTTTCGAGCGTTCGGATCAACTTTTAGGCCCTTTTTCAAAAGATTTCCCATTTCTTACGTGAAAATCCAAGATATACGTTTTAAAGATACTGGTTTCTGATTAAAAATTCCGCTTGGAGAATTAAGAAAAATTAATTTCCCATAAAATCGGACATTTTACAAAAAAATGTGCGAAAATTGTTCATAACGTGATTGTGCAAAAACTGCGCTTCGACCGGGAACCATCTTCCGCGCACATAAATCACACATTATTACCTATCATTACCCCGAAGATAGTTTGTCCAACCTCAAATTTGTCGAAATTATGAATTTTTCAAAAAAGATAAATTTTTGGCGGTTTTTCCGGATTTTCTCAGTGAAAAATGGTCCGATCGTGTTGTGCAGCAAACCATTTCCTAGGTTTTATGATTCTCTACAAAAGTACTATATGTCATATAACGATCCCTTCATTACTTTTCGCAATATTCTCAAAAAACTAAAAAAAATGCATTTTTTGCACTATAATTTGTTTATAAAAATCCCAACGCCGATTTCGCTGGGACATAAAGGTGGGTTTTTGTCAATGAACTGTCTTCTACACGGTAGTATAGGTTTTGACCAGTTAAATTTTACTGCGAAAATGTATTCTTTTTTAGCTCTATTGGTTCGCATATTAACTGATAATTGAGTGAACTGTTTTCGCGATTCGTCATGTTACCGAAAACCATAACTGACCAGAGTTGACCAAATGGGACGAAAAACTCTCTCGACGTGATCATCGCCAAAGAACGCCCAATCAGTGTGACGATTCGGTTCGGTCGAATGTGACGTTTCGATTTTCGTCGCCCTCCTGCGCCCGCGATAACGATTTGACAGTTGCGTCACAACTGTCAAAACGTACCCCTATTGGTATGTACCGGTTGCTGTACCTCGTCATTATTCCGTACGCGACGTGCATATCGTTGAAGAACGCGGAGACGTTCCTGACGAAGAACAGCTCGAAGGTCTGGCTGAGGAACAACACGATCTTCGACGACGTGCCGGCCGACTCCTTTTGCGACATATGCTGCCTGAAGCTGACCGACAATTCGGCGAAGAAGATCTGCGGCAAGCACACGCTTTGCAGGTACAAGTCGGACGTGCCGGGCCCGAACTGCGACGGCTTCATCGAGATGGAATTCTCGGCCGAGGAGAAGGGCCTGATAGTCGACGCCCACAACACGATGAGGAACAGGATCGCCGTCGGGAACGAGTCGAGGGGGAACCCAGGGCCGCAGGAGAAGGCCTCGAACATGAGGTCGATGAGTTGGGACGAGGAGCTCGACTTGCTCGCGAGACGTTGGGTCCGGCAGTGCGTCTTCGCACACGATCTCTGCAGAGACGTCAGGAGATTCCCAGTCGGTCAGAACATAGCGAGGGGCGGTTATGCCATTAACAACGACCTCAGATTCGTGATCAACTGGTACGATTACGTCGAGCTGGCTAACAGGACGGTGATAGGGAACTTTCATTTGACGTAAGGAATATGACGACGAAAAGAGTCGGCGTGGCACTTTCACTAGTTGGATTTAGATGAAAATCACATTGGAGAGTTTTAGAAAAATACTGAAATCCTTAATTTCTGAAGCGAGTTACTCCCTTCTTGTGTAACAGATTCTGCTTTTCCCTCGTCGCTATCGCGTTCTACCTTCTTATAATATTTGACTCTGGCACTAGAAAATTTGGCCAAGTTTCATTTTGAACTACAGATTTCCTAATGTTTTCCCAATATACTGATAGTGTCTTCTTTCACAAAAAAAAATCATCAAAATTGGCCGTGTCCGATAAGACGAACCTTTACCGAAAATGTTCCTCCTTTATACAGCGTCCCACAATTAGTCAAAAATCTCTGGAAGACGTTAAGTAAGTCTGAACTTAACAGTATGTATTGATATGAAAATTTTCCCTGCGGTGTTTCCGTAATGAGAAATTCACTGTCAAAGACAGGATGCAACTAGTACATTTCTAAGGATAACTAATTTCCTTATTAAAATTTAACGAAATCTTGACGATTTGAAAATCGAAAGAATCCAAGCTATTACAGGAAGGAAGACTATACATTAAATACCTATCTGCATTGTCGTTAAATGTGTATACCATTTAAAAATTATTTTGTATCAAAAACGATAAATTATAACTTTTATCGTATTAGTACAATATGACCGTAATGCCCATTCAGCAGGCCACTTGCAAGATTGCAAGTGAATCCTCTATATAGCGGACAGCCACGGAAACCACAATTTTGTCTGTTATAAGAAGGTGTCCGCTATTGGGAGGAAAGGGTTAAAAAAATATTGATATGTGCACAAATGAAATTCAAAATATGTACTACATTTTCAAATTGAAACATATTTCTTATTCAAAAATTTGTCAATAGTACATAGTTTGTTTACCAGACACCACAGAGTCAACATAACACTACCTCTTTATTCTGAAATATATCTGGAGTTCCTGAATAGGATGATTGCAAATTTGAGCACCTATTTAACAGACTTAAGGGATTCATGGATGCAATTATGAAAGATGTCTCTTGTTTAAACTGCTTGGAAAACGGATTCCAGGAGGCGATTATTAACATCTGATTTAAAAAGTTATTTTCCGTTGTTAAGAGGTAATTTTAATAACATTTATATAAGAAATGGTAGTTTTTAACTGTCCGTGTCAATTATTGGAGGGACCGCTATTGGGGGGTGCTAATATGTATCGGGTGTTTTTTTAAATTTCACCTCATACGTAGCATAGTAGGCTGTGGATAATGTTTATGAATGCGGCTTACTAAAAAATGTCAAAATTGATATAACCTCACCTTTTTTAATAAAAATTGAAACTGCTCCAATCGGTTAATAGTGTCTTGAAAAAGACAGCTTCGGTCTATTAATTAGGTGTAGATGAGTGAGCTGGATGATTGGAGCAGTTGAGCAGGTTCAATTTTTATTAAAAAAGTAAGGTTTTGTCAATTTTGACATTTTTTAGTAAGGCGCATTCACAAACACTATCCACAGCCTACTATGAGGTGAAATTTAAAGAAAACACCCGCTATAAATTCCTATTAAGAAATTCGAGAAATGTAAAACTGTCCGTTATGTAGAGGAGTCCGCTATTGGGATGAGTCCGTTATTAGAGGTTTTACTTTATATAGAAATCAATTTTCCTCGAGAATGACAATTTTAACGACTTACAAGAGCGCCTTTAAAAATCTTAATATATCTTAAAATAAAAAATGGGAAATGTCAAGTAAATAATCTTACTGGTAATAGAAACATGGAAAAAATTCTCTTACTATCGGCTTTACAGGTATGTCATTTATACCAATGTTCTAAAGACTTAAAATTAATGAGGGATTCATTGTTATTTACTTCAATTTTATTAAAAACTTAAAAAGATAAAAATTCACATGTTGTATTCTGTCATTGATAACGAATTTTTCATTAGGAAACCCCATAGGAAAAAAAATTGTATGAACATGTAGTGTTAGTTTCAGGTGTACTTTATGTTAACCAGAGATGTCTCAGGTGCTTTGGCCCAATTAGATGTTTTGGCTATAGTAATTATTTTTAGCAGATTTTTGGGTTTTTCTCGTATCTCTCTGTTAAGTTTAATTTCTCGACGGCGGTCAACTCGTAAGGAATTTTAATGCCCCACCCTAAGATCGGTCATCTCGTAAGCGAACCGGCAGGTAAATTTTTAAATTGTAGTTTTGGATGAGTCAACTCGTAGGAGGATACTCAGAAATAATCGAGGGGATGATGATTGCGACGAAGTAGTTCGGATATTTGTTGAAACTAGGAATATGATGTAAGGGGGTGGTTTGTTACGTTCCAACTAAACGGTGACGAACACCGAGATAATTGTGGATTTTATTAAAAGTCAACGCGGCAAAGACTTGCTTGTTGTTAATAACGGTCGGGTTCCGCAGGGTTTTCCTTGCCCTCTCGCAAGGAATGCGATAATCCCCCTTTTGGGATTTTTCAGGTCAACTCTTACGAGTTAACCGATCTGAGAACCATATTCTTACGAGTTGACCGATTTCGGCGAAGGTCAAATGCGGACCGGGATAAATTCCTACGAGATGGCCCGTGCCCGTATAGCCCTATTTTCTAGCTTTCGTCATTCGCTTTCCTTTTTTAAATTTCCCATATTTTACTGTATATTGTATCGTCGTTATCCATTTGTTTCCTCCTTCGCTTGTCGCCATCTTTCTTCTTATCAGTTCCATGTTGTGTAATTCACCTCCTTTCGATCCGATCCCTTGGTAAACTCGTGTTTTTAATTGCCTTCAGTATCTATCTGCCACGACAAATTTCCTGTAAATGCCAATCAATTAAATCATGATTGTTCCATTACAATTCCGTGCTCGTCTTTAACTGAAATCTCAATTTCCAACAAATCGTACAGCTCGTCCTTCCGAAAGTGCCACGCCACTTCCACCGACCCTTCGACAGACCTTTATCTCCTCGTCTCCCCGTTTTCCCGACGTTGTTTTTCTCCCTTCCAGCCCCACCGACGCTCTATCGCAGTACACTCAGCTGGCCTGGGCCGAGACCTACCTCGTAGGATGCGCCCGGGTGGCGTTACAGACGGCCGAGGGCCCGGACGTGACCTTTAGGGAGCACTTCGTGTGCAATTACGGGCCGACGGGGAACATCCCCGGCCACGCCGTCTACAAGATAGGGGAGCCCTGCTCCGCTTGTCCCCGCGGCACGGCCTGCTCCACCGAATACGAAGGGCTCTGTGCCGCTGAAATCGTGTACGAAATCAAATTCGAGAATAGGACGGTCGAGGGGCGAGTCGAGGGGGACTCCTCGGGGGAGACGGTCCGCGACGGATTTTATTTTCCCGGACTGTGCCTGATCGGTCTATGTATCCTACGACGTCAAATGTAACAAACCCCTTGGGGACGATTTGGTTTTTATTATATATACTGAATATTACACGTAAATAGTAACAGATCTTGCTAAGATATGCGCCGTCTACGAATAACACAGCCCCACAAAAAAATAAAGTCCGGATCTGTAGATCAGACATGTGTATACTTATGTATTTTTCACCGCTGAATACGAATCTGAGGTCAGAAAAATGCTTACACCCCTGGAATTGGGCCCAGAGGCCAATCGAAATCTGGAAAATCGAGATTCGCAGGTCGGGATCGCAGCACTCGCATTTTCATGTATTTTCTCGAAAATCTCGATTTTCCGACCCACAAGGGCCCATTTTCTGGACCCAGTGCGTGAGTTCCACTGGGCATCGAACTGTTTCATCGTCGTCTGCGTTCCTAAAGTTTGAAAGTACGTTACATGAAAATCCTAGTGCTGCGATTCTGAACTGCTAATTTCGATTTTCTTGCTCCCGAGGGCCCATTTTCCGACCTCAGAGGGTGAATCCGAGTCGGCTCTAAACTTTTTTGGCCACGAATTCGGCTTTGGCTTGGGAATGAATCGACTTCGCCTAAGGATCCGTCATCCCGCAATCCATGTTCACACCTTATAGTGGCAATTTTCGGCCTTTGAAGCCAATTCCAGGGGTGCAGGCCTTTTTCTGACCCCGGATTCGGATTCAGCGGTGAAAAATACATAAGGATACACATGTCTGATCTACAGATCCGGACTTTATTATTTTTTTGTGGGGCTTTGTAATGTGATCAACCTTACAAAACTCCCAAAACCGCTGATATTAAAAGTTATTTCGAAGAATATTATCCTCTGCTCTCTCTCTTCCTCATCCATCTGTTGTCCACTCCTGGACGTATGCCCCTTTCATGCATCTCCACGCTTCTCGTTCTTGTGCTATCTGGAACCACCTCCTCCCTGCTTGTTCGACAGGTTAGTAGATATCGAATTTGTTCATTATTCTAATGGTTATAATCTTCATTAGGAGTTTATATACATGTGAAAGTATGCTGATTGGACGATAATGTTCTGCATTTCCTAAAGAGTAAGATGACCTCAGCATTTTCTCATGTGTCAGGTATTTTTACTTCTTGCACACATTTCTTAAATAGTACACATAATGCTTCTTCTTTACGTTTCCTCCCATCTTTAACATTTCACAAGTCTTCTCCTGGCTTCAGTGCTGCTCGTATTTCTTGTTCTGTTATTTTGGGGGATGTTCCCTGATCCCTCGTTTCGGACTAGAATTTTAGATGTTTTTGTGTCAGATATGGTTGAGGCATAAAGGTGGCTACAAACGTTTTTTATATGTGTGGAAATGTCCTTATTATCCGAGATTTATTACCTTGTTGGTCCTTAATCTTGGTAATTACATATATACCTGAGGATAGTTTGTATTTTAAAACCTTCACGTTTACATTTTTGCTATGGTGTTTTTAATTTAGTCTGAGTTGTATGTTCGAAGATGTCGTTTCTCCCCTGTTCGCTAATTTTCTTATTCAATTCTTGTTATTCGGCCGAATCCCTAGAGGTCTCTATCTGGTTTCAATCAAAGTCAATATCTCCAAAGTAGCGCAATCGATAAGGAAAATATGTTAAACGCTTGTCAATTGCCATGTTAAGTTGTCACTGGAGAAAGTTCAAGTTCAATCGTAATAAATAAAAAGTTGCCATTACAAGTTTTTGTTTGATTTATACCTTTATTTCTTCTACAAATTTCACAAACTACTTCACATACAATCGAATTCAAAATATTTTGGATAACAAAACATATTATTTTTCCACAGATATGGAACCAAATAGCAACATTTGTCCAACATTTGAATTTACCGCGTAATTTTGGAATCAAAATGGTGGCCGAATTGCGCTACTTTGGAGATATGGGGATATATGATCTTTCTGTATATAGTACAAAAATAGTATATTATTATGCTATAATAAAATACTTGTCTTAAATACAAGAGTATTGTCACACGAGAGTTTTAAAGCACGACGAGCGAAGCGAGGAGTGCTTTAATAGAACGAGTATGACAATATGTTTTATTAAACGTGTGTAATAGACTATTTTATCTACTTTGCTTTATTAATTCATTAAATTTTGGCTGTTCAAGTTTTCGTATTACACTAGGGAATTTACTTACGTGCGCGAAATGGAAGACAAAAATGTAGAATTGACCTGTACACCCCCAGAAATACGCAAAGCTGCTCAAGAAATTTATTGAAATACTAATAATTTAACCTTGACGTCTACGTGGCAGGTTGAAGTACCAATTTAACAAAACTAAAAGTTACCAAAAGTAGTGTAATAATGAGATCATTAATAAGGCAAAGTAGATAATAGTATATTATTATACTACTTTAATAAGAAGGAGTATTGTCACACGAGTGCTTTAATAGAACGAGTATGACAATTCGTCTTATTAAACGAGTGTAATATACTATTTTATCTACTTTGCTTTATTAATTCATTAAATTTTGGCTGTTCACGATTTCGTATTACACTAGGGAATTTTGCGAGGGTTGGTTACACTGAAGTCACTGACATTGACGTTTCGTATTTGAATTTGAAAATCTAGTAGTCCTAGGACAAATTCAATAACTACTTACTTACGTGAGCGAAATGGAAGACAAAAATATAAATTCATGAAATTTTAAAGGTTATGTTTGTTGAAATACTAATAATCTAACTTTGACGTCTACCTACGTCTCCGTGACAGGCTGACATACCAACTTAACAAAACTAAAAAGTTACCAAAAGTAGTGTAAGAATATGTATGTTATTACACTACTTTCGGTGTAAGAATGAGATCATTAGTAACGCAAAGTAGATAAATATTATTATTATGATATTATTCATCATTATAATTAAAGAGTTTCTCTGCATCAAGCTCCAATAATTTGACAAAATATCTGAAAATCACTTCGATCCAAATTCGACGACTAACGAATCACAACCGATATACAGCGACAGCATAAAGGTCGTAGCAGTTAAACTCTCGTTAGATCCGACCTTTTCAGTCTCGTTTACGTTTCAATAAACTTTCCCGTTTTAACGACAAACATTACGGACCATTCCCCTTACATCCCAACTATATACACATTGTACGCATTCTATGACCAATTAACTCGCGCTTGCTCGATCAGTATGTCTTCTTTTTTGTCCCACGTTAGTGCAAACCTTTACGGCGAATAAAACCGACATTTCCCTTTATGGTGAAAGTTGATTTGACCATGTCGTGTCCACGCCTACAATAAAGAACTGTCCGCCCGACCCGAATGCAACAAATCGGGACTCGTAACGATCTGTTTTAGAACCTCTGAGGGTACGTAGAGGGTGAATTTCTTTAGGTGGAGTTAACATTGAAAATAGTATGGAACAATGTACCTATGTTAAATGGACACAGTTGTTACGCTTTGAAAACGAACACAAAGTCAATAACGAACAATGAAAATCTTCTTTGCGCCTTTTTAAATTTTTGATCTATTCAAATTTGATTCAGATATTTTTGATACTTTTTTCAATGCCATAAGTTTCAAATTCTAGAAAAATATACCAACTTCAGTTGATTTTAATTAAGCCTAAACTTTAACTTCCCCTGGTGAAAAGAATCAACTATGTTATTCAACTCAGATTGGGTGTTTCAGTCGAACTGTCATATTTGATTAGCTTGTGGGAGTATTTCTCTTGCAGCTTTGTCTATTTCAATCCCGCATATAGAAAAATTCCAAGCCTGTCGAATGGGGCCCGACGTTCCCCTTTTTGGGAAAGTCTGATCCCTATATTATTTCAAATCCATACGTAGCGCATGTTATACGAGTATATCTCGAGACGTACTCCATTTCACCGAGGATCCCATAAATACAAAAAAAAACTCGGGAATTTCTGCAGATTTACGAGCATCATTCCAGACAATAATGTTTCGTAAGCATCCCCCCACTCCTTGTTAACTGTTTATATATCCTTGTAACCGTGAATGATAAGCTACTCCAGAATTTTCTTCTTTATCATGTAGACTAATGGGAAGTGTACGCAAATTTGCTTTTACATGATATTTTTTTAAGAAAGCTCGAGGTTCAGATGAAAGGCAAATGTTTGACTAAGCGAATGTGGTTCCAAATAGAAATTTATAAAAAAAGAGAGACTTACGCTTATACTACAACATTGATCGTAAAGTGCTACTTGACCATTTGCCATCACTTGAGCAAGATTGTAATGACAAATTTATATCGTGAAAATAGTAAAAAAATAATTTGATTTACTTACATCTAGAGGATTTTTAAAGGTAGCTACAAATAAAAAAATTTAACACAAAATTGTAATAAACCGTGTTTGATTTAGCCTTACTCGCACACTTGACTACCATTAAATTCATTTCTCTCGTGCCTCACCTTCCATACACGCGACCTTACGCGTTACATTTTTCTAAAGAATTATTAAAGAAACTAATCGGCATGCTAAGAGAAACGATACACACGATCCCGGAGTCCACCAAACAAATTAACTAATTCCTTTCGACCTTTCTCACCTGTAAACCTTACTTTGCGTGATTAGATTCGCCACGGTGAGCGATCGCGGTTTGGCACGGAAACTCTCGGCCGATTTATACGCCCATAAACTCAGGAATTTATCCTGACCACGTCCTGATCAGAATTGGCATTAATCTAAATGAAAATATACAAATCGTGTTACAAAACAGATAATCAAAATCCGAATTTGGGATTCGTACAGACTCGATTGGAAAGAACCTGTCGCTGTAAACCGAAAATATTTCTATAAACGTGTGATTACAACGGGAAACTTGTATATGTATAATAGGCGAGTCAAATTAGATTTTTTTTGTAAAAATCTGTGTAGACGGGTTTGACGGTTGGAAAAGGTTGTTTGAGTTCTTACAAGAAGCCTCTCATCTAGAGATTCATCAATTTTTTTAGTGGAACCATTATCAAATTAACAATTAAAGTGCCAAAATCACTCTTTTATTTATAACTCCAAATGGCTTAGATTTAGACGTTTGCGGTCAACAGTGAACTTTTAGAGAAAACAATTATCTTTAAAATTAGACTTTCTAAATTAAGATTGCATCATAAATAAAACATTTATTGCCAAAAAAGAAGTCAAAACGGCTATTTTTAAATATTGTTAATAACTTTTTAATTAGTTGTTCGAATTAAGTGAAATGTTTATAATTTGTGAGTTGTAATGTACTTTATAAGTATGCAAAAGATGGGCTCGATCGGTAGAGTAGTTTTTGCAAAATTCTAATTGTTTATCCCGTTTCTTGAAAAAATCAACAATTTCTAAGTTCTGTCCTGTCGATTTTTCTAAATGGATTTTAACAAATTTGAGCTCATCCTCTTCGTAAAGACTTATGTTAACGTTCTATGTAAAAAAACAATAAATTTTGTAATGTTTATTTATGAAAAAAGGCTTAACAAAAAGTATTGGTTTTTAAGCTTATAAACATTTACAATAACTTGGTTGATTTTTGTTAAAACTTTATGGCAATGATTTATTCGAAAAGCTGATTCCAAAATACGCATTTAAAAAGAAAAATAAAGCCCCACAAACTTTGTGAGCCAAAATAGCCCTCTTTTTCAAAAAATTCACTGTCGTTACAATCATCAATATTAAAGGCTGAAAATAACAAGGTTTTTAGAAGTAGAGTTGAAGTTCCCAATGGCACTTTCAGCGTTTAAAAAAAACTGAATATTGTTTAACGGAGAGCATTACAAACAAAGAGCAATTGCGCGTTGATTACTTTCCTGCTCGGAGTCCACGGAGTGGGGGAAGCCGACTGGGCGCTTGGCACAGCTCTACTGAAAAGTGAGTTCGCGGCTTCACATCGAACCGCTGGAAAAAAGACCTTATCTCGGGTTCTACTTGACCAAAATTGCTCATTCTTTTTTTAAACTGGGATACAACGAAGAAATAATAACAATTAACATACTTTCTGTTCAAAACTGCTTTATCCAAAGACGCCAAAGGTTATGATTACTTTAAATATTTTTATATACCCTAATTATAGTATATCAATTTGTACTTGTATTAATTATTGTTTAATAATTACACCTATAAATAAACATTATTTATGCAATGTTAACATTATATAATCTATACACTTCTGAGCTTTTATCACACATCAAGTAGGTTGCGCAGAAAGTATATTAAATGTTATTATTTCTTCATTGTATCCCAGTTTAAAAATAGAATGAGCAATTTTGGTCAAGTAGAACCCGAGATAAGGTCTTTTTTTCGAGCAATCCGATTTGAAGCCGCGAGCTCACTTTTCAGGATAGCTGTGCTAACAGCCCAGTCGGCTTCCCCCACTCCGTGGACTCCGAGCAGGAAAGTAATCAACGCGCAATTACTCTTTGTTTATAATGCTCTTCGTTAAACAATATTCGGTTTTTTTAAACGCTGAAAGTGACATTGGAAACTTCAACTCTTCACCTAATAACCTTGTTATTTTCAGCCTTCAATATTAGATTGTAGCGACGATGAATTTTTTAAAAAAAAAAAAAAAAGGTCTATCTTGGCTCACAAAGGTTTAAAGGCTCTCTTTAAATGCGTATTTTTGAATCAGCTTTTTGAATAAATCATTGCCGTAAAGTTTGAACAAAAACCAACTAAGTTATTGTAAATGTTTATAAGCTTAAAAACCTATACTCTTTGTTAAGCCTTTTTTATAAATAAACATTCCAAAATTTTTTTTACAAAGTTTTTTTTACATAGAACGTTAACATAAATCTTTGCGAAGAGGGTGAGCCCAAGTTTGTTAAGATCTACTTAGAAAAATTGAGTGGACAGAACTTAGAAATTGTTGATTTTTTCAAGAAATGGGATAAACAATTAGAATTTTGCAAAAACTACTCTACCGATCGAGCCCATCTTTTGCATACTTATAAAGTACATTACAACTCACAAATTATAAACATTTCACTTAATTCGAACAACTAATTACAAAGTTATTAACAATATTTAAAAATAGCCGTTTTGCCTTCTTTTTTTGCAATAACTTTTTTATTTATAATGCAATTTTAATTTAGAAAGTCTGATTTTAAAGATAATTGTTTTCTCTAAAAGTTCACTGTTGACCGCAAACGTCTATATCTAAGCCATTTGGAGTTATAAATAAAAGAGTGATTTTGGCACTTTAATTGCTAATTTGATAATTGTTCCAATAAAAAATTGATGAATCTCTAGATGAGAGGCTTTTTGTAATAACTCAAATTACCTTTTCCAACTGTCAATCCCGTCTACACAGTTTTTTTTTAAAAACACCTCTTTTCTTTCTAATTTGATTCGCCTATTAAGATATATTTGGTATTTAAGTCTCGTGGTATGTATCTTTCGTCTTCCGAAACACGCAAAACAATTTACATATCAAACCTGCTTCAGGAAACTCCTTGGCATACATACATACACTCTAGATAGAACTTTCAGTCCTAATGTAATATAGTCAGACGGAGGTCTACACATTTCATGCAAATTCTTAGAGATATATGAACGCATAAATCTTGTCCAAACAATTCAGAAACAATCGGAATTATGGAGAGAGCGAGAGAGCGAGAGAGGGAGAGAGAGGGAAAGGCACGTAATATACAATTCCCACACCAACCTATAAGTCTTTCTCGTCACAACTTTAAAAAGAAAATTTTACCTCACATTCCCTCCGAATTGTAGTACTTGAATAATACATTTATTTAGTAATTTATTTATTTATTTAGAATAGTACATTTATTTTTAGTCCGTTTTATTGGAGTTTTGCCCGTCATGTTCCTTTCGGTGTTAAGAGATAAATAAAACAAAAATCTAATTGCTTTTCTATGGTGCAACTCATATTTTTCGTGTCTCGAGTAGCATTTAATTTCCGTGTCGTCGTCACTGTGACAACGCCAAAGGGGATTAAACGGAAGAGGGACGAATGAAGTTAGTATGGATCTCAAAGTAATTACCATGCCGCGTAACGAGACGAGAGAGAGGGCTACTTTACGAGGCGAAATAAAATTACTTTTTATCAAAGTCCTACTTGGAAATTTCGCAGAAACTCCTTTTACGATTTCAAAGCGCGCGCAATTATGTCGACTTTAAAAACGAAACACCTCCTTTTATTACGCACTCGGGATGACACTAAATTGGATGTCCTGGAGTGGTTCTCCTGGAAAGGAACGAGGACGGACCTCGAGAATTAAAAATGAAGAGAATTTGTGCTCGGTGGAGGTTTTGGTGAATTCGCCTTTTAATGATTTTTCGTTTTCTATTCGGGACGTGGTTTTCTACCGTTTAGTGCCAAAATTTCGAGAATCTATTTTTTGACCGTTTTTGGAGAACATCGCAAGATTCTATCTTTTTGGGAGTCCAAAAACAAAATTTCGAATTTCGCTACGAAACTCACAGGGAATGTCGGAAAAGTGATTTTAGATAGTGTGGCGAAGTTTAGTCTCGAACTTTTGAACTTTTTCGAGATATAACGATTTTTCTAAACATACCTAATTTTTTCAAAAATTCATATCTCGAAAACTAGACGTCTTCTCGAAAAAGTTCATTTACATTTTTTACTCGATACGTTGTTTACTACAGTTTGATACTAATTTTTTTTCTGAAATCTGAAAAGTCGAGATATTTCGGAAAAATCTCAATTTTGAAAACGTCCTATCTCGAAATGTACAAGTGATATCGAGAAATGTCATTGAGGTTTTATATTCAGGACGTCATTTTCTACCGTTTAATACCCAACCTTCGAGAATCTATTTTTTGACCGTTGTTGGCGAAAATCGCAAGTTAACCTTTCTTTTTGGGAGTCCAAAAATAAAATTTCGACTTTTGTTACAAAACTCTCAGGGAATGTCGAAGAAGTGATTTTTGATTTTGTGGCGGAATTTCGTCTCTATAAACTTTTATACTTTTCGAGATATAACGATTTTTCCAAAAATACTTAATTTTTTCAAAAATTCATATCTCGAAAACTAGACGTCTTATCGAAAAATTTCATTTACATTTTTTACTCGATATATCGTTTACTACAGTTTGACATTATTTTTTTTTAAATCTGAAAAGTCGAGATTTTTCGGAAAAATATTAATTTTGAAAACGTCATATCTCGAAATGTACAAGTGATATCGAGAAATGTCATTGAGGTTTTGTATTCAGGACGTCATTTTCTACCGTTTAGTACGAAATTTTCGAGAAACTATTTTTTGGCCGTTTTTGGCGAAAAGCGCAAGGTTTGCGAGTCCAGAAATAAAATTTCGAGTTTTAATACAAAACTCTCAGGGAATATCGAAGAAGTGATTTTTGATTTTGTGGCGGAATTTCGTCTCTATAAACTTTTATACTTTTCGAGATATAACGATTTTTCCAAAAGACCTGTTTTCTTCGAAAATTCATATCTCGAAAAATTGACGTCTTATCGAAAAATGTCATTTACATTTTTTACTCGGGACGTAGTTTACTACTGTCTTAATTTTTTTTTGAAATCTGAAAAGTAAACATTTTTCGGAAAAATCTCAATTTTGAAAAAGTCATATCTCGAAAAGTACCAGTGATATCGAGAAATGTCATTTGGGTTTTGTATTCAGGATGTCATTTTCTACCGTTTAGTACCGAAATTTCGAGAATCTATTCGAGAGTCCAAAAGTATTTGTATCTCGATTTTCATGTCGTGAAACGACGCTTTTCCTTCTCGTTAAAGTGGTTCCAAGTTTCTTAAAATTGATTGTAGATGTATTTTTGAATTTAGAACGTCGAAACCGGCTCGAATAGTAACAGACGCGCTATATAATCAGCTTATCCCTTCGGAATACAGTCACGAAACAAATACCGCGAAATTCTCGTAATCATTCCGCCCTCCGTAAACCGTATCGTTATTTATTTTTCAGCGTCGGTTTAAAAAAGGAACAAGCACCCTTTTATTGCTCGTAGGCCGGCCGAGCCTTTAGTATTGGAAAGGCGCCAAAAATGTTGAATACTCGGAGGTTTTATGGGCCCGAGCCTTCCGGAATCTAAATGAACAATTCAATTTCGAGGCCGATCCGCTAAGGGATGGTTTACTGCTTGCTGTTACCTCCTCTCTCCCAACGTGATTTACGCCACGTTTGCTCCGCGATGCCTCTCCCGCTAGGGTTTATGGGATGCGTTTATTCGCTCGTCAAAAACTAATGGGATACCGTCCCACGAGGGCCGCGGACACCCGTTCGGGCGACAGTAAACACGAAAGTCTTATCTTATTTTATTAAGGGTTTATTTTGGTGGTTACGTCATCCCTTGCACATGATTCGAATAGATAAAATAATTGTCCCCGTCTATTTCCTGTAGAGGGTTTCAAGAGATGAGTTGGTTTATAGAAAATTATTTTTTTAATTTCACAGTTGTAACTTGATTTTCCCAAGACTCTTCAACGTAACATTGTTTAAATGCTACAAACTGTTTAATATTACCAAACTACACGAGAAGTGAAATCACCATTGTGTTAAAACGAACTGATATAACTTGCGGATGATTCAAATGGAAATAGGTCGGAAAACTTCATTTTCCGACAAAGGACGAACAGAAGCGATTTTCCGTTTTCCGTCAAAAATGCCCTAGACTCGCCATTGTGCCTTGAACTTTCGCCATTCTTACAACCCGGATTATCGTTACCCCGGATTTATTGTTTCACAAGTCAGCTTTGGGATTTATCGATAATGTCGACGCTTTTGTTACGTCTCTAATAAGCGAGCCGCTCCAAGGAGGTACCGTTGTATTTTTAACATTCATTACGACACAAATATTCCACGGTTACGGATCCTTCCTCCGATCGATACCTACCAGAGATCCGTCCTCCTTTGTAAACCGAGATGAGCGCGAGGAATAACCGTTTTGGCTCGATTTCTCTCATACGTCGTTAAAAGTTTAAGCGAAAAATCCAATTCTCCGCCCATTCGAACGTCTTTTGTGGTTATTTCCTCCTCTTTCGTTTTACTATTTTTGCGTTTTAACGCTCGACCAAAAACTTACTCACGACGGACTCCCACTTAAAAATTGAATTGTATCGTTCCAATATTCGAGGTTAATGGGATAGACGTGATACGTTCTGTCCGGATTTTAGTTCGAAACTTCATCTCTTCGCTATAGCGAGAGATTAAAAGTTGAACAAAAGAGGAAAAAATTGAATCAGATCTTTGTAGAAATATCCCGTTTTTCTAGAAATGTACATAAATCGCATTGTCGAGATTGAATGGGGCTATGATAGTTAATTTATCTCAACTGAGAGGTCCGCTAGATCATATTTTATGCTCAAAGTCAAAGTTAAATGAGACGTAGGTCGACTGAAGCGAGGACTACAAAGGAATGTCAAAATAAGTAGAGAGGAAGTTGAACGGGAGTTGCTGTCAAAATTAGAATAAAATTTAACTTCATTCGACTATAAATATAAATCACACAATTCTCTCTAATTTTTCTTGAAATGAGGATTAATGCATGAATTGTCATTTGCAGTTATTCTTTCATTACGTACCTGTACGAACGTAGTTTTTATAAAATTTTGAGTTAAGAGGTTTTATCGAGTAATGTTGTGGAAACTTTCACACAAGGTAATATGAATTTCAAAAATTTATTTTTAAAGGTGATTAAAATGGTAATACACTAGATTTAAAAAACTGAATAGTTACCATTACAATCTCACAAATGAAAATGAAAATTCTGATGTTAATTCAGAATAGCCATAGATATGTTATAACACATTTCAGCCAAATTGACAGTATACTCCATAATATTTACATTAAACGGAAAACGTTCTCCGCTCGAGGCATCCAGTGGAATATGCGCACCAATAAAATTCACAACATCACAACAACTCGATGTTTGATTAACAGCCCATTGTTTAAACACAATACAGTAGCTTCGATTGAAAAGAAAATAGTTATTCGATAAATTCGACAGGCTTGAAAGGATTTTTATGGATTTAATGGGCATTACAATTATTTAAATGGGAGTCAGGCAAAACTATTCCAGATATCTAAAGGGAATTCTGGAGAAAATCGGAGTGATATCAATACCAATCTGGATGTTCAAGAATTATTTCCAAAAAATATCTGGAAGTTTCCCATATAGTCTTAGATATTTGCTGAAGGCATTTAGGGAGGTTTCTGATCGTCTTTAGATATGTTCAAAAGACCAGAGAGGATTCTCGTCAACATCGAAAATGGGGAACATCAAAAAAAAAAATTCAGCATTCTTGGCAACTACAAACATGAGCAGATTTATTCAGAAAGATATCGAAGACCTTTTGAATGAGTTACAGATTTCCGTGTGCGAGACTTCAGCTTCAACGATTCAGTTGAGATAAATGAAATATTGCACGATGGCGATTTTAAGTCGATGATATTGTAACGCGAAATGTAAACAGCAGAGCGAAATGTGTTTACTCTTGTCGGACCTCGTCGGCTTACCTCAAAGGCACGGCGCTACGCTTAATTGAGCCTGCCGCCAACATCTTATTAAAGAAGGGATCATTCCCCGACCTCTATAGACCTTTCTACATAAAAAAAGAACGTTCGGGTAATTTTAGGAACTATCGCGAACACAATTGAAATGTATATAAGCGGGCTTGCGGTCGGAGAAGAGAAGGATTATTGGACGTGAAGCGCGACATAGTAAACAAGCGATAAACGGGCCAGTAAAAATAAATTACATTTAAGAGTGATATAAATTAATTAGTTAGGAAGTAGTTAAGTGTGTTATATAAATTAGTTCAGTAATAGTCTAACATAAATTAAGTAGTGTGTAGTGAATAATTAGGATAGTGTAAATAAATTAGAAAATAAACGTTACAATATTTAATTTTCGAACCGATAGACGTAACTTGCGCCGTGTCCTATAAACCACATTCGCAGAGTCGACCGATACGTACACGAGATAAATCCCTCCTCTCATATCCTGTAAAGTCCCACGCGTATCGGACGGGACTCCTATCATCCGGGGAAACCCGACGAAGTCTCAAACTAAACCGACCGCCTCCGCAACGAAAGCATCCGATTACCTCGAAAAATCAAGGGCACCATGGATGGATAACATGGCTCTTTAAACAAAATCATCCCTATCCCCATTCCCTTTCTCTCCCTCGACTCCCGAGTGTTTCCCTTTACACTCCTTGAACTTTGACAGCCTAGACGAAGTTAAATCGAATAAGTGGCGGTGCCTCATCGGTAATTAGACCGATCTCAAGGTGGCGGAAGGGTGATATCCTGCGGGATGAGACGTGCCAGGGTGCGGTAATAGTCCTGGAAAATAATTCCTCCTTCCCTGTACTTTCGGCCGGTGGACGATTAAATTTTAAATTGAATTAATTCCGCTCGGTTTAACTTTCGAGTTAAGTTCGGAGTTGTGATTCATGCCGATGAGCTCCACGTATAATTTTCTCGAGGCACTTTTGAGTTTTCTCCTTTCTGCGTTCACCTGCTTCTGAAGTGACGTCGTATCGTATTAAGTATTAAGTGTAGATATAATGTAGGTACAAGAGGTAAATATCAGATATTTTTTTATATTTCTGGTACATTACAGGAAATTTATCAAATTAAAGAAACTGATATTAGTATGCGTCGTAAACAAAAATCAAATCGCAACCTCATCCGATCCAAAAACATTTGATAGGCGCGAAACCCTTCAGATCTTCCGATTCCTGGTTTTAAAAGTTGCAAAAAAATTTTAGTTTCGCATGAGAAACCTCTATAAATAAGAATAAACTAAGAACTTGTTCAATATAAAACAATCTAGAAATATCCAAACATTCACTTTAAAACGTCCCCCGCTAAGGGTGAAACCATGAAGAAAAACTTTCTATCGGATATAAATATTGTATAAAAAGCTTCTCTACTCCAAATTGTTTTAAGGGACATCGGTTAAAGCTGTAGGGATTTAACTCATACTGAAAAATGAAACTTCTATCCTCTTTTGTCCTCTAACATCAAAATTCATGTTTCTTGTTTTGTGTAGGTTGATGGGTGAATGAGTTAGTTGATTAATAAAGATTGAACCATTCATGTAAGCGAATTACAAATTTCAAGACAATTATGCAGTCATACGTTATCAAATATCAATTGTGAGACACTTTTATTGAAGCTACAAACAATAATTAGTCAAGAGGTAATTTTGTGAAATTTTAATCGAAAATAATTAAAATGAGAAAAATGTACAAAGCCACTTAGGTTATTTTTTACTTTTTAATATGAACTACTCATATAAAACAATTATTGTAATCGGGTCGATTGTTCTGAATTCGAGCTATTAGCATTACTAAACGTTCTAAGATCTCATGAGTAAAAAAAAACACATTGTTGACTAAATGTCTGGGTATTCATGTTGTACGTTTGACTCAGAAATTAAAAATCACGAAAGATTCAAATTTTGTGTTTAGATTTTGTACCAAACCAAGCTACTCAAACTATTGATCAAATTTCATCTGGATAAAGAGATAGTTTACTCTCGTCATTTTCCGCTTTTGGAAATTTTCTCTAAATCCGCAAGGTGCAAGATTTTCACCTTGAATAGTTATTCTACTATCGAGTTAATACAAATATTTAATAACATTTTTCCATAAATCTTCCCTGAGTTTTTGAAATCTGGCCATAATGTCAAATTGTCAATTACCATAAAATAGTAGTCGGTTTGGGATATTATTTGGTCATTTTGGATTTGGGAAAAATTTTGAGTACCTTATCCTTTACGAACATTAGTAGCAAACTGCAGAGTTCTTATAAAAAAATTAGATTACATTTCAATCTGCCCGTACTTTTTCTAAAAAAAAAGGATCTTGGGTATTTGATCTAGTAACTAATTTTGATTAATTTAAAAATATTAACGAAGAAAGAGATGATAACGTCTAGTATTATGGTAATTGTATGTAAAAATAATATTAAAACGTGGTTTATTGAGATTGTTTTAATTTTTACCTGCACAGCTCTGTTTTATAAGCTGGGCTTACAACGTTCCAAACTATGAGGCGTTTCTATGGGGGAACGTGAGTCAGAATTGCTACATAATTTATTGGAATAACGTCAGGTGATTAACTTGTAATAATCACTTGTAAAACATTAATACCTTCGCTACCAATTAATTATGTAACACTAAGTCAGTTGGATGGTAAATGTACCCGTTAATTTTGAAGTAGGTATTAAAAGCAGAAAGAAATTATTTAACGGACATTTTGGATAATGAATAAATTAGAATGGCGGTAAAATAATAGGCCAGGCCGAATACAGTTTTGTAAAGTTGCGTGTCTAACTGCAGAACCGTTGTGACTTGGAACATAACTCAATTAATAATTGTTTAATTGAAAGTGAGGTGTGATCTGAAAGGAACAAAGAAAACATGACCAGTGCTGCAGTAAGGGTAAATAATCAGTGGCGTTTATCGTTAGTTAACCGTAGCTGTTTTATGTAGCTATCGTAGAACGTAGCATGAAATCTATTAGACGTCGATTAGGCAGTAATAAACGTGTGATAAACCTGGTCGGCGTGGATCATCTCCAGGATATCTCCACCGCTACACGACTGCACTATAACGAGCGGGAGAGACGGGACTTGCGCGAGAATTCTTGGCGCGAATAAGGGTTGATCAATATGGCCCCCGTACTGGTCCCAGCTAGAGTGCCAATGCAGTAAACAGTCTTCCCCGAGCGGCCGCGAGCTCCGGTTCACTTCCACCTCTTTCTTTCCGCTCACACAATACCCACGAACAGTCTCCCCCTTTCTCTAATCTCTCTCAATCAATCAGTCAATCACTCACTCACTCACTCGCCCATTTACTTTATTTTTTGACGAATGGAACAGTCGACCGCCTCGCCAAACTACTCCTGTTCCGGAAAGAATTGGCGCGAACTATTATAATGTGCTTCGCCGACAACCTGTTATGACTGACTGTTCGACGTTATACTTGCGTGCTTGGCAATTCTCTCTTCCAATCATATCAGTACAATAATATTCGACTATAAAGGAAAACTGTTAAAAACGTAACTTAGATTCGGTGTTTACTGGATACCTACTAACGTACTAGTTGTTAGCTGTGGAGAACATAGATTGAGTTTACTTCGGCAAATTTAGAGGAGTAACTAATACGTACCTTAAATGTGTGATATTGTTATTTAATTAGAGTTATCTAGAGAATTTTCTACACTGTAGACATATCAGCTATAGAGCTTCTAGAGAATTAGATTAGGTGAAACCCCACGAGGAGTTTCATATCCACTCTCCCTACAAAACCATGATAATAAATAGTCATAAAAAGTTTCTTATTTTAAATCATCGTTGATAATGCGTTATGTTCGCGTAAGTGAAAGTTGAAGCCTACACGGAGAAAACTGTTAATTCGAAGGCCAGTGAACAGACCAAAGTGCCCCTCAATATGAGCTTATCGAGATCGAGGTACTCCAACAGATCTATGAATGGAAAGGTAATTATCTCAAAACTGTGTAATTAATTGTTTTCCACATATGCACCCTAACAAAGCGAAAGTGGCTCTTTTAATTACTGGAAGGAGGAGTAAATTTCTGTTCCCTTTCTCTCGAGGAGTTCGCTAATTTTGAAACTTGTAGCTCACTCTCACAATGGTATAAATTGTCTAATACTCAGCATAAACTCGATCCATTCCACTGATTAAAGAAGGGCAATTATCGTAATCACCCAATTTCAGAAGTTCGGTACTTCAATTCGAATTATAGCTCTTAACCGGACCATCGAAATTTGAACACGATTTTATTGCATATTCTTTCATTTTAATAATCTCAAAATATGATTGTAAAATTTTAATTCTCGAAAATGGCGAACGCCCTATCCAGGTTTCACGTTATTAAACTTCACATACACTCCTAGCAGTAATTGAAGGACTGTCAATTTTGTAATCAGCATAATGGAAAATTCAGCTTTTCGTTTAAATTGACGTTATTTTTTGAGTTTTACAGTGGTAAGAATTTTTATAATTTTAGACAAATTTTTGGATGTATAAGAAAATTTGAAAATAATGGCCTCTTATGAGAATATTAATTTCTAAATGGGTTTTCTAGATAAATTAACTAACTTCTCGTCCATCTTACTTTACTTAATAATTGTAATTTATTTATTAATTAATGACATGCACAGTACATAAGTTTAATTTCAAATCCCATTCTGAGAACTTATACTAAAGTCTTAATTTCATATGAACTTAAAAATAATTTATTAAAATTACAAACGAAATGGGCAAATATTGTTTTGAGGAACAAATGATAAATTTAATGGTCTCATAAACAATTTTGAAAGGTTGGTAAGTCAACTTCCTAAGCTACGGTTTTCCTTTATTATTCCAATTTCCGGGAACATTATGGGTAATAGTCCTATCACCATGTTAAGTTGTAATCGTCACTTTTTCCTGAACCAACGTATCGTTTAAAGGGATTATCAGGAAACAAATCGTAATTTTCTGTGTAATTTTCAATCCGCATATGCGATATAGGAAAAAGATACCATGTAAGTCAAATTATGTTATGCTTCATAAAATAGGTTCTAAATTACAAGGATATCCGTAATATGCATTTTTGAGATTAGCTTATTTAAACCAAAATCGCCTAGAAGTAACAAAAGCATCAAGATATCATTGAGGCCCCTCTGTATAATAGATATACTTTTGCATATTTCCCAGTTTAACTTATTACATTAGAATTGGAAATACTGTAATATACATAACTGTAACACTAGCATTTTTAGACAAATTCCCTTTTCTTTGCGAATTATTAGAAGGTGATGATCAAAGAGCGGATTATATGTAAAACAAAAATAGGAAAATATGTACATAAATATGTAACTATTTTCCGAAATATATGTAAATATTTGCTAAAAATATGTAATAAGTTAAAAATTTTAAGGGAGATTTTCAAAAAGCAAGCAATCAATATTCATCATAAATATATTTTTACATTATTACAAAAATGCATGCCTTCCTTATACCCTACTTAACATAATCAAAAGAATTAACCACTAAGTGCTTTTCAAAATTTTCTACAGTAAAATTTTGACGCTTCGACGCTTGACGCTTTTGACGTTTGAATTTCGGCAACAAGATTTCACTGAAACTAGTCTCTACATCAAAATTCTCCTCAAAAATATTTGAAATATTTTGAATAGTTTTGAACCCATTATTTTCCAAAACTTGATTCAATTTGTTCAAAACTATTTTACCAATTCTTCCGTTTACTTTTTCGCATTCTCTGAAAATTTTCTATTATTACAACAGAATCAAGGTTTGTGACATGTCCTTAATCTGTTTGCATCAATCCTACACTCTCCACAAAAACGAAATACCAAGAAATAATAAGGGACACCTAAGACCCTACTTAACGCACAGTTATGCTGTGCTTAAGAACGATTATTTTAGATAAAAAAGATGAAATCATGTAAATATATGTCTTTATATTTTAAATATATAATTTTATGTAACTGATGAAAATATGTAAAAATATGTGAATTACATATATTCCGCTTTTTGGTTTTGATTGTTGCCGCTTTTTCAATTTTCAAAATTGCTCTTAGTGATTCAGTTTTTGAGGTTATGTGATCCTCTTGTCACCGAACACTAGCCGCTAATGCCATCCATTAAGTTAGATTGACTGGAAGTCATGATATGACTGGAAGTTATCGAGACGTGCGTCGAATACGACAATCGTTTTGTTTCAGAGATGTGGGTTTCGTAAACTGTGGTATCGATATGATAAATTTGCACAATGCTGCATCGGCATGATAAGTGTTCAATGTTAATTAACACCGGACAGTATCGATATGTTATCAGTTTGGATCTGTTTCTGTACAACCTTTCGAATTTATGTTTTGACTGTTATGGAAGTTGATTTTATATTGCACTAATACAAATCCACCAACACGTTCTCCTTCAAATTGTACGTATATTCAACAATGTTTAATTTTTTGGATCTACGCCATTACAAGTGAGAATAAAGCGTCTACACAAATTCTATTACATCCGGCCGATTTACGGTTTCCAAACCAAATCAGAGCCAACTTGTTGACTTTGGCTCAGATTTGGCCGATACGAGATAAACTAATGCTACAAGTGATATCCAAAACCACCTCACGGACAGGGCCTAATGGATATCACAGAGACATCACTTTTACTGTTTTGAATAGATCTATTTCGGGTCACGGGAGGTTTTAAGTGAATCGTATGGGGCAATTTAGAATTTAGTCGAGTACATTAATTTTCGACAGTCTATATAAGATTGATGGTCGGAATGAACGCCATTTGTTTAAATGTAATCTAAAAGATGTTTGGAACACATTTGTAATTTCAATTTATGTTCAGAAGTCACTCTATGGCATTTAATATTTTTTTAATTATAATATGAATAATTTGAATAATAATAAAGAAATAAATAAATAATAAAGTAGTTGATCAATTTTGAGATCAAATTACTTATCCAATGAGATATTACAAGGTAGGTCATTACATTTAAAAACTGAATGGTGGTGGGTGATCTTTTCTAACCGTCTTATTTTAGTAGATATCCAAGCTGAGTCCCTGTTAAAGAATCACCCTGTATGTGAAGGGTAACGTTGTTGTTCGTGCTGTCGCTTGCGGCTTAGCACTTGTAGGTTTTCCTATTTCTAACACCTCTCAAGGTCGACTGGAAATCACTGATAACAATATCGATTCCACTGCTACCAATTAAAATTAATTCGCAATTACGCGAATCCGACGCTCGTAACGAATCAAGTTAGAGATTAGAATTTTTTTCCACCCGAAACCTCTCCTCGCGTTACTATTATATTAACGTGAAATGCATAATCGCGTGTAATGTAATACTCGTAATTATCCAGATTATCACTTGCACGTTTCAAGATTTCGGAGGTAATTCGCATAATCGAGGGATTTAATTAACAAATGGGGACAGGCAGGAGAGCCGACAAAACCATAATCCTCTCTCCCAAGCCTCAAATTTGTTAATACACACTAAGTTTATTTTTCGAACGAAACTAAGTTGAAAATAGCTGTTCAGATGGCAGGGAAGCGGAAGAGTTATAATATATTCCAAGAGTCATATGACTTTTCTAGAAAAATGTGAAGAAAACTGTGAAATATGACAATAGACAAAAAAAGTGACGATTACTATGCTTCAATTTTATGAATCACCCCAATAAATCCAGCAAAACTTATCCAAACGGCACTCCAAACCATGAATATGTATACCATCATGTGATATCAATATTCAATAGGAAAATCGAAGTACTCATCTAAAACTGATTAAAATTTTTAATACAGTACTTGGCAATAAATTCTTTTACAATTCAAATGATACTCACAACAACAAATAATATCATAGATTGAGACACACAATTAATTACTATTTCGTTACATGTAGTATATCAATTAATAGTGGGGCAATAGTTGATAAATGCCACAAATATGTATCACTTTATGTGATCTTTCTAAAATATTTTATGCAAAAAATGAAAGTACCCCTCTATGTACCTTGTTTTAAATTTAAAGCATTAAGCGTTTAGTATTACGATATTGTGCAATGAATTCTGTTCAAGTAGTTAAAATTATATTTAAAACAATTAAGATGAGTCTCCTTGCGTCTTCTGCAATATTCTGTAACAAATAAATATTTCGGTCTTGTGTGGATTGAACCACTAAATTCTCTATTTCAGTAGGTTGGAATTAATACGTATAGTCTAGTCAAGATGTGTGTTTGCTGCGAAAAATAGTTAAAAGTCTCGGAAAAATATAAGCGATAGCTCATTCGACGCGGAATGCAAAACTAAGAAATGGGTTTTGAGGATTTTTTCTGCTAAGAAAAATTGCAAATGTTATTAACAAAAAACGAAAACAAAAACGCTCTTTCGATTTTTTGATGACAATTCAAAAACCATAAGAGATAGAGGAATTCGCAAAAAAGATCCTTAAACAGGAGAAAATTTCCCATAAAAAAGTTCCTACTCCCGGATTTCTATCTCTTATATTTATATTTTTAATTTGTTGCTGAAAGTAAGGCTCCACGCGACCGTTAAGGCATGCGCTCGCCGCCTCTGAAGCGACTACGTCATAGAAAAGAGAATTTAAGGTACTAAGTATTAGTTTAAAAATTTAAAACAAACTTTAATGTATTCTATACACTCGGGAGTAGGAACTTTTTTATCGGAAATTCCCTCCTCTTTAAGGAACTTTTCTGCGAATTTCTCTATCTCATGGTTTTTGAGTTGTCATCATAAAATAGAAAGAGCGTTTTTATTTTTCGTTTTTTGTTAATAACAATAATTGCAATATTTCTTAGCAGAAAAAATCCTCAAAACCCATTTCTCAGTTTTGCATTTCGCGTCGAATGAGCTATAGCTTATATTTTTCCGAGCCTTCTAACTATTTTCCGCAGCAAACACACATCTTGACTAGACTAGTATAACAATATATATGTGTATACATATGTTACTTTATGATATTCTTGTTATGTGAAATTTATAAGTAGCTCTTCTAGGTCGATGGAAACAGTACATTATTTTTCAGTATTACGATATTGTACAATGGATCAATCCTGTTGAAATTTCAGTTTTAACACTTTAATACTAAGCTGTCACTTTATGTGACTTAAGAAATATGTCTTAAATTGAAGAAAACATTACACACAAGACACGTACAACAGAAAATGTGATTCTTTTCCAACATATTCCTGGGGAAAAGACAGTAATTGTCCCAAATCGATTCAGTAATTAAATTATGGTTTGTTTTCATGTTACTCTACAATAAATTCTGTTGAAGTAGTCCAAGTTACACTTACAGAAATGAATGAGTAACCAACAAAACCGCATTTAGTATCGCTGACATAATTAAAGCCGACCGTGTTTTAAAGTTAGTAACGTGACCGTTCTAGAACACTCTAATTCGAAAAATAAACGTATCGATCTTAAATCGATTAAGTACATACTTATATCACAAATAAATCGCGTCCAAATAGCCCGAGCGACATGTCGCCATTCTTCGTTATTTCTAAAATCGCAATTAACTTATTCAAAATAATCGGTACTAACCTTTACACTGTCTCCCACGCCTCAACAGGTACCGACGACGCCGTTGTCCGGAAAATCGCGGAAAAACCGGAAAACGCACTTTAACTCCGGCCGTATCGATCTATCGTGAAGGCATCTTCGACGTTTCGACCCGGAAAATCGAACGCAACTGTCGTCGGCCGCGTCTCTCGACCTGACAAGTGAAAACATGAGATAACGTTGCTTGACCTTAGCTTCAGTTACGGACGGTGAGACGACAGACTGGTGGGGGAAAGGTGTCGGATGGGATACAGCTGAAATAACAAGGAAACTAAAGGGAAAATGATATCACCTAGTTAATATGTGACTAGGAAATAGTGCTAAAGTTAGGGGACTCCCTAACTTAACCAGGAGATCTCCCACAGGAATGTAAAATTTAGTAGGAAGTACCGGACGCCCCTACCCGGCCAGTTCCATTATCGCTCACGTGTGCCGCAAAAAAACAACATTTTTTGTTATGTACCTTCGGAGAACACATTCGAATTTACAGATAGAAAAATTTCAGCTGCACACCAAACAAATAAAACCATATCTATTAGGAAAAATTTAAGAATTAGAACCGTAATGTTACTTATGAGACGTTACTGGATTATTTTAAGAAGACTTGATTTATGAAAGCGTATGGTAAAACATTATTTTTACTTTAAGTCAGATGTAACCGTATAGAATCCTAAAATCGATCAAACTAGCAGGATTAACCTTATCGAGTTTATCCCAAAACAAGTTGCCCAGGATTTAACGTCCAAATAACATCAATTTATAGACTGCGTGACATTCTGTATGCTACACATGAATTCATACAACTACTCAGGTCACTGATTAACGAATATGCCAACGTTATGGGAAAATTAGACAATGTTGTTTAACGAACGGACGCTGATTTATGGGTAACCAATTTGGATGTCACTTCAGAGAGTTCCCAATAATTACTTTGGTTGATTTGCTTATTAAAGTACATTCAGTTGTAAGTAACTAGATACTTACTAAAAATCTACACCAATTTTCTTTCGAACCTACAGTTTCTAAATTTGTTTGTGAAACACATACCCTTTACGACTTGTTAATGACTCACCGAAAACTGTAATGTAAAGTTCAGAAAATAAAAAAGGATGCTGATTTATGGTAACCGGGAGATTACTCGAAAACAATTTTCCGAATAAAAATTCCCTGAATGCAATTGATCCAATAGAAAATTCCTCGAATGGAAAATTGCCCGAAATACAATTGATGGAATTGAAAATTGCTCGAAAAAGCAATAACTTGCTTCCTGTCTATTTCAAAGAAACGAAGGCAATACAAAATTTCAATACCAATTAACATATTATTCAAAATCATTAGATTAAATAGGAAGTGAAATATTTGTAAACATATTTGGAAATTAGGTTATTTGTTGCTATACCCCAGAGGTACATTTGATTTTTGTTCGCAATAAATGTACCTTGTGTGCATTGTGCCAAACAACCTAATTTTCTTATGTATTCATAAATGGATAATGTTCATAATGAAGGGTTTTCAATAATAATGTGCAAATTGTGCATGGAAATTTGTACTTCCTTAAAAAAAATCTAACATTGTTTTATAATAAAAATTCTATATTTTAATTTAATGATTAACGAATTTTAAAAACGTAAAATTGAATAATATTACTCCAATTAAAAAAGAGCATATCATAGGCAACATATTTGTATGTAGTATGTATATATATCCAAAAATGTCAGGACACTTTCCGATTACAAACTTAGAATTTTTAAACACTTATTGCTTGGATACCGGATAATTCCAGAAAAATTCGAAACACCCGAATTTTGCTTTCCCAAGGGATGAAAAATATGAATGAAAATTTTTTGGTTTCTTTCGGAAATTCTCCAGTAGATAAAAATTAATTCTTATAGTATACGATACTACTTATACTTATACGATAATACTTATAGTATACGCTTTAGAATATCCTGAAAAAAAGTTAAATACCCCGAATTCCACTTTGCAAGGGACTGGAAAATGTGATGAAATTTATTTAACAATGCCCGAATAACTAGACTTTAAACTTGGCACGCGTTTAGTCTCCATAACTCCGATACCGAAGGGTGAAAAATAAGGCTGAGGTACTTCTCGAGTAGTTGGAAATTTCAAACTCTGCACGGGTATAGCTTAGCTCCTCGAGTGTCCCGAATATAATTGAAAAATTAAAAATTTCACTAATCTAGGGGTGGAATAGGGTGTTAAATATATGCAATAGTTACTAAATACTAGCTAATTCTATAAACTTGGTACTGTTATTATTACATCCAGATGGATCAGATATACGCAATAATCGTAAATTTTACTTTCTGAAGTGGTGGAAAGAAGGGATGAGATTAGGTCTACCCTAGAGCGAAACCAAATATGTACTACATCGGTTAGCACTTATATGAAACAAGGAAAGTAATTTGTAAGTTTCTGTTTTAAGTTCACACCTTTCTACTATAAAAATTTTTCATTAAACGTTTGAACAGTTTGATAAACTTAACGCAACTCGTACATTCTAAATAATGAAAAATCATTTAGGCACAAAGAGGAAGCGTTTGACCTACTTCTCGTGTCGCACTTCTCCATTCATATAAATCAATGGTAGGTACGAATGAATTTTGTTTTCAATACAACTTCAGACGAGATTTTAAATTACCTCACACACTTCAGTCAAGAACCCCCCACACTTCAATGCGCCCTCAAGTAAAAATTTTAATTTTCCGCTTAATGTGAATGAAGCGTAATTTAAACGTTTTAAGAAGCAAGTTACATTTCTCGAAGCAATTTTAATAGAGCTATATTATAATTGCTTTATAGCAGAGGGTAAGTGTTCTAATTATTGCATTGCAATAGGTATTGCACATTTTGCCTGTTTTGCCTTAAAGAAATAACAACTCAATGAGGATCGTAATCCTGTGGTTCAAACAAAGGAATGAATAGGTGGATTAATGTAGCTATATGGCAGTTGTGCCACGAAGGTATATAAAAATGAGGGCGCATAGAAAAGGAGCATCTTGTAGGAGTAACATGGATCAAGGGTAACTCCTAAAACCTTTTATCTACTTGTAAATATGTACATCATAAAAATCCACATTATATCAATATGTTGTGTTATAAACCGATCTTACAATTATTTAAAGAAATAGTCTATTTACATACAAGCATACAAGCAATCCACGAGAGCATTGTAGTGTATGGAACAAAGAGCTAAGGAAAACGTGGAGAAAACGGGAAACGATCTAAAAGAACTTTCAGCAGTTACTGCCACAGAAAGACACATAAATAATCAAAGTGTATCCAGGAGGGCCGACGTCGCGCCGTCTAGCCATCGAAATGTCTGTCTGGAATCGAATACCTTTGGATTTCGTGTTTCGTCGAATCCAGACCGTTAGTCACCGACAGAGACGCAGATATTATCGGGAAGTACAAAAACCGTAAACGGTGCAGAAAAAAATACGATGGGATGAGCAGATTTCGGATTGTAGCTGTTAATGGAATTCTGCTGTGGGACTCTGGGAAATTAAGTTGAGCAAAACGAGAAGAGGATTTGTTCCCCGCAACGATATTGATTTGCGTTAAGTGGGACCGAAACTCAACGATCATTCATACCCTTACGTTAACGTTAAATACTAAAAAATTAATAGTAGGAGAGCTGGTCTCAGGAAAAAACGACCGATCTGCACAAGTTTCGAATGCTACTCATATGCGAGGACAATACCTACTATTAACAAAAAAAAGTTTCTGCCACCCCAAATCGGTGCCATTTTGTTAATAAATAATCATCAATATTGCAAAATAGGGGAGTAATTTGACCGATCTGTACAAACCCCAAAATTTGAATACCGCTTCTTTTCATCAAAAGAAGGCACCCCAAACTGTTCTGCCATGTCTGACTGGTCGGAAAATCGTTCTGCCTGGGGTGTTTCCACGGAAAAATTTTGACCAATCTGCACAAGTTCCAAAATGGTAAACATGAATTTATAATGTTCAACAAAGTCCTACAATACCATTCTGCCACCTGGAAATAGTTTGAAGAAAATCGGTCTGCCAAGCCATTTTCCGAGAGGAAAATCTGGAAAATTCAACCAATGTGCACAAGCTCTAAACATTACACACGACATCGTTATGACGCAGAAACATTATGCGAACTATTCTGCCATGCCTTTTCGGTCGGAAAAGTGTTCTGCCAAGTAATTTTCCAGTAAAAAAAATCTTGAAAATTCGACCAATTCGCACAAGCTTCAAATTTTGCACACGACTTCGTAATTACACAGGAAGCTTATGCGAACAATTCTGCCAGCTTGAAATGGAAATGAAAAAGTGTTCTGCCAAGCTTTCTAGGAAATCCATAAAATAAGAGAGAAGAATAGAGAAGAAAAAGGAAAGAATAAATGTAAAGAAATATCTTTCATAATAGCAAAATAAATAATTTTATTTTTTTTTCATATATTTTTTTCGTCAATTCTCTTCATTGGAAGCCATAACACATCGCCAAATTCAACATTTCAAGCATAATTTAATAGCATTAATGTAACATAAAGGGATTCGGTATTATCATGATGTTACTCGAATTACTTAGAATTTCTCTGAATAAATTTTACTGATAACACGTTCTTATCGAATTTTAAGGAAAAAAATAGAGGGATGAATCTCTTCAAATTGACCAAAAAATGCGGGGAAATTGCCAAATTAACTTATAAGTTCGAGATTATTTTTAAGAATTTCGTGGTTTTCTATCCAACACTTGCTTGGCAGAACATTTTTCGAACTGTTTCAAGCTGGCAGAATAGTTCGCATAAGCTTCCTGTGTAATTACAAAGTCGTGTGCAAAATTTGAAGCTTGTGCGAATTTGTCGAATTTTCAAGATTTTTTTTACTGGAAAACTACTTGGCAGAACACTTTTCCGACCGAAAGGGGTTGGCAGAATAGTTCGCATAAGGTTTCTGTGTCATAACGATGTCGTGTGTAAAGTTTAGAGCTTGTGCACATTGGTTAAATTTTCCAGATTTTCCTCTCGGAAAATGGCTTTGCAGAATGGTTTTCAAAACATTTCCAGGTGTCAGAATGGTATTATAGGACTTTGTTTAACATTATAAATTCATGTTTACCATTTTGGAACTTGTGCAGATTGGTCAAAATTTTTCCGTGGAAAAACCCCAGGCAGAACAATTTTCCGACCAGTCAGACATGGCAGTACAGTTTGGGGTGCCTTCTTTGGAGCTTGTGCACATTGGTTGAATTTTCCAGTTTTTCCTCTCGGGAAATGGCTTGGCAAAACATTTTTCGGACCATTTTAGGCTGGCAGAATGGTATTCGAGGATTTGATTCAACATGACAAACTCGGATTTACCATTTTGAAAGCTGTGCAGATTGGTCAACATTTTGCCTCCATTTCTCAGTTGAAAAAACCTAGGCAGAACAATTTTCCGACCAGTCAGACTTGGCAGAATAGCTCGCTGTGCCTTGGTTTGGTGAAAAGAAGCAATATGCGCATTTTGGGGTTTGTGCGGATTGGTCAAAATTCTTCCATTTTTTACAACCGTTTTTCTTAAATAACAATAAATAGTCACCAGCCTGAGGTGGCAGAAACGCAGTTTCGTTAATAAAGTGGCATATTCCATCATATGAATGAAGTTAAAAACTTGTGCAGATCGGTCAACTTTTCTGACATCAGCTCTCCTGCTATAAGACGAATTATCTCAAAACAAAAATTAAACAAGAATTACTTAATCGCCCAAAACCTGAACAACACAGTCGCTTTAATTGAATGAACTGCCGCGCTTATTGATCGCACTCTCACAATTTTTCCTTACGTCAGTATTCATCTGCATTGTTAAATAAGCAACAGCCATAACTTGTCCTACGTGTTTTATGAGTTATGCCAGATATAAAAGGTAAACATAACTGTTCGAACGTTTCCTCGTGAATCTCCCGAATTCGCGTTCAATCATCGGAGCAGTTCCTACAAGGATCCATTAAAATAATTGCTACTCGCGTACTAAACTCGGCATAAAACCAAGATGATGATTTATAGCGGCAATTAGCAATTCCCTGCAGGACGTATTTCATTCGCGTGCCTCTTCATACATTTCGCCCCGAATACGGAACATTGCAATCTTAACCTAATGAAAATCTAATATTTGTTTTAGATCGTAGTATATTTATTAAACAAGGTAATAAGTTTCATGGCAGCTATAAATTGTGTAGGGTTATTGATACTGAAACGTAAGTGGTGACTTCACCCTCGATACCATTAATTAAGGACTACATATAGGGCTAGTTTTATTAGGTGCAGTTGCTGCATAAACACAACAGACATATTATTAAAAACCACGGTTCCTTTAAAAGCATCAACATTCATAATTCAAATCTAGATACATACTTAACAAAGGAAATTTAATTGTGGTGCTACATTTCCTCGGTTTGATATAAAGCCTTTAAGAAGTCTTTCCCAAGACTCACTGCGTTAATTAAAAATTAACGTTGGTTAATCTGAAGGTTGTACAAAAAATTCACTGAAAAAGTTTCCGGAGTCTGAAACTTCATTGTGTTGTCATCCACTCCACTGGTCAGATCTTAATTCGCTGTGTTGAAAGGGTGGGATATTAATTTACTCTGTGTAGAATTCGCAAGAAGTTATAAAATCCTGGAATAAGCGAATTTTCCACTCCGCGAACAAGTCGATACTTGTATTAATCTAAGCTAATTAACTGTCCTACAAAGTAATGATATTACATATTATATTCTTATCGTGCGTGATATGTTTTTAATGAGTTAGAGAAATAGAAGGTAACTGAGTATTAAGTGTTATAAAGAGATGAACTAATGTAGCGTTCTAATTTCTTTTTTAGCTACCTTAATTTGTAATAATATTGCCTGATTATTATTTGTAATCACGTTGACGTTCCCTTTTCCCCACGCAAGTCTCTTTGTTTAAGTACAGTTTTAAGTTGAGTTATTTTAATATTCGTACCGATGGAATCATTCAAATTTAAAAATTCAAAATTTGGTCTTTTTCTCAAAAACCATCTACTTCTTTGTACTCTTTTTTAAATCTTCAATTATACACAACTAATTGTCGTATCCAAATATATCAAACTCTGCTCTAGTCAGAAACCGGCGATGTAAGTACTCAAATCAAAAATTTTGATTTTCAGTGATTCCAAACACCATCCTGTACTTTTATGGACTTGTTTCAAAATCTTCCATTAGCCTTATTTTTGGAAATATTTGTATTATCTTCATGAAACAGACGTGATGCAATTGGAAGCCAACGTGTTTTAGAAGTATCTACTCAAATTATTAATTTTAGATTTTGAAGATTTTTAAAATTTGACAGTTTAGCAGTTATTTAATATAACGGTTTATCATCATCATGGATGGTCCTTGTGTCGTTCAACTACGTTATGAAAAATTTCAATAATTACAAAAATATTTGTTGCAATTAAAAGAAATTTTCTCCTTTTCATCTATATTCCATAAGTTTTTATAAAAACAGGTAAGAAATATTCGAATAAAAATGTACACTTTCCCAAAGAAACTTAAAATGACTACAAACAACGAAGTACTTAAAATATATGACTTTTTCAACTTTTAATAGATAAATAGATAAATCGGCGAGACGATAAAATAATAAAGTTTCATTGAAATACGTAACGTAACACACGTAATGGTGATAATTATGACGGATATACTTTAAAAAAGGACGAAGTTGTTTGTCGAGACTAATTCACACGTACATTTTCCAGCAATGAAATTCTTCCACGTTTCCCGCTGTAATTGTTCCTAATGCAAAATCATATCTGATAAGCTTTTAATATCTCTGTACAACGACTTTTACATTTTTATTCTGTGGATTCAATGAGACGTTAATGGAACATCTCAGTTTATACAGTGATAATGGAACTTTGGGATGGATGTATTGTTGCACTAATAGGTAGTTTGATGTTGAGAAACCAAATTATAAATTTATCCTAACTCCACCTACGAAAACAGTTAACAAAGCTTCGATGGCGTTCTTGAAATTTATATTCTTAGATAAACTGCTGTGATCTAGGGTTAATTCCGCCATCGCTAAGCAATTGAAGTAAGTACAAAGCACTTTAACAAATAGACTAACAACGGATTAAATCAGTGAGCTCCCTTCCTTTTGTTTTTCGCCCCCATTTCATCTGTAGCAATTGCTATTATTCCTTCATTCTCATTCGACCATTTTAAATGCAATCCCCCCAAGCGAATGTTTAAGTAAATTCGAAATTCGCCGTCCTTTCTCCGTTCCGTCCAAAGTTTACGACGTAGATAAGGAGGATTTCGAGGCTGTGACCCATCAACTTTATTGTGATCTCCTCAGCTAATCCGATTTTCAATATATTTTCCACAATTTCTAAAAGATTTACACTCAAAGAAAGTTGTAACTCCTACGTTCATATTTCCATCCCTTCCTCGAACGTAATCACCGAAAACATCCCAATCAAAATGCCATTAGAAACGAGGCGACATCGACAGAGGCGACACCAACGAGATTTTGCATTTCCTTTCGAATCCCAATCTCGCCTTGTAACTCTATAGCGATTTCCAATTTGCACGAATATTACGGGACGCCGGCAGACCCGATTCAAAATAGATAGGAGCCGATTTTATCCATAGGCTGGATTCAATTTTGAGAGGGCCGCCAAATCGGCCGGAAGAGTTATCGAGCGTAATTTCGAGGAAGATGTATCGGGACGTTCCCGCTCATAGAAAATAAAGCGGTGGGAAATTAAATTAAATTAGCGAATTATTCAGATAAGGGTTCTCGAGGATCAAATATCGTATCGATTGGCTACGCTTAGCGGGATTATTCGGGGCGGCGAGGAAACGCTATAGCTCAAAGTAAAAGAATACCATTCGTAAAAACCGTTTATTTACTGTAGTTAATTACCGTTCAAACACAAGCGTTACTTGCCATGAGAATATCGAACTAATGCGGGAACGCATTAAAACTTATAAAAGGAGCAACACATGTCTTAATATCCTTCTAACTGCGCCGTTAACGATATAAAACGCTACTAAACTTATTATGTGCTAGTTAAACACAATATCCATAGTCTGATACAAGTGTAACGATCACGTTTTCAGTAAAAGCAGATATCGTTAGTTCATATAAGAATATCGAAAATAGAATTCGTATGACCCCTAATTAGGTCCCGACTGGTCTCATTTTCTACAGATTCCTAGAGCAAATTATCAGCTTTATTTTAAGCTTCAAAGAGCTTAGTGGCTGTTGTCGTTGTGAAGATTTTTGGAATATGATAAGTTATGATAATGTATTCTAAAGTATTCTAACATCTGGAGGAGGCTGAATTTTCCTTTCCATAATTTGGATTGCATTTGGTACACGTGATTTCTCTCCCTCTTTCTCACCATCTGTTTCTCGGTCTCTCTATTACGTTGCTCCCTTTCACTGTCTGACGTGGTTGTTAATTGGATAGTTTAAATTGGGAAATTGAATAATAATTGGCAAGTTCAAATTTTGGGGCCTTAAAATTGAAATCAGATGGCAGGAAGTCATTTTCAGAGATTGACTCTCACTTGACTTTCTTCGGGATCTTGGATTAGTATTACGTATTAATTTTGTGTATTAATAAATATTGATTGCTATCGGTGGAAATTTGTAACATCGAGAAATTGGTAGGTTGACGGCGAGTACTCAGGTGTTTGGGGTATTGTCGATACGTTCTAATTCTATAATTATTTATTGTGGATTAGTAAAAGTTATGTGTGCTTTAAAAGTAACACTTTTTACTTTCTCATATGAGGTGATATTGACTTATTAGCATTACTGAACGTTTTGAGGTCCCCTGAGTAGAAAAAACATGTTTTTGGAAAACCGTCTGTAGGTATTTGGTAGGATTTTCTCAAAAACAAAAAAAAAAACACAAACGTTCAAAACTTTGTATTTAGACTTTCAGGACAGGACGTGAAAATAAGCTTTTCATTAAAATGGGCCAGGATAAAAGGGTAAATTACTCTTGTCATTTTTCGGTTTTTTGAATTTCTCTCGAAATTCGCTCCAAGAATTTTTTTGAAACTTTGAATGTTTATTGTACGATTAAATAGGTATAAAAAAGTTTTCTAACGATTTTGGCTAAATCTTCTGTGAAGGGCACTTTATACTTGTCAATTTTCGGTATTCTCAATTTTTTTTCGAAATCCACTCCAAGAATTTTTTTTAAACTTTAAATGTTTATTCTACTATTGAATGTGTATAAAAAAGTTTTCTAAGGTTTTTGGCTAAATCTTCTGTGAAGGATACTTTATACTTGTCGAATTTGGGTTTCAACTTTCTCATATGAGGTACTACTCATATATGAGAGTATTGTAATCGGGTCGATTTTTCGAAATTGAGTTATTAGCATTTCTGAACGTTTTGAGGTCCCCTGAGTCCAAAAAACATGTTTTTGGAAAACCGTCTGTATGTATGCGTGTATGTATGTATGTATGTCTGTGGTAGGATTTTCTCAAAAACTAAAAACCACAAACGGACACAACTATGTACTTAGACTTTGTACCATACCAGGACGTGAAAATGAAAAATAATAAAAATATAAAAGAGTGATCAACACATTTGTTACAATCAGCTTAATAGTGAATTTTCTTTCCTTTTTAGTTTCTGTGTGGGCACACCTTTTGACTTGTTAGAATAATGATTTTCTGATTTTTTGATGAAAGTGTTACTTAATTGCGTAGTTACATTAATACCGTTATTTTAATGAATTAAAGTTACTTAATTTAATTTATAAAAATTTTGAATAAATCATAAAACAACATAAAACAGTTAAACGAATATTTCATTAACATTTATCATTTATCCCTCTAAACTTTGTTGATTGATATTGCATCCGAACCAGTGGTACTCCAAAGTGACATAACCTCAATGTCAATGTTGTGAGGTCCTTTGTTGTGTTAATAATTCTGGAATAGTTTCGTGATGATTGCCCTGGCGCTGAGCACTTATGAGCAATCAATTCGCAATGAAATGCATGCAAAAATAATTAAAATGAGCCGAAATGAGAGCTCCACCCGTGACATTTCGCTGTAAAGTACGTATTAACCTAAAATATAGCGAATCGATACGATATGGGGACCAGCTAGCGGATCACGCCTTAAATCCGGAGGTGAAGGGAATTTAATGATTCTAATTCCTCGCCCATTATTCTTTGTAACCGTTCTAGCGTAAGTGACAAGCGCGCGTTTTATACTACCTCTCCTCTCCTCTGCTCTCCTCTCCCCCCGGCGATAAATTTGAAAAGACTCTCGGTAAGAACATTTTTGTCGATCTTCTTCTCGTCCGGCCTCCGAATACGGGCGCCGGATGGGGAAAAAAGGGCCGTCGTCGTCGTCAGAAAGAGTTATCGTGAAGCTGCCTGCGCCCCTCGCCGTACACACGTCACCTAAAATGTGACGTGCAGGACCATTATGGATGATGTATTGTTTTCAACAGGAGTCAAGTACAATTTATAATCATTTTCGTAAATTAAGGGCTAAATATTTTTAAAACGTCTCATGCCAGACCGCTCGATTTCAACATTAATCTCTTTGATAAATCGCGTCTCGCTCCGAACTCTACTTCTTGCAAATGTATTGAATTTACGGCTGATGGAACGGATGACTTTGTTTTCGCCGGGTCGCCGTCGGTAACATGGGCCATGCTGCCTCCATAAATTCATACCGAACGACTCTGTCCGGTTAACCATCATGGAGAACATGGAGAGGTTTCCAGTGGCGTTCCATTGGCTTCAAGCTAACAATTGTGAAGTGGCAATATATGTGTTTCGCCAATTGTAACACACAAAGTCGAACTATCTGTATAGGGTTTTCTTTGACCTTTGCTAAAATACATAACCTCAAAAAATTCCTTGTTTTTTACCGTCCTCAACTTATTTCCAAACTAGTCCGTTGGAACACCAAAATACTTCTAAGCACGCTCCGTTAGAACTAATCCAGGTACTTATTGTACCATTCAGACAAACCTCTTAAACTGAGCAAACCTTGCGACCTTCAGTATTCTTGGCGATGGTCTCAGTGGTCACTACAACGGGATCTTAGCGGCAAGTTCTCAAGTTAGTGATGCGAGCCTTAGAGCTGTATTCACAGTAGTATTCTTTGGGAAATAAGGTAGACTTAATAAGGACGACTTTTTTTGAGGTACTCAATGCATGCCCGAGGCGTCGTTTAAGGCTACCTTTGTAAAGGGAAGGTAATTGATGTGACAACATCGTCTGCTAGATCGTGTCACCTAGACAACATAGTTGGACTAGCTGTCATCATGTAGTAATATTTCATTTTATAGTCACCATTTTTTGGCTAGAGCTGACCTGAAAGTCAAATATCTTTTAAAGGCGACCTTTAATGCTTCCTTGTTCCTTAGTGACGTCTGTCAATACGGATCTAAAAGGGCAGTTTTGAAGAAAATTTCCTTAAAACAATGCGTTCCCGATAAATTGTTCAAAAAGATTTCTTTTCGAAAAAGGAGTTCAATTGATTTTAGTTGCATATATATATATATAATAAATATATAAATCTGTAATGTAAATCTCGTAAGTATAAAATGTAACTCATTCGAATTCAAATTTAACTCATTATCTCATAAAATGTCATTCTAAGGCTTGCGATTGTAGTTCGATGCTTGAACTAAACGATGGCATTAACTTCGCGCCGAAATAATACCGAAAAATATGCAAAACACGATTAGAAACTGAGCCGTATTCGCGCTTTCGCCATATTCAAATACTGTTGATAGACACGCCGAGAGCAGTTTTGGCACTGGCTAATAATTAGTCGACATAACGGATGGTACTTGGAATAGAAGGAATCTAGAGATGTTAAAATATACGTTGTTAACGCAAGAGCGCAAGGATCAATCATGTACTCACTGAGCCTAATAGGTATCATCAGAATTTGCTGTAGAATGTGAAATATCATGAGCCCCCAGTTCGGGTGCCTCGCGTCCCGGCGAAAAGATCGCCAAGGCGGTCTCGTAACCAAAATAAAAACCTTGACGTTCCATGATGAATGTCAAGTAGGTATACATTGTGTTCTGTGACAAGTATGTAAACAATTTTGGTCATATCGTAGGACATTCGCATTTAACATATTTTGCAAAGAGTTTGATCGTGAATAATAGTGAAAAATATATAAAGAGGACCACAAACGTGTGATATGGAATGAATTTGATGTCTACCCGTTAGTGTCGAGAAAGCAACGAAGAAGGAAAGGGAGCCGTCCGCGGATGTAACCTAAAAAGTGTAATTATTTTTTTGCAAAAAAACTAGAAGGAATGAAAAAAGAAGTGCACCATAATATTCAACAGTATTTTATGGACTAAAGGTGATTTTTTGGTGGGTTTGTAATTTTTGACGACATAACCTCTTATGGAAAATCGCATTTTGAAAGTGCCGTAACTTTTAAACGGATCTGAAACAAATGTAAGAGAATCTAAAAATGAAATTTGTGGCTCAGCCGGGATACGAACCCGGATCTCCCAATATCGCGTCGTAAGACGTGAGAGGAGGTACGGTGTGTTGCGTACAACCAATACGTCCTCCGTATCATCCTCTCAAAAACGTTTAACACGAACATCGAAAATGAAATTGATAGGTGTCTCGGTAGTTCAATTGGTTAGAACACCCGACGCGATATTGGGAGATCCGGGTTCGTATTCCGGCTGAGCCACAAATTTCATTTTCAGATCCTCTTACATTTGTTTCATATACACCATCACTTTGAATAAATTTCGAGAACATATTCCATCTGTTTTAAACGGATCGTCTCCGCACTATAAGACTGGTGTCTCTGAAATACGTTTTTGAAATACTTTCGATTGATATATGTCTTTTTTAAATATTTTGGAGTCCAGAGGGAAAAGTCCAGCCTGCGATTCTTCGAAAACGAAACGTACAGGTAAAAGGAACTGATAATAATAATCAGTTTTAATCAATTAAATAATTAGGAATTGTCAAGTTTCAAGAACACCGTTGGGCCTATGTTAAAACACATATTAATTACAAGTGCGTCTAATTACAATGTATCATCCCTGTCCAAACGAATCTACACTTCTGAAGATTATCACAGAAAAATTTACCCTTCAGAAACGTCCGTCCGTCCCTCACCTTTCGATACTCGAACTCGTATTTACACGCGAAACAAACCGACGAGTTCGGAAAACTTTTCCATGCCATGTCAATTCCCGAATTTTCCCCTCGCGGAAAATTCGATAGCGACTGCCACAGATAAGGGACGAGCGACGCCTCCGTCGCGCCTGCATCTGACGTCCACAGTTGATCCGTCCCGGAAAAAAGGGGGGCCGTAATCGATTCGGAAAGGGGGAATTTCTCGGAAGAGATTCAGTTATTGCTGACGAGTCCACGATATGGCGAAGGGTATATAGATTTGGTGAAAAATGGATTCGCCATAACGTTTGACGTTTCGGGGGCGTGGAAACGAGACGAGTCGAAGCGAGTAAGAGCCGCGAGGGATACATTACTTTTTAATCCAGTGCAGATAGATCTTCCCGAATCTTTCGAAATTTGATCTGCCCTGTTGGCACTGAAACACACACTGAATTATTGGACAGGTACAGGCACAAGTTCTTGTCACAATTTTTCTCTTATGAAAAATTCAGTCGGATTGTTATGGGGTGGTTTACACGATTAGTAGCCTAATACATACATATCGGAATGTAAGTTGCCGGATTTTTATATAACTTGATTAATTTCGTACAAGCATCAAGCACGTCTCTTTCTTCAATTTGAACACTTAATGAGAAATTTAACGAAATTATGAAATTACGAGATTCCATGTCAACTGATCAGGGAGGGAATGGGGTGGTTTTTAAATCGCTACCGGAAGTATCTAGTTGTCTTTAGGACATAAAAATACGTCCGATCCTACATTTTCAGTCCCTAATTTTGCGCCATTTTGGATTTGTGACCTATTTTGTGTTTTGCTTTTGTGGGCCATGACAAATTTTCGTTTTTAGACTGCCGATGCGAGAATTTGAGTTTAAGAAAATGCTGAAAATGGTGAGTTGATGTAAAATCTTCCCAGGAACCCATTTCCGGTCTCAGAATTGGGATTGGATGCTCCCCCGAGCGAGAAATTCAAAAAAACTGTTTTTTTTTCATAGTGCGATATCTAAAAAGATTATTTTTTTAAAAATATTTGGAAGCTGCCAAAATCTTCCTTTTTACATATATACTTTAAGTTCAATACAAATTATCGGTGTGTATTTTGGATTTAAGTAATAAAACACGCAAGAAACTGTTTTTTTATGTGGAAAAATGAAATATTTCTGTCTAACCCAGTGAAAACTCAGGCAAAAATTCAATTTGACATTGTTTGAAGTTGCAGTATACCTTCATTCCAAAGCCTATAATCTTGATCCTCGCTTTTTTTGCAATTTTGGAACCAACAAGGTGCTCTAACTCACTAGTTGCCATATTGTTTTTTCACCGGAGGGAGGAGCTCTAGAAAATATACAAATTGATGGGAAAACACGTAAAAAATACATTGTAAAAACCCAGAAATTTATACTTTATTCGTCCAATCTAACTGGTACAGAGAATTTCAGGAATCAAGATTTTCAATGCTAAATTTGTTGAAATGTGTTTGGATTTTGTGTGCCTGAACCTGAGTCGAAAATGCCCAATTCTCGTTTTTACATTTGACGATTTGCTTATTGTGAACACATTACTGATGGAAACTTCTAGTGCCTGGAATAGTTTTTGCTTCCTTTTTGTAACTGTTTTCATGACAACATTTAAGAAGCTCGTGCACTGTCATGGTTTGGTTTTCATAGGGTGATTTCAAATTCGCAATAGCAGCTTGACGCTTGATCAAGCCTTTGATAAAGGTTTAAAAACTTTATCTCTTTCACTGGAACGTCGAAACTTAAATTTTGTCATGAAAACAGTGACAAAAAGGAAGCAACAACTATTCCAGGCACTAAAAGTTTCCATCAGTTTCGTGTTCACAATAAGCAAATCGTCAAACGTAAAAACACCAGTAGGGATGAGAATTGGGCATTGGTTTTCGATTTAAAAGGTAAAGTTGTGAAACTTTGGGAGGACAACTTGGATGTTACTTTTCTATTCAATAAGAACTGGCATTTGAGTCGCATAATTCACAGCAACGAAGATAATCTTGTTACATAGACGTTAGTGTTTAGCTATAATTCTGTCTCAAAAGTTTACTTCTTTCCTGACTCACCTCTTTGGCTAACTGTATCTTTTCCCCATGTTATTTGTGAGGTTAAGCGCACTGAAAAAAAGAAATCACCGAAAACGTTCACTTTGAACAAAGCTCAGGCACACAAAATTCAAACACATTTCAACAAATTTAGCACTGAAGATCTTGATTCCTGAAATTCTCTGTACCAGTTAAATTGGATGAATGAATTATAAATTTCTGGGTTTTTACAATGTATTTTTTACGTGTTTTCCCATCAATTTGTATATTTTCTAGAGCTCCTCCCTCCGGTGAAAAAACAATATGGCAACTAGTGAGTTAGAGCACCTTGTTGGTTCCAAAATTGCAAAAAAAGCGAGGATCAAGATTATAAGCTATGGAACGAAGGTATACTGGAACTTCAAAAAATGTCAAATTTCTCAAATTTCTGCCTCGTTATACGATCTCTAGTAATTAGATAAGACGACCTTAAGGTTTTCAATTTTCTCCTTTCCCTGTTCGCAGATATCCTCCCTGGTAGAGCAGCATGGAAGCGCGACGTCCCTGCGACCGTCGGCGGTGGCTCGAGTGGGACAAGCTGTCAATTTGGCAGTCGAGAGGTTCGTGACGGTCGGAGAAACGATCGCAGACGACTACCCGGAAGTGAGGCAGGGGATGTACGAGGCCTGCAAAGAGGCCAGGCAAGCTGGTACGTCACCAAAGATAAGAGAAGTAGCGAATTTCCCTTTCACGCGAATTGTTAGCTCACCAATTATTACAGACGTTTGCGGTGTAATTGTAGCCTGCTTTCAAGCTAATTGTGTTTGCGTTTGTATTAGTACCGCAATTAATCTTGAAACGGTAGTCTGGTAATTTTACCGAACAGAGTGTCAGCTCTAATTTACGATTAAGTGCTCGTTCAATTACATGTGTACATATTTACTTACCAGTTTCATAAGTAATTGGTTTAGGGTCGTTGAATGATAGTTTCGGGGATTTAAGTGAATTATCACTACACGCACCGGCGAAGAGTAGTAAAGAAAACTTTTTAGAAAAATTTGACGTTAATTACATACAATTCTGATTTTAACATTAAATGAATAATCGCGCATTTCTAGTAGATACACGTGGTAGTTTGTGAGTTCCGGTCAAAAAATGCTTCAGACTGCTGCAACGTCTCGCCGACTCTTACACATCAAATATCATCTAATGTGAGGCAAAATTATTATGACGAATTTAGGTAAACTATGTCCAGCCACAATTGGAACACCAACAAAAACACTTAATGGCTTTTTAAGTAGTGAAGAGCGATGCCGCCGTGTCCTCCATGGGCGTATCGTTACGGATAATAACTCTAACAATGAATTCACTTCCAAATCGCACAAACAAATGGCACACACATTCACACACCACTGCTTTCTCGAGTATAAGTGCCGAAGAAGACATCACGAGGAAAGCACACGTGGCCGCTGTGTTATGGTCCAGTGGACCATGCAGTATCTGTAGAGTCTCGCGTACTTCCTCGTACACGATTTCACTGATCGACTGTACACCTGCACCTTAGAAGAAGAAGAAGAAGAAGATACAAACGAAGTGCCGCTGTCGTAAAAAAAATTGCGGTCCAATGGACCCTCTAGTTCTTTATCTGTACATATCCATACATTCCCATATATGATTTCACTTGGGCAACTGAACACCTGCATTTTAAAAATACCAGGGCGTTTCTGAATAAGCAGAAAGATACGTCCGATGGTTTTGTATTTTTGGGCTCTTTTCGAATGTCCTCGGTAAATTCAGATTTTATTAAGTGTTCCAATTGCTACTGGTTAGAGTATACATGCATAAGTACATCTATTTAAAACCGTTCAAATGTAATCGAATTGCGTATCGAATTCGGTGTCGACTCAGGCACCTACTTTATCTCATTGTTCTTTCGGAAGGCTTACTGAAATCCACGACCTTCATGTATTCGAGCTCGATTTCAGGGAAACGTTTAGAAGTAATTCCAGGAGGGGCGCCGTCAAACACAAAATTGCTTCCATTGAAAGCGGTCCCATCCTCTATTCAGCATTTCCACGTCATTTACAATTTCACGTCTTCGGGCGAATATTAAAACGTGAGTGGGTGCTTCTTACTCTTACGCATCCGCTAAAAAGTATATGAAAATGGAAAATGGAGCTCTAAGACGGCTCGAACGGGAAAATATGGGAGACTTAAGGGGATCATCCCCGGCTGAGGAACTTTAAACGAGCCCCTTATTGAACATTTTTACTACTATTCGCCGTGGAAAAAGTAAGATTTCTTCGCAGGCGAAATGAATTCCTTTGTTCCTGACGGAATCCTTCTACGTGCATTTCTCATGGCGAAACTCCGGGAAACCTCGACTCATAAATTTGGTAAAGGGCTCTGCACCTCGGGACCTTTTGTTGTTCGCCTCCATTGTAATAAAAAAGGGAAAAATATGATGCTGGCCTCATGGCAGGACCGAAATAGAATTCAACAAGTGTGGTCCGCATTTATCCACTACCAAAATTTATTTCTTTAAAGTTCAATTAGGTTCTATTGTGACTACAAAACCTATTTGCAACGCCGATAATATAATACACAATCGCTCGTTTACAATTTGACTGGCAGGATTTTAAATGCATTCTCTTAATATTCCTACCGTTTGAGCCACAGACCATTTATATAACTCGACCCGTTTGTTTAAAAATAATGTATTGCCAAGATCTTAGCACAGTCTAAGCTTTTTTTGCGCTGTTGCATGAATGCAGATGACGAATTCTTTGCTTACGATTTGCGTATGCATCCAGCCTACTTCGCCTGTGGTTGGTCAGTTGTACGTAAATCTAAAATAATATTGACTTTTGTTATGAGTGGCAACATCGCGTCCTAGTCTTTCACGTGATATAATTCGTTGTGTACGCGGTTTGTGTGTGTATTTTTGATAAAAATAGAAAATATTTAACGATGGTTAATAGGTGCAAGATATGCAACGTTTATAGCGATGCAGGGAAAGCCTCGGGATTGTCTTTTCATAGGTAAATAAAGAGATTTATTAATGACATTTTTTGAGGTTATGTATCATCTCAGTGGCGTTCTATCAGTGTTATTATTTTAGGTTTCCAGTAGATCCAATTAAAAGAAATATTTGGATTTCTATTTTGGGACTTAGCGAAAATGATAACGTAACAAAATCGTCCCATATTTGCTCAAAACATTTCAATAAAGATGATTTTGTGTCTAAAATAGGTGCAACCGACAATGCTACATATTTAAAGAGGGATGCTGTTCCATTACCGATTCATCAAGTTTTTGAACCTAAAAGTACTACGAGGTAATTAATTTCTACCCTGTAACTGTGTTTAATAAAAATATCAAATTTATGAATTTGTTAAAATTGGAAGCGTGACATTTTTTTAAATTTAAATTTCAATCTTTTTATTGTAAATTTCAACAAAAACATTATACTGGTTACTGGTGAGAAATAATTATTTCTTAAGATATGAGAAAAAATAGTAATTTTATTAACCATTTTATTAAACACTAAACAACTTTGAGGAGTTATATCTCAGAAGCTAAGGAGCAAAATAGCAACTTATTATGTATAAAAAGAAGCGTCTTTCCAAGTACTTTCCGGCTATGTTTTCAGAATTTCATTTAACCAAAAAATCGCCGAGATAATCTATTTGTTTATAAGCAAACAAAAACGACACCAACTTTAAACAATGACTGTGACCGTTCTAATAAATATTTTTTAATTCTGTCAAAAGTACATGAAAGCTTGTTCCCTCTTATATATGACCGCTAGTTTTATTAAAATCCAATAGTGGAAAAAAATTTAAACAATTTTGAAAATTTTTAATAATTTTAAATTTTTCTGGATTGCAAAATTATTGTGCAAAATCTAATAAACCGATCGAAACGAAATTTACTTGATTCTTTTATTATAACTTCAAGATTTTGTACCTGTGATATGGAAGTCCTAACTACATTTTAAAGTGCCTAAAATAATAAGTTAAAAAAACACTTTTTGGGCCGATTTTTTGTTGTTTATTACTATTTGGCAAAACCGCTAATAAATTTTTGAATTTATAACCTATGCCATTTTATGTAAAAAGCGATTATGCAACTTTTTCCTCTCTTCAACTTTCTTCTAAATTCAATACTTAAAAAGTTAGAAGCAAAACAAGTCGGGAAAAACGCGTTATTTAATTTCTTTTTAAATTGTTGCATTTTAAACAATGTTCCCGACCTCTGCGCTTTGGAGGATAAGTCAATCCTTATTCTAGACATTATTCCCGAGGTATTCATGTAAAAACATTGCGGTTACCTCTTATGTCAATCTAAAGCAAATTTCTGACAGATGGGTCTTGGACTATACTTATTGTATGCATTATTACTGTCATGATGATTTTGATAATCTATGTCCTTCTATACTTCATTTGTCTCTTATTTCGCACCTTTGTTACCTAGCATGTAAAGGGCTTCATTGCCCGTTGATCTAAATAAATAAATAAATTATTTTCCTAATTTTGTTTCCTTTTTGCCCCTTATTATTGATACGCCTATGGATAGCTATTTTGTACGCTGTCAAAATTCGTCAACGGCGGCCATATTTCCTTCCCCCTTTACACCGCGCCTATCGGCTATGTTGGCATGTAAACAAACATCAGTTTCTAATGGGAACACCGGGTCTAGTTATATTAATGGTCTGTGGTTTGAACAACAAGAATTAGTAGTGTTATATATAACTGTTAGTTGTGTAATTGCCTTCTCTCAAGTGGAGCACTGAAAAATATTGTCTTTCCTGATCTGTTACATCGGTTTAGTTACAACCGCTTTTACTGGTTCAAGTGTAATCTGCTTGCGACCTTTAACGCCACGTGGTCTTTACAGGAGGTGCCATCGAGCAGATATGCGAGGAGACCGACGAAGAGGTGTTACCTGACCGGACGGTCCTCGTGAGAGCCGCCAGGTGCCTCCTGACCGCCATCACGAGGGTACTCCTCCTCGCAGATATCGTCGTAGTTAAACAACTCCTTCTAGCCAAAGATAAAGTACAATGTTTCCGTTACGTCGTGACGTTTTTCTAATGCGCCCCACTTTCCGTAGGTTTCCCATAGTTTAGATCGATTAGAATCCGTAAATAATTTTACCGAATTCGTGAAAGCCTTTAGCCAGTTTGGTGCTGAAATGGTAGAGTTAGCACATTTGACGGGTGATAGACAGAACGATCTGAAGGACGAAAGGAGGAGGGCGCAGATGGCCGCCGCCAGGCAGGTTCTGGAGCGATCCACTATGATGCTCCTCACCTCTAGTAAGGTAAAAAAATACTTTCGTTCGTCGCCGCTTATGGGACACTTTACTCTAAACCAAATGCAAATAAATCTAGCCGACTGATTGTCTGTTTTTTACCAGGCTTGCCTGAGGCATCCTGACTGCTCCTCGGCCAGGGAGAACAGGGACACGGTCTTCTGTCAGATGCGAAGGGCAATGGATCTAATTCACTTCGTTGTTAAAGATGGAGTTTTAAACAGTACTGAATCAAGTGTTCAATCAGTCCATAGAGAAGAACTGTGCGACAGTGATAGGGGCACTGCATACGCCTGCATGAGGCACCTGCAGCGCCTTCTGGAACATAGTAAAATATCTATGGGTAATTGAGTCGCGTTCCCGTTTCCATTTCGATAAACTAACGTGCCGTTTCCAGATCACGCCTGTCAAGAAGTACTTCCGGGTGCTCTGGAGGCTGTCCTAGAAAGAACTCAGGATTTCACTGATAGTGCCTATACTAGTCATGAACATAGAGAAGCTATTTTAGAATGTAGTGAACGATTAAAATTAGAAGTCGATCATCTGTTAGGATTGTATGCGAACGTGGTAAGTATGTACCGTAGTTATTGAAAAGTAGTCCAAATTTTAAGCCTGATCTTGTGGCACTTTAAACAACATTCCGGGAAGTTCGTTTCTGATAGCATTACAACGGAAATGAATCCGCTAAATTCATTCAGCTCTTTACGTTACTTAAAGTATACTACAATTGGTATTACAGTTTAACTTTTATAATTAAAAGTGGCTTTGCTGTATTGGGAAATACCACCAAATCCTTGTATCTCACCCTCCAAGATACGACAATATAGTATCTCATAAACCTCCGATTGGAATCTTTCCCTTTGACAGATCGGTTACGAAGATGCCATCAACTGTCCCGAATTGGATAACGCGGTGCAGACCTGCATCAATTCGGCGAGGGACCTTTCGAGGCATCTGGCGAATGCAGCCATACACCAAGCCCAAGAACTGAGTACGGCTGCTAAACAGGGTTTAGAGTTAGTGGCTGCGATCAGACAGCAGGCGATCATGTCGGAAATCGATAGACTTCATCATACCTCCAATGCCTTCCACGATTCCATAGATCACATTTTAGAGGTAAGAGATAATCATACTCCAATGAACAAACTTTGTAAGGGAAATCTGGATCAAGAATCAGTTTCCTCGAGTTCAGTTCACACAGAATAAAAAAATTAAATAGCTCTGTTACTTCAACATATATTCGTACATACGTTCCCCTCAGCTACGGTTGTTAAGTCCGAACTGTCTTCTTATGATGGCATAATCGATCCATTGATCGGTCTAACGTTGAAGAGGCACTGCTGTTCGATGGGGTCAATCACGTTTTTCTTTATTCGTACCACCACATTATTAAGTAGTAATAAATCTTTTAAAATTTTTAATCAGAGTTGTCAAATTGATTTGTGTAACATTATCCCGTATCCCGTTCTCAACCTGAGTGGGAAGTATCGAATTCCTTTTTCCCCTCTACAGATTGTATCTGTGGCAATTTCTCGTTGTTTTTGTTTCTAATTAAGTTCAGTTATCACCAGGAATATTGCAACGTTGCCTGAACTTTTTAATTAAAATTCACGCATACAGTCAATTGGATTTTATTCCTGAAATACATTTTCGGATTACTTGCGAAGCGTACTATTGTGGTCAGAAATAATTAAATATTCAATTATACACGACGACTATTGATTAACCTCAGTTCCTTTTTCCTTAAATATTTGATTTTAAACTCTTCTAATTCGACATCATCCGACTTTCCACCTTTCGCGACATTCGATAGGTTTGCAAATTCCTTCGCCACATGGCTGTGTCCGAGACGCTCCAGGTGTCCGCCAAATTCACCGAGATCAACCTGAGGGTGTACGGGCCGCAGGTGATAACGGCGGCCAAGTCTCTGGCGTCCTATCCGGGCAGCAAGATAGCCCAGGAGAACCTGGAGGTCTTCGCCGATATGTACCAATGGCTCGTGTCCGACGTCACGACGATCGTCAAGGACGTGCTCGAAGCGAGCCAGTCGAAACCGGAGAAGCAGGTTTACATGTCGCTACCGAGGCCAGGGGTAAGTGGGAGACCGACTGCCTATCTACTTAACTGGTGTCCAGTTCAAAGTAAAGCAGACTTTCTCTATCTTTCAGAAACACGGCACCACCTCGAAACCGCTGAAGGCCGTGAGGCTGGACACGGAGGAGCAGGAGAAAATCGCCAAGTCCGGCCTGGAGATGAAGCTCATATCCAGCGAGATGGACGCCGAGACCGAGAAATGGCAGGAGAACAACAGCAACCCTCAATTGGAGGTAAGCTATGATGCTCGGAATAGATTCGAAAATATGATTGCAAGGAATTCGCCAAATTTCAGGAGAACAACGACATCGTCAAAAGGGCGAAGAACATGTCCTCGATGGCGTTCTCGATGTATCAGTTCACGAAAGGCGAGGGCGAGCTCAAAACGACGCAGGATCTGTTCACTCAAGCTGAATATTTCGCTGAGGAAGCTAATCGACTGTATAAAGTGATCAGGCAATTTAGTTACCAGGTAAAGGTCATCGTCGATTTACCGGTGTAAAATTTAATAGCTCCATAAAATCGTGAATACTAGCAGGATGGACGAAAATGGAGTTTTCTAAGCTAGACGATTCAATCTTGGCTTTCCAGGTTAAGTATTTTCCGAAATATTCACGTTACAACGTGATAATAACAATTAAACCTAGGAACATTTTTTTTTCCTGAAAAACCATATTATTTTCGTCATCACAATGCAATTCCTTATAGTTTCCGCAGGAATATTTCAAATTACAGGAAGTGAATACTTTTACCGGAATTTCTTTTCCTTTCTTTTCTGGCAGAATATGTAAATTTTCGAATTTCTATTTGAAACTCGCAGGGTAGGCCAAGTAGATCTTTCTAAGCATCACGGCCCAACCTTAGTTTCCCAGTTTAGACGTCTGCCGAAATATTCGGCATTTTTGTGAAAAACGGAATTTGTCGTGCCTCAGCAACCAAATTATTTCCAGAAAACCATTGTATTTTCGTCATTATAACATTTCACTGGACATATTTTATGGTTTCGTTGTGCAGGTTCCTGGCGGTAATCACAAGAAAGAGCTCCTCGCCAATTTGGATAAGGTGCCGACCTTCGTGCAGCGGCTCCAGTTCACAGTTAAGGATCACACCGTTGGCAAAGCGGCCACTTTCACCAAGGTGGATAACGTCATCCAGGAGACCAAGAACCTAATGAACGTCATCTCGAAGGTGGTAACTACTTGCTTCGAATGCGCCACCAAAGTACGTCCTTCACGTTGTCCCCGTTCGCGGGATTTTTCTCATTTATTTTCAATTTTCCGTTTCGTTTCTAGTACCATATAGTTTTACCTCAAAGAGTTCACATTCCATGTGTGCCACTGGACGGTAGTCAGCTATCGAGTCAGTTGAGCCCGCAGGCTCTTCACAGAATCATGAAGTTTCAAAGTAGAACGCTACCGAGATGATTGGTGATTTCACATATACATATTTTCTTAACCGAGAGACTAACAAAAAAATTGTTATCCAAAATTACATACATACATAGAGGAGATATATTGAAAACATAATATGCAGCTTTAAAGATATATATATTAAACAGTCAACAAGATCAATAAATTGGTATTATCACTGAGGTGGCTAATTAATTATTAGGAACGTATCCAGTATAATCGGATTAAACCGATGACGCATGAGTCTACTTTAGACATTATTTTTAGGGTTTCGTTAGGCAACTTTTAAAAATTCAAGGATTTTCTGAACAAATTGCTCAATTTTCTTTACACAACGTGCTCTAAGATTCAAACGAATAATGTAAATGCTTCTCCAGATGTAAATTTATTTCGCTATGTCTCCTTTAATATGGTGTAAACGCATCACATGGAAAGCTAAACTTTTTACTAATTTATTAATTGCAAAGATGCTTAAAAGACACAGCCTCTGTCTGTCTAGTACAGTTACTCATAGTCCGTTCGATATAATTTTTTCTTTGATCACCATATAAGCATCAGTGCAATTTCAAGGTGAATAAATCACTCTTGACTTTTTATCTTCTGTCTTTTCTTTCTTTTTTCTTTTTTTTTTAGGGAAATGTAAAAATTTCAACCAAACAATCGGATTGAAGTTCGAATTGAGTTTTTTGAAGTTTTTATAGGACCCCTGATTGTGTAAATGTCGTTTCGAAAAAGCACAACTTCTTTGATGATTAACACATTTTACTTACTGTATGAATCGTATTAATATAAACAACGAGCCCAGAAGAAGAACTACAGGCATGAAATATTCGAAGCTTGGCATCGCTAAATTAGAGATTTCTTGAAGAATTTTTTACTTCCCAGTAGCAAACACACAGATTTTCGCCTAGATTGGCGGGCAATTTAAAGAATTATTAATATTGCTAAATTGAAGCAACAGATTGGCTTATTTTATTATAAATTAGTACTTTTTAGGTATCTAGTAGTTTCTTACTTAGTAGTTGAGAAAGCATTAAATTCTTTACGGATTAATATTTCCTGCTACCGTTTTCTTAAATCAAAGAAACCATTTGCAATTAACCGCGAGAATTAGAGCACTTGATGCGTAACTCTTCTCTTCTCTGCTTATAGCTTGTCATTTTTCCTATTAATTAAAATCCAGTCGTATTAAATGAAACGAAGATAAATACCCACACTAACATCACCAATACACAAAGACACAATGAATCGACAAAGATAACAAAAATTGATTTTCCATATGTTTTGTCAGCACAATATTGGCCACCCAGCTCTACAAAATCCTAAAAATAACGGAGGCGATTATAATCAGGTTAATCATTGATGGTGCTAGTTTGTATTGTGTTCGTTATGGCTTGCGAGGTAGTTCAAATATGTATTGTCATCATACGAGTTATCTCGTGATCAACAATAGTACATGCAATATAAGCGAATGTTGATGTATATTTTCCGTAGATATAATTTACATGTGGAGTAACATTATTTTAAGGGAATTGAGGACCGTCCGTCCATGCACGTTATCGATATTATAATATCGATAAGAAATTTATAATTGTGCTGATTGTAAAATTTTGGTGTATTTGTGTATAGAAGAACAATCTAGAAATATTTGTGAGGCTCATACACGAGATACATTACCCATACATCATGAGAATTAAATTAAATAATAACTGCAAGGATCTAATATTATTTTTGTATATTTTTTATCGTTTTTAGGTAAATTAAACAGCATGCGAGACGACTTGTAAATATCTGAATGGGATTTAACCGTAGATTTCTTGACCACAACAGAGTTACACGAATACGCAAAGTATCACATTATAGAGCCAATATTTCACTTTTAGTCACTTTAGAAACAGCATTTCTCTTCTCTGTCATCTACATACAACTTTGATACCTTATTTATCGTACTCTCTTGCTTTAAAAGTAAATCTAAGCTATGCACGAGTGAAGCAGTTGTCGAAGGAAATGTTTCTCCGATATGGTGAAGTTTTAAATCTTATTTGTAATCGATATTATCATTGACATTGGATGTTATCATATCGGTGAAGCATCTATTCTTAACTTCTGTCAATCTCGAAGACAAAACTTTCTCACACTCAAACTATTAGACGTATCTTTAGAGAATTGAACAAATGCATGAAGTATGCCGTCATACTCTTCGTAAAAACTAAAGTAAAACTTTGTAATGCTTGTTCTTCTTGCAACAGTAAATACCAATTATTACATAATATCACACGACGCACCCTGGGAGCGACGATTGAAATGGCCCCACCAGCTGTCATTTCAATCGTCGACTCCACCACACTGAACTTGCAGAAGCTTTAGTTGCATGTACTCTTATTACCTCTGCAGTGACCCTCTTTCAGTTAGTCGGTAAAGTAGTTAACTAACAACGAGAGTAACTTAATGGAACCGTAATTTACGAGATTAGCTGTTAACCTTCTAGCATTACGACAAATAAAAAAAAAGTATTTATTTGTCCTATGAGACGCGCTGTACAAGCAAGCTATATGTATCTGATTCCGACCCCAGCTCTGGTGCTTTCATCTATATTTCTTGGTACGGGAGAAGAGGGAGTGTGTTTGTAGGAATCCTGGGCGCACGATGATTCCCTCGACACCTCCTTAAGATTACAAAATCTGACGATTTTTAAGTTTTTCCAAATGTTTTGATGGTCCGTCGTCGGACTTCTAGGTGCTGTTCGCTTGAAGGGTAGGGTAGGGGCAAACGTTAAGGAGGATGCTAGCCAGGGGATGCTGGACAGATAGGGTGGTGTCGATGGATCATCATGGGTATGCTCAGTTTGATTTGTCGCTTCCACGTACCAAGAAAGAAGAACACCGCGACGATGCACCTCCCCCCCAATACCTAAACCGTTTCTTGTGTTTCCGCAGTACAAGCTGGAGTTCCGCGGCTCGGGCTCGGGGGCCGGAAGGGGCGTCGGGGGCGACGGAGGCTCATCGAGCGGCGGCGGGGGCGGCGGCGGCGATAACAAGGGCGGCGGAGCGACAGGTTCCGATCAAAGTTTATGACAAATGGGGATGTCCCGGCGCAACAAGGGAGACTCGAGGAGGACCCGAGTCTCCTTCTTGTTGTTCTAGGACGTCGAAGCGATGCAACTTACTTGCAACTCACCGATACTACTACGTATTGTATGTTATGTATGTTGCCGGATTGGAATGATTGGATGAGGAGTTTGTCTACTTCAGTTGGCTTCGTACGTTGTGGATTGAACGAAAATGGCAGAAAAGAAGAGGTGACTCGCTGCCTCCTAAAGTACCTATATGTTTTTAACGCTTTTACTTAAAGAGAAAAGTAGAATGGAGAAACCTTAAATAAGCTTTTCACGCCTCTCCCACGATACTATAACCTTCTACATTTCTATTGTTATAACCAGAGACTGGATTATATGCTTTTGCATATTGGCATATTTAGCGCATTCTGACTGGTTGCCGCATATTTTACGTAAAATCTAGTGATGATGCATATTTTCGCCATATTTACAATATTTTCTGGTAGGGGTTGGATTTACACGTAACATTTATTGGAGGATATGAATATTTGACAAATTTTATATCTTATTGAATGGCGGAGTTCTTAGGAAACATAGGTAGCATAGTAAACTAAAGGAAAACACCAAGTCTTCACCAACTGCTTTAAAACATAGGTAGCATGTTGAAATCTCAAGCGATAATCCCTTTACAGCCTTTACAACCAGCAATTTGCGTTAACCGCTTGGGTTTTCCTGTTTACACCCTTTAGTCTCATTTTCGAAGAGCATTCCATGTATATTACCATTACGATTTCTGTGAAACATTAACATTTCCAAATTATTCTCTTCAGACTGTAATTTTGGTTGTTCTCTATCAGTTGATATCAGAAAATTATAGTGTAATTCTATGTCGTTGTACTATAGCATTAAAACCGTTTCTGAAGTCCAAAAACTATTAAATTTAAATCTTGGACTCGTTGCTGACAAAGTCAACCTAAAATTAAATCAAGTACTAACGAAAAATGTTGGATTTTGTAAACTACAACATATTAATAAAATCCTTAATAACGAAAACTGCGATGAGATCAGTAATTTTGATCCAGCAGTATTAATTAACTGTAAGTTTGCTCCAGTCACTTTTTGTGATGTAGAAAGATCTTTTTCGATGTATAAACACTATTTAAACGACCGCAGATTAAATTTCAAAATGGAGAATTTGGAAAAATATATTGTGATATACTATAATAATAATAATAAAAATAATAATAATGTTGACTATGAAAACATTAAGGTGTTATAAATTGATATTGATTGTTTTGATATTTGATTTTTAGTGTTAACTTTTTGTAAATAAATACATATTTTGGTGTTTTTTGGTGCATATTGCATGCATATTTTACACCTTTTTTAGTGCATATTTTTCAGTCTCTGGTTATAACAGACCGTGAAGGACATAAAAACCTTGAAAAAAATTAACTCCATTATAGATAATAACGTATACATCTAGTCCATGTGAGAATTAATGTAGTACATTAAATGTAAGGTTTCCGAATGAGCTCCTACTTAGACTAGTTAAATACATTACACGATTGGACTTCATGAGTACTTTTTCAGTTCTCAAGTTAGTAACTCACAAGGAAATAGTTGGCTTCTGACAGCCTTAACACTTGCTAAACGACTAATTTTTAAGACCCGAGTAGTTTGAAACATTTTCGAGAGAGTCCAACACAACCAGAAAGTTTCAATGCGAAACGTTGGTAAATTAAAAGTCTTTAAATGGGTTAGTTAGAGGACTAACACCTGAAGCATAAACTGCTGGTAATAATTTTTTGGAGTCTACCTAGTGATGCCCACGATATTCTCGTTTGCGAGAGTCTCGTCTCGTCTCGTCTCTTTTTCGAGACGAGACTCGAGACGATACTTTAAATTTTGTTTGCGAGACAAGACGAGATTTTCAAAAAGTCTCGTCTCAAATCTCGCAAAAGTCTCGAAATATCGCAAATAAAAATGGCGAATATAAATTATTTAAAATAATTATCGCGAGTTTTTAAAGCCGCATAATAGCGAGCAGCCTGTGTTTACAATAACTGTTACGCAATGTTTATCTTTTTGAGCTTTCCGAGATATTGCCACGTGTACGACTATTATACCAGAGTTGAAGACTTACCTAGGGAACACAAATATTCACAACATTTTTATATTGAATAAAACAGTTTTTTTCTGTAACGAGAAAAAAGTTTGACATTTTATCCCTGTTGACAGGAATTTTTTGTTAAGCTTTCTGATTGATATTAGTTTTTAATATCTCTGCGACAATTTATTTTATATTCACCGAGCTTTGGAGATCATCTATCTATTTCTCACCCGAATTCTCATGTTATAATCGACCTATTGGTTTATTTCAGTTCTTGTCAAAAGCAAATTTGATAAGCTCGCGAGATTTTGCGAGAAAATTGCGAGACTTTTGCGAGAATCTCGCGCGAGACATCAGACGAGACGAGACTCGAGACGAGACTTTCAACTTTTTTTGCGAGACAAGACGAGATTTTTCAAAGTCTCGTCTCGTCTCATCTCGTGGGCAACACTGAGCCTACCAAACCCAAATTTGACTTCAAGCTCGAAATAGATAACCGACTCTAATTAATCATTGAATTTAATTTAAAGAATGATATAAAATTTTAATCATTTAAAGTTGCCTATTTATTAGCGTTGAAAAGCGAGTAGTTACTTCAAGAGGCGAACTGTATAGTGAACCACTTCATCTTTTCTCAGTTATCATCGCCGTTCTACTATGGAAAAATTCACTTTTTACACACTGCATTCATAATTTATTCAAAATCGCATTCGAGACCAACGAAAAGAGCCACAGAGATTGCAACAATATTGAGAACAAAACGAACCGATTTGTAATTAACATATATATTTAATTGGAAAATTAAGAAAATTTAATATTGTCCAATAACACAAAAACCTAATAAATAGTTATATTGGATTATGAAATCGAAAAGGAAAATGTAATTAAAAGTAGAAGATTCATGAGCAACATTAGGAATTTAATTTTAGTAAATAATCCTTTAGCCCAATAAATCGTTATATAATTACGACTTTACGCAAGTATTAAAAAGTACCAAGGTTGTTTTTTTATTAAATTCTTATCTCTGCAGCTCGTTTCGTTCGTCTCAAATTGATGTGGAAACAATTCCTTACATTTTAGTGAATTGTCATTCCATTTAGTATTAATTTTCAAGTATAAACAAATAGAACTTGCCTATTGTTGAAACAGGATTCGATTAAATGAACATTCGTTTTTGTTGTTGAACAGAAAGTAATAACAGGCGGTCCGATTTAAAGATATGGATACATAAATTAGAATAACGTATTTCACTACTGTCTAAAAAGAAAAAAGAACCTATATTACTGCCGGTCCAAACTTATATTTTACGAATAACTAATTAAATTTAATGTCTGACGTAGTTGCGTTTCAGTTTGAAGAATAAAGTTTTCCATAACATTCGTAATAAAGAAATTATTGCAGTACTAGTAAACACACAGTAGGCAAACTCTGATTCCCTGGCATCTTTAAGTTTATTTCGACTGATATAACTACCAGAATATCCCTCAAAAGACAAAAGTTCCCCCGCAGTAAACGAAAATTATTTAAACCACCCGACTACCTACTTGCCTAACTTGCCAATCCTCGACACATTAAGTCTAGCTTATAGTTATATTATTTATTTAAACTTATTATTTTCTCTCTCTCTCTCTCTCTCTCTCTCTATAGCTCTCTCTAATTTGATATAAAACATAAAAATATGTTAAGTTGTAATGATAAACTGTTAATTCAGAATTTCAATAATTCGATGTTGTTATTTGAACAAGAGTGGAAATTTAAAAAAAAAATAACTTTTTCAAATCTATCGTGTTATTGTAAGTAGTAAGCAATGTGTACAATCATGTTGACTGTAAATTATAATTAATAAAATTAAGCTCGCGCCAATCACTTCTCTAAACTCCAACTTATTTACCAATAGAGTGAATACTTAACGTTTTTAGACGATTTATAATAGATCTTAGCTGCTATGAGGAGCTATATACATATGAACGGTTAAAAAATTTTTAGATAAAGTGTACCTACTGAAAAATGTAAGGATTGGAATGACACTAAATTTCTATTTTATATTATGAGATTGAAGGTGCACCAGTTAAACTGGTGGAATAATTTTTCAATTTAAGATACTTCTTCTCTTGGTGATTAAATAAAAACAGCGTGCCAAAAGAATAACAAAAAATAATTTGTTTCGTTTTTGTAATATGAAAAATTTAAACTTTACTGAATTCTATTCTGTAAAAAGAATGTTTTAGTGCAAGTTAGCAATCACGATGGTGTTAAGTCCCGTGATTTCAAAGATTAATCTTATGAATCTTATTGAGAAACCGATAATGATCTAAAGAACTTTTCAGCCTGAAGTTGCCAACTTGCATGCAGTACATAAGTTGCATCATGAACATTAAAAATGTAAACTTGCTTCAGAGATCGAATTTGACGTATTACTACACTTGTTTCAATTACAATTTCAAATCTTGGAGATGTAATTTATGTACATCACACTCTCGTGAAAACATGAAATACGTGTCCTGATATCTGTGCAGAGCAGAATGTTTTAGCGTAAAATTAATTTTCTTTCTTTCGTTAGTTCGAATTGGATAAAATAAATATTAATCGAAATGTTAGTTAAGACATTCTGTCGCGAATTGTATTAAATGTTTCATAGAAAAACCTTCGAAACGTAGACGCTGAAAGTATTTCATCAATATTAAAATTGAATAAGGGTGATTGCTTTATACCAACAAATTTGGTTGGTGATTGTGGGATATAAAATTTTTACAAATCAACCAAATGTTAATCAACTCGATAAATACATGTTGTGCCTGTAAAGTAATTACAGTGAGCTACTTTGTAGAACAAAGAAAATAAAAATATATATATAAGTACATATAGGTACTAAAAGTATTTTGTGAACTAATCATTCGATACTAATTCTTCTGTTAGGTAATTTAAATTTCTTAATTTTGAGATATTACATTATATAGAAGGAACCTGAAATATTTTCATGACCAGTGGTTTGTAGATTTTATACCTTTTAAATTGTAAATCCTAATTGTTAAATCAGTGAGAATCCATGGTGTCAAAAATGCGACTCTGAATTTTCGAATCGGTGTTTTACGATCAGTTTGAATCTCGTACGCTTATCGAAATTTGTATTCAATTGTTATCGACTTATTATAGATGCATAACGCGAGTTTCACGCTGATCCGAGAGATATTTATAATGAATGGTTGAATATATTTCTCGAGTATATTGACGAATTTGTGTTATTTCCCTTCATTTGTCTCTTACAATGGCGAACTTAAGATGATTTCAATTCTTCGCGTATTTATCCACAAGTGCGTTCCATACGTCTGGATATTTACTGCGGACGAATCTGGCTATCCTTCTGGCGTTCGCAGCTTGTCTTTGGTCGCAGGATTGGCAGTTGTTGCCTATGATTTCCGGCAGGGCTCCTATAAAATGTTTTGAGTTGAAGCCGAAACGTCAAAAGTGGAAAATCAAAGTTTGAAATGGAATTCGGATACATTTGACAAACTGGAAAGGTGGAGAAGTTAACTTTGTTCGAAAGTTGTTTGTTTTCATTGCATGGTTAGAGTCATTGCAGACCGAACAATTCGGGAAACTCATTTCATTCGTTACTCACTCTTGATCTGGGAACCTAAAGCGTCGCACGGCGCCCTATCTAGAGCGCACAACAGCTGCCTCTCCATGTAACTGTTACCGGCGAGGACCTCCTGGCTCTCACATCTCATCACCAAAGAGAAAAGGACCATATGGAGACACAGGACGGCCCATCTATTCGTAACAGAACTCATGGCGAATGACGTTTATTCTTCTAACGTACGAACCGGACTGGAAACTCTCCCTCTTCTGGTTCCGCTTTTAAGAAACCACTTTCTCGACGAGAGCACGGAGAGGGAGAGAGTGCCATTGTTGTTGATGCATAATGGACAAACGAGGGGAGCAACCGGAGGGAATTGCGTTACTTGGAGATCACGTCCCAAAATGTAAACGATGGCTATTACCATGTCAGTGGTGAATTCTTTACTAGAATTTGTCGGGAAAGTGTAATCTGTTATTTTCATTTCTTCGACTTTTAAGATAATTTTAGGGCGAAATCTAAATGTAAATTCATTAGAATATTATTTCGATAAGTTTTGTGGTATGAATTTGTGAAAGTGCCCCTTTGCGCTGCCGATGCGTGTCGAGATCTTTCCGCGATATGGTGTCATACAGCACTGAGAGCCTTCTTTAAAAATGTCTTTCACTTTTTGTGACATATGACGTTAGAAACATTAAAAATGTCTTCAACCAAACAGAACACTAGCTGCCCTTTCCAACGTACCAATTTTCGATTTCCAGCAACCTCCCCCAATTACCCTAATTTTCCAATTCTTCCTATTTAATTACATTGTTCCCGAAATAGGCCGTCCAATTATCCGATTTGCGTACCCATATATCTACTCCCACTTCTTTGTTGTGAACGATCCACCATAACAACCATACAGGACCGTTTATTGTCATTCCTACAATACACGATTGATCGCACGGAATCGAAAAATAACAAACAGTAAGCGAAGATTATTGTGCTTTTTGGAAGCGGCGTAGTGTGAAGGACTTAGAAATCTTTCAGGCCTAATTAAAACAAATGAAATAAAAACGCGAAGAGGTTTCTTCATTCTCTATCGTTAGATCGATACAACAGACAAACTTGGCACAAATTGTTGTCTGGTAGATGTACAGAAAGTGTCAAGATAAGGACATGTCAGTCTCACCTACTTCAAATGGACGAGCCGTAAGTACCTTTTGGTCATTGTTTTCATTTTAACAATAGTGGATTTCGTAAGTAGGATAACGCGAAAATAATTGTCATTATATTGCACACACATGAACTTTAAATAAGAAAGTGACATTTTAAGTACGCACAGTTCCGCTCATTAATTATGAATTACATGCATTTCAAAGAAATAATATTTATTTAATTACAATTCGCGACTAACCCGCCAAAAATCTTTTGAAATCAAAATTGGTGGACATTACAGCTAATATTTATTCTTAATATATAAATATGTCTATAGTGGTTAATAGACTAGAACATTTTGAAAAAAATCAACATTTTGATGTCGATACATTCCCATCACTTTACATGTCCGACTAATATCTATAAACATCACCCATCAACCAGTCAATACAAACATTCACATCTACAGTTATGCTTTTCCATTGCTCTTGTTATCAAAAATGCCTGAACTGTAGTTCTGGAAGAATCCACCACGAAACTTTCCGGAAAGTTGTTAAAAAATTAAATTCTTTCAAAGCAAATCCCCTTTAAAAATCCATTAATACAAATAATCTTATCAAAGGCGTGAACAAAAGGTTAGTGAAGCTCATCAGCTGAACAATACAAAAAGACAAGACAAATGATTAGTTTCCATTCCGCCGTGGACAAGTGTACTTGCATTGTTTAAGCCAAAGTAAAAGGAAATGGAATCTACAAATCGCAACGAAGCTGTCACTGACAGAGATGGAAATATCGTTTCCGGTTTAATTAAGGTATGAGGTAAATAGATACATAAAGATAACCCTGATTGAATCGTTAATTCCGTTTTATAGGGGATTAAGATCAATACCTATGATGAGCATAAATGTGTAATATTCAACAATTGTATATTTTAATTTTCGATTCGTAGCAAATTTAAATTGAATTACGATTAGGTCAATACAATCAAATGTCGAAATAATAAAATGTTCCTACCTACCTATAAAAGTATATCTCATTATTACGAGACGTTGACATTCGATAAATTGTATTTACTCGTCTACAGTTTACGCTTATCACCTTGGTACTTGCGTATGGTTTATTTTTTATTCATATCTATCAGTTTTTAATATCTTATTAACCTTTATCACCACTGATTAATCAGATCGAAATGTATTCGTAGTGAGATTTATAAAGAAAAATAATATCATCCATATTAGTAGCTTTGTTGTTGTTGTTGTTTTTCTTAAACAACATGGCCAACGAAATAACAGGAGAGAACTTGGATATTCTGGTACGTATAAGGATCGAGATATAATTAACATTGGAAATTACATTGAACAAAGAAGATTCGTAGTGTGTAGGTATAGCGTAAGTAGGAACTTGTTACTAAAACATTTACAGGAAACGTCTTTTTCTAAAAAATTTAAAACTTTAGTAAAGCATCAGTAAAGTACTTTAACTGGTTTAAAAACAAAGTCTTATATTAATCTAATTAATCTAATTTATTATTTTCCAACTTATAATCAATCACTGACAATTATTTTCGTCTCAATTTTTTTTTAATTCATAGAAAACTTTGGACGTCAATAAGTACGCCACGAAGAAAACCATCGCACAAGGTCTCCTCGACGTGGCTCTTCTCACGGCAAACGCCTCCCAATTGAAATATGTTCTACAGGTCGGCGAGAAACACGAATTCTACACTCTGATGCTCAGCTTGATCACGATCTCAATAGTATTACAGGTAAGAGAGAAGGCTCAATGAGCAAGCAAACAGAAATCAAGCTCATTTGTGAAAAAGATTACCTATATACATTATGGTACTGTGCCAAAGTTTCTTGGTTTTAAAACGAGAGCGCACTCGCTCAAGGGCTTACCCAGCGAGAACTTCATTCTGAAAGTGTCTTTAGGAAGCTTTCAGGATTCCTAAGATAAGTTCAAATCTTCCTAGAACAGCGCACTTGTATGTTTTGCTGCCTATGTTAAAAAATTGGTGCTACATTGCGCACTCCATCTCAATATGTACTGAGTTCTAGCATTAGTTGCCCTATCTAGTTTAGATCCTGGGTATGCCCTTACACTCGCTATACTCAATTTATTTTTAGCAGTTTAATAAATTTAAGTTTGTCTATTGGTACGTACTTGCTAATGAGAGAAAAACACAAGTTTCTACTTCTAAATTAAAAATGTACGAGATGTAAATATGTGCCGTTAATTAATTTTCCATTTTGCCCTTAGGTTTTGGTGGGCATCCTTTGCCTAACACTACATCTATTAAGAGACTGTCGTCTTCATTTGCACAGTTATCATTACACCGCAAATTTTCTAAATCACGTCACGACTATTTTTGCTTTCGCCATAACTGTCCTAAACCTCATCATTTCCTGTTTCGATCCCACCATAGCCAAATACGCAGTATTTGAACCCCCTGATCTATCAAAAGTTGATGGGAATACCTTATAGGCTTCACAACCCATTCCAACGTAAACGAAATGTTTGTTAAAAAAAAACTGCAAATTTTGGATCTAGCCAATAGAATTCATGAGCATAATGGTCGAAAATGAATTTTCTTATGATCTTAAGGCGAATAATTAGGACAATTAAATTTGCCTTACGAAATAAAATAGTAAAGTAACAACGTGTACTAAGTTCATATGATTATTACTCCTTTTAGTAATTGAGGCAAATTTCCGATGACAAATTTGTTATCATATTGGAATGAGTTTTAAAACGTCGAAAATGCACATCTATTTTAGATGTTTTCAAAGCATCTTAGCATCCTAGGAATGTTTTAGAGCCGCAGCCGCCCGGAAAAAAGTTTTACAAGTATACAAGACAATTCTAAAGTGTGTTTTAATATTAACGTTTTAATTACTATGAACGTCTCACAAACGACTTGCACAGCTAAGCTGAGACGTCTTTTGTAGTGTCGAGGGACCGAACTGATATAAATAAACATTTTTTGAGGTAATTAACCTACAAACTTAATGGAGCTAATCTAAACCTTTTAAAAAAGCTGTTGATGCGTCACAAGTCACAAGTATTTGAATTCAAGGTCAAAATATCCGTTTGAGTAGGTACGTAACACGCCGAGGCAAATGCCTCAAGTACGACGTGATATGTTATTAACGAACCCATTCATATGTATTTAAACGTCTTTTTACCCGTTTCCTTAAGGAAAACGGTAACATTAGGGGAATATATGTTTGGATTAAAATCATAAGTTAAAATAAAAAGTGGGTATTGTGTGTTCATGGTTCTGTGACTTTCACGTTTCGCGCCGCACTTCATTGATCGATCAACTCTATCTTCGTGTCCTGTGCTAGAAAATCAAATGCTCAAGTGAAATCGATTTTTCCTGGTAATTTCAACGTACAACCCAGTTCGTATTAGCGTGAGGGACGTCGAAAAATAATGGAGGACGAAGAATACAACAAGTTACCCGTCGAAGAGAGATGCGTGCACAAACTATGGAAGGCCCGCGTGAATGGCTATGAGGAGGCAACGAAGATATTCAGACAGATGGACGATGAGAAATCTCCGGAATTCGCCAAGTATTTGGGGCTCGTCAAGAAGTTCGTCGTGGACAGCAACGCCGTCGCTCAAGAGAAGGGCCTCGAGGCGACGCTCGCCTACGTCGAGAACTACGCTCACGCCGGGAAGACGGTGCAGGACGTAATGTCCGGCATAGTCGCCAAATGCATAGCGGCCCCCAAGACTAAGACGAAGGAGCTCGCTCTGCAGGTCACTCTCATGTACATTGAGATCGAGAAACAGGAAGCTGTCCAAGACGAATTACTCAAAGGTAAATTATTCGATGCCTTTCGTGAACCCGAGCAAAAGACACTAGAACAGCCCTAATTAAGGTCAAGTCAATTTTTGCACAATAAAAAACGTAATGGCAGTTTTATCTTTCTAATCAGATCTGATGTGAAGGTTAACTTCTCTACCTTATATAGAATGGGGGCGATGTTCTATTGTTATTGAAACATTACTAGACTGCCTTTGAAAGGCTAGTCTGCTATAATGCTAATGACTACTTTTCTATCGAAGAGAATTTAGTTTGAAAAATGTTACCTTTAAGGTTTTCTTTCTTTGAAAACCTCTAATACAACACTTGTCTTTTCATTCATTTACAAAGATCACATGAAACATTTCTTGCATGTTTCCACATGGAATTGAATAATCTTATACGTTCGGTTCGGATACCTACCAAAATGGCCAAATTCTTAGAAGTGGGTCACATCAAATTAATCACATGTAAACTTGAGCATAGCAAGAATGTCCTATACAATTTCATCTTATGATTAATGGTTTATGAGCAGTTTTACATCAAGTTTTGATTCTCTCGCTTAGGAACTATTCAAAATTTACCTATTAAATCGCCCTATTAAACAGATGAGTAATTCTTCAACCAAAAACCCTAATTTAATTTTTTACGATTTTAGGGGCGGAACTGAAAAATCCCAAGATAGTATCGGCTTGCGTCAATGCATCCACGACGGCCCTGAGGGAGTTCGGCACGAAAATCATTAGCGTTAAACCGTTATTGAAGAAGATAGGCGCCTTGCTGTCAGATAGAGACAAGACCGTGCGGGACGAAACCAAACTGATGATCGTGGAAATGTACAGATGGATCGGGGCCGCCCTTAGGCCTCAGCTTCAGGCGGCGAACCTGCAGCCAGTCCAGATGACGGAGCTCGAGGGGGAGTTCAGTAAGATCGAGGGACAAAAAGCGACACCGACGAGGTATGTAAGGTCTCAACAGAGCAAGCAAGCTCAACTTGCTGCGGTCATTACAAGCGAAAGCGATGACGTAGAAAAGGACGAGTTAGATGTACCGCAAGAGATCGATCCGTTCGAATTAGCAGACCCCGTGGAGATCCTGTCCAAAATCCCCAAGGACTTTTACGAGAAAATCGAAGCGAAGAAGTGGCAGGAGAGGAAGGAAGCACTAGAAGCTGTAGAGACCCTGGTGAAAACTCCCAAGTTAGAAAATGGTGATTATGGAGATTTAGTCAGAGCTCTCAAGAAGGTCGTCCAGAAAGACACCAATGTAATATGCGTAGCTTTAGCCGGAAGATGTCTAGCCGGGTTGACGAATGGATTGAAAAAGAAATTTCAGCAGTATTCCGGTTTCTGCATTCCCGTATTGCTGGAAAAATTCAAAGAGAAAAAACAGAATGTCGTAACTGCTATTCGAGAGGCCATAGATGCTATTTACCTAACGACAACCATTGAAGCGATCCTCGAAGACGTCTTAGAAGCTTTGAATAACAAAAATCCCTCAGTAAAGATAGAAACGCAACTTTTTCTGTCGAGGGCCTTCACCAAAACGTTACCCACAGCGGTAAACAAAAAGACGCTCAAAGCCATCACATTGGCATTAATAAAGAACATTAATGAATCTGATCCGAGCGTAAGGGAGACATCTGCTGAATCTCTGGGCACTCTAATGAAATTAGTAGGTGAAAAGGCTATTGGTCCATTTTTAGTTGAACTCGAAAAAGATAATTTAAAAATGTCAAAAATCAAAGAACACTTTGAGAAAACCGTCATTGCCGTTAGACTGCCAGTAAAGAAGGAAAGGCCGACCACCGCTCCCGCTCCTAAAGTCGCCGCCGCACCAGTACGCAAACCAGTTCCGAAGAGGTCTGCCCCAGTCAAAAAGAAAACTGAAATATCTTCAGGATCGGCAACTGTCGTAAGATCGAAAGGAAAGCCCGTGCCTCAAAACATCGAGAAGGAATTATCCGATGAAGAAGTCGATGAAATAATTGCAGGACTATTTGACACAACAGTTATCAGTGATATCATCAGTGCTAATTGGAAAGCTAGATTAGCTGCTGCTGAACAAATGCTGACAGAATTACAAGCGATGGAGTCCAGCAATGTGCCAACTCAAGCAATTGTGAAATTTTTGTCCAGAAAACCTGGACTAAAAGATACAAATTTCCAAGTGCTCAAAGCTAAGTTGGATATCATGAAATATTTAGCTGAAAATTGCAAATTCACCATGACAACCGCGAATAGTTGTGTCGCCGATATTTCTGAGAAGTTCTCAGACAGTAAAAATAATACTGCCGTTGCAGAAACTTTAACCGCTATCTCTGAGGCTACAAGTTTTGCAGAAATCACCGATATGGTCTTAGATTTCTCTTTCAATCAGAAAAGTCCTAAGGTCCAACAAGAATCTCTGCTCTGGTTATCTGTAGCCATGAAAGAATTCGGCTTTAACAATTTAAACGTTAAATTCCTTATCGATACCTCGAAAAAAGCTCTCGCATCTACAAACCCTACAGTCAGGCAGTCAGCAATAACTCTTTTAGGTGTGATGTATTTGTATATGGGAGCTTCTATTTACATATTTTTCGAAACCGAGAAAGCTTCTCTTCGTGATATGATCGCCGTTGAATGTGAAAAATACAAGGGGGAGTCAGCTCCTGCACCTACAAAAGGTGTAAGTAAATCGGCAAGTGCCGACAGTTTAGATGTAGTAGGGGATGAAGCACCAGATCCCATTAACATCCAAGATCTCATTCCACGGGTCGATATCAGCAATCAGATCACGGAATCTTTACTAAACGAACTGGCAGATAAAAACTGGAAAGTTAGAAACGAGACTCTGGCTAAAATAATGCAGATTATACAAGAGGCTAAATTTATAAAACCCAATTTAGGTGATTTGCCTCAAGCTTTGGCCATTCGACTAACCGATAGCAATGTAAAGATTGCCCAGACTGCTCTGAACGTTTGTGAGGCGATCGCAAAAGCCATGGGCGCCCCATGTAAACAGTATATCAAAGTTTTTTTCCCTGGATTTTTGCAAGGCCTCGGTGACAGTAAAGTGGTAATGAGAACTACCAGTATGGACACTATAAATATTTTTGCGGAACAGTGCGGCTACAAAGAATTTTTTGAAAATGAAATGGTCGGTGATGCACTCAAAACGGGCTCTCCAGCTCTTAGAATCGAGTTGTGGAGTTGGTTAGCTCAAGTTTTACCAAAAGTGCCACTCAAGTCCATACCTAAAGATGAATTATTAGTGTGCATTCCCCATTTATACAGCAATCTAGAAGACAGAAATGCCGATGTCCGTAAGAACGCTCAAGAAGCCATTTTGGGAATCATGATCCATCTAGGCTACGAATCGATGGTGAAACAATGTGAAAAATTAAAGCCCAGTTCCAAAACTGGAATATTGGCTGCTTTAGAGAAAGTGAGACCGAATCTTCCTGTAAAGGCTACAGTCAAGAAACAAACGCCGGAGAAAGAAGACAAAGCAGTCAGAGGGACGAAAGCAGTCGCTACTTCAAAAAATGCCGTGAAACCGAAAGGAGTGGCAACCTCAAAATCAGCTACCGCTTTGAGCAGTAGGAAAAAAGATGATGATCTCGATATGTCGCCTTTATTAGTGGTCAACAATGCGAAACAGCAAAGAAGTTTGGATGAGGCCAAATTAAAAGTGCTCAAGTGGAACTTCACTCAACCTAGAGAAGAATTCGTTGAGCTACTTCGAGATCAGATGACGAGCGCTAACGTCAACAGAACTCTTATGGGGAACATGTTCCATTCAGATTTTAAATATCACATAAAAGCAATCGAATCTCTAAACGAAGATTTAGCAGAAAACAAACACGCTTTAATCGCAAACTTGGATCTCATTTTGAAGTGGCTGACACTTAGATTTTTCGATACTAACCCATCTGTGCTACTTAAAGGTTTAGAGTATCTTCATGCAGTCTTTAATATGCTCATTGACGAGAAATATAGAATGTCAGACACCGAAGCGTCTTCGTTTGTGCCATATTTGGTTCTTAAGATCGGCGACCCCAAAGATTCCGTCAGGAATGGTGTCAAAGCTCTTCTCAGTCAGATGAACCGGTTGCATCCCGTCGGTAAAATGTTCTCTTACGTGATGGAAGGCATAAAATCGAAAAACGCACGTCAAAGGGCCGAGTGCTTGGAGGTAATGGGATCGATCATCGAAGAGAGCGGTATCGGCGTTTGTGTGCCTACTCCGGCTGTATGCCTTAAAGAAGTAGCTAAACAGATTTCAGACAGGGACAATTCCGTCAGGAATGCTGCCTTAAATTGCATCCTTCAAGCATACAATCTCGTTGGTGATAAAGTATATAAATTCGTCGGTAACATATCAGACAAAGACATGTCCTTGCTGGAAGAAAGAATCAAGAGGTCGAGCCGTAGAAGTGTCATGCCTAAACCAGACACAAATGCAACTGTCGTAATGCTGCCTACGTCTCCTCAGAGGGAAGTTTCTTTACCTAAACCTTCCACATTCACTTCTCCGCCAATCCCCGACGAACCTCAATTCGACCAAGAGGACGATGTGCAAGAAGACAATTTCCCCGTCTTCACGTTACCCCGACAAATTCCCGAAGAATCCCCTAAAGAAATCAACGGACCCTTCAAATTGGATGAGGATTTCATGAGAGAACTGGAATGCTCTATGCCAAAGCCTCTAGTATGGCCACAGTTAAAAGTAACCGACAGTGATTTGGAATTTCTTAAAGAACCCATATATGTGCCGACCATCGATGAAGCCAGGGAACAAGTGAAGGCGAGAGGTAAGGTCCCTTGGACTTTCCCAGTCTCGGTTAAAGAGGCTAAGAACAGGTTGCAATTAAACGCTTCAAAGTCGAGCAGTCCCAGAAAGTCAGATCTGACTATTGAGAGGCTTATCAAGCAAATGGCTGCTACAAATACTTCATTAGCGATAGGAGCTATGTTACAATTAGAAGAAATGATGCCAGGCCCTAAGGGCAACTTGTTCGATGAATACGAAGATGATTTTATGATCTCCATTACGACACAATTGAAATTCTTGGCTTTACAGGACCCCATGACCGATGCCATCGTCGCGAAATGTTACAAGAATATATTGGCTGTCGTAGACTCATTTTACCAAAACAAATTCCTCGGCAGTCACCTATCTATCACTGTGATCAAGGATCTGATGGATCAGTTTATCAGTTTGCTAGTCGAAGAGAAACTGGTGAATATCCTGAATGGAGAAGCATATATTCGTGTCATAAATTTACATTGCGTCCAGATCATCGAACGATCTGAACACACCTATGCTATTTGCGCCCATATTCAGTTGATAAACGAATGTATTAGCAATGGGAGTTCCGCCAGGAAAATAGATCTCGTCATGAAGTGCCTCTGGAGGATTATAAAACTGATGCCGACATGGGGGGACGAGATAGATTACGATTTGGTCCTTTTAGAAGTCCATAACTTCATGAAAAAATTCCCCTCGTCTTGGTGGAAGAGTAAAGAGGTTGACACTCCTCTTAGGACCGTTAAAACCATACTACATTCTTCCGCGAAAATCAAAGGCGGTACCATCATGTTACATCTGGGAAAGATTCCTAACACCAGCGAATCCGAAGTCGAATCCTATATTCTGAGAGTACTGAAGGGATTGAAAATAACAGACATACAACAGTTGCCATCGAAACATTCCCTTTCTCGGGGCAATCGCAGCACCCTCACGGATATCTTCCGGAAAATCGGCATCAAAGAGGAAGCCAAAGAAGGATTGAATTTACTTTACGACTTCATGCAGGAACATCCCGAGACCGACATCGAGCCGTTCCTGAGGGACGCGAACAAATTCTTTCAGGATTACATCAAGAACGGTCTGAAGGAGATCGAAGAATCGAGGAGGGCGGCGAAACAGTCGAGCTCACCAGAACGGGTTTCTAACCAGGACACCGAGAACCCCGAGACATTCGTGATCCCGCCTGATCCCAGGAAACCCGTCGAATATTACAGGCAGCGTTTAGAGATGTGGTGTAACCTGTTTGACCAAGTGAAAGCAGGTAAAAAAGTCCCCATTCCCAAAGTTGAACGATCCGCAAGTTGATTATAAGATTATAAAATATTTTATGTAACCAGTTTGATTAGATGAAAACAAGGACATAGTCTTGTGTCGAATTTTATCTGTATGTGTAGTTTTGTTCCAACTGCTGATGTCAGTTAAGCACTTTAATGTTTTACTTAACCAATTGTTTCTATTTATGTCGCAAGGTTATTTATTATAATTAATTAATATAAGGAATGATTAATAATAAGGCTACTTTATGCAATACATGACACTTAAATGTCTAATTTTTGTATATGTTATGAATTAACGAGTTTGTTTATACTTTTTTCATTTGTACTATTTGATCGATTAAACTTCTTAAAAGGAAATTGCTTTTATTAATCTATACTTTAAACGTTGAGTAGTTTTATTTAAAGTTGATTCAACTGTTTCCATGGCAAATGCATCCCACGGAGAAAGGTCAAATGGAAAACACTTCATAAAACAAAGTACGCCGGGCACGTGAAAGAATTTAAACTATCAAATCGAAAATGTATACTGTGAAATAACGATATATATTTCTGTACAGCAGGTTTGAGGCTATGTGATTCCAGATTGTTCTAAAGTAGGTACTAGACACGCTATTAGATGCTTTCATTCAGACAATACTTTCGGATTAAGACGAGTACAAGAAAGGTATGGTAACAAATTTTAACGACATGACAAGAATAATTTTCGCTGCACAGCTATGCTGCCAGAACACGCCGTTTTTGGCATAGCTTTCTTATCCCGGATCTCGTCCGAGCGCTATGATCGTCGAAAAAACTAAAGACCGTAACGTATTGACGCTGACGCGCCACGCTACAATTCGTTGCTTTATATGCCTTTTATATCATATATGACGCAGGTACGTGCGTATTATTAATAAATATATACATATAGATACCTATACGGTTTGGTGTAACATTGTAGACACGTGCTCTCTTCTTATCAATATAAGACAATACTTCAACTATTTTCTTTTTCATTTGTTTTTCCTTGATATTATTAGTTATTTAAGTAACAAGGAATGTAAAGACATGTTAACATTCAAGGCAAGTGGGTACGAGCCGAGGCTTGCCACTTTCCGAGAATGTTAACAGTCGATACATTTCCTGTTCCTTATTACATTTTTCACGCTGCCGTTAAAAATTTCCTCAAAAAATGAAATGTTTGCTTTAGTTTGGACGGCCGTCACTCTCATCTAAGTTGCCTGTATGTGCGTAACTAGGGTTACGCACCCTACCTCACTGTCATTTACATTCCTAGGAATGTAAACGACAGTACTTGCATTCCGTCGTCTAGTAAAAATAATACCTACACGAATATTTGCCATTTTCATGTTTTGTATCTAAGCGTGTATAATTTATTTACATTACCGGCAGCGGGAAAATAAATTTACATTACGCCGTGCATTTTTTACATATTTATTCGATCCACTTGTAGTACAGTGCTTTAAGAAAGCTATGATTATCCTCTCGGTCATTCTCAGGTTGCCTCATTTCGTTGTACAGGAACACATACATAAATCAGATACTTGTGTATTTTGTAAATAAATTGGTGTGTGAAACACCCTATATACGTAGCGTATGAAACAAATTTCACTAAACACGCCGGCTGAAGGGCGAGTACCGCCGGAGGTACTAAAATACTTTCCAAATTACAAAATAGGTACAAAAAAACAATGGCGTCCATCTCACATAACAGACTTACCTTCATCTGAAGAAATCCTCTTTTCCTCCACTGCATTCTACCTCGTTTCGCACTAAATCACAACAGAACACCACAAACTGTACCTCGCGACGCTTTTCTACGATTTTCCGACCCGTTTTTCCGACGTTTTCTCGATTTTCCCGGCGGAGATGCGGTTTCACTCCCACCTGCGCCAACTTTGAAGTTATTGCAATGGCGGACCAATCAGGGGCCGCAATGGCGGACCAATCAGGAGCCGCGATTCCATAGGCGAGTTCCATTGTTGAGATTGCAACAGGTTTAGGAATTGAAATGACGAAAATATGTTCATCAAGTAATGTGATGATTGTTTTTTTTAAATAATGCTCAATACGTCATGTAGCTTAATTAAAATACGGATTGTCTATTTTCCAGTTTGTCGTCGCGATATTATTCGTTATCATCGGTGGACTGAACATCAACAAACACAGAGATCACAAAGCGGCCATAATTTTGAACGATATCATTCTGATTTTCGTATTTTTAATTTCGATTATCAATATCATTATCTCCGGTTTCGGTTTAGATTACGCAAGTCAACCCTTGAAACTGCTAGAGCCCCCTGTTAAGGTTAATTTAAATTAGAGTTTGCGGAAATCTTCATGCCAACTTTTAAATAGCTTCTCCTTTTTCTGTAGGTAACCGCAGCGATATTATCGGTAGTAGTGAGTACGTTGAGGATATGCGACGACGAACAAATGGATACTATGGCGGTACTCTTAAATCAAGTCTCCCTTGGGTTCGTAACGGGAGCCTTGTTTTGTGACGTTATCAAAATGAATTTTGGGCTGGATCCTGCTATACACATTAACGTTACTTTGTTAAATACATCCATATAACATCGATACTAGTCCTGTCTGGGCACACCTTTAATTCTTTTACTCTATAAGTAAAATTAAGTGCTGTTTTAGTTCTTTCAAAGGTGCTGTTGAGAAAAACATCGAACGATGAATTATTTCGTAATTATCTTAAGATTGAGATTGAGTAAAAGAGTTAATAAATTTGATTTGATGAGTTTAAGACAATTAGAAAAACACACACTTTTCTTATTTTGTTTTCGTTCTTTAAATTATGCCAAGTCCAAATCAGCGGGGTTCAAACAGTGTTTGTCCAAACCAAAACCGATCCTGTGTGGAACAAAATGATATACATATCTGATCGCCCTTGCACAAAAATATAAAGTGCCACTCTACTACATGTAAATCATTTTATTCTACACAGTACAACACTCATAATTTTATTTATTATCTCTGCTTGTTTTCGTTTCCTTGATTTACGCATTTTTTAAATTAATTTCTTTATTTTTTTTATTTCGTTTTTCACACGATCAGGTGGTCCAAGCGTGTCTCTGTGTCCTATTGGGATCCTCATTGAACATCAACAAGGAAGGAGATCATCCCACTGCCAATACCGCAAATAATGTCGCCTTATGTATCAATATTATCATAATGGCGGTTAATATTTTAATTAGTTCTTTTGAGATGAAGGAATCTGATGATAGCGCTGGAAATTCTACAGTTACTTAAAGATATGTATGTTTGAGTTAATTTGTATGTACTCATTGCTTCATATGGCTCATTAAAGTATTTGTAATTTGTTTCTTTTATATATCCCATTGTAAGGTGGTCGGTATTCAATTAAGATTAATTCAAAGTGTAATAGTGATATTTAATCAATTATGTGTAGGTATGAATCATAGGCAAATGATTGTGTATTAAGTATATTTTTAGTAATGGCGGAATAAAACTGTTTTGAAGAGATCAGAACAATGTATTTTTGACCTTAAATTACCATTACCAAAGATTATTTCAAAATACTTCTACTGTCCGTAATACTTCATAAACATTCATGAACATGTACTTATACAGATAATTTGGGTATTGTACAGTTTATTGCAATTTCATTCATGACACAAATGACTGATATGACAACTCCATTACAATGGCGCGAATAAATAACAATTAATGGTAGTCAATGTAGGTATAGAATAGTCATAACCTACTGAAGCAAAAAAAAAACAGCTACTAGTGGGTTAGATTGCTTCTTTTTTAAGATCTATTGAAGCAAATATTTCATAACGAAAAACCATTATAACAGATGTGAAGTGTGGAAACATTGTGAACATTAATTCTATAAGTATTGGAAGTTTTTAAAAACTTACGATGAAGGTACCAGGTACCTGAAGGAGGCAACTTTAACTCGATTTGGACCCCTACAATTTCCCGTATGACTTCTTGTAACTCATGTAGATAACATGAATAATTATCTAAACCTTACATTTACTAGATTGTGCACCAATAAGACGAAATACTTAAAAAATTGATCCCGAAATGTATCACATCTTATGAATCTCCCATTTTCTCCACACCCTCATTCTCGTACTTCTCAAACATCGCCCTCACCAATATACACTTGGTCATGTGACACAAGCAGTATTCAGGGTGCTCGACTTCGTTCGGATCCAGCATGTTTACCTCTATTATGTATCTCCTGTTATTCTCCGAGGATCTCTTCAGTAAGATGTCATAAGTAATCGGAGCTCCTTCCTCGACTTCCGTGTCGGATGGCAGTATGATCACTGTTTGCTTCCAGTGGGTCGGAGGCTCTTCTGGCTCCGTGGACAGGGTTACCGGTTCAGTCGATTTACTCGGGAAGGTACAGGAGAACCACAGACAGATCCCTGAGTAAATACCACGTAAAAACAAAAAATATTAATTATGAGTCGAAAAATATTTATTGTTATAAACAATGATAGAAACTGAATGGAGTAAAGTAAAAAAATATATATACTGACCCTGATATCTCCCGGACTTGTTGGCAACGGCGACGTGTCTCATCGCGATCTCCTTGACATCTTCTACGGTGACTTCTCGAAGATCCAACCAGACGACCACTTCTGGATCGGTCAGAAGTTTGTTTGGAGGTAGTATTTCGGTGAGAGGCTTTTTGGAAGCGTTCTCCCTTAGTTTTGAACCGAAATAAGTCATGGAGACTCCATCGATGTTCTCCCAGTAATCATTCATAGAGGCGACACTATGTCAGAAAATTTTGTAAAGTTGTTAAATTAAAAAGCAATTGAAGTTAAAATACTAAACCTTTGGGTTATGTACCAAATTTCAGATATGACTATCCTCAGTAGTAGTCTCCCATTATCAGTGTAGTTTAAAAGTATTATTAACCCTTTGATCATTTACTTTTATCAATAAAGAGTAGTGATCTGTAAAGGGTTCTAATAACTTAAAAGCCTTATGTACTAATCCATGTGGTTTTGATGAAAACATTATTTATCCGTACATTTTAAATTTGGTATATTATTCATTTCCATTGATGTTTTACTTTTTGTTATTACCTGCACGGGCTGGAATATAAAGTGGCAGATTCTGGGAAGATCAGACCGCCAGGTTTCAAAAATTTATCTCGAGCAATTATGACGGAGTCCAGCATCGCTTCATGCAATAAATAGAAACCCATCCATTCCGACACTATTACATCGACCTGTTCTGGTAAAGCAGCATTTTCAATCTTGGAATGGATCACCTTACAAAAAACTGATTAATTTAAAGCAATAGTGGAGATCTTGAAGATGACTTATCGTTAGCAGGATAAATTTTCTTGTATGCTTTAAATATAAGAAAATTAAAATCTTGTCTAACATCTAAATTACTTACACAAACCAACATACTTTAATAACATCTTCAAAGTTATTCTCTTTCACAGTCTCCTCTGCTATACTAAAAATATTGCTAGCTTCAACTGCGTAGACTGTTTTAGCTCCAGCCTGGGCACAGAATACCGAGAGGATGCCGGTGCCCGCGCCGACATCCAGAACCACTTTGTCCTTAAACTCTTCTCTGTTAGTGAAGATCGCCTCTTTGTATGCCCTGTTGCGTTGGCCATCCTCCAACATCAACCTGTGGATCTGCAAAATTAATGTCATCATAACAACTTAGCTTGAATAAAACATAGGATGACATTATTGGAAAACTGATTAAAGAATTTTAGAGAGATGTGTTAGAAAAAGGCATGTTTAAAATTTGAGGGGTAAAGGGGGACGGACGAAACGTTATTCACATGTTTTACGGAATAATAATAATAATAAAATAATACGTAATAAGATAATAAAGAAAATTTATTTGGGATAGATAGTTCAAAAAGACAATACATTTCAAGATACATCATGTAAATAATCTTGAGGCAAAGACAAACATATTCTTCAAAAGCTTATTTGTAGTCCAAAATGGTTGTAATGAACTCATGATAAATAAACCTTTTTCCCGTGAATGTATCCTACATTTACATTTTTATGATAACCGCTTAATCTTTGTTGTATAAACATTATCTCAACTGTTTTCGAATTATACATAGGTACCTGATAAAAAAATGATAAGATCGTGGATGTAATGACCAAGCATTTAAAGCTTTAAAAATTGTCGTATCCACCTTTCAATAGTTGCTTGATTGGACTTCAAAATGGTAGTCGCTAAATTTTTTGTGTATGATAAAAAATTCGAAGGTTTCCCTAAACAAGAAAACTTCAAAATAATCGAGCAGGTGTTACCATCACTTAAAAATGGAGGTAAGATTGAAGTATTAATTAATTAGTCTAATTAGTTTTTGTTTCAATTAAGTAATACTTATCAATAATACATACTAATATAATGAACTTTGATACCCAAAATTTACTGGTGCAATATTCATTATTCCTCAGACTGCCAGCCAGTTTGATTATGAAACAATTATATATTACAGAATATTGAAGATACATAACAATTAAGAGTGGTTATTAGGCAAAACTACCTACTTCAATTCTGTAATTTTAATCAACTAACATGATTTTGTTGACTAACAAATAAAACACAAGTACAGTTTTATGCTCAGCTCGTACCAATTACAGCTTGTTAGTGTTAATCGATAATTAATTTTCAAAATTGCACAATTCTGTCGCAGAGTATTTGGCAGAAGCGGTATACCTAAGTGTGGATCCGTACATGAGAGCACATACTGAATCACTGAAGATCGGAGAAGCCATGATAGGAGGACAGGTTGCCAAGTAGGATATACTTTTCAAGGGTAACCGATTAGTGATAAATGGAATTTCTTTGCAGGATCACAGAGAGTAAAAACCCAAAATTTCCCGTTGGAAGACATGTTGTGGGATACTTCGGTTGGAGAAGTCATACGATTGTAGATGGAAACTCAAACGTCTCCAGCGAAGTAAGACCTGCGACATATTTAGTACCGAAATTCAATGGTTTACCCCTGTCTCTAGCATTAGGAGTGGCAGGAATGCCAGGGTAAAATAACAATCTCTTTACAAATCCTTCCAATCTTCCTTTTAATTGTTACAGAAATACAGCATACTTTGGTTTTCTTGAAATTTGCAAACCGAAACAAGGGGAAACGGTAGTTGTAAGTGGTGCTGGTGGTGCTGTCGGAAGTCACGTGGGGCAGATAGCGAAAATTAAGGGTTGTACGGTGATTGGAATAGCAGGTTCCGATACGAAAGGAAAATGGCTTAAAGACGAATTGGGATTTGATTATTTTATCAACTACAAAACTGAAAACATTTCCGAAACTTTAAAAAAGTACGCACCCAAGGGGGTAGATTGCTATTTCGACAATGTAAGTTAGAGATTCGACCTCTAATTAATCTTTCTGTACTATTGTAACACTTTAGGTTGGAGGAGAGATAAGCTCTGCTGTAATGTCACAAATGAATTTATTTGGAAGGATTTCAGTGTGTGGAGCAATTTCAGGATACAATGAAGACACCAGAGGTAAGCTAAACTAACTTATAAATACTTTTCTACTGAACAAATTATTCTAGTACCTTCTCCTTTTCCTTACATTGTTGGTAAACAACTAATGTTGGAAGGATTTTTGGTTACCAAATGGGGTGACAGATGGAGAGAAGGGATCGAATCCAATTTGAATTGGATTAAAGAAGGGAAACTGAAGTATAAGGAGACAGTGACAGAGGGTTTTGACAACATGGCCAAAGCCTTCATCGATATGTTACAAGGGGAAAATATTGGAAAGGCAATCATAAAAGTTTAATATGTTAGTTTTACAATGGAAATATAGAAAGGCCATTGAAAATTGGATTTTCAATGGACTTTTATTTGCAGTAATAAATACAACACAACACAGAACCCACCACTGAAGTTTTATTCTTTTGTTTTATACCTAATTGTGATAATAACCTTATCAAGGGTTTGAAACTTAGCTGGTATCTTTTTTATCTATTAAAATGTTTGAGGGTTCTTGCTTCTTGGAAATCTAATCGACTTGTGATAGTTTATTACGCGTAGTTATTTAATAAATAACTACGCGTTGAATTTAGTAATAAATTCATAATCATTATTTGAGTGATGGTATCTTTAGGGAGACTATTTCAATTGGAGAGATAATATGTACTTACCTCCAGATCCTCGTAACTTTCAAAATAATCCATAGACTCCATTGGTCCCAGGTAGTATAATTTTGTACTTTCACTTAATAATACATTTAACTTAATTCAAAGAAGTAAAATAAACTTGTAGCAAAATTAATCTATAGGAGATATGGTGTTCAATCTAACCTCAATTTTACATAGACATACATCTAGAGAAAGAATAAAAGATTGACTGATACATTTAAAATGTGCCAAAGTTCCATGCCTGGAACACGAGGGATGAACCTTTTTTTGAAGAAAAGTATGAGAATTTGCATAGATACATAAATAATTACTAGTAATTTGTATAAAATTTTATTTATAAAACTTGACCCCATTCATATATGATACAACATAATCATTCATATATACAAAAGGATAAAACTAAACAAAATGCCCAGTGTCTCATTTCTCCAGTTTTTTGTTTGCAAAAGGTCTGGTTTGAGTATTTCGAAAAGTTTAAAAACGAAAGAAACCTAAAAAGCCCATTCCTCAATTCTCCTCATTGTCCACATTGAAAATCTGTGTTTCCCCGAAGCTCACTTTTTTTCGAATCTTTGGACTTTTCTCAGGTATCCCATTTTCCAAACATTTCTCGCTCTTTTCAGAGACTACCTCTTCTTCGGGATTCTTCCCGGTTATCGAACTTTTGACCACTTCATTCTGAGGTCTCGGTATGGGTAAATCCGTCTCTAGTGTGTTGCTTTTCCTGTTAATTAATAAGTAATTCAGGGGGACCAAACCTGAGCGACCTGCAAAAAATGTTTTTAAAAAATAATGAGATAAGTATCAGTTGAGCTATCAATACTACTATTTTTACAAGGTTACATCTCATTACTGTTGTCACAATCAAGATAAAAGTGTCTTGAAATATCCTTACCATCTTGATTCTTTCCGAGAGCCCATCCAGAATTCTTCAACCCATATTTTTCCTGAACCTCTACTGGAGCCAGTGCAATAATGTCATTCTTCCGAAATGGGAGTTCTTCCTGTGAATTAGGAGAGAAATCAAATGCAGCCTTTGCTTTCAGTCCGGGAGGTCCTTGTATGTTGGGATTTTCTAGAAAAATGTATCAGTCAATGAACAACAGAATTACGAAATTCGTTCTTACCTTCTAGTTTTGGGGATGAGAACAACCTCGCGATAACATAAGGGGCAGATAAGACAGCTCCCAACATTGCAATAGAACCCCATGAGAATCCCGGCTTTCTAGATTTACCCGAAACCTCATTCCATATTTGATTTTTTTCAGTCATGTTACATTTCCCAGTGAGCTTCCTGTACAGCCACGAGAAGAATCTAGATAAAACAAAATTAAAAAAATGCGAGATGCGAAAATATACTTACAACACTCACCTGAAGATATTCACTGAATACCAAATCTTCCCAAACATCGTTCTTAACCTTCCAAAATTCTCTGCAACACCTAACACTGCCCGAAAAGACGATGTCATAGCAAACAGCGTCGAGTCCAGGATAGAGGCGAAATCGCCAAAAGTCCGCACAAACGTCTCGAGTGTGGGGAGAACCCCATCTTGAAAATTCCTAATGCCATCTTGTACTGGATAGGCGCCGTTTTGAAACTGATACCCGCTTCCCATATATGGAGAATATGGGGAGTGTGGACGATAGAATCCTTCAACATCCAATTCTTAAGAACGAAAAGGACAGTTTAAGGGCAAAGTACTTACCCCCATAATTTCCAAAAGTGCTCCCATAACTCCCATAACCTCCATAACTACTCCCGTAATTCCCATAAGGACTATAACTATTGTAACTCCCATAACTGTTTCCATAGGGGTAACTGTCAATGCTGCTACTACTCATCAAACTAGGTCTCGGTGGGGGTGGTGGTGGAGCCACTCCGGTGGTATTCAAATTCCTGACGCCCTGTATGTAAGAATTCCTGTCCACCATTTTTGAGACACTGTCCTTGTCGAGGACGTTCGCTGAGTTTCGTAAGATTGGTTCCATGCTTTTAAGAACAAAAGAGATGTTACCGAAAGGCTATGTTATTACTTACCGATTTATGCATGCAGAATGGACATAACATAAAATCGTATGGACATAACATAGCGTTTTTTATCACCACTTTAAGGAACCAAGTGGAAATATCTGGGGGAGCAAAACTGTTGAACCTCAAAAAATTAGGCTGAGGCTCCTCTTGCATAAATTGCAAAGCACTTTGTATACATCACACGATAAATTTCAAAGTTAACTTTCGCAATAATTTGAGAACGTATGCGTAATACATTTAACTCAACGCTGATAAACGTTGTAGAGAGATAAAAGGCTGTGACATTCAAAAACAATAATCACCAGGAAAGTTTTATGACTTGATTTCATTGTAATAGTAATTTCGAGAGAACAAATACGAAATCATTAGAAGAGACACACTTTCCCTTTTACCTGATTGTTAAGTATCCGCTTCTTTTGCACCACAAACCCAACACTTTTTTACATTGTGCGCCCTAAGTATTTTTTAGACGTCAAAAACAAAATTGAACCTGATCAAAGTATAATGAAGTTGAAGTATAAGTACAAAATAACACCTTTAAGAAATTGCTCGACACTCGACACTCGACGACTCGACAAGTGACAATTAAAAACTGTCAAAAACATATGTAACCTCAAAAGTATGTAAGGTAGTCCCAGAGATAGTCCGTAGTTCGGTACATTGATTAAAAAGGTTATTTTAAAAAAAAACATTAGATTACAAGGGTATGTACGTCCTAGGTGGATCTATAAGCTGTACCTTGTATTATTACATACATTTAATTAATTATCAGAATATCTAAAACGCAGATATTTAGGTGTATTGTTGGTTGCCTAAAATTTACGATAAATCGTAAATTAGAAATCTACATTTCATTAGTACTCAGTATGCATATATTTTTGAAAAACAAAATTTGGGGTGGCGTGGGTTATGTAATAAACAAGTGTATATAATATATAACCCTCTTTATTTTAGTTTATAGCAAAGAAATATGAAGACGATTTTACAGTTCGACACCTTTGAAAAACAAGATATCATACAAGATACAGCTCATGCTTCACAAGCCGAACTTCTTTATAATATATTACTATAAAAATCAATAATAAATTCTTATTTAAATCTGAACAAATCTGACACAACTGAACCTGTGGCGTATATAATACCAAATTACAAAATAATATAAATTTATGGAATACAAAAAAACTAAAACTATGTTTAGTAAAACTTTGAAAATGTACAACTAATCAAAACTACTGATAGTGCAACTGATCCAATTCTATTTTGTACACTCTCTCTTGGTTTCGAAAAAACACAAATAATTACATTAGCAGACTAGTTCTATTTCATACTGTGCATCAGAGTTCTATTCATACCTTCCACTATCACCAACAAATTTCTATAATTAAATTAAAAACGTCCTGAATAGAACTCTGTAACTGTTACTTCGCTCTCTTGCAAAATACATAGGCTGTCGCTGAATTACGCAATGTCTTAATCACAGTTATACAGACTGAATATTTTAATCGCACATAACTTATATACAACAGTTAACAACACACTATCAACAAATTAAAAACTCAAACTGTTTTTGAGCGGATTAAAAAATATAGCAATGCATGAACACAAATAAAAATCTAAAATGAACAGCATTTGGCCATATGAGGTAATACTACGGTTTAACGTCCTAAGACATATTTGAACTAAGGCTGACTTTTGAAGAGAAAACAAATCAAAGCCACTGTAGCATAACTAATTACACATTGGTTAAAACATTTCTTGGTCCATACTTAACTGATTTCGTAATTCAGTGACATCCCATATAATACATATATATCATAATGTAAAAAATATCCTAGCTTTGCACTGAAATACTTGTTTTTGATGGCCGTCATTTCTACAACGAATGCCGACCGTTAAATATGTACATCGGCGCTTTAGAAATCCAATGAGCGGGGTTTTAAGCTCGTCATCTTCAGAAAACGGTGCGCCTTCTCCGTCAATTCGAGCTGATCGGGCGTCCGACCACAAGCGATCATCACCCAAAGCGAGTCGAGCTAGAATAAAATCACACAATCCAATTAATTAACAACAGGGTTAGCAACGGCTATGAGAAGGGTCAAGATGGTCAGATACGTTTTGGTTTAAAGGACACAAATTCAGGTAACAAACATCACAGAAAATATTAGGTAAGGGCCTTGAAGTGTGGATAATTTGGTATGTGCCGAAAATATTTCTTATATAATCAAGTAAAAGAAGTGTGTTCATATTTACCATCTGAACTGGATATACATTTGATTTGTATAGTAATAACTATTAAACTATAAAAAACGAGCTGTGCTGTATCACAGATCATCATTATTATTAATAAAAGCACTACATTTTTCTACTACTTTACAACTTTTCTTAAGAACGGCTATTTCCATTCAAATCAATTCCCAAGAGTGGCCCACTATTTCCATTATTTCTATATTATTCGTTATCTCAATTTATTTTGTCCTTTAAGTAAACGCAATCTCCATGTGCATCTTGAACGCAACAGAGAGTATCCTAGTGCAGTTAGCATGTAGAGATGTAGAGTTAGAATATTCTGCTCCAAAAGCGAATTAAAATTTGGTAGTATCGATTTGTGTTTGCAATGAAATTTGAGTTAATCTGCTATTACCCATCCAAACACTACCAAATTTTGATTTCTTCTGGGAGACAGTTTCTTCATCTCGCCCAACAAGTCCCAAATATGTTATCATGTACACTTTTGAATAACTATAACAGTAAAAAAAAAAAAGGTTAAACCAAGTTCCACAATATACAATCACATTCACTTTTCCAAATTCCAAGCGGATTATTTCCAACAAAAAAGAAGGGGTTAGTCAGTGAAGGTGGTTAAACCAAAGTTCATTATGTCAACAAAAAAAACCTTCCGAGGTGGTCTTCGATTTTTTGCTCAATAATGCACAACCCAGGTTCTACTTCTGGAGATTCTTACAAAACGATTCATCTCGTATGTATCTTAAAGTTTGACGTTTGGTCTTGTAAAATCCCATCTTCGGTGACTGGATACTAAGATAATAGACATAATTGTGTTTCGCGTTTATCCAGATAGAAGTAAAAGGTTCAGTATTCAAAACAAGCAAATGTAATAAACACAACCTAAAAGTGCAACAGCACTTCTAGACATTCAAACGAGTTTTATAAAATAATTGCTAGACAAATTCGTTTGCCATATTTTATGGGATGTACCTTTCTTCCTTCAATTTACTATAATAGAATTTATATGTGGGAAGATTATAGGGAAATTTCTAATATGTTCATTCAATTTAATCATTTGTATTAAACAGCGTATTATGTTGCACATGTGCATCACATTATTACATTAAAAGTAGGATTCTAGATACCAATGCTGCAAGCATGGTTTTAAGAACATAAGTCGTTAATACAGCATTTGTGAAATATTGTTATTCATAGAGAGAAACATGAGAACATGAAACATGAGAGATGAAACACATATCGGAACTGTGTTATTTTGTTGGAGTGATTTAGAGACATTTTATAAATAGTGGTCTAGACGTCGAAATACCCAAAAAGTTTTAAGAGAACAGGATGTGAACTTAATTCACATATTTTCAATTTAAACAATGTCCCACACATAAACTCGATTAATTTGGTATAGTGGAGCAGAAAGGTAAGTGGTCTAAAATATGAACCTGCTCCAGGAAGCTTCTTCACTAGCTAAATAAACACAATATAAAGTTACCTATAGAAGACAAGGAAATAATTAAAGGGTAGTCCATCCACAAAAGACGCAACCTACAACCAAACTTCCTTTAAAAAGTTTCCACAACCAATTCAAAGGCAGTTTCACTGACTTCAAGGAATCGATAACAATTGCAATTCGTGCAAGTGACGATGATGATGATGATGATGGATCAGATTTTTTCTTGTACTTCTTCCCTCCCCTCTCCCATCCCCTCTTTTTTTTCTCTTTCTCACCTTGACGGCTTTGGGGAGAGTCTCCTCGAAGGTGATCCGCTTGGCGGCGGTGCTGCGTTGACAGGAGGGTGTTCGGTTCAGGGCACCAGCGAAAGGTTGTGATGTTGTTGATGGTTGTGGTGGTTGTGGACGCTGCCAGGACAAGGATATTATGCTACAGTACCACCACATGTACACCCGTTTCAACGACTACAAACCCCAAGCCTCGGTGGACCCCCAAAACGTGAAACTTTGACCTCGACATTTTGGGAGTTCACGATTCAGAGCGCCTTAACTCAATCTTTTTTCTTGGTAACTTAAAACTAGTGCAAGAACATACAGGACAGAAAGGAATTCAAGTGCGTAAATAAACAAACAAACAAAAATAAAACTACAAAGAAAATAAAAAAGTGCGGTATCTACAAATAAAATAATTATTCAACAAAAAGGTAGCTGTGTGCTAGGTTACTTCTTTTTTGGTTTCGTATATAACAGTCACCCTTTGAATACAGAAGTAATCAAAGTTTGGAGTACGGAATTTTAGCTGATGAAGAAACACAGAACATGTAGAAAACAAGTCATATTTATGGAAGCTTTCATGGGATAACTACATAAAAAACCACAAATCACAATAGGAACACTATAGATAAACACTTCTGTAGTCAAGTGACGACTCAAACATTCCATTACTTTAAATCCTTTGAAGGACGAACTTTAAATTTTTTACGAATCTGTGACTCGACTAAATAAACTTAAATACTGTATTTAGAGACTTTAAATTATCCCAGTTAGTCCTTAGATAGCGCAAGCAATAGAATGTATCTTTCGAATAATTATTATAAGGACTCTGTTAACAACACAAATAACAAAAATAATATAACGTTCTTGCATAAATAATCAATAATAATAATAATAATAATAATAAAGTATTAATATATAATTTGAAGTTTCTTTAGAAGAGATAGAGAGGAAAAAGCACATAAAGGAAGTTATACTTGCGTATTCAGTGCCGTCAAGTAGTAGAATAAACATAGAAGTTGACGGGATGGGACTGATTGGAATGAAACGTGGGTCAGTTTGCAATGAAAGCAGAACATAAATTAATCAAGTGCCATAAACCATTTTAAGTACCCGTACATGCTGATTAATCTTCAGTCACATTCTAAATAAAGTCAAAGAGTTTCTCCACCTAAATGTCGCTTTCCAACGTATATCACAGTATAGGTGGGTCCTAAATAGATCTACTATTATTAAGTTTGTGTGTCATAAAGTGAATTTCGAGGACAAGAATAAAGTAGTGATATTTCATAGAACTGTCAAATTTTCGTTTTATCAATATTTAGTTTAAACTTCACTTTGCTCATTGTTGCAGGGCAACAATGGATTAAAACTATTTCACTGGTTATTCAAGATACTAAATATCCATAAATGTACTAACTAGAAATCCCTGTTACGAGACATGCATTAATTTCTAAATTATCACATTTCATGCGCCTTGCAGAAAATTAACCAACACCTGAACAACAAAAGGAGGAGAGTAGGAAGAGATTCAAGAAAAAAACGACTGTTGCCCGGACCACGCAAGTAATTTAGTATGGTTAGTGCGGATACGTCTTAGGTGTGTAGTATGTATGTGTGTGTGTGAAGGAGGAAGGATGCAGGTACAAAATATTTTTTGGGCAGGGAACTGCATGGCGTGTTGGTGTGTTTCGCTTCAGGTGCGTGTTTTCGTTCACGAGAGGAAATTATTATCTCCGAAATGAAACCAGCCAAGTACCTTGGAGGAGCACGGCTGCGATGGGTAATCCAAACTCGACACGCCAAGGGAATCTTTCAGTATCGAAGCAGGCGTCGAGAACAACATGTCCTCTCCCAGGGATCGACTCTGAAATTCCAAAGAATATACACATTACATCACACATAGTCGTGACCTGTACCGATGGTGACGTCAGTAACTGAACCCGGCAACGCCTTCTAGTGCTACTCACTCGCAACTCATGTTCTCGAGTTGATGGAGCGTTAATCAATATGAGAGTTAGGATAAAACCTCTTAGCCATTATTGTAACACTTGCGTCAATAGCTTTATACTTTAATTGCGAAATGTATTTACACTATTAGTTCAATTTTCCAATTTATACTGTGTTATAGAAAAATAGAATATAATAGAATGAAAAATTATTTCACTTACGGGAGTCTCAACAGCAAACGACATATCTGACGAGTTTATTCGTGGCGGTGTGAAAGCCCAAGACGGGGCAAGAGCTTTCCGCACCTTCTTGTTCGGGAGAACGTTCTCCTTGTCCGCCGGCAAGACAGTGGCACCTTTCCGTTTGGCGGTCAGATAACCACTATCGTTCTATAAAAAGATTTCAACATTTTAACGTCGGCTCGGCTATTCACGAGCTCTTTTCTTTACTGAGAGAAACAGTCTCATACACAATATCTACTTACAGAACAAGTCATTGCGACACAACTTGAATTTGACAGTTCACACATATCAAACTACCTGAAACCTTCTTCAACAACCCAAGTGAAGTCGAAAAACTCGAAATAGTAGATCTCTATTTAAAGCTTCCTTCACTGTTTTACCCTTTGGTTTAACCACGTTAGAACACACAAACACAACATCCCCAAGAAAAAGAAAGAAAGTTGAAAAAGTCTCCTTTAAACTTACGACCAACAGGCTGCCGTCTGTCTCGAAATGCGACGACTCGTCCTGATCTTTCTTCATGATCTCCGTGATGTCTTCCAGCCGAGACGACGGGGTATCCGGGAGGTTGGTGATCGGGCCAGATTTCTTCTCGAGATCGGCTAACGCTTTCTTGAAAGGCGTCGGCGTGCGGGGGGTGTCGTTGTTCAGCAGAAGCCGCTTCGATGGCGTCGATATCACGTCAGATGTCGAGGTGGAGGCGACGCCTGTTTCCGACTTCACCACCGGTGGTGGCCCATGAGGCGTGCTCAGGGGGCTGTAGTCGTGCTCCTGAAAAATACTCGTAGTATTCAGAATGGCGCCAGAATCCATATTATTTGTTGTGTTGTATAGTTGGACTGAAGCATTCATATGTCAAAGCATGTCAAATACATGAGAAAGCATCTGAAACATTCATCACGAGTTAAATGTGTTAGATAGTTACAAACAAGCATTAATTAGTCTTATAAGCTGAACATATTTTTGTACAAGCTAATCCTGAGATGAAATGGAATTCTAACCTCCTGTTCTTCCTCTACCAAAATGGAATTAGTCGTTAGTATTTTTAATATGTTAACCTGTTTGATCTTAACTGGTGTGATTGTCATCTGATTCTTAGGCGTCGAAGAAGCTGTCGCTGCGCTGGCGGCATCAAATGTAATGCTGTGTATGTTCGGACTATTCAAGAACTGCGACGGACTGAACGGGAGCTGTTTTATAGGAGAACACCCCAGGCCGGATTTCAACGGACTGAACAGCTTCTGTCTGGCGGCGACGGCGGCGTCTAACAGCAATTCAATGTCGTCCATCCTGCTACCATCGCTCGTGCTGGCGAAGCTTATGTCGTGCGACGAGGACTGCTCACTGTTCTCCCGTTTTCTTCTGGACTTACTCTTCCTCAGGATGACAGGAGTCGAAGCGCGAGGGACTATCGAGTTGTCTGCGGGCGCGGCCGACGGGGCGCTCGAAGGATAAGAAGACATGACCACTCCTAAAAGATGAAGAAAGAACATTCACTTACTATGATATTTTTCTATATAACCATTGACTCCCTTCTTTACAAGCAATTACGTTGATTATATGTGCTAGTTACTCGAAACACTTCCATTGGGTTATAATAATAAAGGATACATCTTGTTTCTTTGGGGGAATAAAATTTGAACACTGTCCTTAATTAAGTACCTCCCCAATTTGGAACCATGAAAATTTATCTCAAGAATCTAATATTACTACCATTTACTCCAATACCTACCTTTTTAGTCTCTATTAACAACTTTAAGACTATAACAATTCCTAATTATACAAATAAATCTGACTTAACCCTATACCTATTTAGATCATGATTCTTTACAAAGTAAACGGACTCTGTAAGATGTTTCTTGAATCAAAAGCAATTCACAATGAAAGTAACAATATTAAATATTTTATACAAAAATGATTCCTTGCAAAAAAAGCACTAAAACAGTAATAAAACTGTAAGCAGAAATACTGCAGAAATTGTATAACTATGATATTTATCATATAAGTATTATCAAACTGAATTATATGTGTACGTACATATATACAATATCTGGTTAACAAAGATAAAAAAAAACAGTTATCCTCACTTGACTTGCCGAACTGATTCCCATTGATCTTTAATGGACTAACGCCGGGTGAATTATAGAATCCCATGTCGAAGTCCGCATCGTCATTCATAGCGGTAAGTTTGACGGGAGACTGATGCTGGTGATGGTTCTGATAGTTGACGTAATTGAATCTCATTGGCTCGTTGTTGTTCTGATTGGAAGGCGACGGATTGAATGTGTCGTAAGTCATGGACCCGCCGACGACTTGATTTGTCGACGGCGTGAGGGGACTCGGGCTCGGCGTATGCGTCCCCATGGAGAAGCCGCCGGTGCTCGACTGGCTGCTCGCCTGGTCATACATTTCCACGGCCCAGTCCTAGAAATGACACACTTTAGAGTTTCGACATGTACTTTCCAAACTATTTTCAAAGCGTTTTGTCAGTGATAATAAATAAACAAATAAATCATTCAAAACATTAGGTATCACCTTTCCCTATATTGACATTTATAAAGTGTGGCTTCAAACTGTTCAAAGCTTTGATAGACATCATTTGAGTGTAACAATGTTTGTTACCCAGAGCACCCAATAAAACAAAGAATACTGTGAAGTGTCGCCATCTAATGCAATCTATTAAATACTGAATTTTCAGGAGTTTCCTTCATTGGAGCACACCAGAGCAGTAGATACTTATGGGAAGTGTCTTGTGATCTCCCATATATTGCCAATAAATATATCTGAAGTGGTTTTAAACAAGAGAAATGTGAGGAGTGAGAAATGAGGTTTATTAATTCCTTGTTTTTGAGGAATCTCTTAAAGATTTATTCCTTCTTTGGTTATGTACCACCCAGCATAGTTTCATCATCGTTTATACTATTATAATAATAATGATTATACTTAATAGTTTGTTACTTCTGCACTGATATTACTCCTCTTCCTCCTCCCAACGACAATATCACCGGCTTCTACTTGCACGACCTGACTCCTCTGCCCGCCGAAGATACTCTTCTTGTTCCTTCCCCTCCTGTACCCGTTCTCCCTGTCTTCATATTTCCTCCTCATCGTCGAGTTCCAGTGGTTCTTGATGGCGTTGTCGGTCCTGCCTGGCAGCAGCTTCGCTATCCTCGCCCACTGGTTGCCGAGCATCTGGTGCGCCTGGTAGATGATCTCGTCCTCCTGTTCCGTCCAGGCGCTCTTCTTTATCTTCGGGTTCAGGTGGTTGTGCCACCGCTCGCGGCACTGTTTGCCGATGCGGCCCTTCAGGTGCCGGGCGATCAACGTCCATTTCTTCGCGCCGTACTTATTCACCAGCTCAATTACCTTCTCGTCCTCCTACGAAAACGAAACGGTATGAGAACGGAAAACTTAAATCGAGAAGATAGAGATTGAAAAATAACTGTGGTCCTACATTCTGACTCACTTGGACAAGCGTCCCTTGAATATCACAAAAACAAAATTCATCTGTATCATAGACTGTGCTTAAAGTGCAAAATCATAACTCCTTGCAAACAATTACGTTCAGATTCCAAAAAAAATCGTTACAGAAATACACATTTAAACTATTAGTTCATACGATTACCGAATGTGCGGCGTATGTTACGTAAGCGCTCTTAAGTCAAGGCTAAAGCAACGATCCTGCACGTTTTTTCTACTCTCTTTCTCTCTCCCTCTCGTTGTACACATCAGACAGCGAGACCATGAATGAAAACGGAAATATTTTTGAACCGCCCAAGAAAACGCGCATGTCTCAATTTTCAAATCCAAACCGTCGCTCGTAAATCACGCGCAATTTACGGCACAGAATTGTTTAAAAAGTCATCGACGTTTCCAACGCTTAAGACAGAAGAGAGATCATCGCTATTCCAACTGTTAAAAAAATGTTTCCCACACTCGGGGCAGATGAGATCACTAATACTCCAAATGTTAGGAAAAAATGATTAACGTTTTCTTCACTTGAGATAGAGGAGATCATTACTATCAAAAGTATAAAACAATCATTTTAAGAAAATTAAAATTTTCTTTGCTAGAGGTAAGATATCACTATTACTCAAAGTTCGATGTATTACGTTTAAGAGTAAGTTTTAAAAACTGTGAATCTACTTCCACATACTTGATGCAAAGGATTACTACTCCAAGTCAAAAGGATTGATTTAAGTTCCTCGAACTTGCATAAGACCTACGCATCCTTTCCCTATTCGACCGCAAGCCGAACTATCGAAGCAGAAACACAAAAGCCGCCTAACCCTTTCGATTTTTCCTCTTCTCCTCTCTTCTTCTCTTGCTGGTTCCCACCGAGTTCCCATTATTCCAGGGGCGCGGAGGGCAATGAACCTATGCAGGGAGAAGAGACAGAGGAGGGAGGACGTGTGTAATGCACAAGAGGTATGCAGGTACTAATTGAAAACAATGATAATTGAAAGGCAAGTAAAGATGACGTAGAATAACGCCGGATGGAAAATTGTGGGGAAAGTATTTTCCGGTTTCTAGTCGCGATGTAGGTAAGTAAAGACCTGAAAATTGGTACCTAGAATGCCAGGTCGCTGGGAAGACCAGAGAGATCAGTCATATTTTCTTTAAGAGGAAAAATCATGGGAACCATATATGTACCACAGCTCGTGAGTATTTTAACGACCAGTTTCATAGAAATCCTTGAGATCGGTACAGTGCAACAAACTCAGAATTACTCTGGTCAATAATTACCTAACGAATATCGACATAAAAAATAATCGTACATTATATGGATTTACTCTGAAACAAGTCACATGCAAACTCCATTTTGGACAGGATGGGGCGAAACTCTTTAGGTACCAATTTCAAAAATATAGAATAAAATAAGTATGATTAATGCTAGACGAGAAATTTCCCTTCGAAAAGTTAATTTGGCATTTGGTTCTTGCACGCCATAATCGAACACCCTTCAATTTGTTTTTTAAATAGATCATTATTGAAAGCACGCTACACAATTTTCAAAACGTTTCTAACCAGTTTAACTTTTTTCAAACTTGAGGTAACAACTGCCCCTTTGCTCCGGTTGTAAAAGTAATGTCCTAGCGTTTCCGTTCATTTCTTATTTAAATAAAACCTGATGATGATGCTGATGAAGGTGTTGGTCTATTTTACTCTTTTACTTTTAACGCACTTTTCGTATTCAATTTCCATCCGCACCGGAAACCAGGTGGATGATAAATCGATCGATTTGCATAAAAATGCGGGATACGTCACCTCTATGGTACAAAGATTATCGAGTAAGAGGAGATTAGGTTTTAGTTATAAAGTTTCAATTAAAATATTATCTAATTGCGGAAATGGCCAATATTTCCCGAGACTGAGAAATAAGTGAGATGTTATTAAAAAAAGTAATTCAACATTTGACCTTAGCAATAACAGACATTAAAAAAAGGTAAAATACGAATTAACACAACACAACCGAAACACTACGTATGTATCGAAATCAACTTCTCGAAAAATAACCTCTCCCTAATCGACAATATAGTATTTTTCTTTTCTTAATAAATAAAAATAAATAAAGTTCAAGATTCCAAACAGAGTCTCCAGTTCTGATTACTTTCTCTCAGTTGTGGGCGGGATACAAATCACTAAGGGCGGTTAAGAACTTGACCGGACCGTGACGTTACATAACGATGTAGTAGTAATAAAACAAGTTCAAGCTCTGTTCGTGCTCTTTCACGGTCACGATATCTTTGATCAGAGCCGAAACGAGCAGATTTCACGTCAGAAAGAAATTTTGCTCGTGCAATTGACGGGAACTAATCGGAGACCGTCGAGTTAAAAAAAAACTGAACACAGTGGACACGAACTTATAGCTCAGGTTTAAAAAGTGTAGGCGAGAGCTTTTTTTTACGCGTTTTAGCGATTTCTTTAAACACTTACCTTTCTGAAAAGGCGTGCGTAGGTAGGTAGGTGAGAATTTGATAACACTCTATGCCGCATTTATGGGTTTTGTTAATACAAAATACGCTGTATAGATGATATGATAACTAGTGCCAATAATTTGTTATTACTATTATACAAAAATACTGACACCGGTCGGGTCTCGCAGTAGTTAAGGCGGGAAACTAACGGAAAATGTTCTGAACAATGGCGAATGCGAAAATTGCTGAAAGTCCGGCAAGAAATTCAAATTATTTCAGAAACCGTAAATTCTATCGAAACAAGAGTACCTTTTCGTTATCAAATTGTATGAGGAACTCATCTTTGACATTGACGTACCGTAACTGTTAATACTGTTAAAATTTCAAGTGCTTATCCGCCGGACTTGGTCCGTCCCCGAGTTTCGATATGAATGAAAATGTGCTTAGTACTAGAAAATAAATGAACGCTCATGTACATTCACAGATTGCAATTTTCTAAGTTAATGAAATCCAACGATGAGACTTAAAAAAATGAAGGTTCTTTGTAAGTGTAATTATTTTCAAAATTTGACGGAAAAAGAAATGAATTTGATCTCAAAGGTAAGCTTAACAAAGATACTACTGTTTCGTGAAAATTATTTGTAATAGATTACTATCGACACTGCAGTTCCCTTTGTTAAGAAAATGGGACTTTTTTATCGGTGCGCCAGATTCGTAAACTTTAGCGTGGATTTCAAGTGCCAGTTCGGCGTTACTTCCGAAAAAAGTTCCGTCTCTCACGATTATCATTCAACTATGGCGTGTGGCATATGGTCTGAATTTCGCCCAAAACTGACACAATTCGTCTGACGCGCCATGTGAACTATGGCGCCGGCCGCGTGGGAACGACGGCAGTCGTGCAAAACGGGAAATTCAAAACGTCAGACAAAAATCGCTCACCTCTTTAGTCCAAGGGCCCTTCACCAGTTCCGGATTGACGACCTTCGTCCACCTCTGCTGGCACTGGACGTCCGATCTGTCCGGGAAATGTTCCGCGATGATGTCCCATTTCTCGTTATACTCGTCTACTAACTGTTTCAACCTGGCATCCTTAACAAACATTTAAATTATTAAAAAGCGCAATCGATGACTCGCCGCCGACCGTCTTACCTCCTCTTTGCTCCATCTCCCTTTATTTATGATCTTCTTTGATTTCGTTTGTTGCTCGATTTCGGTATCGGAGTCTTCGGAGTCTTCGTTATCGATTTCTGAATCTTCTTTATTATACCTGGAAAGAAATAAAGACACTTAATCACGAGAATTTACACGGGCCTGAATAAAACTATTAAATAACCACAATTAAAGTTTTTTCCACCTGCTAGCTTGGGACGCAAGTAGCTTTTTATTACCGCATTTAATAAAATTTACCGAATGGCATTAACCATATAATAAACGTCCATAATTGGATCTCTCTTCCTCTCTCCCTAATTGTACCCATTTGAATGGCCAAGCAAGTTACCTAACCCCCCGATTCATTCGGAAGTGTTTCCTGCGCTATTGTCTTCCTTATGTTATGGGCTTGCTGCTGCCACCAAAATGTTATGGGCGCTCACGTCGCGTCCGAGTTTTTGTAAAATGAATTTTAAACAATTGTTTAATTTTAACTCGTTTTATTTTATAAAGTTATTATTACAACTGAACGATTGTGAGTGTTTGACGGAATCGAATAGAATAGAATGACGGAAATGCCGTCTTCTTAAAACTACGTGTAGGTACAAAAATATGGTGGTGGTGGGAGTATCCCTCTATTTTCCGGGACCACCCGTAATCCGACCTTCGGCACTCTTTGATAAAAATAACCATCGGAATCTTATCATAAAAGTTTAGGTTCAAATATGTACAATTTAAGTGGAAGTATGATAACAACTATTGTAAAGGAAATTGGTAATAAAGGTTATGGGGTTGTTTACTAACTACTAATGACTGAGGGTACATTACGAGGGAAGATTAAATTAACAAAAGAGGAATATCTTCAAAGGGACCGATGGTTTTTAGGGTTTACAATATAACCAAAGTATGAATTTAAGTATTTAAGTGGAAATAGAAATATTAAAGGAATAAAGTATAATTAGAAGTAGGTACCGAATGATTGGATTACAACACCTCCCCCCTTGAGGAGAGATTTTATAATAATTAAATTGAATTATTAGAAAATCTCTTTGAAAAATTTAAATAAAATCCTAATACAATATATATCTAAAAATGATAAGATGAAGGCGAGGAAAATTTTTACCAAAATAACATATATAGTAATGTATAATGAATACCTAGTATAATACCTAAAGAATAGCATAAAAATTATTATAATGAGATTATAATTTAAACATACTTTTAAGCTTAACAATCGTTTACAAGAAATATCAAGACATATATCATACGATGCGTTTTCATGCATCTTATACTTAATGTAATTACTTAGAAAACCACTTTTAATAGATAATTACTCATTTGTTTAATTGTCGCCTAGTTTGCGGGATGTATTTAATTGTGCTGCGCTGTTGTTCAACGGCAGCGCTTTCCTGTTCGATATTTTCCGTCGAACTGGAATTTTCGCGATTTTGACGAGAGGTATATTGGGCAATGTAACTTCCTCTACGTGAGGATGGTTGAACAGTTTGGTTTACCCTTATACAAACGTTGGGTATACCACAGCAAGAAGAGGTTCGTGAAAACCTCTTGTACATTTTATATATTAAAAATATCACGACAATGATTGCTATAATGTATGCTAATACCGATGAAGAAAATGTATAATTTGATGTTACATTATTTTTTTGTATGTCGTCTGCTAATTTTTCTATGTCGTCTAATTTATGGCTAGCAATATCTAATTCGGGAATGTGTTTTGCTAGTGTTTTGTAATTTTCGTTAATTAATAATTCGGTTAAGTTTAAGTTTTTCTCTTTAACATTACCACAACATTCATCGTCGATGTTAAACGGGGGCACAAATTCACTAAAAATTTCGGATTGAAGCACATTACCGTGAGGCACAAGCATTGATGAAGGGCTGTAAGCTTTACATCGTTTACCTATTGTGACACTACCATAGTTTCGTAATATAACGTCTTCGGGTTTCTTTGAATTTTGACAGGAAATAGTTAAACTTTCAGGATGCGGTGTTGAGAAGAGCCAGGTGTTGCTGGTCATTAATTAAATAAATACACATCTTTTTGAATTTATAACTCTCTTATCGCAAACATCAGGTATCATTTTCTTCACTTGCAAAAGTTCTACTTCACAATTTCTAACTAAATGAGATAAGGAAACAGGTTTTTCTTGTTTGCACATAATTTTATCTTCGGTGATTTTTATAAATTTTAAATAGTCTAATTCCGAAAATGTAATAAATTGCTGTTTGGTTTCATCTATAGCTATGTATTTCGAACTTGGCTGGATGAATATAAATTCATTTGTAGTGAACAATTTCGGGAATGGTGTTACTTTATACAGTTATGTATTATAATAATTTTAATTACTAAGAAAATGTTCTAATCATAAAATTGTTTTAACCTATTTGCATGAATGGTTTGCTTTTTGTTGCCTTTTCGTATTGTATAATTTACGTCAGAATTTTTGTTTATTATGGTATACGGGCCTATCCACAAGGAAGATAGTTTTTTACTTCTACCTCGTCGAACAGATTCGTCGTAAAGTAGTACTTTGTCACCTATTTCAAAGTTTCTAATGAAATTGGATTTATCATAGTTTTGTTTCGTCTTGCTTTTATAATGAATAAGGTTATCTTTTGCTATTAGTCTTGAATGTTGCAATTTTAACTTTAGATTAGCTACGAAATCGTCGTAAGAATAGTACGGTTTTATGTGAGTAGGCGGATTGATTGAAGATGGTAAATTGGGTGAATAACCAAAAAGAAGTTCAAATGGTGAGTATTGTGTTGCAGTATGTGGAGTAGTGTTATAGGTGAAGGTTGCATAAGGAATCCAATTATCCCAGTCTGTTTGAGTGTTTTCAATAAAATGTCTTAAATATTCTTCCAGAACTCTGTGGGATCGTTCCAAAGCTCCGTTAGATTGTGGGTGGTAACTAGTGGTATGAATTTTTTTTATTCTCAAGAGTTTACAGGTATTTTTAAAAATTTGACTTAGGAAGTTTGTACCTTGATCAGTAACTATTGTTTCAGGTAAGCCATATTGACAGATTACGTTTGTTACGAAATGATGTGCAACTGTTGTTGCTTCTTGGTTTTTTAAGGGGACGTTGATGATGTATTTTGATAAATCATCTTGAAAAGTTAAAATATATTTGTTGCCTGATTCTGTTTCTGGTAATGGACCTACTATGTCTAGAAAACATTTTTCAAAAGGTTGGGAAGCTGTGCTAGTGATTACAAGGGGCATTTTTGTTTTACGCGATAATTTATTTTTTTGACAAGATTCGCATTCTTTTATAAATTTTTTTATGTCTTTTTTCATGTTTTTCCAAATATATAGTTGTGATATTCTTTTATGAGTTCTGGACACACCTTGGTGACCACCTAAAGGACTGTTGTGAAATTCGTGTAATATGGTAATCCTTTCGGAATCTGTTGGATTTTTTAGAGTATTATCGAATATTGTGATTTCAATGTCTAAATTTCGGAAAATGTACCTTAACATGGGATGTATAATTTCCCATTTTATAGGGGGATGATAGTGGTATTTAAGAAAAGACAGTTTAGTATTACTATGACTTACAAGATTTTTTAATTGGAGTAAGCAAACCCATATATTTTCATAATTGACTTCATCAAATATGTTTTCACTATCTATTAATAAAAATATATTATATTTATCCGTTTTATATTGCTGCACTGATGGTACTGTGAATTTCGTGTCGGAGTTAAAATTTTCTGAGAGTTCTTTTATTTGTTTATTGTGTTGAAATATTTCTAAATGTTTTTGTTTAAAATTATTTGGAAGGAATAAAACTAGGGGGTGTAAATTATTTGTTTGGAATAGACATGTATTTTTATCTTTGATTTTTGAATTAATGATAATATTAGTTTGCAAATAGTTTTGAAATTCTGTGTAATTAGTAATAAGGTTAGTACTTACTAAATTAATTACTCTGCTCAGTGAATCAGCGTTTGTATTCATTTTACCTGCTTTATAAATTACTTCGTAGTCATATTCCTCCAGTTTTAAACGAAATCTAGTTAGTCGTGAGCCAGGATCGTTAATATTAAAAATGTAAAGTAAAGGTTTGTGGTCTGTTATAATTTTGAATTTAGTGCCAAATACATAGGGTCTAAAGTGTTTAACAGCCCAAACTATAGCTGCTAATTCTTTTTCTGTTGTTGAGTAACGTTGTTCCGCTTTATTTAAAGTACGGCTTGCGAATGCTATTGGTTTATCGTTATTAACTATTCCTTGTGACAGAATTGCGGCAATTGCATAATTACTCGCATCGGTTGTTATGATAAATTCTTTTGAGAAATCGGGATATTGGAGAATAGGTGGAGAAATAATATTTTCTTTCAGAGTTTGAAAGGAATTTTTGCACTTGTTGTCCCATTTAAATTCTACGTCTTTTTTCAATAAGGCAGTTAATGGTTTCGCAATTTTGGCAAAATTGTTAATAAATTTTCTGTAATACCCTACTAAACCTAAAAATGATTTTATATCTTTGGGATTTTTGGGTTCGGGAAATTTGGACACACATTCAACCTTTGCAGGATCAGGTTTAATGCCATTTTCGGTAATAATGTGACCTAGGTATAAGCATTCTTTGCGTAAAAATTTACATTTGGAAGGTTGAAGTTTTAAATTATGTTCTCGTAGTCTTTGAAATACTTTTAATAATCTTTCATTATGTTCTTTTAAGTTGTATCCGTATATTACAACGTCATCTAAATAAATAAAACATTTCATTCCATTTAAGCCACTTAAAACAGTATTCATTAACCTTTGGAAGGTTGCTGGTGCTCCTTTTAAACCAAAAGGCATTCTATTGAAGACATAATGTCCTGTTGAAGTGCTGAAGGCAGTTTTTTGTTTATCTAGTTCGTCCATTGGGACTTGGTGGAACCCGTTAGCTAGATCTAGAGTAGTGAAGTAATTTGATTTTCCTAATTGATCGAGTATATCTGTTATGTTGGGCAAGGGAAATGCGTCACCTACGGTTATTTCGTTTAATTTTCTAAAGTCTACGACAACTCTATATTTAGGTGCTCCAGTAATGTCAGGTTTTTTTGGTACAACTAGGAGGGGACTATTCCATGGACTAGTAGAGTGTGATATTATATCGTCTCGTAACATTTGTTCTGTATGTTCGGTGATAATTTCGCGATGCTTAAATGGTAATCGATAAGGTTTAATATTAATTGGTCCTTTTGTTGGATCCGTTGGTATTTTGTGTTTTACTGTGCTAGAACAAGGTATTTTGTCACCTTCAAGATAAAAAATGTCACTAAAATCCTTGCAAATATCTAATAATGAATTAATTTCTTCAACATTAAGATTTTCTATTTCAATTAAATCTTTCAGTTTTTTAAAGCGATCGACGTAATTAATATTTTCGGTTTCTTGATTTTGTTCGACATGTGAATGAAATGGTTCAACGTTAATTCGGGGTAAAGAAATTGTTACTGATTCGTTTGAGATATTTAGAATACTTGCTAAACATTTATAATTTTTTACTGTACTAATAGCTGAGCCTAAATATACATTACTACAAATTTCTTTAGATTCTATTATACATTCTGTGTCGGAAATGTTTGTTGTAACCGGAATTATTTTTTCACATCTCGCTGGGATAGTTATGAATGTATTTGAGGGTAGAATTTTAAAATAATTGTCTTGAAACTTAAGATTTTGTTTTTCGTAATCGATAATGGCTTTGTATTTTTGGAGAAAATCACGTCCTAGTAGACCATCTTGTTTGATTGGGATATTATCTGGAATAATGTGAAATGGGTGTATTATTTCATTTTTATCTTGTAAGGAAATGCGTATTTGACAAGCGCCTAAAGTGAGAACGGGTTGTTCGCTAATGCCACGTAATTCAATCTTGCAATTGTTTTCTATATGAAAATCTTTCTGTAGTTTAGAATATTTTAGAAGAGAAACATCTGCGCCAGTGTCTAATAAGAGTAGCATTGACATATTCACTACTTGGGGAGAATTCATTTTAATAATGTCTAATTGTTGGTGATTGTTGGAAAGAAAAATAGTTTTACAGTTTGTTTCTACATAGGTTTTTCCGCTAGTATTCGTGTTTATTAAAGATTGCTTTAATTTGTCTGTTTCTGAGGGGACTTGATTTGAATGATTTGAACAGCTAGGTTTAATGACTTTTACATTAATTAGAGAGGTCTTGGTCGGCTGTTCGCGATCAAAACCTTCTATTCGTTTCCCGGAGGATTTTGAAGATTTGCGCTGGTTGGTGGTACAAAATTATTCGAAGTTACATTTGGGATTTGGGAATTAATGGTGTGTATTTCTTGTTGTGGTATCGAAGGGTTATTTTGGAAATTACGTTGGTTTTGGAAATTAGATCTTCTGGGAAAATTCTGTTGAAAGTTTTGATTAAATGGAGTAAAATTTCCTGTATTTCTTTGAGATGAATAATTTTGGAAATTTTGGTAGTTACGATTGGGATAGTTAGGTTGTGTTTGATTTTGGAAGTTTGCATTATTATTTTGATTAAAGTTTGGATTTTGGTTAGGATTGTGCATGTTTGTAGGCTGAAAATGTGGTCTATTATAATTTTGTCGATTAAAATTTTGCGTAGAAAACTGGTTTTGGTTAATAATCCTGTTGGGATTCATTTGATTTTGTTCATGTCTCAAGAGTAATCTACAGTTTGAAGTAACATGATTATTTTTATGACAGTAGAGACAAAAGAGATGAGGTGTATTATTAAATTGGGGAAATCGTTGGGTTTGTGCAAAATTAATGTTTCTCGAGCTAGTTTGGATATTTCTGGGATTTTGTTCAAGTTCCATTTCTATTGCCAGTGATATTGCTTTGTCAATATCTGTGGTACATTCAGCTATCACACGAAGTTGAATTTTTTCGTTAAGTAAACCTTTCCTGAAATTATTAACTAAGGATGAAGATAGTGTATCAGTTAACATTTTAGCCTGTTCTGTTTCATAATTTGAATTACAAGTTTCTTTATATTTATTAAATAATTCTTTTAATCTATTACCGTAATCTTTTGCGTTTTCACCGAATTTTTGCCTGATGTTCATGATTTGAGTTAGAAAATGAGGAGGTGGAGTTTTGTCTGTAAATTGTTCAATTAAGAAATCTTTTATTCCATTCCAATCGTCAAAAGTTTGGAGCTGAGTAGCTTCCTGAGCTTTTCCTTTAAGCTTGGTACCAAAAATTAATTTTGTTAGATTGTCCTTCTGTGCAGGATCAACCATCTCCATCATTGTGTCACAATTTTTTAAAAAAAATTGAAGGGAATTATAATCTCCTTGACCGTCGAATGAATCGATTTGTCGTATAGCCTGAAAGGCATCTATTCCATTATTTGCTTCTGTCATTCTAAAAAATATGACTTAATATTCTAAAGATTTTACTTTGAAATTTAAAAGCTTTACGAATTTGTTTAAAATTTTCTGTATTGTATATTATTATTTAGATATTATTTGCTTCGTTAATTAAGGGAATAGTGTCACCATACGGAAAACGAGGAAAAGACTTACAGTTTCATCGTCACTATCACTTTTCCGCTGCCGAAGCTCGACCGTCTGGAACGGGAATACGGAAGTTGAAATGCTGGCGATGATTCGTGTCCTCCTCTCCTCTGGGGTCCACTGCGTCTTGGCGCTCCTTTAAACCGCCTCAGAGATCCTGGTTCTTGCTGCGTACTTGGCGCTCCTTCAAAAACTTCGGGTCGTAGTCTCGTAGTGGTGATACTATTGTTGGGGTAGTTGGAGTGCTCCTGGATCTCGATGATCTGCGTCTCGACGCTCCTCCAAGTAACCGTCGGCTTTACCGCTGCCACCAAAATGTTATGGGCTTGCTGCTGCCACCAAAATGTTATGGGCGCTCACGTCGCGTCCGAGTTTTTGTAAAATGAATTTTAAACAATTGTTTAATTTTAACTCGTTTTATTTTATAAAGTTATTATTACAACTGAACGATTGTGAGTGTTTGACGGAATCGAATAGAATAGAATGACGGAAATGCCGTCTTCTTAAAACTACGTGTAGGTACAAAAATATGGTGGTGGTGGGAGTATCCCTCTATTTTCCGGGACCACCCGTAATCCGACCTTCGGCACTCTTTGATAAAAATAACCATCGGAATCTTATCATAAAAGTTTAGGTTCAAATATGTACAATTTAAGTGGAAGTATGATAACAACTATTGTAAAGGAAATTGGTAATAAAGGTTATGGGGTTGTTTACTAACTACTAATGACTGAGGGTACATTACGAGGGAAGATTAAATTAACAAAAGAGGAATATCTTCAAAGGGACCGATGGTTTTTAGGGTTTACAATATAACCAAAGTATGAATTTAAGTATTTAAGTGGAAATAGAAATATTAAAGGAATAAAGTATAATTAGAAGTAGGTACCGAATGATTGGATTACAACACTTATATCTTTCAACTAATCTACGATTCGGTATTTGCATAGGATGAAACATCGATCCCCTTCCTCTTCTCCTGCACGGAATAGAAGAAAAGATTCCCGTTTCACACGAAGGGATGCATAGAGCTCGGAAATCGAATCGAAAGGGGTGAATCTGGGTCGGGAGGTACTTTTGTATTGTAATTTGAAAGTAATAATGAATAAGACGCTCTTTGAAAGTAAGAAGAGACCCACCAAAATGTACCCCGAGTGGCAAGGAATACACCGATAATAGGTAATGGGAATTTTTCGGTGGGTAGGTATTTTGTTGTTGGGAGTCATTGTCCGGTTTTTCTTGAGAACAATTTTCGAGTGACATTAAATGCTGGCGGCACTTAACTTTCCTAGACGCAAGCCAATTTCGTGAAATTTTAAGCCGTCTCACTTGATGTGACGCAGAAAAACTAGTCACGTAAAATCGAAAAATATAAATGTTAACCTCAAATCTTTCAATCTTTTAATTTAGTGCTTGAAGTTTTTTCCCTTGGTGGCCGAAAGGGTTCTAATTTGTCATAAACGAGCAGGATTGGGAGATATGCTTCACGTAGGTCATTAAGAGGTCACTTCCTTTTTACATCACGCACTTCCGTCAGAAAAAGTCCGAGGAGGTGACAAAGCGGGGGAAGGTAGAAATAATTGCGCTCGCCGAAGACCTCATAAGGTTTCCTTTCAGCAATTTCATGAAAACTGAAGCTTTGGGCACAGTCTAAGTTCTTGGAAGCTTTCTTAAAAAGGCCTCGTTTCCATAATTTGAGAAAAACTTGGGAAAACAATATTTCTACCATGGAAAAAACAATAACGTGGCAAATTGTAGGAATAGTTTAAAGAAAATTTTAGCGCCCAATAAAGTATTTTTTTTTGTAAATTTTCGTCCTTGTAATCCGTGGAACCCTAACCTCAACTACTAACTTGCTTCAATCTTTACCTATTTTCACTAATTGGCACTAAAATGGTAAGATTATGATAAAACATCAAAGCAATTTTTGACCGTAACTTAAGCTGGCAACTTGTGCTTATAACCTCAATCTACTCATCACCGACATATGGCGCCGAAATGGATTTTCATGTCTTCCGCCATTAAAGTACGTAATATGAATGACATCTCGTTTCTTTTACTTGCGAAATTACTCAACTCTCATTTGAATTACAGCTGTTCAAATTATTCCGTCAATTTGTAAACAGCGACCCAAAATCTAAACAGGCGTCCATTTATGTTAAATTGACACCGCTCTCCCCCTCCTCTTACTCGCTTTATCTCTCTCCCTCTCTCTAGGTATTCACTTATCGTATTTGTTCGGATAATTTTTAATTTTTCGGGAATTCAGTCACATCACACGTCGCACCTGGTCCTCCCCTCCTGACCCCTCGACGACGTGTTTCCAGGATTACGGAAGGATAAATGCGAGGACGTGGGAAAAGGCGGAAGTTACAGTTCTCAAATTAGGTATCTTCGTCACGGGAAATTACACGGGAAGGAAGAAATGATCGTATATTTCTTTTTTAAAATTTCCAGTCCCCCCCTCATTTCATGCGGACATTTGCCGACAACGAGGATCGTTTATTAAAGCTTGTAAGTGGCGATTTCAGTGAAACAGTGCGAGGGAGTTTATAAGGACTCATGTGCATGAATATTTTTAAAGTATTATTATCACTACAAGTCTCTTCGTTTCATTTTGTTGGAGTGACTTGTGAGATATTTCTCATGTAGACCGGTAGCTCGAAATTGGACTTCTAGCATATAATGGAATTGTTTCAAATTCAAAATATCTATTTATTTTTAGCTGCCGGTGTGAGGGAAGAGGAACCGCAAAATATCGCAAAACTGTAAATTAGCGAAATGTTGAGCGATTCTACCACTTTTCAAACTTCGTTTTTAAATGTTCCATCTCTTTACGCATGTTACAGGAACGTGTTGGTTATTAGGGAAGCAACTATGTAAAAATAATAGTTAGGTTATGTTAAGTTGTTTGTTTTTAAAGCTATAAAACTCGGATCTCGCCATCACATTTATTACCATTTTCATACTCCCACACAAATTGAACTAATGATTATCCCTATATTCCGAAGTAAGAAAGCTACTAGTGAGTAAGATAAGTAACCAATCCAATTTCTACATCCACCCAGTACGCTCTGGTATCCTTAACCCACGGCACGTGTTTCGCCGGCATATGGGATCTGAGCCCGTAGCACCTGTCCCCTTATTTTCTTCCTCAAAGGGATGGTCCCACACACACACACACACACACACACACACACACACACACACACACGTGTGTTGTGTGTGTGTGTATGCATATATGTATTATGTACTAATACGTTTATCGACTTCTCTGGACGTTGAACTAATGGTACAGTTAGAGCCGGGATTAATGAACTAGGAAAGGTATTAGTCGCACCTGACCAGGAAATTGCAGAGTGACCGGTGCCGGTCTCAAGTGGGAGGGAATTTTCCTAGAAGACAGGTGGAAGTGGGAAGGTTCGAAGACTTCGTAGAAAATTCAAAGAGAATTTTTCCAATCAATCAATTGAAATATGATGAGTATGATTGAAATATGCATTAAAGACATATAAAGACAACCCAATGGGTATTCCCTTTCTTTGGGAAACTTTTGGAACTGTGCGAATTCAAATTAAAACCGATCAAGAGGACAAGTAGACACGTTGCGTTTAAGACTTTTTGTTCTAACTTGATTGTGGCGTGGGTTTTGGAAGGATTTCCAATTGTATCTTTGACGAGAAGAACCATTTTAAACTGTAAATCGAAGATTCTTCAATTGTAATGTTGCTAAATAAAAAATGAAACATCTCCCAAGTGAAAAAGTCACATCACATTGATAAGGCGTAACGTCAATGCGATAGATATGGGCGATGGTTAAGAGGACGTTGCCAACGTTCAATTGGATCAAACCAAAATTTAAGAAGAAAATAAATTTGGTGACATCAACCACAAAGGTCATACTTTAAGACTCCTCCGGCCATCTCGGTGAAACTGACGGAACCACGAAAATTTGATAACATCACGCAATGAAATATTTTTCCGTCGTGCCTGTAATACGTTTCATGCCTTTTCTTCTTCGGCGTTAGATACGACACGACAGTTGGCGAGGCAAGCCCCTGTTACTTCTGCCTCCTCCTCCTCCTCCTCCTCTTTTATTCTTCCTTTTTAAATAGGTAATTAGACATCGGGGGTGAAGAACCTCCTCGTAAAAGGGTCGTGGGTGATCTTTATCGTGCGGTAAATGGACTTTTGATGAAGACAGACGTTATTCGTATCGAGAAGTCGAAAATTTTTCCAATAAATTCCCGGGACAGAGCATCTGGCGAATGAAGAGCCAGCCAGATCACGTACTTCTGGGATCATTCCGCCGATGATTTGTCATTAATATTTATGTAAGCATGGGGCACCGTAAACCTTGCGAGGCTTTGCTCATTTGGCGCCATCCTCTTAAAATATCTGACGAGAGGTGAGATCATCGCGAGAGGAACGCAAAACAGTACTGGTTCGTCAGATCAGATCAGACCGCGATCAATAATTTATTCAAAGAGCGGAACAATCGGAGGGTTCAACAATGAGCGATTAGTCTACCCCGTTTCGCATTCGCAATGTGCCACGGGGGTGTTTTTCTCACCCCTCGCTCGAAACGCAGCTGCCTACGGCACATCGTGACAATATTCGAATGGACGATCATAAGCGAAAATATGACCCGGAGGACTTATCGCACAGTTCGAAACAATGCCGGAACCCACGCGATCCGAGATGGACGTTAAAATTCCAATTGCGTACGGTTCCTGAATGTAAATGTGCGTGCGTGTGTTTAGAGAAGGAAAAAATCTCGCCATACCAGTTTCTGCCTCTGAATCGGCGCCCGGAGGCAATTTTCGGTAACGCAAAAGAGGCACGCCGAAAGGCAATTAGATGAATGAAATATCAGGAGGTGTAAAATTAAGGAAAAAAAGTTTAATTTGAGGATTTGAAATTTCGAACCATAGCGCCCCCTCTGCCGGATGGCGCATTTTCGCAGGTCCTGTTTTAAGGAAAAACTTTCCCACGAGGGGGGCCCTAGAGTTTACGTGGCGCAGGTAGGACCACCCCTTATTCCACATCTTCCACGTAGGAAAAGGGGGCCGAAAACTCACCCCTCGTGTGACTAGGAGAAAGAGAAAGAGAGAAAGCGAGCTCGTCTAATGGCATGTATGCAGATAGTTTTAATTTTGTATTGTCGGAGGGGCTTTATAAATTTTATCCGGAATGACATCAATAGTTTTAAGGGGAGGTCGAGTTACCCACATAGTGTCGAATCGACCGAAGGTAGGAAGGAAATAAGTGGGAATGTTATGATTGCTGGGTGTTAAATGGGTGACGTTTTTATTACACGTTGCCAACATTTCTTACTTTGTCACTAAAGAATTTTTTTACGAATGATTTGCGATTGCACACAAAGCGTGACCCGAAAACAATTTTTTTGACGACGGAAGAATGATTTCTGCTGAAGCATAAAAGCAGCTACAAAATTGCTGCAAATTCTACTGACTCAGAATTACTCGTCTGAAGTTGACGCCCGAATTTTTGAAAAAAATTCCAATCTTGAGAGTCCTGAGGCGGGAAGGAATAGTTCTGGAGTTCTTTCATGAAAATTTCAATAGTTCTGCAAAATTTCCCAAAAAAATGCAACAAACATATTTTAAATCGAAAATATTATTTTCGCGAATAACTTTTTCGTTTCGAGTATGATTGAAAAATGAAAGAGGAGAAAGTTGTAGAACTTTTTGGGCGCTACCTAGAACGCTAATCAGAACTACTCTAGCATTTTTTTCAATAATATTTTCTCAAAAATCGAAAATATGATTTTTGCGAATAACTTTTTCGTTTCGAGTCGGATCAAAAAATGGAAGAGGAAAAAGTTGTAGAACTCATCGAGCGCTACCGAGAACTCGACAGAATTTTTTTGTGATTTCCAAAATTTTCATTTTTTAGAAATTTTGCAATTTTTTTGAAAACCAGAAAGAACTCCAGAACTCTTGTTCATGAGCCGGAGTCAACGACCAGAACTCCTCTAAGTGCAAATCACGGCACCTGCCCTAAAATATGTTTGTTGTATTTTTTTGGGAAATTTTGCAGAACTATTGAAATTTTCATGAAAGAACTCCAGAACTATTCCGTCCCGCCTCAGAACTCTAAAGATTGGATTTTTTTTCAAAAATTCGGGCGCCAACTTCAAACGAGTCTCAGAGTTCGATATCAATGTGGTCGCAATGGGAAACTAGCACAGCCATAAAATCAATTTCGACGGTAAATCCCGATTTATAAACTCTGAGGTTGAGGTTGAATTGTTTCAGTTGAGGTAGGCAACATGATGATGCAACTTGTGGATAGCACCCTGTCATTTACTTTTGTTGGCGAGGTTCTGAGTTCAGTTAAGGTTCGTTTGTAGTTCAGAGGTGACAAAGTTTTATGTTGCATGGCCGGGGACTAACCTTTAACCAAGACATGAACCTGTTTCGTCTAAGATAAGTGACATGTTTAATTGTTACGCCTAGGATAATTTACAGAGGTCCATGCTGCTGTCACCCTCAAGTGTACCTAATATTTCTTCGAAATTTATTTCCTTTAAAAACACAAGTCAAGTAATACAATGACATCCGTAAGGGTAGCAAAAAACCTTCGGAGAAGAAGGTCATCGAGTTATTTTTTACGGAGTTACGTTTAACCGCATTTCAAAGAAGTAGGGTAAACAAGGCGATTTGTTAACATGTGCTTAGTATCTGGTACAAGGGATGAAAACAAGGATCTTCCGTGATCAGAACCTATAAGATCACGTGACCACGTTTGCGCATAAATGCAATCAAATGAAATGACACACTCAACACAAAAGTGTTGTTCATAACTAAAGCAAAACGACCACTACCAAACACTAAAACTACAGCTCAAAAGTCAATTACAAATCATGCCACTATTCCGATGGTAAGTGTTGTTAGAAAATGGCTAGTTTAGCTCCATATATGAGTAAAACGCTCTATGATTTCACCATCCATTCGTTCTAGAAAGATTAAATCAAGACCAACGAACGATAAACCATGTTTACACACGCACGCCTAATCCACCCAACCTCTGGGAAAATCTCACGAAATTTCTCTCACCTTTGGGGGTCATAAACGGAACAAAAATCTTTGGGCTCGTGCAAACAGAGATAGAGAAAGAGCATTTCGATAAAAATTATCGTTTCCTGTTGAAGATCGGTAAAAATGTCCTCTGGGTGGCAATTATCGTAATCGAAATGTAATAATAACTACCGTCACCACCCCGCGGTCTTGTTAACAATTCCGGACCTAATTTCCGGTTCCAATTCCTTCGCATATGCGACGAGGAAGCGCCTTTTCTTAGGAGAGGGGGCCCGGGCCACCCCTCTGACGTATGTCGAGAGGAAAGTGAACGCACGTATTTCAGTTTCCTTAAGGTAAGAAAAACGCGTGCCGCAGACAGACAGACAGACAGACAGCTGCGAACGATCTCCCATGGACGGAGAGCGAAACAGAAGGCCCGAGATCAATGGCGACGTGTCGAAATTAATTTATACTCATTTTTGGTTCAATAGCGAAGAGAAGGTCACGGAAAAGCAGAGATTTTGAAAAAGTACTGTCTCAAAAGGTCATTGAAATTAAAAATAGAACCACAGTCAAAGTACTCTACTACCAACAGTGTTTAATGTAAGGCATAAAAGTTTTCCATATGGTGCACATACACGCTGTAGGGTATCTCTAAAAGGTCTTTACGAACTCCTACCACATGTTCCTTGAACCGAAGTAAGGTGATATAACTAAACTTACTCCTAACATCGTAACCTTATACTAAGGTGTAAGAATAGGTAAGTTATACTGAAACTAAAGTTTCTAGAAACAATTTGAAAAATTATCAAACTGACTTTTAACGCTAATTTCGTTGGAATTAAAACGGAGCCATATTTTTCAAATTCAAAGACACCATCAATTGAAAGTCTGTTTTTGGCTCTCATACCTTTCTAAATTTTACCAAAACTAATTTCTAAAGTGAGTAACAACTTCGTGTCTAGCTTCATTGTGACGAGTCTACTACGTTATGTATTAGAAAATTTTCGAAAATCGGGCGCTTCCTTTCAAGAAATTGTATTTTCAGTTCGTCCGGCACCGAGTGATAAATGAAAAATTTATGGAACAAAGTTACGATCTAATTTATGATTAAGCGTTTTGAACAAAATGTTATAAGATTTGAAATTGGTCATTAGTCCAGAAATTTCATGGAATTTAAAACAGAATTTGATATCTTTGGAAACTTAATGAAACAAAAAATCATTAGCTACTTCAGTTATTATCCTTTCCTTTCCTTTATCCTCCTTCATCTCCAAAAGATTCAAACAAGGATCATATGTGTCTACGTCTTTTTATCGGACAATAGGTAATAATACTCGTGTCCACTTCTGCACCTTTCTGATTTCTCTGTCGTACTGCGCCTCTGAAAACGGCAAATAGTCGTTCATTGTTCCAGGCCAGACGATTGCGATTTATACAAACAAGCATAATGTGCGTATACGCACGAATTGAAAAGGTACGAGTTCCTTTTCTTCCGACCCCACGGGACAAAGGGTCCCTCGCCTTTTCCAAGACGCTTTTCGATACTTTGTTGCCGGGACCGAAGTGACGGCGATTTATGTAGTGCATAAGACAGTCAGCTGTGGGTTCCCGCCAAAAATTTTGACACCCTTCTTGATGGAAAATGGTGTTAAGTAATGGAAAAGTCCATATGGACTTCGAAGGCTTTGTCCGACTGTATGACCGACTAGCCGAATCGAAAACCAAAATTAAAGCGAGGAAACATTGCTCGGAAAATTTGTCCATAACTTCAGTAATTATTTCTACCGCATGCAATTTTTACTTTTTCATATGGGATACCCATATAATAAGAAAAATTAGGTATTGTAATCGTGATGATTTTCGAATTTGAGATATTGACATTTCTGGACGTTTTGAGGTCCCCTGAATTCGAAAAACATGTTTCTGGAAAGTGTCTGTGTGTATGTATGTATGTGGCCAACGTTTTCTCAGAAACTATAAATAGTCGAGAGTTGAAATTTTGTATGTAGGCTTGGTCTCGTGAAAACTCGAGACCACATAAATTTTATCAGAATCAGTTAAGGGCAAAGGGCATTTTACTCCTAATTTTTAGGTTTTTTGGATTATCCCAAAAACTGGTCCAACGTTTTTTTTAAACTTCGTACGTTTACTTTACTATTCAATCCTTATCGACAGCCGTTATCGTTATCTTGGCTGATTTTCGGCGATTTCTGTGAATCTACTGTTTTTCTAAATTTTCTCCAAAACGGCTCTACCGATTCTCACCAAATTTTAGACTTGAACTGAACTAGCTAATACCTACAAATTTTATTTGACACATTTTTTTTCTAAAACTTCTCTAAAGGGCACATATGAATATTTTCAATTTTTCAATTTTTTTTAACAATGCTTTTAATATTTTCATTAAACTTTATACCTACCTGACATAACGTATTAAACGCATATATTTTTATTTCAGAAACATTTCCCATATAATATAATTTGAAGTTATGCAAAAAAATTCGATACATGAAATTATCGATGTAAATGTTTTCAATGACAGAATGTCAAATATTGTCAATTTTGTTCTCAAATATTATCAAATTTGCTACTGTCGTATCTCCGAAATATTGTGTGAATTGTGTATAACTTGTTTTGGAATACATATATTGGTAAGTTGTGTTACACTTTGTTTAATTTGAGTTCAAAAATATATTTCAATCGTTTCAAAAATATTTTTCATAAACCTTTGTCATCTAAAGAACCAAAAGAAATATTTACTAATAACAGGAAATGTTAATATTCAATACTAAATTAATTTTATGAAAGGGTGATAATGTTGCATGAATATTTTGTCCGGCCATATGAGAAAGTCTTACGATGTTACACATCGCCATTTTTTGTAAATGTACCCCATGTATCAACCCCCAACGACAGCCAGGGTGGTAAACCGTATCGGAGACATTTGTTAAGTAATAAACAATCTCTCCGAGAACGTTTTTTGGCTACCCTTACACCCGTACTATTTCGGGCATTTCGGTAGCAAAGAACTGTATCGTTTACATTTGAATCATCGCCGCGTATCAGAACAATTACGTTAAGAGATTTATCTCTCGCCCCGAACCTTAATTAATGTCAGTTTTATGTATCGCTCGATCGAGAAGGGACGTATCGGTCTCCCCGCTCATGCGAGTGTGCGAGTTTGTGAGTTGTGGCGCGAGTTTTGTGAGTTAGCGTAGTGACGTCTGGTGCCTGGGCTCCCGAATGCCTTGAAATTATAACACTGGCGAGTGAATTGCGCACTTGAACGTTTTCTGATTTCTGAGTGACATAAAGTCTACCCTGAGGAATTCGGGGGCGAAAAGGGCGAACTAAGAGGAGAGAACGCCCTGGAAAATCGCAAGGAGGTGGCAAGTACTAGAGGATAAACATATTTTCAAGTTTTTTTACATTTAATGGAAATTGACGTTAATTTAAGTTTTTAATAACTTCTAACCGCCTAATACCCAAAAATAAATAATCTAAATCTAAACCCTAAAATCCAAAAAATCTAAAATAATTTTTCATAAATTTCTAAAATTAGTTCGTGAAGAGAAAATTATGCAAGTAACATATTTAAACAATAAAGAGACTCGTTTATTTTTTTTAACGAAAAGCTAATAAAAAGTCATTGCTTCATTTAATAGAAATGGACATAGCGCACTTAGAAACTTTCAATAAGTCTGTTTTTAGATATCAACATGCATAAGTTTTTCAGATTATTCTAAATTTTCGCTATTTATAATTATAAACTGACACTGTTGCTTTCAATTTAGTGCAAACAATTTTTTTTATCAAAAATGTTTCCTTCTTAGGAACAAAATAGGTACATGTACTTGTACATAATAAGGTATAATTAAAAGTTCGACGAAAAATTTTATTGTATTACACACGTTAAATCTTTCAAAAATTCGATGACGATTATACGGATAGGTACAGTATGCCGTTACATGTACTTACATAACGAATTGGAGATAATGAGATGATGACCATTCGACATACCAAATGGAAACTCTACTTTCGTGAATTTTCAGTTTTTTTTTAATTTTCTTCAAACCGGCTTTATCAATTCTTACCAAATTTTAGAATTTTAGATTTGAACTGATCAATACAACTACAAGTTGTATTTGAAATATTTTTTTGTAAAACGTCCCTAAATGGCACTATTGAACATTTCCATTTTCTCAATTTTTTTTTTAAATGCTTTGAATGTTTTTACTAAACTTTATAGTTGAATTAGCGTATTAAACATATACTACAATTTTTATTTAAAATATATTTTCCTAAAAATGTAATAAAGTGTACATTATTCTTAAGAATTTTAATTTTGTACAATTTTGTTTAAAATGGTTTTGGTCATTTATACCAAATCTCATAACTTAACTTAGCTGTGTAATGCCTATGGATTTGAAACATTTTTATCTAAAATTGCCCTAAAATAAATTTATTTATTGTTTCGATGAAGTTAGAATATTTTTCAGAAATTTTTGTCATTTAAACAACCAAAAGAAATATTTACTAATAAGAGAAAATGTTAATATTCTGTCCAGCCATAAATATGAGAAAGTCTTACGATGTTACATATCGCCATTTTTGAGAATAGATTGTCTGTCGGTAGTAGTTCCACACATACACACACACCACTCTCACACACACATACATACATGAAGGGTCATACGGGCCGGGCAGGTGTCCCTGCGGATCCCCCTGTGCAGCAGATGGCCCAAAGGGCTTTGATCGATAAACATTATAATACTTTAGTTACGATAGACTTTCTTTTTTTTTTTGGCGCGGAAGGTATTCGGCGATATCGAGAAAATTCAATTCAAAAATCAATCGATGAAATGAAAGCGAACATTGAGCGGAGAAACGCAATATTTAAAACATCGTAATTAGACAAGTAGGAGTAATGACGGTCGATTTTAAAATTTCCCGAAAATAAGTTAAACTTCTTACAAAGTATCGCTCAATTACGGCCATCCATACAAATACTACAACTACTTATGTATTAAGTAATCTTACTTCTTAATAGCGATTATAATTAGTATGCCTATACTATGTACCACTTGAGACATGATATCTCCCGCATTTTAAAGGTCTAAACAAAACAAATATTTAGGTAATTTTGGTATCGTGTATTTTTTATATTGTTGTACTTTACTTATTTATTGTTTAAATCAAGTAGTATTTAAAACAAATTTTAAAAAGTTGAAAAACACATTTTTTTTTTACTTTAATATCAATTCCATTATTAACTTTAACCTCTCATTAATGACTGCGACTTATTCATCATTTTTTGTAACTGTTATTGCCCTATAGTAAAATCACCCAAATATTACATGTAACATTAGCTACCCCTCCTCTCCTTTAGTGTCCACGGGAGACAATGTCGCCGTCAGTAACAATTTTCTTCGTGGGGTCTCTTTCTTCGCCACAATGAAAGGATACACGGTCGAGTGCTTATGTCGGCCATTTTGTATACACATCCAACCCCTCGATTATTTTAGAAAAGTAAAAAGGGCTTTGTTTCGATCAGAAATGCTAATTCGCTGTTAGGAGCCGGATGTCATGTAATCTTATCTTTCCATCTATCCATCCCGTCGGAAAATCATTTGTGAATGAATTTAGGGGATTCCCGAAAGATTGCCAAAAACAAAAGAGAAGTATTAACAACCGAAATCTCTCAAATCTCCCTTAAGAGTTTGTAATCTTACACACCGAGTGACCGAGTGATAGGGGAAGATTTTTGAAAAGAAATGAAAAACAATCTGATTCAAGTCGATCCTTATGCTGAAAGCCAAAGTAACCAAAGGGCTCTGCAAGTGGAATGACTCGTAAAATAAAATGGCTGCGGTTGAAATGAACCATGCGAGGTATTAAGTTGCCAAACTTCGTGTATTAAATTACTAAATTTAGCACCAGACATATAGATAACTGATACTGTGTTCTCACGCTCCAGAGCACTTTGGCTAGTTTGATAAAACGTTGTCAAAGACACTGATTTAAATTTCACTTTCACTCAAAATCCAAATAACTTCTACCGAAGGGTTTATAACGCGCCAGACAAACATTTTTTGATTCAGAGTCCTATTTTTTGAATCTGTAATGTGAAAAATATCAATACGAATATTATCCAAGAGGATAATTCCAAATAGAGAGGTTAAACTGAGCTTGCTGATTCAAATAATCAACCATTCAGGAAATCGTATCGTACTATTCAAATAACCTTCCACCTGATACTTCCAAGAATTTAGAGGAATGCTCTGTAAAATACATAAGGGTAATCACATCACATTAAACATTAATTCATAAGGGTAATCACGTTTGTGAACCTGCCGCAAAAAAAGTATACAACATACACTGAACAGATACATTGTTCCTTCAAACAATATAATTAATATAAATGTTGAAAATATAAAAATTAATAAAAACGTTAAATACAAGTTTTCTCTCAGAAGTTCAAGAAAAAGGTTATTTTCTGTCATCAGATCAGCAAGAGAGTAAAATTTTTCATCATAACAAAATGATTTAGTAAAAGAACAGAAAAATTTCTATGCAGGATAAAATAACTTCCTAACTTGCTATAGATTTATAAATAGAGTATCTGATGTTTCTTTTTTTTCCTCTTTTTTATATTATTTTAGTTAATACTGTCAATGTTAATTCAGCTGTCATTGAATTTGACAATTGTCAAGTTAATTACCTACAAAATACTTTTCAAATGTCATACTTCAAGAGAAAATACGACTGGTCAAATTAATTTAGGTATATAGAGAGCAGTTATCAGATAATTCTGTCACAACTATCGGGTGTTTTTTTAAATTTCACCTCATAGTAGGCTGTGGATAGTGTTTGTGAATGCGCCTTACTAAAAAATGTCAAAATTGACATAACCCCACTTTTTTAATAAAAATTGAAAGTGCTCCAATCAGTTACTAGTGTCTTGAAAAAGACAGCTTGGCTCTATTAATTAGGCGTAATGAGTGAGCTGTTTTTTTTTTCAAGACACTATTAACCGATTGGAGCAGTTTCAATTTTTATTAAAAAAGTGAGGTTATGTCAATTTTGACATTTTTTAGTAAGGCGCATTCACAAACACTATCCACAGCCTACTATGAGGTGAAATTTAAAAAAACACCCGATATAATTGATAGCACCAGGTAACTAATAAACAAATCAGTATTACATAAGCTTTATATAGGTACCTAACAGAAAATATTTGTAGGGTAGAATTAGTAGTACCTGAGAAATACTAGTGTGCTTGGGCGCTAGAAACGCTTGCTGATCCAAATCTAATGTGTTGGGCAACTTAGGAAAAAGATTTAGATCGAAATATCAGGTTGCTGCTTTATGCCCCAGATTCGAGCCTAAAGAGGCAAGTTATGAACATAAAACAAACAATTTGCTCTTGGAAACTCAATTTAATGCCCAAGAAGCCCAAAGATAGTATGTATTAATAGAATGAAGCAAGAACTTGGCTCAAAGGATTCAAATTAATAACAGCAGTTCTAATTTTGCTTGAAACATTAAGTTGATTCAAACTTTGGTTGGAATTGCTTCAGTTAATATTAATGAACTGTAGACCATTTTCCAAATAATCTATAGAAACCAGAATAATTCCCAAATCTGCAGTGTTGCATCCAATTTTGAGACAAATGAGTTAGTTGCTCAATCCCGCCAAAACAATAACATTAAGTTTTAGCAAGGAAGGATACAAAAAGGAAATTACTGGATACACCCATTATTAATAAATTTACATCCACAATAATTGTTTACATTGACATTCCTATTTGTGAGCGGGTAAACATTCACAACACAATAGGCAAGAAAAAAGGAAGTAACAGGAGCACAGGTGGTGTAATTCCCGACTATTTATATAGGGAAAGATGATGGACAAACTAGGTATCCTTAATCCAACATATCCTTGCTCAGAAATCTATGTGAACTCTTTAAATACAGACTAGTCTATAGACAGAAGGCCACGAAGCAAAACTTAGTTATGTGTGCAGATCGACACCCATCTTCTAAACGAGAAGACTATTTACAGTAATGATAATGTAGATAAGTTTGGAATTCTTGGAAGTATACATTGGTGTTCAAAATATTACGTCAAAACTTGGTGTTCTTCACTGACAATTCAACAGAAAGATTGTTTTCAAAACATTAGACGAACTTCTTATCGGGTCTACTTTGCTGGCGAGCGAATAAAAATAAAATTACATAGAATAGGACAGGTTAGGTATTACAAAAATAAATCTCAATTGGTTGGAATTAGAGCACATATTAACGTAAACACTCCTTCTAATGCATGCGACGTATGCATCAAAAGATCCTCCGCTAAAACAGGTTGTGACTAATATGAAAATACCTTCTAGTCCGTAACAGTTAACGGACAAACACATTTGGGAAAATTTAAATGGCGACCGCCTAACCTTCAATTGTTTTAGACTTAACGACTGTTGTGGTACACATTGATCTAACGGAAGCTCGGAGTACAATATTAGTAGCGAGTAAAGGTGGATAAGGAGGAAGAAATTAACTCGAGCTGGTAACGAGTGACTGATTCCCTACGGTTCGTTCCAAAAGACTTACTTGCTAGATTCCGAGTCGCCGTTGGGATAGTAATCTGCCATATCCACGGCGGGACCCGTGGGACACGCACGAACAACACGCCGTGTTTGGATTTTGGACGAGTTCGAGTTGTTCTTTTTTCCTTTTTTTCGAAAATTAAAATAAACGGGGAACCACGTTTGTTATTAGACGCACTCGGACACCTCGGAACCGACCGTTTGGCTCCGCTCCGTTCCGCGTTTAATCTCCGTCGGAGGGTTGCAGCCGTTGGAGGGCTCGCGACATTTTCATTTGGTGGAACGTCGTGGAGGGGAGCGAGAGGACGCGGCTCGGCCGCCTAGTCATAGATGGCGACGTTCGCGGGATTTCATTAGGATTTCATGTTGGTCCGCTTGTCACGTGACCGCCACTTGGCGTCCTGTGTCCTGTGTAGACTTCGAACAAACACTTCCAGCGACGAGAAGAAGACAGATAATCACTTGGAGTCTCTCCCTCTATCTATCTCTCGCTTCCATTCATTGCCATTCCAACGCTTCCCTCCTCAATGTAATATTGTCCCATGGTAGACACCAACGGAGTTCCGTGTTCCGTGCGAGCGGTCACGTGACCGCTGTCAAATACCTGACGGTCGGTAAGTCAGGGAGCGTGACGTAGGTTTTTAAAAGTGGTCAAACGTCAAAAAGTAGGTCAATATTCTACATGTACATTTTACTTTTCCAATACGAATACGTGTGTTTTGTTTTGTCCAATTATGAGAAGTTGACACGATCCACATTTATCGAACGAATATGTGATATCCACTAAATGTAGCCGATTAATTTCGAACTAAACCCACCTTAGTCGTACGTAACACTAGGGGATTAATAGGATATAAAATTTAGTAGAATGTAAAGTAGTTTTAAAAGTGAAATATGGCAGAGAAACTTGGTCATAAGAACGAAATCAGGGAATTGAAAATAGGACAGAGCTTTACGAATCCAAAATCTACCGCATTTCACACTGTAAAATGTAAGTATACGGTCCCCCATTTTGGTAGCGAACTCGAGCATTTATTTTTCAGATGATTTCAAGCCAGCATCCGTAGATACGAATAAGAAAGCCACTGTAGATGTAGCAGGGAATAATCAAGTAACTGTAACGGTGCCACATTTAGGTGAGGAACGTTTGTGATACTCCTCAATATCTTATCTGTAAAGTTTGGAAATATATGAAAGAACAGTATGCATCTTTGCCCTTACAGAATGTATTAAATAACGAACCTACTAAAGCCACATAGGCCCCAAGTTCACTGTAGAGATTACTTACAACATAAAAATAACAGCTGATAATGAAAATCAATCGTTTTAACTTGATATATGATAAGCATACTTCACTATACTTGATATGCAGAAACTAGCCGCTATGGCTTTATAGGAACTGCAGCTGCATGTGAGATGATTTGAAATTTTATAACCTAAATAACTCAAGAATAAGCCAAGGTTGTAATCTGTACATTTAACTAAGTACCATGTGGCATTTGTGCTTCTTCATGCATTTATTTAATCAGACATTTATTTTTAATATTATCTCACCTATCATTATGGTTCCTATAAATAGAAGAGCATGGCAATGGTCGCCAAAAATCTAACCATAGTATGTTCCATAGCTATATGAACATGTACAGTTTGTAAAAATTAGTACTTCGAGAAAATCATTAAGTCTATCTTATGTTCTATTCGGCTCGACTAAGTATTTTTGATCTAAGCAACATTGAAAGGAATCTCATCTATAGCATGATTAAGTACTTTTGATCTAACAGAAGTAATGATTTTGTGTTCTTCAAAGCAATCTTAGGAAGAGAGACGGATGCCCCAACGGGCTCGAGGGACTAAGTAAATAGTGGCAGGTATATAATTTAATGATTTTCTCTTTTAGATGGTGCTGGTGTACCTCAAACTGTGTTCAAAGGATCACAGAGGCCATATCAGAAGGAATGCGTATTGATAATCGACAGAGTAACAGGTGAAATTACGCTGGAAAAATTAGGTTGTAATATACAAGTAAAGAAGACTAGAAGTGAATACAATAAGTTACATTTACCTCATGGTAAGTTGAGATCTTTATATTATTATTTATTAGCAAAATGTAGAATATTTTCAAGCCACTGTAAAACGCAAACCTGCTAAACACTTTCTTTTGAGTCTACCTCTCTTGATGTGATCTAAACAGAATATGTTTGTTTCAGCAGACAGACTTAGTCAAAGCGGTACCTCAATACCAGACAAACCGAATGCCTCAACCTTATCGTCGTCGACCTCCTCATCTTCGCTTGCTCAACGTTCCCAGACGCCGCCGACAACAGCCGTCGGTCAACGGGTCTCTCACAAGACTAAAGTGGCGACGAGCTCCCGCCAGAGGAAGCCGAACAACATTCAGCAGCAGCCGCAGCAGCTAGTACCCAAACACTCGCCGTTGCACGCCAGTCCTAGTTACCAACGGTCGCCGATGCACACCAAGAGCCCTAAGCTGGAGGTCCAGGCGGCCCACCCGAGCAGCAGTGGTGCCGCCGGGATAGAGTAAGTCGGGGTACCGTGCGAATGGTAACTCAGGCGGGATTTAGAAAAGTATTTAATACCACCGACTGCTTGTTGACTCATCAAATATTAGAATATACCAATGTATGGTCTGTAGGGCATTTATGTATTCAGGAAACTTGATTTTTGAGTACAAAAAAATTCACACATCTATGAAAATATGGCAGCACCTATGCAGAACATATGCACACAATCATCTTGACATATAATTTTTTTTTTTCAGGCCTCACAGTCAAAGCACTCTTGCCAGCCTGCCCATGATAGGGATAGATGACTCGGACATGCCCCCCATGCCTTCTATCACTTTCAATTCGCCAAATGTGCCTCCATCGGACAAGAATGGCAACCCTTTCTCTCTTTCCGACAACGAGAATGGCATAGGGGAGATCACAGATACCTCATCTTCTAGTAGTGATAGCGATAGCGATTCTGAAGAGGTAGGTTGTAGTTTGAGTTATCTAAAAGTTTATAGAGTATCCTCATTCCGCCAATTATTAAACCTTATTTAGGTATTTAATTAAATTATGTTACTTGTTCTTTGTAATGAGTAACATATAGAATGTATTGACTATTTCAAGATTTTTTTTGTCTGCAGGAAAGTGTGGTATCTAGTAAGAATCTTGTGAAATCTAACGGGTACAGCAACGGTACGGGTTCGCTCAAAGTCGATACTCAAATATTAAATGACGATTTGTGCCTCTCTGACTCCGATTGATCTTCGCGGCTTTATAAAGGTATGAATTAATGTTTTAATCATAAAGAATCCAATAGGATACAAGGGATATTGTGAAAGGGCAACCATCTGATGCAGCTCACTATAGATCTTTACAGTTATAAGTTTAGTTACTCAACAACTCGATATTATAAACAAATACACTAACAATAACAAACGATAGTTATGAGTGAGGCATTAAATGGTACTGCCAGATTTAAGGTTAATGAAGTGACCGCCTTAAACATTTCATACTTAATAATTGAACATACATAGAGGTTTGATTTAAACAATAGAAATATTTAAATCTGGTTTCTGCAAGGCTTTTGACTAATGTTTTAAGGAAAAGGATGCTCCTGCCAAGATGTTCAAAAGACCCCTTCAGATTTATCCAAACATTCTCAAACTTGTTTAGCATTCCAAAATAACAGTGGGAATCAATTGAAATTTCTATCCTTTGGTGTTTTTGAGTTTTTGTAGTAGTCACTATGTTAGTATCAGCTCACAGCTGTTATCAATAGCTGTCTTTTAAAATTGTGGGATGTTTTTTGTTTTGGTTGTTTTATGGGGCAGATCGCTTCACTGCAAGAGATTGCGAAAGTATGCAACCCCTTGAGCAGGACGACCTGTACCCCTCCAAAAATTCAAGGGCTAGGGAGCCTAGCTATGTAAGCCGAGCATCACCAAGGCTTGTATATTTTCCTTACTCATTAGTTTAAGGCACGAGTTGGTGTGGCTTTAGGGCGAATGTTAACTGAAGTCGGTATAATTAACTTGTGGTTAGACGTAAGTGCTCCCATCTGTGGTTGGAAAGTCTAAATAAATCAATACTCTATATTTTGAAGTTGTAAATTCGTTTTCCCGTGGTTCAATAATTTGAATGTACTCTCTTTTCTTTTTTAGGTTTTTATGAATTCTAACAGGTCACACCAAAAAGCCGCAGGTTCGTGAACAAATTATGTGGCAAAGTTTTTATGGTAATGATGATATTTAATTAAATTTATGAACATTATTTACATAAATACAATATTTGCATATGCTCGAGTATTTCCTTTGTTCCCTACATGAGCAGCACCTCTGGTTTCGCTTCGATTTTTTCGATCTTGTGCGACTTCATCATATGCTGTTTCACATAAGACTTATCGATGAATTGTTTATTACAGATTGTACAGTAGAATGGTTTCTCTCCAGTATGCGTATACAGGTGCCTAGTTAGTTTGTTCTTGGCATAGTAGGCCTTGGGGCAGATGTGGCACGAGTGCTTCCTCTCTTTCTTCGGCAATTTCACCTCGCCAACGCCGACCTCGTGGACTTTGGCTAGATGGATCTGGAGCACCCGTTTATCCTTGTACTCTTTGACGCAGTGCGAGCACTTCCATTCGCGTATGTTCGAGTGCGTCCTCATGTGTCGCTGCAGGACGCACTTGTCGGTGAACTTCTTCTCGCATAACCCACACTTGAATCGCTTGTCGCCAGTGTGGCGACGCACATGGCAGTCATAGTTGGATTTTATCGGGAAACGCTTATTGCACACCTCACAGAAGTGTTTCCAGAGCTGGGGGTCCGTGTGGACCACCAATTTATGAGTTCTGCAAAGAAAATATATGTAGAATCCTAACCCACCACACTAATTATTTATCTTTACCAGGTAGATGGATAATAAATACAAATGGATGGATAATCACAGCACAAAACAAAATAAAAACCGAATTATTTTTAAATGAGACCAAGTCATCAGTCAAATGTTACTGTAGATTTGTAAAATGGCCTACGTTCAGTTTGAAAAAGCAGTCAACTACAGTACCACAAGTTTGTTATCTTGTTGCCTCTTAATGACTTTTGGTTTGAGTCTTATTTCATGTCATATGGAGTTTAGAATTGTACATTCTCTACGGTTGAGAGTTGAAATTCATTGATACATGAAATGATGTGACAACAAAGTATTTCACCTCAAATCCTTGTGAGTATTAAAGCTCTTAGAGCAAGATTCGCACTGGTACTCCCTCTTATTCAAATGCTGCTTCTCGTGGATATTCAGGTCAGTTTTAGTGATGAACCCCTTACCGCAGAATGTGCACATGTTATTTCTGACCGCCTCGTGATATTTGATATGTTGCAATAGATTTGAGGAGTTACCGAAGCGGCTGTTGCATCTGGAACAAGCGAACGGCCTTACTCTTTTTACATCGAGACCATGCTCGGCCACGGAGTGCTTCACCAAGAGTGTGCTTAAACTGAAGGCGGCGGGGCATACTTCACACTTGAATTTAAAAGTGTTTCCACGTTTACGAGTCAATGTGCCTCCTAAAAAACATGACCAAAAATCATTATGACTCAATGTCGGATTGATTAATCCTTTACCTTCACTCTTTGAATCACCTTCATGTGTAGTACTTTGTGATTCGTCATTACAATCATTTTTTAGCTCTTCCTCAAATCCACTATTCTCACTTTTATCTGAATCTTCTAAATAGTCTTTTGCATCAGCCCGTTCACACTTTACAAAATTATTTTCCGTTTTAATTCCCTTCTCTCTTTCTTTCCTCTCCTTCTCCGACTTAAGACACGTCTCCCTGAAGGTGTGGACTATGTTTAACAAATTAATACAGGGTTCACATATAAAATCCTTGGGGTTCCATTCCTGAAACATTGGAATGTGTAAAAGTGAAACAGGCGAGCGATTGTAGAAGGTACTATTTGGGGTATGTTCGTTTTGAGTTTGTCGAAGAAAGACAACTCCCTATTTTCCTTTCTCCTCAGTCTCTTTAAGGTGAGAAAACCATTCAAGCAAACACAACAGGCATTCATGTTGTATTACTCGAAACTGACTAGATTTCAGGCATGTTTAAACTGTTGTCGGTAGATGGGTAGTATTAATTAATTCACCGTCTATATTTGTTACTGTAATGCATCTTTAATAGTTTGGCATTAGTTTGGACCAGTTTGGACTTGGACACTCGAGAAATAAACAATTATTTGACACTCATGATAGTCACGATGATGATAACTGTCAATAACTCTATCTATTTAACTTTTGTGGGTAGAAAGATTTGAATTTGTTTTCTTCATTTCTTAATCTATTTGAGATAGCAAAGGTCAGCGAGAATCATTGATGAAGCTCTCACAAATAAATTAAAATAAGTACGGAGTACGGAATCATTTACGAAATCATAAATTGTAGGAAACATAGGTAGGAAAGAAGAACGAAGAAGACGAAAAAATGAAACGTCATAACATTACAACATAACCTATATTCGGGGCATCCAGGGTATAAAATTAAAATGAACCGTTTTAAATACGTCGACCCAATCCTCCAGGACGATGAGAAATCGCTGGCCGTAGAAAAGAACGTTCGACTTTACGATGGTGACCAAAAAGTACTGTAATGAAAATTTTAAACAGGACCCCTCACCCTCCTGTCTTTCAGACCTCCTTCGAAGGCGGCGAGCTGATCATCACGACACACAGACTTCTGTGGGCGCGTCCCGGGGCTATCGTACGCGGTCAGACGATCTTGGCCCTCCACTTGAGCATGGTAGTATTCGTCGAAGAAGAGTCGCCCGGCGCTTTCAGCTTCAGCAGGTCCAGGAAGATTATCTTACATCTGTCCCAGATCACAGGTACGAACCCCGACGACCTGTCAATTTGTTCGTTCCAGCCTCTCACTGTTTAAGATTCCTCGAACGGACCGCAAGCGACGAGCGCCTATGACTATGTGAAGTTGTCATTCAAGGATGGCTTCGCCAATAATGTTATGGGTTTCTTGCACGATCTACTGCAGAAGCGCGAGTGGGAACAGAACGTCACACCGAGCAAGCCGAACCTACCTCAACCGCCAAGGATCGAGCTGAGGTCGGGGATAGTCGGAATAGAAAGAAATTTGGAAGAGAGGCAAAGGGCGACAGACGAGAGTATAAATGTCGCGTTCCAGGATCTCGATAAGCTCATGGCAATGGCCAAGGAGATGGTGAAGCTGTCTAGGACTATCTCCACAAAAATAAAAGTAAGAATGTTACTTCTCATTGATGTGGGATGATCTCCTGTTAAGAAGCTAAATATGATAATTTGTATAAAATGATATAAATGGAGCCGATGTAACAACCTCTTTAGATGAACAATTGTTTATATATACTTATAAAACAAAATTATGTGTTTCTAGGAAAAGCAGGGGGATATAACAGAGGACGAGACCGTCCGATTTAAGTCCTACCTTCTCAGCCTAGGCATTGACGATCCCGTCACCAGGGACTCATACAAGTCCAATAGCCAATACTACAAAAGCCTGGCCAAGCAAATATCAGACTTCCTGGCGCCTCAAATAGAGGAAACGGGAGGTATGATGGCACTTGCAGACGTCTTCTGCCGAGTCAACAGAGCTAGAAGCTTAGAGTTACTCTCCCCAGAAGATATACTGAATGCATGCAAGATGATGGACAGCTTAGAGTTACCTCTGAGGTTATACGAGTTCTCGTCCGGGGTGATGGTACTACAGTTGAGCAGTTTGGATGGTGAAACTCTTGCCGAGACCACAGCCAGCTTGGTAAGGACCAAACGAATAATTATTTTTTATGTGAATTGCCGCCCTTTGCTTTGTAATTGAGATTAATAAAATTTCTCTCTAGGTCGATGAGCAAGGTTCTCTGTCAGCAGAAGAGCTGTCTCAAAACCTCGGCATTTCTCTTACTTTAGCAAAGGAAAGGCTGCTTACGGCGGAAAAGTTTGGAAAGTGTTGTCGTGATGACTCCATCGAAGGCTTGAGGTTTTACCCTAATTGGTTCCTCACAAAGGAAGAATGAGATTGTGATGAGTTGATGTTGTATGTATGAACTTTGTTGATTTTTTATTTTGCCTAAACAGGTACATGCTTTAGGTAATATGGGATTGGAGGGAAACCATGTCTTTCTGCCTAGCCTGAATAGTTGCAATATGTTTCATAGTAAATTCTATTTTCTTAGTCTACTATTCAAGTGATATCCTTTTCAAGCAAGTTCACTGACTACTGTGAATCAGGCTGATTTCAATGAGTATTGTTTTTTTGGAATGACTAAAACAATGCATTTTTCTTATTTTCAAAGTACATACTTTATAAACTCTCAAAGTTCTTGTGAAATTAAAATTAACTAAAAGTATTTTAGTTTTAAAGTGCAAGAGACAAACGGGAAGTTATGTAAAAATGTATAAAAACCGGCTATACTTTTTAAGACCAGTGATTTGTTACCTATGCCTTGTAAACAAAGAAAACTTTTCTTTTCTCTCAAGCCTTCTTAACTCAGACATTAAATGTAAAATTTATTCAAACCCCGTTTATTTCCCTTCCTGTCTTTCAAGACACATGAAAGTCAATTGCTGTCACATTTGCCAATTCCCTATGTGGCCCCTATAACTCCCATCCTCCAAATTATTAGTCTTGACGTTTTTTTTAAAACATTCTCAATGAGAACGTTCCTCGGAAGAATAGCAAGGTCCTACTCTACCAAAAATAAAGTCGATCTGGTAGTGATCGGTTCTGGTCCAGGGGGTTATGTCGCCTCCATAAAAGCAGCCCAGTTAGGACTGAAGACAGTCTGTGTTGAGAAGGAGTCCGCCTTAGGCGGCACGTGCCTCAACCTCGGTTGCATCCCGTCCAAATGTCTCCTCAGCACTTCGCATCACTATCACCTGGCGCGTACTGGCAACCTGGCCGACAGGGGGATCGAATCCGACAACCTGAGAGTGAACTTGGTCAAGTTGATGGAACAGAAATCGAAGACGGTATCGTCATTGGGAAAAGGTATTTCTATCAGCAAAACAATTTAAAAACTGCTGAAATGTTTTAATAAGATTGCAGAAAGTAAAAGATCTAGAAAGGTTTTGAAAAAATTATATATTTGTAATCACCTGTATGAATTTTTAAAATGTTTTATCTGCATCATCTCTATTAAAATCTTTTGTGCTGTTAGGTATAGTTCAGTTATTCAACAAGAATAAAGTCACCCTAGTGAACGGTCACGGGAAGATCACTGGAGTCAACCAGGTAACGGCGTCGAAAAAAGATGGCTCCTCTGAAGTGATAGACACTAAAAACATACTAATCGCCACCGGATCCGAGGTAACTCCTTTCCCTGGTCTGGAAATAGATGAAGAAGTCGTGGTATCTTCCACCGGTGCATTGTCTTTGAAGCAGATACCAAAGAGACTGATTGTCATTGGTGCAGGAGTTATAGGCGTGGAATTGGGTTCCGTGTGGTCCCGTCTCGGCTCTGAGGTGACCGCCCTGGAGTTCCTGCCGTACATCGGAGGTGTCGGCATCGACAGGGACATGTCGAAACACTTACAGAAAATTCTCACAAAGCAAGGCCTCAAGTTCAAGACCGACACGAAGGTGACTGGTGCCAAGAAGGAGGGCGGCGTCGTCAAAGTCGAAGTCGAGGACGTGAAAGATTCCAGTAAAAAGGAAGTCCTCGAGTGCGAAGTTTTACTGGTGTCGATCGGAAGGAGGCCGTACACCGAGAACTTAGGACTAAAGGAAATCGGCATCGAGACCGACCAGAAAGGGAGGATTACGGTTAACTCTCGCTTTCAGACAGTCGTTCCTAGTATCTTCGCTATCGGTGATTGCATACGGGGGGCCATGCTGGCACATAAAGCAGAAGAAGAGGGCAAGTATATGGTATATTAATAATGTGTGTTGTTTGGGCATCTAAACTTTCAAAGTATCCATTCCTAATTTTCACGACACTTTGCACATTGTAGGATTGAAATGTGTTACAAATCTGTCGAACCAGATGCCTTTGAATGCATTGGTTATAAATTTTGATGTCTTCATTTTCACGTACATCTTTTATCTTTCCAAAACCTCTCCCTGTGTACCCAACTCTCATGCTAATTTCTACGTCTTAACCTGCTTTTCCTAACATTATCCTGTTATTCAAAATTACTTATAGGTGTTGCATGCGTGGAAGGCATTAAGGGTAGGCCGATCCACATCGATTACCTCTCGATACCGTCGGTAATCTATACGCATCCGGAGGTCGCGTGGGTCGGCAAGACGGAGGAAGACCTGAAGAACGAGGGCGTCCCTTACAAGATAGGGAAGTTTCCTTATATAAATAATGGGAGGGCTAAGACCAATACCGACACGGACGGCCTGGTGAAGGTACTGACCGATAAGGCGACGGATAAGATGTTGGGCACGCACATAATCGGCCCATGTGCGAGCGAGTTAATCAACGAGGCCACTTTGGCTCACGAATACGGCGCCTCGGCCGAGGACGTGGCGAGGTCCTGTCACGCTCATCCGACCCTCTCTGAGGCATTCAGGGAGGCCTGCCTGATGGCTAGCTTTGGTAAAGCCATTAATACCTAAGTTCAAAATAATGTTGGTGGCGGTTTGTTTTGTAAATTTTTTGGTAATTAAAGTAACATGTCGTCCTCATTATGTGAGATTGGTTTCCATCAATTTAATGTATAGGGGGTTTAGGTACATTTTCTCATGGAATTTATTTGTAACTCTGCGTATTTCGGAATTTCTTGTGTGCACCAAGCGAACACATCTTTTTTCTGATAAAAGGAACTGTATCTCAGATAATTTTATCATCCTAAAGATTATTAATTAAAATATTCGCTTAAGATAATGACTTAATTTCAAATGACTGTTTCGGATTGTGGGTGCACTAAAACACATATAGTTTTGAATAAACTATAATTAATCAGAAATTCAAGTCTCGTCTTATAGACTAATTTAGAATATACCATAGCAACATTCGTATACAAGTCTTTAAGTAAATTAGATAAAATAGAATCAATGTACTTAGTACAAAAGCTAAAATATGTCAACAACACTCGGGTCCAACAAGACGGAAAAGAAAGTACACTCTCGTTAATTACAATTTTAAGTATATGAAAAATATTTTTTTTGTACAGTATCCAAAGCTCAACAATCTTTAACATGTCTCCCATGTGGAATGTCCCACAAGTTTGGAGCAGCTCTTCGAACTTTTGTCTTTCGTTAAAAATATCCTATATATTCTACTTAAATATCCTATCCAACTAGGTAAAAAGTAATTAGCGATGATTTAAGTAAAAAAGCACCTTTCAAAGTTCCTTCTCGTTATCACTAAATATATATCACAAAAATCATTGGATTCACGGCAGTCATCGAAAATATCTCTTTTGTTTTGTTTATTGCTAGATATTCTTGTAAGTATTTTATTATGTACAGGTTAGTAGGGAAATCGATTCAGGCTCATGTTAAGTACGAGGTTTAAAAGGTATAAGACCTATATTTAGTGATGTTAATTTGAACCAATCGAACTGTTCAAAGTGGTTTCTCCCAACAGTCTCATACTAAATAAAAATGAGAAAAAAACATGTTTAAAAACTGTGTAGAAATTGAATGAAACATTTAAACTAGAATTTAGCACAAGAGGTGAATTTTCAGGCGACAACTGAATCCAGTTTCCAGCTAAGTAACAACATTTGAAAAACCGTTTATATTGATAGAAAGGGAAGTTATTTTAATTTGAGAAAAAATCGTGTTTAACCTGGTACTGAGCATGAGGTATGTATTTCCCAACCACCCGCCGTCATACATTGCTATTGCTTCCATCGTCCTCTGTTAAAGTAAAAACAAGACTACCGATGACTAGACTGATCTTCTAACAAAGCTACCAAGAAAGAAAACTTTTCAATTTTTAGCACCAGTTCCTCTTCCATCCCGTGTATCGGACAGAGTCAGTGACACCAGAACGTCCCCGGCGAGCCTCACGTGTCGGTTCCCTCGCGGCCGTCGTTGGGGGCCGATTTCGCGCCCCCCACGTCGGGCTCCGTCGACGCGGACGATTCCTCCTTGTCGTTGACCTGGTGGATCGCGGCGGCCGCCTTCGCGGCTATGCAGCTGACGCAGAGCTCGGGCCGGACCGAGAACTGGCCCCTCTGGGAGAGGCTCGGGGTCATCTCGTCGGGGGTCGAAGCCCTGCTGCTGTCGTCGTCGATGGAGTTCTCGAAGAAGTGGGGAAGCTGGCGGAATAAAAACGGTTTAGGGGATGATCCATGACGGAACGTTTGTTATCGTCGAATGAGAGTATGGTAAGTACTGGAACAAACTCGGTAAATAAACTTGTCATGTTCGATTGAGAAAAACCCATTAGAAATCAGTTTAAACAGATTAATTTATCATTTGTCGCGACTTCAAAACTTAAAAAAACACTTCATACTTTTCATGCTCGATACTCTCTCAAATAGAATGTTCTGTAACTATTGGAAAGATTTGCTCTTTAAAACATTACATACATATCCACTCTTTATCGTCATATCACATTTCCTAGCTCGTACACAAACTTTTGACTAGGAATACACACTATTTACCAAGCCAATAACATTCAGACTGACAAACAGATCAGTTAACGTTTCGACTGGATCAATAGCTAATTATCATTGTAATAGGTGTGAAAAACATTTTTAATAATCGCGTCTACCTGTCCTATATTACATTAATAATAAAAAAAATGAACAGAGTTGTAAATTTAATGTCATCTCAAGCGCCTTATCTAGATGGATGTTATTAATCGTTCTTTTTTATATAGTGGGATGAGTAAATATTAAGTTATTGTAAAGTAATTAAGGAATGACTATATAAACTGTTTACGGGTCGATTGCAACAATGAAACATTGTTAAATAATTCTAGGCGTAAAGAGTGACCGGTACCGTTAATTGATTCAATTTGGAAGTATCGATTTAATTGGCTCGGAATTTTTTTTTTAACAGAGATTAAGATAGCGAGCGCCGTTTAAATTTTATTTGTAGGGGTCCACTTAGTTTACCTGTCGATCGGTAATGATGACAGCCCTTATCTCAGGTAAGGGGCTAATCCCCCCCAAGTGTCTCGGGCTGCTCCCCTGGCTTCCCGTCGAGTCCTGGCCGGTTTCTCCATCAATTTGTAAAATACTTTCTTGACTCCCTGTAAACTGTTTAAGGACACATTTACAACAGTTGTTCTCGGAACATTACAAGGAGTTAGTAAGTGTAGTTGAAACTAAGGTTAACATCTTAGCAGTGTTCATTTTATCAATTACTTAAAAAGCGAAAGAGTAACTATGTATAAATGTATATAAAATAAGGAATGTAGCATTTACCTTCACCGGGGTTGTTAAGGTGCAATATTTAAGAGTAAAGGCAAAAGTAACTTTTGTGCTATCACAGATACAGTAAAAGAGTGTCTCTAAAAATGCTATACTAGTAGGTATAGTCTGTAGCAAAAGGTGAAACACTGACCACGAATCCATAGTGTTTTAATATATCCATTTTACACATCGGACATGTTCGGTGCTCTAACAACCATGGGTCTATGCAGTTCTTGTGATATTCATGTCTAAAATATAAAACAATACATGTAAAAACTTCAAAAACAAACAAAAAACTAGATTTTTCGAAAAATAGAATTTATAAAAAAAAAACTCACCCGCAGGGTAATATTCTTAGCACGTCTGATATTTTGTACGGTTCAATACAGATCGCACAACATTCAAAATCACCTTGAGTCTCCTGAAACAAAAGAAGGGTAAAATATTCGATTTACGATTCCTGATGTGTCACACTTACTTTATCGTCCGATTTTAGATTCTTAGTCGGAATCTTTGAAAGCGCTTTTTTGGCTGCATTTCCGAGCCGTCTCTGCAAAACAGTCATACATAGTACGGTACTTACGAGTACTAAAAGTTGAATACTTACGGAAATTTTATCCTTGGTCCTGATATATCTAAATCTCTGGACGTAGTAAAACACCAGCCACGTTAACGATATAATCATCAGCACTATGAAAGTGATCGACACGAAGAGTACGGACGTTCTGAAACAAAAAAGGGGCTGATTAGCCTCACGTGGCACGTCAGAACTCAGAAGAAACAAATGTTTGTATCGTTCGGTGGAATCAATAGTAAAGTGGTGAATGTATTGTCCTTGTATTAGTTAAATCGTCGTTATCATAGCGTGTGGTCCTTAAAATCGGAACAGGGCTCGGGTAATATTGAAAATGAGGATTTTTCACTTTCATAAGTTTTCTGTTTTTGTGTAATTTTTATTTTGTTGGTTTCGCACTTTAACGAGATAGATAGAAGCTTTTAAGAATACTTTACGTAATAATTAACACGTTTCGATAATTTTTAATGAAAGACAATAAATTTCAGTACAAACTTAGTACTTCTGGTAATGCTGTTTTCATTTTTTTTTTGTAAAAACTACGAGACATTTATATCAAAAACAATTGCAAGGATTTTCTTTATCACTTCAATCAGTTTTACTAAGATAAGGCGTTTGGTGAAATGTTGCTAATTTTCTGGAGTATTATTTTTAGCAAATGAACCTCGCACTTCCAAATCATTTGGAAAATGCGTAGCAGTAGGTACTATTTTAAAACACTAAATTCTACATATCAAAAGCACTATTTGTATTTCTAAAATATTCATTAAACCATTAGAAAGAAGAAATCTGCAGTCAAGTAGAAAAAAATATCGCAACACCGATTTGATGAAAAGTTTTTTGAATCACAAACTGCTACAGTTAAAGTTATCTGGAATATCATAGATTTACCAATGTGTCAGCAAGTTTTGAATTTGACCTATCCCCCTCAAGTTCAAAGTGGCACTTTCGACACTCCTAAACGAGAATAAACGGTCTTTCATTTTTAATCTGCATAATTTGACACCACTTAAGCATTCTTTAATTAAGTCTGACCTCTCCGATCGCGCAGTTTGTACATTTAATTTTCTCGCGGTGTCGCAATCAGAAAACCAAACAGAAGAAGGTCTCCATCGTGTTTCCATGGAATTAGGACGGAAGGGGAAAAAATTAAAACGGAAGGATCGCCGGCGACCTCTCCTCATTCAAATCGACTTTCCAAAACGTCTTTTCTCTCTCTCTCTCGCTCTATCGCTTCCCACAAGACGGAGACCCCGGCAGCTTGGAACTTGGAACCTTGCATCACCGAGAAGTATCCTTGAGAGCGGGAAAAAATAAAACAGAGACACGTCCGCCATTTGAAATGTTAATTTTTTCTGATTCGTAAACTTGACCTTAGCGCTTAATTGCCGGGGAGAAAATCCGAAGCGCGGGCTCTTAATTGGCTGTATTTAGGTTAGCGTTTCGTCAATTTCATTTCGGTCGCGTAACTCCATTGTGAGGTTCGTTTCTGGTGCGAGAGTTAACGGGGCTACATGCCCAAAAAGAAATTTCCGATGTACCTAACAGTAATCTTTTTTGATGGGGCAGGATTGTCTTAAGAGAGAAACTCACAGAATATGGCATACGCAAGAAATAATACTACCATGAATCTCTCGCACACACCAATTGGCCGATGTAACATTACATCTGTATAATGAAGAACTTATGAAATATTAAGAAAAACAGCCACATTTCATATTAGCCTTATGGGATTAGGATGCCCAAAAAAACAATTATTCTTGAACGTTCATCACTTCTCAAGCGTTTTCCGTTGGTTACTAAATTACCCACCAACTTTCAATTTCTCGTATATTTTCAAACAGGCAAAACTCTATAAAAATATTTCGAAATGATATTCTCAAATAAACCACAAATAATTTATTACGATCGAATGGATTTAGACCGCCTTCATTAATCTCCGGTAAATAAATTGCCGTAGCGTTTATTTTCCTCCAATTAACTCGACACTGTTGTCGATTAGGGTAATTTATTTTCTAGGCAAGAGAGAACGTTTTGTTTTTGATTTCAAAGCCGACAACTTTAAATTATAAAATTCTGTTTCCAGAGTTAGTAGGTATTGTCAAGGTTTTTATGCGAAGGGTAGCAATCAATAATGGTTATCGTCTGCTTAGACCTGCGTTTATTATGATTATGATTTACGATATCAGTTCTATACATCTCGATACGGTGATTCTTTAAGCAATAGTTATAGGTATTAAACGTAACGAGAAGTGTAGTATGTGCAGGGTGCATCACATTACAATATGGTTGATAAATACGAGTAAGTGTGTTAACGGCTCTTACAGCCGTTTATTCCCAATATAAGAAGTGAGGATGGTCTAAAAAGTGTTGAACCTTTCAAGCATGTGGCATCTTAAAAAACAGGATAGAATTTTCCAAATTTAGCTGTTTTCCCAAAAATCAACAACAGAAAAAGGCCTAAAACCCTTCAAAAAGCAATAATTTTTACACTTTTACACTACAAATGGGAATATTCCTAAAAATTGCAATAAATTCCATTACGCATTAAAAATCATATATCTGATGATGCTTTTACATGGCAATCGAAGACAAAATGACTATGGATAGAATAATCCTCACCGATTAATATTCGCAGACCTGGACGAAGTGTGGCCAGCAATTGTGATATGTACGTACACTTTCGAGTCGTTCTCTAATTTATTAGCTAACTCCTCCCCCTTCCATTTGTAAATAAAAACGGCACTTATGTTACCTGAAACAAAACAAAAGAAATTAAAAGACAGAACAGATAAACAATCGACGAGAGATTTGGTGCGTTTAGTACAAATCGGTACCAGAAAAAACATCATTTCTCTTCTATAATTTTGCTAATCATCTGGGACTTGCCGGTGGAATTATTTTTATCGTAGTTATTTAAAGTCTTTCTGTCATTACGTACGTTGGCCCCCGTATAGAGTAAATGTGAAAAAACAACAACTGGCACTCATTGCTTTTTTATGGACATTAATATAAACATGTGCTGGTTCAATGGTGGCATTTTAATAAAAGGTTTTTATTAATAGTTTCGTAGAGGGGGTGACGATGGAATAGGCGCATACGAATCCATCTCGAGACATTAAAGAAAATTGAGGATATTTCATAATTGTTTGTTTAAACAAGTCGAACACTTGTTGTAGCTGAAGGATAAAAGAGAACATCGAATAGAATCTCGATGATTAATGCTATTCTAAAGTTTACTACTACGCTCCCTGTAAATAACGTGTCATTGTTATTTTCGGCTCGACTCATCTAACGCTACGATATAATAAAGAATCCCGTTATCAATCCCGTTGCTACGCTTCCCCGCAAGTTATTTTTTAACTAGACCAGACGTGAATTTACAAAAAAAAAATCATCTTAATTGGAATAGCGAGTATCGCAAATTATGACAACAAATCTAATCTGCGTATCTTTGGTTAATTGTTTAATTGTTATTGGTTTTTTTTTTCAAGTTATACTGTTCATTATCGCGGTGAGATTATTTATACGCAAAGTTCGGTGACTTCATGAAAACGATAGGAGACGGGAGCAGAAAATTATTTATGTGAGGTGTTTGACACTCACGAATGGTATTCGGCGTAAACAGGACCGGCGAAGGGCGACGTGCAAATGTATTGATAGATAAAAATTATTAAGCTGCTAAAAAAACTTATTCTAGAAGAAAATATCTGTTCAAAAAACGGCCATTTCTCGACCAAACTCTTGCTGCTTGTAATGGCTGTCACTGGTATTTGTAGTAGATGTACAAAGCAGGTTCTGGACCATTATAACCTCAAAATGTAAACGTACTTACCAGAGGGCTCGACGGACCTCTAAAACATTGCCTTCAAAAAAGTAAGTGCGTACGCTTACATTTTAAGGTTAGGACGGTCCAGAAGCTGCTTTGCACATCTACTAATTGTGCATTTTAAAAAATACTCTAACAAAATGTTCCACGTACAACTTTAAAGTGTACTCCGATTCACGCATGTCCTGAAGTTTTATGTACCTAACTCATCTGGAAGTATTTTATTGTGAGATTTGGTTTCGGTTTTGTGAATTTAAGTTGAAGTAATTCATAAAGGGGCGCTTGGAACTTCAAAGGACGTCCTCGATAACCTACGCCAAATCAATTTACGTGAGGAAAAGTCCTATTAGGGATAACGACGGTATCAAAATCCAGTCTTGTGCATAACAAATCGACGAAATTGCCGCGGGACACGCGATCTGAACAAAGGAATGCCAGATGTGTCCTTTAAAAAAAATAAGAGCTTCGGTCTCGGAAGTACGGCCGGATTAAAAATTAAAGGAAAATCCATGAGGGAAAAAGCGGAAATGTCATCGGTTCCGTTTAAGGTTAAGGTTGCGGTTTTGAGGTTTTGTATCCGGCATCGGAGTGAAAGTCGTTTCGTGCTTGTCTCGGACTGGTTTCAAATCGGAATATTTCACGTCGATTAAGCCGATTTCAATGATTAATAATTAAGATCGTTCAGTGGCAATGTGTCTCGTTTAATGTGAGGAAAATGGTCGAGTCCCGATCACAAATTTCATTTAGGAATTTGAGAACGATTTGAGTGTTGAATATCTATTGGAATATCAAAGAATGAAAATCCTGCAGCAGCCAAACGGTCTTGTGGAAAACAACAAAATTGTGAAAAGTTGTCGTAAAAATGAGATTTGACTGGTTTGGACTTGTACTCAATTAAGATTTTCAGTTTAAAGTAGTACTTCTAAATACCGAGTTAAAGTCCTAAGACGATGTTGTTTGTAACATAGAAGATACATTTTCATTGTTTTTTCTCTACTGTCACATCCGATTTCATTCCAATGTTTTAGGGTTAATCATAACTATCATAAGTTTTCGTGATTTGGTAGGTACCTACTCCATGTCTTTTAAAATTTATCTCACTTTGAAATATTGAGTTAGTATTTAAAGGGTGGTAAGTTGTCGTCGCTCTACAAATTTTAAAATAATTCAAAATTTTTCACTATAAACTACTGGATTTTTACAACTTCGCCAATTGAAATTTGTTAGAGCCCTTTAATTTGGTAAGGGACGATCTATTTTTGAGCATATCTCTATTTTACGGAAATAAAACTTTTGAGAAATTTTTAAATAACTAACATCCACCTCATTGTTTAGATATATATATATTGAAACAAAGGGTTGAAAGAAACAGTAGAGATTTAATGTAAATAAAATTGAACACCTAATACCTTAATCTTGTTTTCTGGAATAAAAACAAAATAAAAAGCATCTCCAGTCAAAGCATAAATTTCAACTAAAGATATGGTTATATAATGGCTGCTTTTAAATGACGTAATTTGGGGCAATAAATTCATTAGATTTAATTATTGCACAATAAACAGATAATTTAACTTTGGAGGTGTTTTTCGCAAGTTCCTCGTAACCCCGATAGCATGTAATATTAAAAAAATATTTTATCAACATTTATATCTTAGTTAAATATTTGCTAGATATTACAAATATTTAAAAAATGTTTGCTTTTTAATATTTATTTGTCAAGATTAATATGATATTGAATAAACATTTATAGTTTAATATTATTTACCAAATATTTTATTGATGTTAAATTAATATACCGATATTAATGTTTATAACTAGATATTTATCTCATATCATTATTATATAAGATGATGTTGATATTTTTTAACCTTCATAAAATAGCAATTACTTTAAAGCATATTTTTCTTGTACCACTGAATTTACTGGTGTAGCCTTAATAGACAATCATGAAGTTAATACCGCAAAAATGCTTTATAAAGTTGTTTGTAAAACGGCAAAGTAGTATTGGCGAGAGCGAAAAAAAAAATCGCTTCCGTCGAGTTTCGAACACGCGACCTCCGAAATAAAAGTAGGCGACGTAATCCCCTAGGCTATGGGGTTAGAGCGTCATCATTACGATGTTTTTTAGAGTGAGAAACAAGCCGCCTTTTTTATTTGCCTCTCGCTCCCACCGGGCACATCGCGCCTTATTGCGATCCGTAGTCTATACGTATTATCGTTGATTGAAGATTGATTGAATCTTCTTCAATCGTTCAATCAACGGTATTATGTCTATGGTGTAGACATGTCACAATCCTATCATTTTGTGTTTTGTGTTAATTGAAAAACGTGAATTTGTGTGTTGTGTGTTGTGTTGTGAGCTTGTGAGTTGTGAGGTTACGTAAAGGACGCGGAGGGAACCTCTTTCTCCCGCTTTATATCGCCTGCCTGTGTCGCCTGCAACCAGACCGGTAAAAAGTAAAAAGGTAAGTAATCTATTGGTAATCTCGTGATATTTCCTTTGAGAAGACGTTTGATTACAAATACACAATCGTATTATTTTCAATTTTAGTGTGAGGTTAGGTACACCCAATCAACCAATTAACAGGTATTGAAATTCGAATCGGTTATTATACGTGTATTGTACATCTGTGTATTGTACTACCTACTCGATATAATATGGAAAGGCGTTACTATAAATGTATCAAGAAGTCGTCGTCGAAAAACGCTGATTATTGTGCCAAATATAAACAGAAAAAGAAATATTGTAACAAACAAGGACTAATCATTAAATCTATAGAATCTAATAAAGATCAACTTGCATTAGGGAATCAAAGTAGTAATGAAACTGATTTCTCCTCTGTCGAAAGTAGTGCCCAGGAGACAGAAAATGTTTACACTGAGTCCGAAGAAAACCATTTTTCCACCGACTCCGGCGACTCCATATTAATAGTTTCATCTGAGGCTTCAACCTCTCAATTTATTAATCCTATTGTTAGAGATATAGTTCTTAATAAAAAGTGCATGGAAGATTATGTTATTTCAGAGCCACAAAATAAGTTATTACTTACTACCAGTGACAAATCGAAAAAATTACAAAGTTTTTTGAACGACTGGAGTGTAGAAAATAATATTAAAATAAGCCACCTTACTAATCTCCTTAAAGGTTTTAATAACATATTGCCAGAATTTGATTTGCCCCTTGATGGACGCACAATATTAAATACCAATAAGCGCACTGTTAATGATATAATAGTTCCATTCGATACATCTGATGAAAATAATGGCCAATTTGTATATTTTGGAATAAAAACAGCTCTTGATCTTTACTTAACTCTACCAAACTTAATGGAAATTGTACTAAAAACTGGCATAAGTTTAATTTTCAATGTGGACGGTTTACCCATATTTAAAAGCTCCAGAAAACAAATTTGGCCAATATTAGGTAGAATTTTTATTAATGATAATGTGAAAACTTCACCTTTCCCTGTTGCAATATTTTGTGGAATCAGTAAGCCTTCTTCAGTAAAAAAATATCTGGATACGTTTATATCTGAATTAAGTCATTTAATTAATAATGGAATTTCTTTGGGCAATAATGTAATTTCAGTAAAGCTTATAGGCTTTACATGTGACACACCTGCTCGCTCTTTCATAAGGTGTACAATAGGCCATAATAGTAAGGTAGGTTGTGATAGATGTTGTCAAAAAGGATTTTATTGTATGAATAGAATAGTTTATTCTAACGTTTGTGGTGTAAGGCGAACTCATGATTCTTTTTTAAACAATGTATATGCCAAATATAAAAACTCTAATTCACCATTATTAAGTATACCCAATTTTGACATAATAGAAGACATTGCTTTAGATTATATGCATTTGTGTTGTTTAGGTGTAATGCGCAAGTTATTAATATACTGGACACTTAAGAGCAAACACGCAAAACTTCCAATAAACTTAAAGACTAAGCTTTCAAAACGCTTAAAATATTACAGTAATAAAATTCCATTGGATTTTAGTCGAAAACCTAGAACCTTAGAAGACTTGCTTCGTTTTAAAGCCACTGAATTTAGGTTAATATTATTATACATGGGGCCCTGCATTCTTAAAAATATCTTGAATAAAAATGTTTATGAACATTTTCTAACAATTCATGCAGCTGTTAGGATTTTATTGTATCCAAAGTTTGTAGGTACCCCTTGGATTCTAACTGCAAAACAAATGCTTGCCAGTTTTGTTAAAAATTTTTCTAGTCTCTATGGAATAGAATCGTGCATTTATAATGTTCATATGCTTTTGCACTTGGCTGATGATGTTCAACATTTTAATTTAACGTTAAATGATATGAGTTGTTTTCCATTTGAAAACTTCTTGGGTCGGTTAAAGAAACTAATAAGAAAGCCCAACCAACCATTAGAGCAGTTAGTTAAACGTTTATCAGAAAATCCTCATATGTTTATTAATTATAACAATTTCTCGGAAAAATCTGAAGAAAATTATCAAAATTGTATTCAAATTAAAAATTTTAAAATTAAATTTGGAAGTAACAGTCAGAATGACTGCTATGTTTTTTTAAAAGACAATCGTTTGTTTAAGGTAGAATCTAAGGAGCATGATGATCTCATTGGTTTTACTACAAACTCTCTTGAAAGTTTATATAACTACCCCATTTGCTCTAAAAACATAGGTATGTTTAAGTTTAAAAAATTTTCAACAAACAAATGCCGTATACAAATAAGAGACATTACTTATAAGGCTTTTGTAATGAATTGTGGTAGTTATTATGCCGCATTTGAAATATTACATCTTATGGCTTAATGTTTATTTTTGTGTTACATGAATAAGTTAAGTTTTGTATATAGACTACTTTGACTTACATTTTGATTTATTTTGCTTTTATTAAGCTTTTATTTTGATTGGTAATACTTAAGGTTCATATACTTGGCCAAATGGTTCACTAGGCTCGATCATTTAAGAAAAGAAAAAAAGTTTTGACGTTCCAGTCAACTTTTCACCTTAAGAAAATTAAAGCTCATTGTACTCCAATAGGAAAACTAGTATATTTTAGGTAGATGAGTTAGTAGATAAGATATATAATAGATAGTGACGAAAACATATATTTTTATATTGATTATTTTGAAATAAAAAACCGCATTCTCAAATATATATGCCCACAGGCCCTTAATAAAACTGCATTTATAGTTTTTATGTTTAAATTTTGTATAGATAATAATTTGTTTTTACTTTTAGGCTCCATCTGTTATTGCTCAATTATTATAGGTTTTGTACATCTTTTATACAGGGTGATCCATTCTTAACTAACTAAAGATTGAGGTACATATTGCCATCGGGTAGAGAGCCAATATGGATTCATCTTGGGACATAGTAGTCTGGGTCAAAGAAAATACAATCGATTACATTCCGTCCAGCTGGGCCAATGTAGACAAGACAGAGTACAAATACCCAACCAAAAATTCATCTTTTAAAACGAAAAAAATGATTGATTTATGTTCGCCTTTAAATGATGACTTTATTTGGCTGCAAGCAAAATGCAAAGCTGAGTTCGTCAAAGATCTAACGTTAGCCAAAGACCTGTGCGAAAGAGGTCAGTACACCTCCAACTTGGAAATGACGGATACAGAACAGTATCGTGGCAGTCGCGTAAGCTCTTTGAAAAGGAAAGTAAAGAAAAATAAATACTTTCTTAGTTCCTCATCAGAGTCTGAGGATGTTCAGGAAGGTAGGTTTTGAAATTTGATTATTGGTTTAGATATTTTCTAATATCTCTGATACTGTTCTGATACTGTTGAACTAAAGTTCCTTTATAAGGTCTATTGTTATCGACAATATTCCTGTGCCACAGTGTGTCTGTTATTGAACAACAAATTATGATGAGGTATAAAAGTATCTTATTCTGGGTTACAAATTAATTATACACTCCATTAAAAATAAATTGATTATAAAATTTCCGTCATTATTTTTATAATCACCGGCGTTAAAACAATAATAGTATGTTCTTCAATATTTTGTTTGTTTTAGTGACAAAGAGAAAGCAGTCGTCAACTTTTGTCAGAGATACATTTGAAACTCCTTCCCAACTAGCAACTACAACAAATACAGGTAAAGTAATGTATATTATTTGAAACTACTCCCAAGGAGTTCATCTTATAATTATATAAAATAATATACTATACTATACTATAATATAGTGTTTTTAGATAATGTGAAACATAATAATTGCAACGAAAGGTCAGAAGGGTCCTATGAGGTTCAAAGGGAAAGTTACCTAAACAGTAACTATTATTGTTATCTAACAATTCGAATAAATTTCTAATTTTCATTTCTTTTAGGACGTAATGAGCCTGTATTAAACTGTAATACTCCAACTAGTGCCAGTGGTAAATATATTTTAGATATTTTTATTTCTTAAACCTACTATATACTACACATGTATCTGTCTGTAGGGTTTTGCACTAATGATCAACGAATCAGGATTTCTGCAAGAGCAAATACAAATCAAGTGAATGTTCCTTCAACCCATAGTGATCCGAAGACAACTACAGCTACCAGTGGTAATGGTAAATTAAAAAATTATAACATTTTAGTGCATTTCAAATATTTTTAACTATTTTATTGTGTAGGAATTTAAACTTACTCCTTGACTGTATTACTTATTTCGTTTAATTTTTTTTAGATCTTATCCTAAAAGAACTATTTGAAATAAAAGTGGGTATTCTAGAAAACAGAAAAATAATAGAAAGATTAGAGGCAAAATTAGGTGGGAGCAACAATTTGTTGGTTGACTTTGACGAAACAATAAAACTACCATGTGAAACGCCAGAAGATATAATTGCTTTAGAGGGTGAAATTCAAGTAAATAAAAACATGAAAAATCTGGTACGTTTTTTTATACATTGTTTTAATTTTTAAAATAATTTATTCTTTTTCATTTGTTATAGATCACCACTCTCTTCCTAGTGGGTGGTAGTACTCCTCACAAGACTGTGTATCTTATCATGAATAAGATATTTGGCCGTCATCTGGCCTTAATGTATTCAGGCCAAGGAAAGAAAAAGAAAAGCTCTTTTTGTGACTTAAAAATTTATCAAGCAGTCAAAGGTATGCTTTTTATTTTTCATCCATAATTATTGCAGAAATGCTTAATTTGATTTGTAAAAGTTTATGTATTTTTCAGTTTCAACAAGGAAACGTCACCCAAATGTAAGTGAAGAAGACATCAAAAAATCTATAGGCCTCTTTTTATCAACAGCCAAATCAAGATTGCCAAAAATAAGTAATGACACTGAAAGGTATATAGGTCTTTTTTTCTCGTATTGCAGTAAGATAAAACAACCTTGGTTTTGTAATTTGATTTATATGTTTTTTAGAAATGTCTATCTGATGGAAAAAGAGAGGGAAGAACGATTATTAGAAGAACTAATATGATCATATGTAAATAATAATACATATAATAAATTGGGCTTAATCAAAACATGAAAAATATATCTAGGTATATGCAGTATTAATATAGTGTTTTATTTAATCTGTGAGACAATTACACCTTTTTACCATTTTCACTCCACTTTTTAAAGATTTTTTAAATACTTTTTATTTTTTTATGATTTAGAGCGGTTTGCCCTGAAGCTAAACCTTTTTCGTGACATATAATACAATAAAATTAGTTATTTTAAAAAATATAATTAAATAGAAATATTTGTACAGGTTAAAATCCAGGCCAATATTTGCAATATCATATAAATATTTACTAAGCAATATTATATTGATATGTTTAAATGATATTTATTTCATATTATAATCAAATATTCAAGAAATATTTGTCAATCTGTCTCTCGCAATATGATATAAATATTTTTTTTTAATATTAAGTAAATATTTGTGTGCTATCTGGGAATGGGTGTTTACCCCTTTGAGAGTTATTTGTAAAATATTCCGAGAAAACCAAATTCCCCACTTTCCCATGTGGGTTAAAATGTAGGTAGTTGTTCTACATTCTTGCGATTTACATTATTAAATATTACATTACATTCTTGTCATTCATGTAGTGCGAGCCTGAAGATGGCTTCTAGGAAGCCGAAACCGGTCGCTCATCTTCAATAAATCTAACAGTTGGTTAAGACTTGGTGTTTTCCTTTGGTTAAATTACATTAATATTATGCCAGTATTAAAAATAATTGCATATATCCTCGAATATCTTCTAAAAATTCCAAAAATTACTGGCATTGATTGCCATTGAATTATTGAACGAGCGTGTTCAACACTTTTTACTCGAAAACTGTATAACAACCCTTCTTCATATCGAGGAGCTTCTCAACTTCAAACTCATTTTATCGCTACCACCTCCTCATTTACATCGTTTAAAGTCTCCATCTAATATTAGACGGTTTCTTTGAACCGCTCGGGATTTGTTTACGAAAAAACTGTACAAACACCGGGAGAGATCACTGACATCCTGACGATACAAGAAAAAAAACAACGATCTAATTAATGTAACGAAAAACCGCGAGCTGGAGGCGATAATTGGAAATCAAACCTCTACGGTGTTACTTCAAACGGTATTCACATTTCCACAGTTTACCCGATTTGTTTATCTTCATCCTTGGGATTAAAACGAGTGAAATATCTCCTAATTGAGATAGTCTCGATGGCGCGAATTAATGGGAATTAAGTCAAGTGTAATGTAGGTCGTATCGCACGTAACTTGAAATTAAATTAGGTACGTAGATGGTACTGCATTAAAAAAAAAGAGCGGACATTCGTAATGTTACGAATCGAATTTGAAGTATGGTTCGTCTTCCTCTCCAAACGCGATTGGCTGGCGCGCGCTTCGAGCGCTTAAAGACATTTTCCATTATTCACCCATCAAGATTTTAGAAACTCTACGATCCTTCGAAACTTGTAAGGGGATGTGTATTCCAACCCAGAACGTCTGGATGATTCATTCGAAGAAATTTTTCCAAAAAGGAAAATTTTGAAACAAACTTGCCTGACCCTGTCCTGCCGCGTAACGCAATCGAAAAAGTAACAATCATTATTTACACCTACCTATCTGAGAGACGGAGAAGGCAAGAGTATATACGTAAGCGCAAAACCTTCGGAGACCAGAATTAAATCCGAAACGAAGGTTGATCGCTCGTTTTTTGTCCCGAGATACCTATAACGCTCTGTTCAACAAAGTAACCATCTCGAAAATGCTCCGGTTTACCTGTACTCGTCGTCAAATTTGAAATCGTTAGGGGGTCCGTTGCGCGACCTTTCGCGTTAATCGACGCGTGTGGCGGAACTTCATTGACGAGGCTAAAATCTAAAATTAATTTCGAGATACCGATTTTAACATTTTTCCAAAGCGATCCGTCTATCTCCGAGGGGCATCGTCACTTTCTGAGCTAACAATTCGAATACCACTCGAAGATAAACAAATGAACGCTATCAGTCTTCCGCATATACACGAATCAGATCCATATCGCGAGGACAGATTATCATTATATTTTTCTGAAGCGTCGATAAACAAAATAAAGGCCGACAATGCCGATTGTTATTGTTTTGAAATTAGCCGTTGTAACATATTTTTTATTATTAGGAAACTGTACAAAATTGCATGTATTGTGTACCTATAGTATATTTTGAATATTAGAATTAGCATTTCATTATTTAATATACTACATATTATAATATAGGGATAAGGAATTGTTCGATCTTTGAGAGAAACACTAAAATTTCCTCATCCCTTTTTAATAAATCTAAATAGTAAACTCGTCGTCTTGTCGGTGGGCGACATTCTACCCTAACCTCTCTTTTTCACGGAACATGAGCATCATTTCGCTCCCACACAGAACACAACAACACGGAACATGACATAAGTTTGGCGCGAAATACAAATTCGGCATTGTATTCCTACAATAATATTGTAACGTTTATTTTCTAATTTATTTACACTAATACTAATTGTACAGTAGACTAGACACTACAGCGCGTACGATATCTGATGAGCTAGAATTCCAAGAACTTGCTAAGCCAATAAACCCCTTCTTATCGGAACTACTGTAACAATATACCGCGACAAAGGCGTGCCTTAAAAATTTCGACATTATTGTCAATGTCGAATGCACGTAAAAGCTAATATGGTAAGTGCTACGACCGCGCCGTCAATGACTTTCTAACGCTGCCGATACTCCCGCGATTGTCGGATACCGACAAAGGTAGCTACACGTTTTCTTGGAATTTTACCTCATCACAGTTTGAACAAATAGTACTTAATTTATTTACACTATTACTAAACTAATTTATATAACACACTTAACTAATTAATTTATATCACACTCTTAATCGTTAATTTATTTCACTGGTCGGTTTTTCGCTTATTTACTATATCGCGCTCACGTCTAATAATCATCTCTCGTTCGCCGCGTCCACTTTTATAGCCCCCATAATGTTTTCTCGAATTTGCTCGATGTTTCCACAAAGCACTCGATTGTTCTTTTAATAATGTTTACGTAGAAATGTCCAGAAGGTCATAAATTACTTTCCTTAAATAATTCCGGGGGTATTCATGGAGCTGTCTTTTTTTATAGAATTCAATTAAGCGTCGCGGCAATTCCTTTGAGGTAGCCGCCCATGTCCAATACGCGTAAACACGTCTCGCGCTGTTTACTTTTCGAATTACAATATCATTATTCCAATAATTCTTTGTTACTGTCATCATGACTATTGTAACAATGCCATGTTTTTTCCTATTTTTTTCTGCCAAGTCCCATGTTGGCATTGAAATAAAATGTAAACAAGCGAGAGCAAAAGTCTTCAATTAATCCTCTCGCAACATTTAATAATAGTAAAATACTGTAATTTTCACCAAATTGTACCTCGATCTGTACCTGAAACTGCATTAGCACTTTTTCTTAAATCGTTCAAATAATGCGACATATTGTGGTAATTGCATCGGTGTCCCATTGCATCGATGCAGTTTCTCAATTTAACATTACATTATTCACAAACTTGAAATTAGATCGAATTTAATTAAGAAGCAAGTTGAGTACCTACCGAACTCAGCTTTGTGTAAGACATTTCGACACTTTTCAATGGCCTTGCTGTATTTACGGTTGAAATCGGGTACTTAAGTATTAATTGTTTTAAAGAGAGGTATTTCGGTACAAAACGCCTTAATGAAAATTAGTTTTGGAAAAGTTTTAAACTAAAAAAAATTAATCATTCTCATGAAAAATAATTTCAACTATATGACGGTTGAACCTCGTTTTTCAAATTTTATATAGAATATAATCGAGTTAATGACAGGACTACAGTAGATGTGAAATTAACTCGCGTATTTATAAATAGAACCGTGAATTTTCTCTCGTCTGTTGCAACAGGAGTTTCGTTCAATGAAATGTTCGATTTCCCTCACTTGCCGAGTCTCACTAACCCTGTTTCCAGTCTCTACCTGGAACGTTCTGGATTAGGGTTTATCGCTTTGTCACATAATTCGTCCTTGTATTTTTTTTTGTCAAACGCCATAAACTACTTAACGACTTACAGCGTCGTTGACTGATACTGATAAACAAGGAAAAATTTTTTTAATTGCCGGCCATTAAGCGCCTTTATTTCGTAAAAGACCTCCAAAAGTAACGCCTGAAACGCCACCCGTTGATCTCATAAATTTTTCGGTTCCCGCATTTACAAACTGTTTATGAATTCCGCCCAATCAGACGTAACAACTTTACTGTTCCAAAATGAGGCTCGCAGTCGTGATTGGCGGCGCTCGAAAACGAAAACACGTCGATTTTTCCTCGGCAATTCAATAAAATTCACGGTTAATCGCCGCCTCGTAAATGGTAAACGCGGCGATTATAATGACAAAGGAATCGCGAAGCGTTTCAAGGACCTCGCGATCTTTTCGGTGTCCAATCGTGAAAAATATAACCAGAAGATTACCGGCTAATCCGAGGAAAGTTCGATCGAGTCGCGTAAATCGTCCATTTACATGCTACAATACGTGTAAAAATAGTCTTGGATCGGTCTTCATGGACAAGGGCGGCAGAATGAGGAAGACGTTATTGTAACGTTTATTTTATAATTTATTTACATTAATTGAACACTAATTTATTTAACACACTAAACTACTTTTACACTAGACTAGACACTACATAATTTATTTATACTGCTCCGCATTCGGATCGTATGTCGCGTTCACTTCTGCTTCTCTACTTCTCACTAACTCCCTCGATCACAAGCCCCCTTATATATACACCCCCAACCATAATCGAGATCATTCTCGAACCTTCTAGAACGCCTACGCAGCAAATGTTCATGCACCTGTCTTGTACGCGTCGTAGTTATTCATTTGAAGGAGTAAACATGTGTCGCTTTGTTTACTTCTCGCATTACATTATATTAATTCATGTCGTGCCTGGTACACAATCCAAGTAGTAGAGGGCAGCTTGTTACTGTAAGAAGTTGAATCTCACCAGGCATAACATACCCTTGCCAGACTTTTTCCAGATTTTCACCAGAAATATTGAGCTGCAATTGTTCCTAAGTTTCTCCGTTACCACACAGCTTCTTCTAACCTAAACTAATTTCTTCAATCGGAGTTCATGGGTGTTTATAGTTTTTCTATAACTCTCCTTAAATCCGCCTCAACTATCTTAAAAAAATCTCAATGAAACTACATATATAAGTTTCCATTACACCTTCTCAGATTTATTATCTTGAATCTAAATTGAATACCTCACTAGGCATAACATACCCTTGCCAGACTTGCCAGATTTTCACCAGAAATATTGAGCTGCTTAAATGTTCCTAAGTTTCTCCGTTTCCACACAGCTTCTTCAAACCTAAACAAATTTCTTCAATCGAAGTTCATGGGTGTTTAATTTTCTGTAGTTTTTCTATAACTATTCTTAAATCTGCCTCAAGTATCTTAAAAAAAATCTCAATGAAACTACATAGGTATATAAGTTTCCATTACACCTTCTCAGATTTATTATAAATGCTTGATCGAAGCTTGTCTATAGGCTCAATGAAACTTTCCTAAAGTTGCTATAATCTTGAAGATTTTTTATAAAGCTGGAATCTTCTCAGACCTCAGCTCATTCAAACCGGTATAAGTTTTTTCTTAAACTTTGTGGGGGTCCAATTTATTATTCCTTCCTGATGTTTCTATTTCAGGTGATGGACACTTCCAACCTTATAACTATCGATGTTGCCGTTCGTCGAACTTTTCCACTGAAATGGGCCTTCCCAAATGAACTTTTAATTGTTTTCGACATTTTTGGTTTCGTAACGATTCCATTTACGATGTATAACGCTCGATCTAAAAAGCTACCTGTAAACAACGAGCTTAAAATTAACGAACCATTATATTGCAGTCGTGATTTCGACAATACAAAAAGTTACGACTTCTTTATTACGAAATCCTGACGCTTTATCACTCGGCTCCAGTCTAAAAAGCAATTGATCAGGCAATTGTTTACCCGAACCGTAAAGTAGACGAAAAAAAAGACAGACGATAATATCCATGAAATAATTTCAGTTTACGAGGTTATTTATAAAATCGCCGATGATGATGATTAACCAAGGAGATACGTAGGTAGTACTTGTCGTTAGGTGCGAGTGTCGTAACTAGGAGGAACAATTGTTATCAAAGAAATTTCGACGGGAGCAGTTTCACGGACAAATCCAATTTTCCGTTTTCGGGGCGGACCAATTAAAACGAAGGACGACGTGTGCGCTAATTAAAGTTATCGCCGTAAATATTCCACCGAACGATTTAGTAGGTACTCGCTCACATGCAATAACGTCTTTGTTTCGATGTTTAAACATTCCGAACGTTTATTTGAAACTTTCCGAAACGAGACCGTTAATGGATGTCGCGTATTTCTTTTCATTGCGACAATGACAAAACAGCAACACAATAGAATCGGATATAAATAAAAGATATTAACGGTCTAAACCTGAGGATGCATGCGGGTTTTAGAACACAGTGCCAATGAAAATGTAAACCTAACACGTTCGTCGAGGTTTTTGTTTGTTTTTGGGGTGCACACAGAAACATTTCTATGTTTTTCGTTAGTAATAACAATGGAAAATATTAAAAAAAAATTTTTAAACAAACTACCTTCTTTATTTAAAAGGCAATTAATTAACAAGTTGCATGTTTATAATGTACTCGAAGAGGTACCCAAAATTAAAAAAAGAACCATCAAAATCCGTTAATAATTGCCAGAGATATTTATTAATTACTTACTGCTTCGATTTGAGGTTACCTTTTCATTTTTTGGGCTCGCAGATTTCAAGCTTCCCCCACCTCTGACTTCGAGCTGTCTCATAATGTTAATGCAAAGAAAATCTTCTGGGATAAACATTAACAGTTTTGCAAAAACTACTCAATGAATCCTTTTGAAATTTTTATCACATATTAAGTAATAGAAGACACAACTTTTTACGTAATTTCAAAGTTGTAATTAGATTTTTACAATAGTTATTGTTAATTAAAAATAATGCATAGTTTTACCTTTATTTACAATTATCTAAGCAACGAAATATTAAATCAACTTTTATAAACCGTCATTTTGAAGATTCTCTGGAATCTTCATATCTTTGAATGGACTACCTAAGCGTGACGTCACAAATGGGCGGAGCTAAGAAACCTTTCCAAACAAACCGAGAAAGCGTGCAATTTTCTCATTAGAAGATTTTATTTTCAAGTTTGTTATTAGTTTTGACGTGAATAAGAGTGGCCAGGTCAATATTTGGCGAAAACTTGGGACGGTTCAACGTTTTAACAAAGTATTTTTGATAAAAGGTAAGTCTAATTGTTATTTTTCGCCCATTTTACTTTTTTGAGGTGATGTTTTTATTTACTAGTGTGATTTATTTTGTGTACCTTTAGTTAAATAAAACCATTTAAAGTCGGAATTTTTATTGAAAATGGCATCCAAACATGTTTCGAAGGTCTGCGACATTATTGAGGTTTTTGAAGACGAGAATAATAGTATATTAAAGTATGAGTGGATATTGAGCTCTTTCAAACACGAGCGAGTTTTCGAGCACGACGGCGTAGCCGGAGTGCTTGAAATAGAGCAAGTGTTTGAAAAAGCAGTTATCCACGAATACTTTACGCTATTTTTTTTATTGGTACCATTTTTTATACCAAAACCAAGTGCATACCCAATATGATTAATTTGAACGACACTCGTGACACTTCGTGACGGCCCGTCGCCCGTCGTGCGACCAATAGGCTCGTCCCGCTACGGCCAAAGACGCTCTATTATTGGTTGAGATGGCCGTTGTTGATACGTTTCCATGGCGACTTTAAAACACGCGGGTGCGATAAAGCTCGATTTACGCACGCCAAAGCATGTTTTAAATAGGCAAAATAGCGTACCAATAAAAAAAATGATAAAAAAGGGTGAAAATGCATTGAAATCCTATCATGTAAAAAGCATGCAGTTTGATGCTGATTTTATGATTATTAGAGGGGAAATACATGCCAGCATGAAGGATAAGATATATAGAGTACAGGTAGATATTCTGCTTCCCATAGGTTTTATTGATATTTATCTTATTAAATGTTCCTATTGCAGTTTACGCTAAATAAATCAGGAGAGATTACTTCGGCTACTTGTACCTACCCGAGTGGTACAAAATGCCATCATATTGTTGCGCTGGCTCTTTTTGGGCATTATAATATGACAACTGCAAACTAAGGAGTGCTTTGCAAACTTTTACAAACTTTTTGGTCACTGTAGTGCTTACAGTCAGGCACAAAACACATAACCATCACTATAGATATTGACCACGAGCCTAAAAAACGGTCTTTAAACACAGCAGCACCACAAACTTCACAAAATTGATAAGTTTTGGTGAAAATAAAACGATAAACTAACCTATAATATATAATATGGGCGAAACCTACATTATACTACTTACCTATCTAGAAATATTTGGTGATAACATACGTTTGAACAAACTTTATCACAATATATAGCTGGCAACTCTTATTTACAACAAAATTAGGAATAAATGTAGAATTAAAACTTTCTTACGGACAAATTGCGTGCTCTCTCGATTTGTTTGGAAAGGTTTGGAAGCTCCGCCCCCTCGCGTGACGTCAGCACTTAGGTAGTCTATTAGTCATCAGATTGTAAGATTTTTTCAGGGAAACAAAAATGCAAAAATTCATATTTTGCGACCGTTAATTGTTAATAATTAAACAATAGCACAAAACTTTTGGTCGATAATATATAAGTTTTATTCCCGTAAACCGATTTTACATGAATAACTGCTTGGTTAACTGGATGAGTGAAAGTCATGGAGAAATATTATTTCCCCGAGCTAATATTCAAGGAGTAGGTAACAATAATATATCGATGTAAAAATCGAAAATTTGGAATTGTTTCGGAAACAATTCAAAATAGTATGTTAATATTTCTTACCGTACTCAAAATACGAAAATACGGTTTTAATAGAGTAAAAGGACACTTCCATTAACAACCGAGGGAATCATTATGAAACCGTGCGCATTACAGAATTCCAACAAAACCACACGTAATCGCCATTTATCCCGAAAAAACACCTTTATTTCTCGAAATTCTCGTTATTCCACCACAATGGAAACCAGTATACGGAATATTCGTTTCGCGACATTTCAATGGGACTGGGACAACCCTTCCCATTTCCCTCCCTATCCTGATGGAATTACCGCACGATAAAGAGTCTATTTATAACTTTTAACACAGGTCGCGAAATAAAACTTTATCCTTGAATTATTATCGATTCCGTTTCCCTCTACAGACGTGTCGCGTTATTAAAAATTTTTTCCAACGTCAGCCGAACGGCTAATTGTGCGCCTCGACGCTAATTAGAAGGTAAATCTGACCTAGATTTAGATGCAACTTAAATTCGGGAATTGTTTCCAACAAGCAAAATTATACACCAACGTCTTGTGGATTTTAGCAAATTCAAAAGGCACAAGGGGAGGACTTATGAAGTAGGTGGGTGAATTTCATTAACCGAGCAAACAAGTCATATCAAAACTGCCGATCTTTGCGATCAATGGAGAGTTTCACCCTATCCAAAGTGACGTTCAGACAGTAAAGACCAGACAAATATAATAAACCCTAGAACCCCAATAGGTACGTCCGAGATCGATGACACGGTGCGCAAACTAAGAAGTAGGTCAATTTGCCCTATGGGGCGCCGGATTGTTCAGAACTGATTGGCTTTCTAGAGTCTATTCTACCGAATCTGTTCGTACTCACGTCTCGAATCGCTGGACAGCTTCATCTTGTCCAGCGAGGCCGAGTCCCTGTCGTTGTAGACGAGCACGCCGGACGCCCTGCTCCTGAAGGCGTTCTCGACTTTGATCTCGAAGTTGCACCTGCCCCTCCTGATCAGGGCTATCCAGGGGGTGCCGGGCGGCGGCAGTCTCCTATCGAACCTGGTGCTCTCGAAGGGCATCTGGCAGCCGGTGTGATCGTCGGGCTTCACCGGGGAGGAAACGTGCACCAGCTCGCCGAAAGCCGGACCTGGAAACGTAAGGACCGGTCAAATCTTTCAGTCACTCATACCATCGAGAGAAGGTAGAAAAGATAACGTCTGTTTTGGTATTTGGTCTTTTCTTAATGCCAATCCTCTCGATATGTATTTTACGAATAGGCTAAACAGATAAGATTAAGATACTGCACTTATTTGAAAATGAGTTCAAATCTCTTTCTATCTCACCTTTAAAATAAGAAAAGGGCCTACATGGTTGAATCCCACAGTGAGGAAAAGTCGAACATCTCGAACATAAAAATAGGATTTGGCGAGGACGAAATAAATAAACTTGTATCTTAATTGTATTTCTGTTCGTAATGTAACGCAAATTCAATGTTGTCCAAAAGGGCACTTACTAAAATTTTGGAACTTTCCTCGAAACAACACCTTCCTCGATGGAGACGTTTCAAAACTATTGGAGTTGCAATAACTGTTTTTACGAAATTTTGAAAATGACGAAAAATATGAACATCGCAAAAGATGAACGCTCGTATTTCGGAAAATTGGTAAATGAGCGAGCTGAAAAGTTATTAACTTCTTAAGTGAACTCTATATAATATCGTTCTGGAGTTTCGATAAAATTAGAGTTGCAGTAATTTTTTTATGAATTTTTGAAAATGGCAAAGAACTTAAGTACCGAAATGAAAAATTCGCATTTACACTTCGGAAAAATTATAAAATAACAGGCTGAAATTTCCTTAGCTTCTTCAATGTAGTTCATTTAATGAGTGAAAGGAGTTTCAAAGGAATCTGAGTTGAAAAGTTTGAAATTTTTGAAAACGCCAAGAAACATAAGCATCGAAACGAACGATGGAAGTTCGTATTTCGAAAATTTGTTAAATAAGCGAGCTGAAAAATTATGAACTTCTTAAATGAACTTTGTATAATACCCTTGTGAAATTATTAGAATTACAGTTATTTTTTTAGGAATTTTTGGAAATAACAAAGAACATAAGCACCGAATTCAAAAATTCCCGTTCACATTTTGGAAAATTTAATAGATAGTACGCTGAAATTTCTCTAACTTCTTAAGTTTAGTTCATTTAATGAGTGAATGGAGTTTCAAAGGAATCTGAGTTGAAAAGATGTTTTTTTTTTTAATTTTTTAAAACGCCAAAAAAACATCACCAACAAACCGAAAGATGAACCGTATTTCGAAAATTTGTTAAATGAGCTAGCTGAAAAATTATGAACTTCTCAAATGAACTTTGTATAATACCCTTGTGGAATTTTGATAAAATTAGAGTTGCAAGTTGCGAAAAGTAAGAAAACGTAAGGTAACATACAATAGGGAAGTTTAATCGTTTTCCATTACGTTATCCATCGCTTTATGGAGGGAACAATGCATTACATCCACATTAGGGCCCCTTCGTCGTTAAATAGTTTAACATTCTCTCCCATAAACAATATTATTTATGCTCGTATAAATCTCCCATTGTTTCGAAACCGATGTGATTTTATGACTGGTGAAACTTCATAACATGCAAATTCAGGCGAACGTAAGCTTTTAAATTTAATCATTTCCGCATTGGCGCCCCAATTCCACACTCACACTTCCCAGAATATCTCTATTGCCTAGTTTACTTTCCTTCAATTTGTGTTATGCCCAAGCAAACACAAATGACACATATTACACGTCGCGTTTAGTAAAATCCTGTTTTAAAGATAACAAAAGGAAAAGGTAAGTGGCGCAGTTGGTTGGCGCGTCCATTGTGGAAAATAATCGTAGTGAAATTAATACGATTACACGCAGTCATTATGAAATTAATTAACCTTCCAGAGGGGGCCTTGAACGTGTTTGCAATAATATACACTGCTTGATACAGGAGTTTTAAGGAATACATCTTTATTAGTACAACAACAACAATAAAAACACCAAGAGAGTTTAAATAGTAATGTGTAGTTTCTATATTTCATTATATATATGGTACGTTCCACGCCGAATTTAGATTTTTTTTTTCGATTTGGCCCAAAATCAACTAAAACGGTCCTTTTGGGCCCCCGAAACTACCCCTAAATTTTTAGGGCCCCAAGTGGAGTGGAACTCAAGTTATGGACAATTGAAAATTGAAATTTTCAGGCTCGGCTCCAAAGCCAAAAATTTTCAACCATCCATAACTTGTAAAAATAACCATTTTTATGAAAAAAGTTTCAAACGAGAGTTGTTTGCAATGCTTTAAACTTTTGGAAACTGCTAAAAAAAAGTTCATCCGACATGGTTCACTATTGACGAGTCTTGGCGCCATTAGTCGTCAGGCCGCAAAAAAAAATTATCAGCTTTCCTGACCAAAAAAACCAGGAGCGTAGCTGGATCTGATACAAAACTTTTGAGCCCAAACAGAAGTTAGCCAGACCTAAGGGCTCCGAGAAAAAAAAAATGGTTTTCAGGTTTGGCTCCAAAACCAAAAATTTTCAACCATCCATAACTTGTAAAAATACCCATTTTATGAAAAAAAGTTTCAAACAAAAATTGTTTGCAATGCTTTAAACTTTTGGAAACTGCTAAAAAATAGTTCATCCAGCACGGTTCACTGTTGATGGGTCTGGGCGCCATTATTCGTCAGGCCGCCCATTAAAAACATATTCAGCGTTTCTGACCAAAAAAACCAGGAGCGTAGCTGGATCTGATACAAAACTTTTGAGCCCAAACAGAAGTTAGCCAGACCAAAGGGCTCCGAGAAAAAAAATGGTAAAATCCGACAGAAATCCCTTGATATCAAAAAAATTCCATTGAGCCCCCAGAAATCCACTGTTTGCCAGTCAATATCAAACCATGAGCGACATTTTGTCTTGAATTTGACTGGGGATCAATGTCAATAAGGTTGGTATGTTATTTTCGTATAAGTAGAGCATTGCCCAAGTCCCCGGCGGCTCAAAAACTCAAAATTCACTAAAATACTTAAATTTGGAACCCAGACGACTTCGCTAGACGCACTTTTTTATCCAAGAAGCGACTGTCACCCAAATTGTTTTTGTTGTTTTTTTTAAGGTCCACAACGGTTGAAGACAACGCTGAAGCAACCACCCACGAGAATTGTGCTGGAAATTTGAATTTTCAACACAACTCTTGAAATTTGGGGCCAGGCCTTAGGTCTGGCGAACTTCTGTTTGGGCTCAAAAGTTTTGTGTCGGATCTAGCTATGCTCCTGATTTTTTTTTGTCAGGAACGCTGCATAAGTATTTTTTGACGACCTGACGAATAATGGCGCCCAGACTTGTCAACAGTGAAACACGTCGGATGAACTATTTTTTAGCAGTTTCCAAAAGTTTAAAGCATTACAAACAACTTTTATTTGAAACTTTTTTCATAAAAATGGGTATTTTTAGAAGTTATGGATAGTTGAAAATTTTTGGTTTTGGAGCCAAACCTGAAAACCATTTTTTTTTTCTAGGAGCCCTTAGGTCTGGCTAACTTCTGTTTGGGCTCAAAAGTTTTGTATCGATTCCAGCTATGCTCCTGATTTTTTTGGTCAGGAAAGCTGGTAATGTTTTTTTTGCGGCCTGACGACTAATGGCGCCAAGACTCGTGAATAGTGAACCATGTCGGATGAACTTTTTTTTAGCAGTTTCCAAAAGTTTAATGCATTTCAAACAACTTTTTTTGAAACTTTTTTCATAAAAATGGGTATTTTTACAAGTTATTGATGGTTGAAAATTTTTGGTTTTGGAGCCGAACCTGAAAATTTCAATTTTCAATTATCCATAACTTGAGTTCTATTCCACTTGGGGCCCTAAAAATTTAGGGTGAGTTTTGGGGGCCCAAAAGGACCGTTTTAGTTGATTTTGGGCCAAATCTAAAAAAAATCTAAATTCGGCGTGGAACCTACCATATATTATTAGTTTGTTTCACGGTATTCTATAAATTTGTCGTTGACACAGTTACCAAATTCATTAACAATAAAGCTGAAAGTGCGCTTGCCAAGAGTTCGACTATCAACAAGGCAGTTGCCAATTTATTTTCTTCCACAGATCCAATTCCTGGGGGATTAATAATAATCATATTCTTTACTTCATTCTCAACAAATTCCATTTAAGACAATTTTTGTCGATGTGCCCCGAATAAGTACAAAAAATAACTTCTTTCAAATGTTCTTTTCAAAAATTTCTTAACGAATCATACAATTTCCAAGCGATTCGTGTAATTTAATGAGACACGTTCGTTCATTCGTTCAGCAGTTCAAAAACTGTTGTATCTCGTTTGGATAAATTGTCTTAAAAAAATTTCAAAAATTTGCAAACAATAGTACCCAGTTTAACACTCACTTATTTGAATAAATGTTTATAATACATCCAAAAAATGTCAAAGTTGTGAGAAATGTACGTAATACAACAGAGTTTCTAACGAATTATCAAAGTATATTCTTAAAATTAACTTTACAGATTCGTTAATGTGCATGGTGTTTGAAATTGAAAGAATGACACATTAATTATTTACATCCCAATTTCATTCCATTTACTATACTGCATTAATCAATACGATGCCATAATGGTGATTTTAAAACAAATCTGTTGATGTGATATAACACCTAGAAGATACATAAAAATGATAAATTTTGCACTTGAAGGTTAGGATTCCTTCAATCTGCCCATAGAGTCAGCCAATCCTTTTTTGTTTGACATAATTTATGAATGAGAAACTTTCTATTATTCAAATATTTTGAGAACGATTGCTGATGCGAATGAAACATTAAAATTACCCGATTAATCATCAAAACTACTGTCAGAAGATTAGTGAAAACCCAAATTATTCATCTTTTCGATAAAACTCATTCGGTTACCTCGAAGGATGCGCAAGTGGCAAATATTTACTCGAGGCTTCCTGAATTTTTATTTTCTCATAATATTTATCTGCCGCTTCCAGAATATATGCTTTTGTTTTATCAGTTACCATTAAAAATACTCCAAGGTTCCCGATTTATATTGGATGCGGCGCTGTAATTAGTGGTATGTAATTGAAATAAAAACAGTAATATAAATAATTTTGGGGAATATTCGCCGGCGGAATGTTTACTTCGCACCCACGTCGTCGCTTACGTCACAGGTACCACCGGCAATTAATTAATTAATTAATAACCTTCCGACTGGTTCCATTTATGTTTATAGCCTTATCTGCATTATGACCTTCGAAATTTCCTAAATTATTCGATGAGGATCACCGGCAGCATTTTAGGAATAACTTTAATCTGAATTATCAGAATAAATTTAGAACACGTTTTGGAAAAAGAAACGTTATACGATTAGTGTCATTAAACGATTGTTATAAATTGAGAAAACGGTGATCAACAAATTTCAAGTGTCGCACGCGAACCGTTGTTAATTTTTTTGTTGTCAATCACTTACGTTATAAAATTAACTTATAATATCAATCGAATTAGAACGATTAGAACTTTTGAATTAAAAATTAAGATTTTTTGATAAACACATTTATACACTTCATGTCAGTAGCAGTGGTAATTATCGAGAGTTTAAAAAATATTGAATCTACCTAGAAAACTGGTTGATTATTTTTGTTTTCCAAATTTGTAATTTCATTTTAACATTTTGGCCATCAAATAAGACCAGTAAATATTTGTTTACGGGCACATCACTATTTAAAGATGGTTTATGTAAATGTAAAGGAACGCTTTTGTAAGTTCGAGACAAAGCAGCAGCACTTTCCTTAAAATGTTAATCTAGGAGTTCCAAAAATGAGCAGATTCCTACTTTATTGTATACAAAAGGGCTGATCTCTTTGCTATTTCACAAGATATCCAAACAAAAATTCTATTCTTTCAAACAGAAAATGATTCCAACTTTTTCTTTTCATACATTTCCGTCAAATGAAATATTGATACTTATTTTTAAAAAATGCAAAACTTATTATAGGTTGCAATAGAAAATGGCAGGTAACTTTATCGTTCCCAGAGTTTTCTCAACAAAACAAACTGGTTTAGAAGCATATTGAAACTTTGTTCTCGTGCACATGTTTCTAGTGAAACGTCAGAGTGTGTAGCTTAAAGTATTATCTCAAGTAATAAATGTTAATTCTCAGTGAAAGTCCGCATTTTTTATCGTAATCTTCTGTAAATGTCGTTTTGGAAAAGAAATTGAAACAATAAAAATACCGAAAAATATTTATACAGCGAGACTTAGTCAACACAATTTCCCTTTTCAAAAAGTATCACACTGCCAAAAATAACAAGTTCATCTAAAATTCTCAGGAAATTGACCAAAACAATCTTTTTTTTTTCGAGATTCAACAAAACAGGGACACGTGAAACTGAATCTAAAAGGAAGGAGTTAGAAACCGAGACCGAAATCCTCGTACTCACCGACATAGCCTCCGCCGTACCTCCCGACATCGGTTTTGTCCCACTTCCATCCATCCTCAGTCAGGAACGTGACGTTCAGGTACGCGGACGTGAAGGTATCGGCCCTGCTGTCCTCCGGCGAGTAATGCGAGAAGGGCGAGCCGGACACCCAGTCTTCGCCGTTCACCAGGCTGCACAGGGTGTTCAGGATCTGCGTGAACAGCAGTATTATCGCTGTCAGGGGTCGTTTCGGTCTCGAGAACGACATCTCTCTCCTTCACTTCTTCCGCTCTCGGTCCTATCGCCTCTAAACTTTCGCGTCTCTAGCGATACTGATCCGAAACGTCGTTGCTATCATCCTTCCTTATCTCTCTAGCGATGGGATCAGGCAATGTTTACGTACTGGAATAATAATGATGATGATGCTGATGGTGAAATTATAAATTCGTAAAAAAAATTCACTTCGCTAGATTAAATGAGTAATTGGTCGATTCGGGTGAGTTATGAATCATTACCAGTCTGTCTACAAGTCGGTAATACTAAGTGTTTACTTTCTCAACACTCGGCCTATTCGTTTTCTAACTTTGCAAGTATTCTTTACCCAACCAAAGACTTGTCCCGACCACCAGGCAAACTGCCATGTCTCGATCTAATGACCCTTGGTCTAGAAAGCCTTAAAAACGTAAAAATTCAAAAGGAATCAATAATTGCATGGTTTCAATAAGTAATGAACCCTTACCCATGAGATGTGCTATCTAATATCACCAACTTAAAAATGCTGCTTATATTCCAACTAAATAGGTAATATATAGCTCTCTCAACACTTCGCAATTTTGTTAACTGCGAGTAATTTCCCTTTACTTAACTTAATCACTCCTATTTTGAACCATTCTTTTATCTGGCTCAAGTGAGTAATGTATCTTCATTTAATGGCTCTGGCTCTAAATGCTTTGCTTAAAAATGGTTAAACTCAAAATGAAATAATACTAAGTTTCTCAACATGTTACCGAATCGAATCACTCCATTTGGCACCATTAAAAAATGATTATAACGAATAGTTCCCTGATTTGAGAGAGAAATGGATCATTACTTACTTACTAGAAATAGTTATAACCAGTGATTGTTTGATTCGAGTCAATAATAAATCGTCACTCAAACACAGATTGTGTTCCAGAACTGGATGAGAATTCGAACGATAAATATTCAAAACTCATCGCTTTTGAGTTAAAACTCTAAAAATATGTTGTTTTACCTGTCATTTCTTTATCGTTTAAGATATTCTTATTTCATGTATGATATGCTTGCATTTTCAGTGGATAGGCAGTATGTGACAAATTTATGTATATAAAGTTGACAGACCACCCTCCTCAGGCCGGCAAAACAAAAGAGTGGAGATTTTGTGTCTTTTTTGTAGCTTTTTTGTAGCGAGAAAACAAATTTTGTAGCTTTTGAATAGCCGGAGCTACAAAAGGTGGGCTAACTTAATATTACGTTAGCGGCCACCGCTATAACTCATACACGGAATGTAATAGGATGCTCTGGTTTGCGCAGGAATTTGTGTCTTTAGAAGTACTTGAAAGTCACTGGGTCAAAACAATTTTTTGGCCACATTTGGCCAATTGGCCAAGTGGCTAGAAGGATCCATTGGATCCTTCGACAGTGTGTCTGAAAATTCCGGGATCCACATTTTCGAACTGTTGAAGTATATACAGCATTTAGCACGTTATATCCGAAATAAGTCCTTTTAGAATTTGTAGCCCCACAGGCCCGCTGTGCAAAGTGACTTTTAGTGTTTGACAGGGTCTCCTAAATCCTCCACATTATTGCTGGAATAACTATGACCCGCATTTTCTAACAATTCAGGTATATACAGGATTTAGCACGTTTTGGCCGAAATAAGTCATTTTAGAATTTTTGGCCATTTCTGGGTATTTTTTATTAACCCCCTGCTAGCTTTTCTGAGCCCTCTGTGTACCACATGTTCGACCTGTCGACGTATATACAGGATTTCCCATGTTTTGGCTGAAATAAGTAATTTTCGAATTTTTGGCCATTTCTGGCAATTTTCGCCCGCTTTTTCGGCCAATTAACAGTAGGTATTCAATGCCAAATGATTTTTAAGACCTCTACTATATCATGAAATTGAACCGCGAGTGATGATTGAACATCTTGTCATTTTTGGCCAAAATTTTTTGGCCCAGTGACTTTCAAGTATTTCTAAAGACACAAATTCCTGCGCAAACCAGAGCTTCCTATTACATTCCGTGTATGAGTTATAGCGGTGGCCACTAACTTAATATTAAGTTAGCCCACCTTTTGTAGCTCCATCTATTCAAAAGCTACAAAATTCGTTTTCTCGCTAGAAAAAAGACACAAAATCTCCACTATTTTGTTTTTGCGGCCTGAGGAGGGTGGTTCGCCAACTTCATATACACGACAAATTTTCAACTAGATATGTTAGAATTATGCGGTACTTTCGGCTCTAAAAATATAAAAATACAGTACATCACTATAAAATTTCTTGTACTTTCCTCCGTGAAGATACTCCTTGACTTCGCCATTATGATTCAATGACATGATGCATAGTAAATCGTGAGTAATTGTTGAGCCTAGTGAGTCAAGAATCACTATTTAACGACACTTGGTAGGAATGCGTAACGTCAACACTATATTTACATTACACTTTGCCGTTTTGATTCCAGCTAGTCTGCAGTTAAACTTATCACTGATTCCGAGCCGAACAAGTCATTGTGTTGAATCAAATGACATGTAAAACATTCCTGGAAGTTTCTTCGATGTTTGTAAAACAAAAGCGATAAGAAACAGTTACACATCGCGATAAGACGGCGCATTTTTGCTGTTAAATTCCGCGGGATTGCGTAACTCCATTAAATTTTATTTTGATTCGAGTCTAAAAATTACGTCAATCTCAGTATTCGCTTAATTAATTTTTTTATATCGATTAAATCAAACAGTTGAATGTTGTATCGTAACCTTTCCACAGTAATTGCAGCTAACCTTGATATTACAACAAAATTGATTACAACTCAATTTTATTTCAATTAACGTGTAGATACATTTACGAATAAAATTCTAAAACGGCATGTTTGGTTATTAACTAATTTGGTAGTTTTTATAGAAATTTAAATAGTAACGATGCTTTCGAAATAGGAGCTAAGCCAGCCGTGCCTTTGTTAATCAATTATTATTAATTATTATAATGAACAAAGCTTTGGAAAAATTTGCATTAGCTATAAACATTATTTGCTGTCGTTTTGTATTAACACCTTTTTTACAATATCCACGTGTCTGTTTACAGAATCACCGAATAAGTACATACAAAACGTGAAAAAGTTACTTTTACGCAAAAATAAACTAAACAGAAGCTTTGTAAGTTAGCGTCCCTGAACGCTTCCATTTACAATGTAAATCCTCGCGCCGAAAGGCACATATTTATTTACGTCGGTTACTGCATTTACATATACCGGGTGTTTAAAAAAAATACCCACCGACGCGAAACGATTAAAACAAAATTAAAATTCCCTAATCGAACTCCACTTGTTTGCGACTAGCGCAATAAATTATTCATCGATTCCTTTTTTACGTCGAAGCATAAACATACATATATATTCAATATCGTCAGAGTGGAGAGATTGCGTCTGTGAATACCAAAATTGAAGCCCGACCACATTAGCATCTCAAAGTTTTGATCTTTGTCGCTTCGAAACAAAACGGAAAGACTAAGTTGAAGTTTAGAGAGGTCGACATCTCAAAAGTTAACGTCTCGCGGTAGGTAATCTTGAGAAAACTCCGATTTATGAAAATCGTAATGTCGATCTTTGTTCTCTGACAGGGAAAGTGAGCGACGCAAGGTTTCTATTGCGATTAGGTACCTACCTATACAAAGATCGGAAGACAATTATTATTACAAATCGAGTTAATTACGTGCATGCGATTCAAGGCATCAAGGCTCAAAAAAAGGGAATTAGATAGCGTAATTAATTGGAATGGAACGTTAATTGCACAAGCCGTGTTTACAGGATATTCCTCCGAATAAAATATTTCAAGTTCGCATATTAAATAGTTTATTAAAACGCGGTTGTGCACACATTTCTTGTTTCTATTTTCGGCGGACGGAAAAATAACTTGATTCAATGTCAAATGTTATTATTGCTTTTAAACAACTTCACAATGTGCCGATCAGAAGCTGCCGGGGGTAATTTATTTTCGATTTGAGTTATTAACTCAAACGAAAAGGAAAACGGGAAGAACGAAATAGTACAAATAACTATTTTGTTGTAGGGTGTAGAAACCTCAATAAATATATTATTATATTACTTTAACCTGAATTGCATAAAGCTGCATATACTTATTTAACATCTTTTCATATTCATATCATATTATTACACCACTTTTGGTAACTTTTAGTTTTGTTAGATTGGTACGTCAGTCTGTCATGGAGACGTGCGTAGACGTCAAGGTTAAATTATTAGTATTTCAATAAATTTCTTGAGCAGCTTTGCGTATTTCTGGGGATGTACACGCACAGGTCAATTCTACATTTTTGTTTTTCATTTCGCGCACGTAAGTAAGTAGGTATTGAATTTATCCTAGGGCTAGTAGGTTTTCAAATTCAAATAATAAATAATACGAAACGCCCATGTCAGTGACGTCAGTGTGACCAACCCACGCAAAATTCCCTAGTGTAATACGAAAACTTGAACAGCCAAAATTTAATGAATAAAGCAAAGTAGATAAAATAGTATACTATACAAGTATTGTCACACCCGTTTTATTAAAGCACTCGTGTGACAATACTGTGTCTTATTAAACTAGTATAATAATATACTATCATTGTAATGTATTTTGTAATAGAACAACTTTTGTAGGTATATATAATATTTGTGGCTAAGTAAATAAATAATCGATGATGTCCATGCATATCATCGACCCAGTATAAACATGCCATATATCATATTTCAAATGTACCTACGTTAAAAAAATAATGTTATGAGTTCGACCACAATTGCGGTCGAAATTGATACTTGAAAAATTCAAAACAAAGTGAGGTGAATATTAGATCACAGACAAATCTCAAAATAGGCTATGATTAATATGAAATAATTTTAAGATATTTGTAACTTAAGCGCATTCGAGCACGTTCCGAAATGGTTTGTTCTGGAAATCTAGATGGATACAAAAATTTGGCCAAATGTTTTAAATACGGTCGTTATCAAAAAGAGCCTGGCGAGATTCCCACAAAGAACATTTCGAGTACTAATGTTAGGGAAATGGGATGATAAGGTTGTGATTAAGCGATGTTGATGTCATAGAAACCAGATACTATTGGTATTACTGTACTAGGTACCATCAATAATCGTTTGAAAATACAGAAACAATCGTTTGCAAACCACGCGAGATTCACGAAGTGGCATTCCACGTGTAGTCTCGGAACAAAGTAACATTGGTTTTGGTTAGTCGGTTTGGAGACTTTGGTAGGAAGGAATCGTTTTAGATTTAGATGGTAGATTTTGGATACCTTGGGCTCAGCCGTTCTGATCCAAGAGTGGCGGAGGTAACTTGATAAACAAACAAATCGATGGATATGCAGGATATGGATGGGATGGATAAGGCCTCGCCACATCCGGAAAATGCCGATGATGATGATAATAACAAATGTGTGCGAAATGAACGTACGCTTTCTCCTCGTCCGCCGCTAGCTATCGATTCCGATAGCGATATCGGAGGCTTGTTGTGTGTGGAACGTGCGTATCGTGTGCGGTCCCGCGAGGAAAGCACGCGTACCCGACAACATCCGCGCCCGCCGCTCCGTCGGGAAAGCTGCGACTCGTTTCCAGCTCGGGTAAAACGCGAAATGGAAAACTTCACACGTTTCCGGGAAGGCGACGGCGATATACACACACTCTACCTCACGCACGCACGCACGCGAACTGATGTCCGGTCCGGACGCGCTGTACGACGAGACCGCGGCACACCACTCGGCGAAGACTGAGAGAAAAACGAGAACGGAGGACTGAGAGACTGAGACAGAGAGAGAGAGAAAGGGAAAAATAAGGATTCCGGCGCAGGTGTGCCAGGCCGTGGTGGTGGTGGTGGTGTTCCTCCGCAGGCTGCGTTGCGAGGCGCGACAGAGTTTTCCCGATGTCGAGGAAAATCGAAGGGGAAAAACACAAGTTCAGTTTTTCTTTAAATCCAATTACGACTCTGATCGTCCTACGATAGATAGAAACAAGCTGAAACTCAAACGGAAACAGAACCTAATTCAACTAAATTTCAAGGTGCAAGAACAAAAAGAATATTACAAATATACGTTAACGAATCAATCGCACCCACTTGGCAAAAGTTTCGGTATCAAATAAATAGTCTGAAATCATCTCATTATTAAACTAAACAGTTTCTATCATTTTAACATATTCTCTTGCTTTATGTGCAAGAGCACCAACAACTCACGCACATATACACCTTATCATAGATCGACTGAGTAAGATCTTGTAAGTTTGCAGTATCATCCTGAACCTACAATGCTTTACTTACTTCTCTAATGCGCCCCCAATAACGCATGACAGTTATTAGTAGCTGCAACCTGGGAGATATTCCTCGGCCTCTGAGTTCTCGTGTATTCAATCTTCGATTAAACCTAAGTAATAAATCATACAATCTTATGCTATACCTTATCGCAGAGTGAATATAGCTTTACATTCCTATACTCTTCTTTAGTGAAATTTGTTTATTTTCAGTTGTTTTCATGGTTTTCATCGCAACATGAACAAAATATGAGATTATTATCATAATTCTGAACGTTTCCATGCGTTCACGTTGCAAAAATCACGTGAAACGAGAGTTTCAACAACGAAAAATTTGTCGGGCTTCCCACCAATCCCATTACTATTAGCTTCCGACGCCTGTTAAACCAACTTTTTTCCGACGTAAATTCGAAAAAATTTAATAACACATCCAATTAGGAACCTATAAATGCGAAAAGAGATGACATACAAAAATGCTTTTCCCACGGGGGAGATTCAACAACTGAAGGTAAGGATAACTCATAAGAAAAAATAGTAAAACTCTATTTACACTTATAAATTAACAATTCGTCCTTAAAGTTAATAACAATTGCGAACGAGTCCCGAACTTGGATCTTATTATCATCATCCGGGACGACCTTCTCTTTTGTAGATATAATTCCTGACCTCAACTTCGTATAGATAAGGTTCACTCCAGTTTCACTGGAGCTTGAGCTCGTTCCTGAGCACCTTCCCGCTGGGGTTCCTCGGGATCGTCTCGATGAACTTGACGCCGCCGACTAGCTTCTTGTAGTGCGTCACCTTTGAGTTGACGAGGCGCTGGATGTCCTCTTCGTTTATGTTCTTCCCCGGCTGCCTGACGACGTACGCCCTCGGTACCTCCCCGGCGAGGGAGTCCGGGACTCCGACGACGGCGACGTCGACGATGCCCTCGATCTCCAGGATAAGGTTCTCGAGCTCCGTCGGGGAGACCTAGAACCGGAAGGTTCATTGAACAAAACGATGGTATAACTGGGGACAACGATATACAATCAACTCGCAGGAGGGTTATCCTTGCACTCAGCTACCAATCATAGCAGATAGTACCTATAGTATTTACATACTTGAACTAGGCACTACTTGATTGTTTTCAAAACAATTCCCTTATTATAACTTATGTACACTACTGAGGCGCTAAAGTCTCGAAAAAGAAAGTTAAATTTTAATCCTCATCTAATCTAAATAGAACCGTTTTGATTTTATTTATGCTTCCTCGATCGCGCTTGAGTCGCGTTTGAATATTATGTAACTTTTCCTATCATTCAAATAAATAAAAGTGCTTCCGGGAAAGCTAGAACCGTTAATTTTCAAAATTTCCCGCACTGGCTAAAGACTATGGAAGTTCACTTGGAACAACAATGAACTGACGTGTATATGAACTCTAATATGTATAGGTTCTGTGAATAAAACAATAATAAGTTTGTTCCGATAAAGTTACAATCAAGTTTCAAACAAGTATTCGACGTAAAACGAAACATTTCATCGGATTGACAAGATTCAAACCGTAATGTGTACGTTCTGTGAATTTTGCGTAGCGTCAAATTTCTGGATCCGCGTTCTGTGTTAAGGTTCTGTGTTAGTACGTCCCGCCCCGTCCCGCCGTCCCGCTAAACGCCAAACGTCAACTGTCCGTTTCTCTCGCGTTCCTTTTGTTTTGGCAAGTCAACAAGAGGACGAAGGTTCGTGTGTACATCGACAGAGGCGAGGGAATGGAGAACCCGGAGGAGATCCTGCACAGCCTCGAGGAGTTCTCGAAGATGAAACCGAAGGATATACCTCGCGAGCTCGAGGAGTACCTCTGCTACGTGGCGAAGACCGGGAACCCAGTCTACCAGTGGCAGACGATTAAGAGCCTCTTCCGGGAGAAACTCCTGAACGTAATCACAGAGTTCTACGAGTCCTGCCCCGCCGTCGACATACCGCCCTGCCCTAACGTCGAGCTGTTCAACTACGAGCTCATGAAGAATTTCATACTCGAGAAGCTCGACACGTTTGCCGCGGCTCCGTTCACGGTGCAGAGGATCTGCGAGCTGTTGACCGCGCCGCGCAAGGAGTACAACAGGATCGACAAGTACATGCGAGCGCTCGAGAAGAACATCCTCGTCGTCAGCACCATGGAACCGGGCAACGGCAGGCGATCGACCGAGAACAGGGACGGCATCGTCAACGGCATAGAGAACGATAACCATGACATTAACGTCGAGGAGATGGACGAGTCGCCGTCGAGGGCGAGAGCGGCGAGGGTGCTATCCTTACTATTAGACAATGGAGAGACTGAAAGCCATCCCAAGATCGAGGAGATCTCTGTAATACAGGAGAACTTCGAACAGGGCGACCATGAGGACAAGAATGGTAAGAGATAAGGTTCCATTTTAGCGACGAGATGAACGTGCTATTTGTACTTCACCATGCAGTCTGCACATTTTGAAATAATTTGCTATATTCTGCATTATAAAATTTTTATTTGACGGATTTAGTAAAGTTTCAAAAAATGGCTCCTAACAAACCTAAACCAAATGTTTATTATTAAATAGAGTACACTACTCACAATAAACCAATTGGTTTGGATACCCCTGGTTATAGAGAATTTGGAATATTACCATTGCCATTTTCCTTTTAAAATATATTTATGAGAGATGTCTCTGGAATTCCAGTTATTTTCAAAGAGTACAGTTTAATGCACTTCATTTTGGCTATGTTCCATTTGTATCAATGCCAGTTCTCCTCTGTTTCCAGACCTTCCCACCAGTAGCAACATAATCGAGTCCCCCGAGGAGCTCGTCCAACAGGAGACTATAATAACATGTCACGTGGAGGAGGAAACGGGGCAGCCTTACGTCTCTTTCGATGGTGAGACATTGGTCTCCTGTAACAGCGAATCACAGGAAGAGATCCGGCAGGAGGTCGTCGAGACAGCTGAGATCAACTCATCTTCCGCAGAGGTCCCAGAGGAAGAAAAGAAATCGGAGGAAGTCAATACAGAGATCAAGCACATCAAAGAGCGAGTTTCGGTGAGAGGATAAGTAATATCTTGCGATACATTTGATTGTGAAATTTGTGACTTTCAGCCTGAGGAAGAGGACGAAGTGAAATGTGAGGTAACCGCCACTTTGGAGGAGCCGAACGAAGCCCTGCCATCCATCCCGTGTTCCGAGCTCGATGAATTCCAACCGGAAGATCAGGAAAAATCTGAAGAATTGACTGTATCAGAAAGCGGGTTACCAGAGGAAGACCTGATCCCACTGGAGCCGGAAGAAAGCGTCCATTTGAACTTAGAGGGCATCAGAACTGATTCGAAAGAGGAGAAGGAAGAAGTAGTGGAGACTACGAGCTTGGAAGACGCCATCCTCAAAGAGAAAATCTTGGAGGAGGCTGAAAAGGGAGAGCCTCATCCTGAAGAGAAACTCTCGGACAAGGAGGCTGTCGAATCTGTCGACGAGCATAAAATCTCTAGTAATGACATTCCAATGGAGATCGATATAACCAATGAGCCTCAGAGAGAGGAGATCGCAAACCCCGAAAACGACGAGCCGACATCGACATCGGTAGACGTCACCTTGTAAATAGACTAATTATGTTTAGGGAATGGTCAAGCGTATTAACAGGTTTATATTGACTGAAGTGAATAAATGTGGACGCAAACGCCTGAAATGGTCGATTTTAATTTATTTTGGTCTTTTTCAGTATTGTAATGTTTCTTTGGTCACTGAGAGTTGTTACCGAAAGTTGTTTACTATTTTTTCTATGAAGTACTTTACTGGTGTAATTTTATGGTTTCAATTTGCCTACACGAATAAACTATTTGTACTAAAAATTTTCATTCATTCCATGCATACATCAATAATTATTCCTTCAGGCAGAGCTACCGTGAAGTTCAATTGTAGTCGCTTGTGAATTACGAGAAAAATGGAAAAATATAAGATTTTTAGTACATGAGCTGAAACTTTTAAAAACTCGGCGATTGCGTTTAACTACTTGTAACATTTAGCGATGTTTTATAGTGAATTTGTATATTTCTCATTTTCTAATATACCAAATTGAGTAAACCATCTATGAAATCGAAAGTGTACTTTCCTACCTATGAATGGATCATCGAGGAAATTTTGGGAACACCAAACAAATATTCAATCAGGTGAAACAAGGGTAATTCAATGCAATCGGTGTTCAAATTTTGATTCAAGAGGTTATTTATACATGGTTTTGTCTCATTTCGATTCAAGGCACAAATAATACAGGAAAAATAATTGCATTATTTGCTATGTGAGACAATAATGGATGAATGTCAACTGATGGATAGTATACCTTTCTTTCAAAGTTACCTAAAAAGGTCACAATCGTTTTAAATACACAACTATATAATATATTCTCTTTGTGTGTCTCGTATTTTCAGTAAAGCTGTTTTCTTTTCCTATTCAGATCCACCTACCTGGTTCCCTTTCACCTTGATCAGCTCCTTACACCTGTCGACTATGTAAAAGTAGCCGTCTTCGTCATAATACCCGACGTCCCCAGTATGTAACCAGCCGTCTTTGTCTATGGTCTCCGCCGTCGCTTGCTCGTTGTTCAGGTAGCCCATCATGACCTGATAGAGTTCGCAAGATTGGAGTTATGTGATTCAAGATTCAGCAACCACAACTCTTCCTCACCTGATCTCCCCGGATGAGGATCTCTCCGGGTTGATGTGTCCCGAGAATCTCTCCGTCGATAAGGCTCACGACCTTCGCCTGCGTTCCTCGATAGAGAATGCCAGTCGTACCTATTTTCGACTGGGGCGTGTGAATGGGCATATTGAACGCCACGGGGGCGCATTCCGTCATTCCGTAACCTGAAGAAAAGGGAAAAGATGTACATATAATTCTATTAATTAAACCTGTGAACCCTTTAAACTTGTTCGACTGGCACAAAATCCGTATACCTTCACCCTAATGATTATCGACATCAAAAACGTATAGAAGAAGAAAATGGTACCTTGTCTTATATACACGTCCTTCCTTCCGATCTTCTCCCTGAATTTCTGTAGCAATCCCTCCGTCAGTGGGGCCGCCCCAGATTGGATACCTTCTACGGAGGACAGGTGCTCCTTCGTCACCGCCGGGTGCGAAGCCAGGAAAAGAAGCAATGAAGGTACCACGAACAGAAAGCTCGGCCTGTATGTAACCAATGCTTTGATATAATCCTCTGGGGTGAACCTGGGAATGGTCAACAGTTCGCCGCCGTCCCGCAGGATGATATTCATTATGCCGTTGAAGCCGAAGATGTGGAAGAATGGCAACGCGGCTAAGGCTTTGTGTTTTTTTCCCTCTGAAAAATTAAAAAGATGATCATTTACGTTTCAGAACAACGTTTAATGGACATCGTTTTAAAATCCGCATCACCTTTCGTCGTCTTCTCCATCCAGGAGGGATGGTCCCCTTGTACCAGATTGGCGACCAGGTTGTAGTGGGACAACATCACGCCCTTCGGAAGCCCCGTGGTACCGCTGGAATAAGGAAGGAGGCACAGTTCCCTCGGGTTTATGCCTGGGATCTCACTTTCGTGGCCAGCTGAGGACAATGGAATCGATTTAGAGTCGGGATTTTCTTTCGGGACTGTCCCTACCTTTCAGTAGGCTTTCTAGTCCGTGAACTTTCTTGGAGGGATCGTCCTCGCCTCCGACGCAAAGAGTGGAATTGTAATCTTGCAGGTGTGAGGCTACATTGAGCGCCACCTCCAGTAGTAGTGGAATAGTTACGATCATTTTAACGCCGGCGTTTTGAAACTGCCTCTTGATCTCATCTGAAAAAGAGTCGTCCAAGACTCAATTCCGAGGTGAACTCATGATTTTCTTTGCGTACGAATAATACCAATTCCGTTATTAGAAATAAAGTGTCTGTGCCAGATAAACGATTTATGAATGTGGATTTTTCCTTTACCTGGCGTGTATAGAGGATTGACGAAGGTGATGGTGAGACCAGCCTCGAGAGCCCCATGGCATACTATAGGGAATTCCGGGATGTTAGGGAGCAACAGACCAATCACCTCCCTCGGCCTTAGGCCGCAGTGGCCTAGAAGGGCTTGAGCGCATCTGTTAATTAACATTCTTAACATGGAGTAAGAGTAACTTCGGCCGGTCACGGCGCACGTCTAGAAAAATTATTAATTTATTTACTGACCGGGTTACATACTAACAGTACCTACCTACTTACAGTATGATTTATTAGGCAGTGCTGTATACATTAAAACTATTACTTACCGAACAGTAACGGTTTGAATAAATTACAAAGTTGTTTCTAGTTTTTGCAAACTATATTCACTTCACTATTATAGTTAAATGAACATGTACCGCGTTACCTCGATACTAAATAGTGGTAGGTCTAATCAGTCAATCTGTCTCTTCCAAATACTAATTAATCATTATTTATTAGTTCTGTTCAGTGAATAATTTTCCTTCGTTTTAATCTCAGAAAGCAATCAAATAATCACAAAAAAATATTTTAATCTCAACTTACTACTGCTGGTATATCGTTCCATTGTTCTATGTCTTTGTAGACGTACTCCACCAAGTTCTGATTGGGGATCGGCGGGCATGGCCCCAAGGGGGACTCTATTATCCCAGCGGCGTAACTTCTGACGTTCCTCAGGTCCACTGAGTTCCTCCTCAGAAAGCCTGAAGTCATTGAAGCGAAACTCTTTTTGTTAATCTTATCGAGGGAGTTCGACAAGACGGCGAGGACTCCATTCTGGTAGTGTCGCGCCAGGTATACACTCTTCTGCCTTATGATTGACATGGCGATTACCTTGTATAGTGGCAGTGGTTAAGTAAAGTGATATCACAGGTTTCTGACCGATAGGTAAATACACCTGAAAATAAAATATGTAAGAGGTAATATCAATAAATAGTACCTACGTATTTTCTGTATTAGCTGCATGTAATTATATATAATGTCAGAGTTCTCACCTAATTCCTTTTTTTTTTGCAGGTTGAAAAATCGATCCGGTTAATGATACCGGATGTATCCATTGCTGGTAATTGTTTAGTTAAAATATTTTTTAACATAACGTAATCGTCGACACACGTAATCTCTTTTTAATCTTTTGTAATTAAAATTGTAAACACGAAAAAAACATGTTTTGCAAATCACTTATTAAAGGTAACATAGGCGTGTTATTTCTACTTATAGATGTTTATTTTTGTACGGCTATCGCTCAAAGTTGGATTACTTCAAAACTGATTTATCATGATTATAAACACTAACATTGGCATCTAATAATTGAATAATCCCAACTTATTTATTTACAATATAAGTTATTTTTAAAAGACATATTTTATACAAGGACGATTAAGTTAACTCATAGATTTCCCGCGATAACTCAAACACACTTAAGTGTTTGTTCTACTATATAGTTACCTGCTCACCTTAAACCCTTTCAGAGAGATATAAGATATAAGTTATCAAAAAGTTTTTTACCTACATATACGTGTAGGTATTTATTTAAGTTTTGAGAAAACCTGGTCTTATCGCAACTTATCTTATCTTTGTTATATATCGCAGTTGTTTTGGAACGAAGAAAAACAAATACGAAAGCAGACAAGCCATTTTTTTATAAGCAACTCGTGTAAAATAAGTAATTGGTAACAACTTGGGCAATAATTGACAGTTACATCGATATAACTGTTATCTACAGAACGCAGAAAATGCATCGAAGCATGAAAATATTACAATTATACGTGTATGCTCACATTGCTCATAAATTTTCTCATTTTAAAGTGATTAATTAAGCAGCTACCTGTGTAAGCCTGTGGTAACCTTAAAGACATCCTTAGAACAGTTCCAAAGGGAAACTGTCATTAGCTCTTCAGGTACTTTTAAATTGGAATTAAAGAAATTTAAATTGACCTCGCAACTTCTAGAGAAGGGAGCACGGAATTACATATATTTATTTTGCAACTTTAAACGTCGAGCAGAGGATTCACCTAGGCATTCCAGATTATATGAAAGACCTCTAAATAGGGATATTTTAGAGTTGCCGAACTTTGTAACGCTTTATGTTTGATAGAAAATTTCAAACTATTTTAATGAATTTCTATATTCCTTAAAAGGAATTATCAAATATTATAGAAGGATTTTAAAGGGTAAAATTGGATCGTTTTATTACAAACAAAATCGATCGTACGTATACGTACCTAAAATAGCGCAACTAAAGTTAACGTCCTATTTAATTCATATCAGATCAACAAATACAAAGTTCAATTACGTACTTATTTGGCTAATTTTTAATTAACAGAATTATATGATTAGATAAGAAGTTATTTGAATATAAATGCTCGTTACAGTTAGGCATTTTCCTGGTCGACATACATAGTTAAGGCAAAGTACAGTGGAGCTTGACTTAGGGGGCCATTATGTGCAAATTTACCCTAAATTCGGAGTAGGCATTGTTGTATCGGATAAAAGGAAATAAACAAAGATACGATTTTTTTTTTAATAGGTAATTGAATGTCGCGACCTTTCACCGAAACAGGAAATTAAAGGATAATTAATTATTTCGTTCGAAGGGAGAGGTGGACTGGTATTGGTATTTACACAAGGCGCGTATGAGAAGTAATTGGAGCCAGGCGATTTAATAAAAAACAAACAAACAGTCCAAAGTCCATCACATCTCGCGGGATTTATCTCGAAACGATTTTCATCTGGTGTATACGGGAAATAAAACGACAAATTTTCGAAATATTGCATGGCGCGCTTGGTTTTTGGATTTTTCCGGAACAAAAATCTTTTGTGGGATCACCTTTATGCCTACTATTGCGGGTGTGGCGGAAAACAACGAAATGAGAACGCACGGTGGGTACGTGTTTATTTTTAATTTGGATAATTTTATAATCGCTCGTCGTGCTCAAAGATTTCTAAAGTTATTAGCGCCAATCTGAAAATTCGTCGAAAAGCCAGCATACATACACAGATAGAAATTAATTTCAAAAGATGGATTTAATACAACAATCAAATAAAAAAGTGCGAAAATTTAAGAAACATGTAATTAGTAACTATAATGCAAATTTTATGTCGATTAGACTAGAATTTGAAGATCAACGTGTTAAAGTTTTTCACAATTATTAAATACTTTTTTGGAGAAAACCAACCTCTCCATTTCCACTCATTGAACGATATAAAAAAATAGCCAACTTGCTTCAAGGTGCTTCCAAAATCAAAAAAGTCAAAACAAGCCCTTTCATCCCCGACTAACCTTAAGAAAAAATAATCTCACACCTTTCACTCCGGATCGAACTTTCCGCTGAAAAATTCAAACCGTTCCTCGGCTCGTACACAACCTAATTATTTGTTGTTACAAACAAAAGTTGATCACAACCGTTTGGAGTTCAACCTTAGGTCCAAAGTCCGAGTTTCTCTATGGCTATACATTACGTATATGTAGTCGTATTTCGCAGTTTCGTTATCAACGGAAGAGACCAAGCGGAGCTCGTTATGTGATCAATGCGAGGTGTCTATTAAGGCGAGAATCGGAGTTCGAAACACCGTCCGCCCGGAACCTTTCAAAAAGGGGGACATGTCTGTGTTAAAAATAAAATTTTCACTGAAGGCGTTAGTGACGTAGCAGACACACCTCTTTTACTATACTATTTACCGTACGTACTCTCCACGCAAGTATAAGGAAATTGGAAGAGTCGACGAATTTTGAATCGATTTTGAAAATCTTTTGTTATTCCAACTAAATTTTGGGCATTTGCAATTTTTCTCTAACTAAACCATATCCAAAAAAAAAAAACATGAATAAAGCGACTCGAAACATGTCTTAACTTTAATAAAGAATCATACTCTTACAAACATATTTATAGACTCTCATTTCAATTCGATTCGGTTTAAAAAATTCATCGAATATAATTCACATTAAATATTAGTTTGATTTCTATTGTATTGATAATGAGGTAGGTACGTACCTACCATTCTAATCAGATGACTATATATTGTACAAAGTAGAATTAAAATCTGAAATATAATCAAATCTGATTAAAATATCAGTTTAATTCACAGGTCTGGGAATGTACCATTCCTGATAATAGTGATAACGTTTCGACACCAATAACATTCCCAACAGTAAAAAGCTTTCATACACTTCTTAATTATCGCGTATAAACGTTATTATTGGGGCACGTATATTTTAGGTCGCTCAGAATAACTTTTCAATTTGTTAAATAATCATTGTCGTCCAGTAGTTGCGATTTGGAAATTATTAATTTTTCAAACATTCGACTTTGGCAAAAATGATTACAGCAAAAGTTAAAACTTTAACCCAGTCAGTTTTATTAAAATTAACGAGTTACAAAACAGTCTGCCCATAAATCTCTCATAGAAATCACAGCACTTTAACGATGCACACCTCACTGGCTAATCCGCAAAGATTCCTACCTAAAAACAGATTAGAAACTTTAGAACAAACTTTAAAACGATGTAGAGACATTACCTATGGCTATGTAAACATAGCCATCCTCTCCAAAATCTTTACCCCAAGAATTTCTTACTATGTAATGCGGAATCTCCACAGTTAAATCATAACCAACTATTTGTACTGCATGGTTTAAGTTCCTGAAGTTACTATCACAGTGGAATTGTATCGTGCCTCTAACGTAGTTTTGCCACGATTGGGCATTTATTGCCACAGCTACTGGACCGTAATTGGCTAGGAGATTCAGAATTACATCTTCTGAGTCTACAAAACTAAAAAAAAAACTGTAAATTAGGAAACACCAGAACAGATAATAACTTGAAAGCAGTCACACTGTAATTTATTAACTATTAATCAAGTCATTAAAAACAAAATAGGCCTGAAATAGCTGAATATATATGTGTGGCTGTTGTGCTATAAAACTTTTGTATTCCCAAGTCACTTGGGTAGTAGAAAATCGAAAAATTTGAATATTTCTCATAGGGTATATAATGCTCAATATGACCCTTAGCACTTGTTAAGTTATGGAAAGGTTATTTTCCAGAAATTGGGAAATATTCCAAAATCAGGGAGAAATGTGAATAAGATTATAAGTAAAATTCTAGAGAATGACTAGACTATTGACTGGTTGCCTGTCAAGTTAATAGAATTATCAAAGTTATAATAAAGTACAGAATCTAGAGAATTTTACTATTGCTCATGTAAATGTATTGTGGAAGACAGATCACAACTGTTCCACTGATCATTGATAAACTTCCAGAATAATTTCAGATTCGAGTATATACTTATCATGTCATATATATTACCTCCCACACTCAAAATCCAAGAGCTGCACCCCCTCCTTATCCCTCGAACTACCCTTACACTTCCCAGGAGACAAGACCAAAGGATAGTCCTCCTCACGCATTATGTTAATGTTATGAGTCTTGATCCAATCTAAAAGGGTATACACGTCGCCCCCGTCGCACCCGAAGTTGTTCTCTGCACAATCGATCATCTCCTGAATGCTTAACCGCTGCATGCTGCCGGTCTTTATGGCGTTCATAGATTCTGCTATGCCGACGACGGCGAACGCCCAACAAGCTCCACATGCCTTCTGATCCTCGATCTCAGACACGACGTTCTTCTCCCTCCAGTCTATCTTAGAGGGAATGAGGGAGCGTTTGAAGAGTCTCCTTGTGGGATTGATCATAGTCAGGAACCTGGAAGATCTTAGTATGTAATCGGGGAATTTCGGTTGGAGTTGAGACTCCGTGAACTCCTCCGGAAGCATGTCAGAGTATTTAGTCAGGCCGTAGTAGGCAGAGGAGTTGCCGGTCCTGTTGCTGTTAAGTCGTTTGATGTTTTCTAACGATTCCTGAAGGAAAGATTGGAAGCTTTAAAGTCGAAAACGACGGAAGACCCTACCTTAAAAGCACGAAGTCCTTTGACGTAAGCATCATCATCTGGGAAAGTTTTATTGAAATGTTTCACGTATGATTCGTACTGCTCCTCTAGATTCTCATCGTAGTTGGAGATTTTGATGGGAACCGCGAAGCAGAGTAAAACGAAATAACAGGTATATTCCAAGATTTTAGTGCGTCTGGAAACGACCACAGTATTCGGCATTATCCTCGACTAAGTGCGCCTATAATCCGATATCTAACCTAATTTGTAATTGGATTATTATATTACTGGATAAGGTAGGGGCTTTAGGAAAATATCGATGGGGGGTATCTAGTTTGGAGCGGACATTAAATTAAAAAAACTAAATGGAATCATTATCATTACACAATTTAAAAAAAACGATAGGTTATGGGTTATCAGGAAAGAAAATAAAAATAGGTTAGGGATAAAGAGCGGGATGTTTCAAATTGATAACGGCTGATAATATTATAATCATTTTTCATTCATTTATTAATTCGATTGCATACATCTTGATAAAGTTAATGTGATACATGATCTCTGGGTATAGTTTGATGAGAAATATGTTTTCACTCACATTAGTGCAACAGTAAGAGTAAAACTTAATATTTCGAATTGTGAATGTTAATTTATGTAAGATGTGCTAGTGCAGTACATGTATTTAGTCCATTTCTGACATGTTCCATTTATACAGTCAGTGTTGCAAACGTTCCGAACTCATACCCCAAACTCAACAGCCTCGAATTCATATTCTGGTTTACGATAGGCTCATAATATTTACTACTCTCGGCCTGCTCTTGTATGCTTTCGACATCCCAAAGCCTTATCACCCCATCGATCGTACCGGCGCATAACTCCGACCCAGATTTGCTCCACACTACTTTCATTATAGGAGTGTCTTTACATTTCAGTTCCACAATGACCTTTGATGTGAGTAAATCCCAAAGTCTTATCTTCTTATCCTCGCTTGCCGCTGCGAGTAATTTCCCTGAAGGGCTGAAGGCGACACAGTAAACAGTGCCCTTGGCGGCGTGGAACAGCCTCGATGGGCTCCCCTTGCTGACACTCCACATTCTCGCGTTTCTATCAGTTGAACCGGTCGCCACATACAAACAGTTCGGGTGGAAGTCGACACTGCACACTGCCTGGGTGTGCCCCATGAACACCCTGAGGAGTCTCCCCGTCGCCGCTTCCCACACTCTCGCCGTGCCATCCAAAGACCCTGTTGCGACGAGGATGTCGTTGCTGCTGAACTTGACGGCGTACACCGGCCCCATGTGTCCCGTGCACTTTTTTATTAGGCTCATGTCATACAGATTATAAAGGGAGAGAGTATGATCGGCAGATACAGATGCCAGGATCGTCTTTGACGGAGATATGTCCAGACCGAACACCTGTTCGGAATGGTTCACTAGGCGGACTTTCTCGAACTCACCATCTAAATGTAATAAGTTGTCTAAGCTGTTCAAGGGCATCAAGTACAAGACGTTGTTCATGGCGTAAGCGACAAGTCCGGCATACCTACTTAGCAGACCGCAAGATGGTGAATCTTTGCAATTTTCTAATTTCACGTTGAATATTGGTTGAGGTTCCTTCTTGAGATCCCTGATGACTTTCTCGAGGCTCTCAAATTTAATTTCCGTTGATTGCTGCAGCTCAGGCTCCCTATCGGCATCCACCTCCATCTCTGTATCAGTGGTTGTTACAAAATTAAACCATGTCTGAAGCACCTGCAATTGGAAGAGGAAATTGGATAAAAACCGAAATTAGAGTGAGGATACATACATGGATATTTATATTCATTTAAGCACAATACTTCCAACGTACAGAGGTGGAAACAGCTATGCTTAAGTAGGGCTAGTATGTACCTTAGGTAGGGCTAGTATATACCTTAGGTATAGTGCTTAGTTTTATTTTAGAAATGATTTTAGCTTCATAAATAAGCAAATATTTACCTGGAGAAATAGAATGTGACAATCTACAACAAACTTTTTCAATACTGCCATCGATTCCGGGCACAGGCTGAATACCAACTTCTTACTTCTGAATGTCGCCTTCACGTCCTCATAGTCGGAATTACTACCGATCAATTGAATCAGCTCCAAAGCTATAGGATCACAGTTTGTTTCGTCCACGGACGAGACGTGAGTGTCATAAAAAATGGTCGCTTTTTCCATGTGCCCGGCTTTGAGCAACTCCAAGTAGAAATGGCAGAATAGTGGGCCGACCAACGGCTGCAGGTCAGCGCGGTGCCTCCCTTCGACTTTCTCCCGCAGCCATGTAATGAACCTGCCGAAATTCTGATCGACGACGACCGGATCGCTATTGAAGCAGCTGTACAGTATGGAGTTCGGCCTTGAGATGCCGTTCTCGACCAGGTACTCGAAGGCGTGCTGTTCTCGGGTCGACTCGAACGGCTGAAACGTGGAATAGTTTCTACGTTGCAGGTATGAAACTAAGACGTTTTTTACGTCGCTCTTCGAACGTTTGATTTTTGTGTTTTCACGTTTTGGATCGTCCATCGATAGCTGTTTAATGGGGGCTTGTTTAGGTTACTTTTTGATGATTTCTTAGATAACTTCACTTGATTCTTTTTCGTAATGTAAATGCACACCCGCTGATGGGACCAGTGCAGACATAAATTGTCTAGCTCGTATTGCGTCCGTTCCTTCTGACTCTCGAATACAATCCGGTTTCAAATAAAATGTTTGCGTTGAGTTATTTCTAAACGGTGAAGTTTTTGTGGTTATCTTCTTCTTCACTTCTTCTTCTTTTAGACCATAGTCTGGTCATAGGTCATAGTTGAAAGTATTCTATGACATAAATAAGCGATAGGACACTTTTGGTGTTTTATGGCTTGTGCCTGTGGGATTCCGAACGAGTATTGTTCCGTGGTGAGCTTTTTACTGTGCTTTTTACATTATTTTTGTGTCATGGTGGATCGGTGGGGTTGCCTTTGTAACCTTTTAAGCGCAGTTACTGGATAGGTTCGCGAGTTCGATTTTGCTCCCACCCTCTTCCATCTTTCCCTTATTCGTTCTCGTTCACTAACGAGAAAAATCCGTGGTGACCATCTTCTATCATTCTTCTGACAAGGTCAGTCAGAGAGTCAACAGATCCAGTGTGCTGAAAACATGGATTTTCACCTTAGCGACAGAATTATTTCGTGAACGGTGACAAGACCTATCATTCACGAACGAAGAAGATGGCAGACAGTAAGGTGCTCAGCTCGATAAATCGGCCGACGTCGGAGAGCCCTCCGCCTAATTGTGCAATCTGCCTCGGCTCCTTCACCAACAAATGCTTTTCCAACTCGTGCATGCACCAATTTTGCTTCAAATGTCTCCTGGAATGGTCCAAGGTGAGCGAAGAAATGTTGCGACTTCTGATCAAAACTATATGGGATGACCGTTTTTCCTAATAAATCATTGATTTTTAAAGTTTAAACTGTTTTGCAGCTGATTTCACGAAATTGTGCCCTTTTTCATTATGCCTGAAGAGTATCTAGAAGGCTATGATGGATTTTACCAGCTCCTCTTTAGTTTATTATAACAATGGAACTACATAATTCTATTGCTTTCAAGTTCTTGTTTGGACATTTTGACAGCTGTGACAGTCCTCATTGGCGATTTGTTTGAAAAACCTGAAAAATTATACTACTCCTCGACCCTTTTAGGTTCATTTTAAATGAGTTGCAATCTAACTATATATACAGGTTGATGCACCTACAAATGCAACAACCTCTTTTTAATATGTTAGAACAAGAGGCTATTTTAAGACATATTCATGTCGGAGAGAGATGTAATATGGACATACACATTTGTTTTTTTACTAGTTGCCTTAATTATTCAAATTCCATTCAAATCTCGAATTTTTCATTATCTTGAACTCATGTTGATGGAGGACAGGTTGCTAGTAAAATTTTCGGAAGTTGAACATAATTTACACCTCTTCAATAATCAGTTGACTATGTGTATTGAGAACTGATTCTGTCTTGTTGATATTTATGTGAGAAATTTCCAGATAAAACCAGAGTGTCCACTGTGCAAACAATCCTTCAAAAAAATTATCCACAATGTGAAAAGCAACACTGAATATGATGAGCATATCGTGGATATTCCCCCTCGTCCAGACGAGGTACATATAATTGATAATGAGGAATTCCTGTATCTGGCTCTAGGTGGGCACCCTTCAACTAGACATCATTTCCATTTCAGGTTGGTAGAGATTATGATGTATTTACTTATTTGAGTTATCAAAATGGCAAATTGAATTCAAAATGAAAAAGCATATTTGATTTTAATGTCTTATCTGCATTGTTTTCGTACATCTGAGATAAGATTATTGCTAAATTTAAATCTGGAAATATTTGTCGTTTTCTGCATTATAAGAGATGCTAAACTATAATAAATAATATGATGGAACATAATACAATGTTGCAATTTTTTCTGATATTTTTACCCTATGGATTGATTGTACATTCAAAGTAAAATAATATTTAAACATGTCTTGTGAACTGTCTACTAAATGATGATAATCTAATTACTGTCTTTTTCTTTTAAAGAACTACATTCACAGTAGACAGCCATGGAGAGCATGCAATCCAACAGATGCTCCTCACTCACCCGCTTATGGGAAGCCAGGTGTCCATAGGAGGGATACCTAGGTAAAAAGGGGATTCGGTGACGTCATTCATCATTCTAACGTTATGTTGTAGGAACGAATATTTCAGAAGACGTCGTGACATCACCAGCACCACCTTCCGTAGATCAATATACAGCAGAGACTTGTGGGTAAATGCCACGCCGGACGTGACTGGAAGGTTCAGGGAGGTGTCTCCTACCTACTTCAGGTATAATAAATAATAATATTCATTATTTACTTATAACTCAAATCCATTTAAAGTTCTCTTAATAAATTAACCTTTCCAGTTAAAATTTAGAGATAATTTGCAAAATACAGATAGCAATAAAAAACATAACTTGATCTTGATATTTTTTATGTACTAGTAAAGAAAAATGTTATATTGCAGAGAAAAGTGTAGTGCACTTAACAATTTGTAATAAGATCAAAACTGTATGTGACATGATCATATTTTTAACAGGGATTATCCCGGAGCGAGGACTAGACTAGTCCCTTGGCTGAACCGTGAACTGAATGCCCTCCTCTATGATAACACCCAACTCGTAATGCATGTCGTCGATATAATAATGGAGCAGTTGCTGCGGGTCCACATCTGCAGCCGTCCTTTCCGGCAGATACTCGGCGAGTACCTCGACAACTTGACGGACCATTTCATACATGAGTTCTACCATTTTATGCGCTCTCCCTATGACATGATCGGTTACGACAGGAATGTCGTATACACGGAGAGGCCGAGATCACCTATGCCCTATGTTGTCAATGTGGAAGGTAAAGATTTAAAACTCCAGTGTTCATATATTCAATAATAATTTATTGCCAAAATTTTTTGGACCTACATCGAATATACAGTGTTATAATAAGAAACTTAATAATTCATACTTAACCAATTCAAATATTGTGTTTATTTATTTATTTACTCTTTGCACACCCATTGGGTAATTATATGTAAACACAGCTCCTTGATTTGTAACTACAAGTCAAACTCCCACCTATATTTTTATTCTGAATTGTTCTAAATCCTTTTAGATAATGATTCGAGTGACAGCGATGTGATCCTGGTGGGTACGGTAGGCTTCCAGGAGCCCATTGTGATCGATCTGGTCAACACTGATTCTGACGAACCGATCCTTGTGTCACACACCCAGAACCCGTCGCCCCAGGCAGAGAGAAGCTCCGGGACGTCCGAGTCGAGACCGCCAGTGTTACCCCCTAAGCTGCGACTTAAGCACAAGAGACAGTCGAGAGAGAAGGAAAAGACTCTGAAGAAAAGGAGGAGGAGGTACAAGTCTAGGACACGGTATGGCAGGATTTTATCAAGTCAGATAAGCTGATTAGATGTGTTGAAATGTAATACCAATCAATAAAAGAATTGTTTGCCTTGTGAAGTATACACTTTGGGTGTAAGGAAATTACACTACACTACACATTTTAATATGGAGTGCATTATTTATATGACTTAAATATTAATTATTTTTTAAACGTGTTGTTTGACAGATCAATTAATTACTTGTATTTCATAAAGAAAATTTTTCAGGTCGAGCAGTTCAAGCAGCTCAAGTGACAGTAGCACCAGCTCTGATGAGAGCCGCAAGAAGAGGTAAAGTTTGATTTTATGGAGTAAAAGTGGCTGTTTATCTACATTGTTGGTCAGAGTGATCATTGTCTCTTGTGGTACAGTTCTGAGGTGTCCTGTAATTAAAACCATGTAGTATCATTAACAAATTTATTAGTCACATATTTCATGTTGTTTCATTTTTATTTCATATAAAAATGGGGACGTAAATGTAATGGAATAAAAACAAGTATTGCAATAGGAATGATAAGTGATTGAAGAATTTTTTACGTACAAGCTATTGAACAAATAGAAACATTTATATATGTCAAATATAGAAAATATATCTATCTACCTGTGTATAGACCTGCATTGTATTAACTAATGTTATATTTAATTGTTCATAATATAAACTTAAAATTAGTTTAAACTAAAAAGAGAGTAAATGTCATCCTATAATTTATTGTTTCATGTAAATTCTACTGGTAACATATAGCATATTATGTAGTAGTAATGTTAATTTTCACCAACATATATGAAGAACGTTTAATTAACTTTGACTTACATATGAGAGAACAGATGATAGATTACTTAGTTCAATACTGTACACAATCGAGGATAAGTGCAATAACAACTATTGTACCTTTTCTGTGCTAAAATATATGTGTCAGTGTGTTTATGGGCTTTGTTAGAAATGTGTCAGTTATTTCAGTGGCTTTCAGTTATTAAATATATATCCTCAGCTACCCTTTCTTTCGTCCTCAGGTATGGCAAGAAAAGGAAGAGATCCGCTAGGCAGAGAATTTACACAAACTCTTCCTCGTCAGAGAGCAATGTGAATGTTGATAGCACCAGTTCGGACTCTGATGTTCCGCTCTCAACGCTCGCCGGCAAGAAACGCCGGCTGCAGAAGTTCAAGAGGACATTCGCTAACCTGTTCAAGTCTCCGAAGGAGGAGACTGTCACGAGGGAGACGGCTACCTCGCCCGTCAACGTGCACCTGCCCGGTTGCTCGAGGTACAATTCTGACCCATCGACGCCCATTGGTCTAGACCTGAGGACCTCGATCAAGGAGGAAGTCAAACAGGAGAACGGGCTCGATTTGAGGACCAATAGCAGCAAACACCATCACCACCATCACAGAGGAGGCGAGAATGAGTTGCCAGGGCCGTCTTGCTCGAGGTATATTTCGTAAATAGCGTTATCGTCTTCTGATGCTATATCTACTGCTCCTGATGTTTGCAATTACCATGTCAATTTAATCAGTGTCTGGTCAATTTATACAATTCTCAGTCATAAATATGTCCTTCCATAGAAATTTCTTTACATCCAGGCCTACTCTCTGACAACTGCATTATTTTACCCTTAGTTATGAGACCATTTCTTAAATATTATGACAAAAGAATTAATTTATTGGAAAATGAGAATATCTCTTCAATAAAGAGTCAAATTTGAAACACCGACTACTTAATGTGTAAACAAAAGTGGTTTTTTGGAGATATTAACTGTACCTAACTGTTTTATTTATGTGCAGACACGGGTTTAATTCCCGCCCGAACGTCTCTCGCCCCACTGATGACGACGAGAGTGGTGCTGAGGAATGTCCCCCGAACCAACCAACCAGAAGTAATCAAAGCAGGGAGTCGCAGAACGCCGAACGTTCCAGGAACAGAAGGCGGCTCTGGAATATTTGCATCAAGAAGGAGGAGGCAACTAATAAGTGGTATGCCTATCCCAGCAATTATGATTCCGATTCATCTAGCGATTGAGCTGTTTAAAAGAAAAGTTGTAGCATACCTGCAATGATACTTGTCTATTCATTTGTGTTGTACAGTTATTTATCAGAATAATTTTATATGCTGTTAAAGATTTTAGGTATTCAGTAAAGTCGTGTATGAACAGTTTGTTTTGGATTGCTCTCATTTTTTATTTGTTCAATTTGTAAGGTTTTGATCAGCGTTTCATCACCTATTCTAGTATCAAAATGTATCTATATTAATATTGCATGATATGCTATTTTCCATTAAACAAAAAACCATTTTATGTTATTTATTAGTAAATATGCCCCATATGGTAATTTTGGAGCTGCTACCTGATATGTTTCATCTTTATCCATTTTTTTTGTGTTACATTCATTCAATAAAAGGTTTTATAATACAGGGAAGTAAATTTTATTGAAAATACTGTGAACAAAAATCTAGTAACAATCTAACCTAAATAATGTTTTCCTGTATTGTACAACATATATTACATAGGAATGCCACTCTAAATGTAGAAATAAATATCTTCATCAACAAATGTTTATACGCTCAAAGAAGATCTGTTGTTGCTCCAGAACTGATGGGCTGATATCGCCAGGGTTATCAGGTATAACAGCGCTGCGATCCAGCAATTATAAGCATTCTGAAACAAAAATACAAATTTGATTGGTGGTGAATTACCCGCTATGAAAACGTGAACCGTAGCTTAAGAATATGATTTATGGAAAACATTTAAAGGAGCGGAATGGAATTGGTCTACCTCTCTTACCTGTTGGAATCCATTATCCATTTTGGAATAGAAATCAGCCAATCCTTTCGTCTCGTCGTACTCCACGGGGGGTATATCTTCGGCGAGGGCGACGGCTCCAATGTAGTAGAACACTCCCATCAGTGCCTGCCAAAAATTGCCCACATGAACTCCGAGAAAGAACTTGACCAACGATTTCAAGACTTACCAATTGGACGATGCCCCACACGCTGATAATTATCCCGCAAAGGGATAATTTCGGACCGCACACTGGCATTTTACAAAAACTGAAATGGAAAAAATAGGAGCGATCAAGTGACAGAAGGAAAATCTCATGTGATCGTGACGTAACGATGACGTATAGGCGTACACATACGGAATAGAGACTTGCATGAACAGTAACATTTTAACATTGCTACCAATTACCAATCCACGAACGTTGACCTAGATAGAAGAAGAAGAAATTTGAGGTTATGTTGTAAAGTGGTATTCAAATCGAAAATAGAGTAACTAACAATGCCTTTGGAAACCAGAAATATCTTCAACGAACCTGATTTCGTGAAGGACCTCTCTCATTACGGCCAAATTATCAACGTACAATTTTCGCCCTTCGAATGGTCCCAAGATTTGTTGTTGATAGCCTTCAAGGGGAAAATTCTCCTCGCTCATTTGGATTTGAATGTAAGAGTTACTGGAATACGTAGACTTACATCCTATAATATTCTATTTCCCCATGGTTACTTGATTATCATTACATTGTTTCAGGATGATATCGATGTGAGAATCTTGAGAGAGTTCCCTCATCCGCTAAGATGTTCAGTGCTGAGCCTTTCCCCGGAAACGACCCTCGGTGCCGTCCCTAATTTAGTGATGTTTTGTACTGCGGCCGGCGATGGTGACTTTAAGTTGAGGATATTCAAAAGCGACTTGATGCAGGATAACACCTGTAACGTAAGTAGAAATAATAAAAATGACGCGATTAATTATTAAGGTAATATGAGTGTAGGTACTTCCCGGCCATAGAAGTTACATAAATGACGTCGCATTCGATCCATCGAACACTTACTTATTGTCGACAGGCGATGATAATACAGTTAAAGTTTGGTGCATAGAGAAGCTACATCTGAAATGTACTTTTATATTGTCTTCCGCGGGTAAGAGTGTTAATCATTGTTTCGACTTGGAGGTAATTATCTTGTTGAAGGTATGAGCGTGTGCTGGCAAAAGTCGGACATAAGTAAATTCCTCGTCGCAGAAAAATTGGGCATGATTAAGATTTTTAGTATGGAAATGGAGATTTGCATTTTCTCTTCCGACTATGGTAAAGCTCTGTCTAGCTGTCACTGGGCACCTTCTGATAAAGAGCAGATTGCTTCTTTGCATTCAGGCGAGCTTTTGATCTGGGAACTACCTAATCGATGGTAAGATTCAAAATGGAATTGAAATGCAAAGAAATATATATGTATATATTTTTTTTAGTTTACCCATATCGAAAAGTGTGCTTTTTGCTGAAAATGGTGGAGACATAAAGTTCTCCCCTCAAGGCGAACTGATAGCTGCAACAAATAGTTTAGAAGGTGCTCTGAAGATTCTTCATGTTAAAAGCCAGTTGGTGAAACTTACAGCAAGCGTTACACTTCCTACGAAGGTCACGTGGCACTATCGTTATCCATTGGTTTGCATTGGTGATGATTATAATTTGTGTTTCTGGAAATCTTCGAGGTAATGCATTTTTTTTGTACAACAATGAACTTACTTTATTTTATAAAATTTAAGTAAAAACACACATTTAGTTGTGTTTATCTGCTCCAATGTAAATAAATACTCCTAAACAAAATTGTTATTTTATATAGTCTATGAAGTATAAACAAAGTGGTATTTGTATATATGCTTCTTCACCATCTACGACTACGAAGACGCTCACTATCAACAGATGATTTTCTTTCTTGTTTGTCGCAGTGTATTTAAATTATTTAATATGTAAAAAAAAAAAACGTAATGAAACAAACGAATCCTTTATTGAATTTATTACGTCTTTACATAGATGCAGGGTCCAGCGAAAATACACAAAAGAGCGCTGGCCCACCTATACAAAAACAATCTATCTTCGTAACAACGTAACCCTTTATGGAATGCAACAAATACAATTATTTATATTATATATTTATATTTTTTCATAATGTATATAATCCGTAAAAAAACGTATAGCAAGTGCACTAAATGAGAAACCACTGTAAACTAAAAAATTTCGGTATCATTAGACAAAATTAAAGACAGTTCTCGGGGGAGGAGCGGGGGTAGAAACATAGAAGGTGAAGGAAATAAAACTTGTATTAATTTGAAGCATATTTGGTTTGGACGAGAAGCCGCGGCACTGGCCCATTCACGCAGAACTGGACAAAGCGTTTCTGAAGCATCTCCCTCAATGCTTGCCGTTTTTCCGATACCTGGCCGTTGTTGATTTCAAATTCTCGCACCTCCTCCGGAGTTATATAACACTCGTCGTCGTCATCCTCATCGCTGTGAATCTAAAAAACGGAAATTCAATGGAACTCTTATTGGAACACTACTTCCATTCATATCATAAAAGCTTATTAGTTAAGCAAAACATTTTCCATACCACCAATATGCACCCTTTCCAAACATTTATCGAACCTATGGTACAGAAGACCTTAAGGTTGCTTCGTTTAAATTAATTCAATATAGTTCCAATTCCATGTTTAATCCATGTACATCTTACTCACCTCTAACATCTCTTGCAAGCTGAGCTGTCCATTTCCCCTGCATGAGAGCCTGCAGTGCGAGATGGGCATAGTGATCGACTCGACGCCATCATGCTGGCAACATGACTCCGAACACGCCAATTCCGAGCCGTCCGGCGAGCTCGAAAGGCTCGATACCAGCGAGCCTGTCTCACAGCAGCCGTTGTTGTTCTCTGATGAGTAGCCGCAGTCGTGCGAGTGGTCGCTGCTCGAACCGTTCATCTCCTTCTTGGCGGGGGCCGTGGCCGTGAAGTCCGTGTAGAAAGCGATCGGCCTAAGGAATACACACGAATAAATATTTATTTAAATTTGTAGGATCTTATTCTAGAAACGATAAAGGATACGTGAAATAATTTTGTACTAGACTGGTGCATTCAAAGTATGTAACTGATTCTCACCTATTATCACACTTGCATCCAAAAGCGTTGCTCCTTTTATTCTCGACATAACTTTCACACTTGCATTCCTCCGCCGTCGTCGCCCATGCTGGCTCGTCGTTGGTGCAGCTGCGTTTGTCTTTCTTCGACTTAACCTCAAACTCTTCGCACCTGTGATGGTGGTCTGCCTCGAGCGGCTGTGTCGCCTGGAACTCCTCGCAGTCGCAGCAGCTGAGCGACAGGTCGTTCTTACCCGAGCTGTTCGACGACGAGCAGGAACAGTCTTTGTCTTCATCATCCCGATCGTACTGCTTACATGTCGGCTGGCACTCCTGTTCGGACGACTTTCCTGCGAGAGAAACGTCAAGTATTAGTAATTATTAGACCCCGGCAGTGTTGCCAGGTCCGGTAGATGATTAATCGGTAGATAAGTTCGGGTCTTTTCGGTAGAATTCGGTAGAATCAAATTAAACAGTTTTTTATGGAAAACAGGTAAAAATTAGAAAAAAACAAATTGTAATTGTTTAAATAATGAAAAACAAAACACAAAACCACTATGAATCTAGGTATAACAAATATAGATGTATGTATACATGCAATATTTTTTTAATGTTTTGGATATAAAATATTGTTAGTCACATTATTAATTAATGATTTCGCAATAGAAACAACAAAACAGTAATTTTCGTCGCTACCTTTAATTAATGTTTTGGAAAGAAGTAGAGCTGATATTGTGTCAGCCTCTAATTTATTTCTTGTTTTCGTTTTCATCAAATTTATCTGTGAAAAACTCAGTTGCGGATGAATGTGGCAGGCATAAAATTTTGAAAAAAAAATTCGTTAAAGTTGGAAACAATTATGGAGTGTTATTTCCTGATGTGAGATTTCCCACTTCTTGCCAAAAAATGCATACATCATCAAATGCCTCCTCGGTATTTCTCAGCAAACGCCATTCGTTGTCTAATAATTGTATTGTACCATCAATAAAATTTGAAAATTTTATGGCTACAGCTGATATTGAAGTGGCGGAAGTGGCCCTCGTTGAAATGTTCGTTTTTCAGCCCTTGATAAACAATGTAATATTTAGTACATTCTACCTGTGGCTATCTTATACGTAAAATCCTTAGGTAAAATCGAAACTCTGCTAATTGACGAAACAATTTTTATTGTAGATCATTTTTCGGTAGAATCAGATCTGAAATCGGTATATCGGTAGGACATTGGCAAAATCGGTAGATCTACCGAAAAATCGGTAGACCTGGCATCCCTGGACCCCGGATAGTAAGGCATTTACCTCGTGCCTGCCTATTTTGCCTAATATGCACTTTTCTATGGTTTTTGCCTATTTTTGGTTTTTTCGGTTTATTTTGCCTTTTTTACTACTAAGTTACGTATGGGTACAATACCAATGCAAGTATAAAAAGGATTTTTCACCGAACATCTAACGTTAGTTCGTAATAGTAATTAGTTTATACAAATAAATACAGTTTTCTATGTATAAATCAATGTAAAAGGATAAGCGACAGTATAATGACTACGTAATAATTAATAACTAATACTCAGTACTACTAAGTTGAAAGATAAAAGTCCCTGTAGGTAGTTATACGTATTGTATAGAAATGCTCCCAGGCATTTCTCTGCCTCCTGAACCAATAATAACGCGATGGGGGACCTGGCTAGAAGCATGCAACTTTTATGCCACACATTTTGAAATTATTAGAGAAGTAAGTAACTCAGAAATTACTATAAAATGCACAATGCAATTTGTGGATAAATACTATAGGTATTTTTTTTTTAGGTAAGTACTTTCTTTCACAAGACGTCAACTATATTAAGAAAGCACAGGAGTTGTTCGATTCAAAAAACATAAAAGCCAATTTAGCGTATTTTACACTAAATTTTGGAACAGTCCCAGAAAAAATGATGTTCTTTGACAGAAGGCTTCAAAAATTTTTCTCGAATCGAACACTGCTTTAAAAACGCCCCCCCGGACCTATCGAAAAACGGTTGCGAGAAAAAATGGTTAGTATCATCGAAAAAATCCTGCTTTGGAGACATTGAAGCTTTAGAAGCTGCAAATTTAAATGTTAATATAATAATGGCATTAAAATTTGCTCCCGTAACTTTTATAGATGTAGAACGATCATTTTCCAAATATAAAATGATTTTAACAGATAAGAGACAAAGTGTGTTAATGGAAAATGTAGAAAAATTGTTAGTATGTTCATTCAGTGTCGATAAAGTGTGAACTGCGCCGCCCTCTATGGGGAAAGTAGATTGAGGGTTTGTCTCCTTGTGGGTTAAATTGACGTGCCCAGGGTTGTAACCTTTACTGAAGTAATGGTGCCACTGCTTTGGGTTTGACAATGTCAGACAAAGGTCCCATTCGGCGTGAGATAATCACAAAGAGAATCTCCGCTGTACTCGGCGATGGTTGCTTCAATAACATTCACTTACCCTTTTTACGTCTACGCCTGATCTTCTTCTGTTCCCTGCGGATTTGCTTTTGCTGTTCCTCCCTTTCCAGCTCGGCATAGAGCAGCTCCAATCTGGAGACGCCCCTTATCCTTTCGACGGCGGTCTCAAAGCTGCGGCTCAGGGTGTGCACTGCGACAGCGGCGAAGACCCTACAGGTGCACTCCTCCTCGCGCATACGCATGTAGATGCGGTGCAATCTCTCATACATGCAGATCCCGACGCAGGTCAGCACTTCCTCCTGGGCTATCTCGAGGGTTTTGGCGTGCCGCTCCCGACGACTAAAGGAACCAAAACCATGGAATATGAACTCATACGATTTATTTTAAGTAGCCATCAGTTCAGACATGAATAAGCTTCACACGTCTGAAGGTGGCCATAAATAATTTTGTAATGAGCCAACGATAAACTCAATCTCAAAATCCCTTATTGGGAGGAACACTTGGAACATATACAACATTCATCATCAGACCACTGAGGGTCCAAAGATATGAATGTAAATATGTAAAGCGTTGTAAAAACTGCAAAAATGCTTAGTTTCAAAGCCATGTCCAATTTGATCACACTTATAAATTATAAAATAATTTTCCGTTATCTCTAATAAAAGCTATGAATGTTGCAAACATGTCCTTAATGTATGTTTGTGTACTTGATCTCCTAACAAAAATCTATTAACAAAACACAGTTTTAACCGGTGGTATTGTTAAGTAAGAATTGCAGCATTGTAACAGTATACTAAGTATACAGTTATTTGACTGTCTTTTTTGAACCTACACCATACCATACATCCTATTTGTACACAATTACAATTGTCTTTTAAACATAACCTTTATAGTAGTCATTAAACAAGTTCATTCCATAGGCTATAGAGATTATTAAAACAGAAATTAAATATGAACCTCTATCAAAACAATTCAAACCACAATTGAGATGGCTTCTTCCAAAAACTAGTGATTTGAGGATTTATAATTAGTCCATAACATGTTTCCTTAGGATGAAGCTTCTTTCTTAAATTTCGAAAAATTTGATACTTGTATAAAATATTTACCAATATATAACAAAATCAAGAATTTTCAAAGGAGGGAAATTGGGATCTTCAAGAAAGTTTCCATTAAAAATAATAGAATGAAAAATTACATTAGAACTAAGCTAGAACTAAACTTGGCGGAACAGTTCAAAAGAAAGCAGTTATATGTCGTAAGATTTGTACAGAAAAATGATAAATTAAATTCTCCTATAAGCATCCAGTACCACGCAAAGCAATTTTACTGTTGTTGTGTGTCACATGTAATCGTAAAAATCAACTGTTACTTGTCTCACCTTCCAAGGAGCTCTGGTTCAGCTCGATCGATCAGCCTAGTCACGTAATCAGTCTTAGTCTGAAGGTGGATGTGTTTATCAGGGAGGCATCTTTTGATACCAGAATATAGAGATGAAATAAAACCCTTTTCCTTGTTTGGTTCCGGCTCTTCCACCAACAGCGAATATGCTAGTAAAAAGGCAAAAGTTCTCAATTAACTTATGGTCCAAATAAAAACCAATAGAAACAACTCCTCAATGAATCAATAAATATGTTTCAACCATTAGTAAATCGTTTTGGTGCACTGTGCCCTATAAATTAGATTTACGTACAGGTACGTACACTACTTTGGTAGGTATTATCAAAATGCATTCCTGAAAGAATAGTCTGTTTAAAAGGAGATTAATTACTGCCAGAGATATGGATAGCATTAAAAACACTTATGAACCGAACACCAATATACCTTTGAGAACTTTTGTACGGCACTCTCCACAGAAGCGATGTTTCCTCAGGTAAGTTTCCAGCGTCGCATGTAAAGTGGAAGCCTCTATGATGCAGACGTCCTTTTTGCAGTCTGGCTTCATGCAGTCCCAGACGTCCCTCCATGCCGGAGTGAGCGGCCGGCTGCGCTGCGAATCCAACGAGTGAAGCAAGCAACGCACGCTCTTCTTGTTCCGTTTCGGTTGAGTCTCTATGAGCTTCGCTAACCGGGAGCTGGGAGGACACGACAAAACATTTAAATACATGTAAAACAAAGCCACCACTGTGATAATATGAATGAAAGTGGACGGAATTTCAAGACTTACGAATGGTTGTGAAAGATTGAGCCAATGATTGGATACGCCTGTCTGTCTTCTCGAATAGTAATGGTACCATCCGGTTTAACTTCGATGGGATCCAGAGTTGGATGGCCGAATTTAAATAGCTGGTAATACAGTCGGTCCACACTGCAAATATTAAAGATTAAAGTGCCTAACATAAGATTTTCCTTTGATAATGAATGATACTGTGAACAACTCTGTCAGAAAATTCATTTTACCTCCTCCTGCACCCAACACACGGCACATTCTGATCCAGTACATGCATCAATTCTGTTTTGGTGACCTGCAGAGCCTTCTGCAGTTCCTCCTGTGACAAAAGATTCCATTTGGAAGCAAACTCTTCCAGTTCTTTACCCCTCAACAGTTGATTATCGCAGATTATTCCTGAATTCTTAATATCCATCACAAGCTGAAAAAGAAGAAGAGTAAGAAGAAGAATGTGAGTATGTGAGCTATTTTAAGATGACAAACATGTCAATGCAGCAGTTTCAAATTTTAAGCAACAAAAGGGTATATTCATCTAACAAAGGTTTCCATATATAAACTTACCCTGAATGTAACATGTTTCAATAGGAAAATTTGCATTAAAACTATTTTCAAAGGATGATGATATTCCATAATAAGCAAGGGTAAACCTACTTTACTTCCTTAGTTTGCTTTAGGAAAAGTAAGATAGGTCAATGTATTTAGGGTAGAAATTAAAGTTAACCTCATTACAGATATGAACTTGTATGCAAGTTGCCAAGTTTCGCGAAATTTTTCCCCGGGAGGGGAGCGAGAATCACTACATCGATTTTTTACGATTTTCTCCAAATTGATAAACCTGACGAAAAAAATCTCTTGGATCTTCTCGTTATTTGGCACACTTTACACAAGCGCACTGTTAATTTCTTTGGATAAAGAAATCGTAAAAGTTCTATTGTACACCTTAAGGGTGTTCTAGGAATTAGGCACGAATTTAGACAAAAGTGCTTACCGTTAAATTTTCGTCGACTATGAGGGGCACTTGCCTCCTAAGGAGCGGCGTCGGCAGACGGTAAACGTCCACCAGTTTCGGTAATTTTTCCTTGTTACTCATCATACGGATAACACTCAAACTGCGTTCCCTTCGTCTTTTCTTAATTTTCGATCGCCCTTTGAGTCAGTCAAAAAATAAATAACGTAACACTTTAAAACATGACACGAACTGCCATTTGCAATTTGTCGACATGACAACTTTGACAAACGTCAAGTCAAATGAGGAGCCCCGAAGATCCCTGTAATGGGGGCGGCTTTCAACATCTCTTAAAACTCTTAAAAGACCATAACAAATTTATTTCCTACGAATTATGAGATTAACGTGAAGAAAATATCCAAATCTGGATTGCTCCTACATTAAAAATGGTGAGAATATGACGCTCAGGCTCACAAAACTCGAAACATCTGCATCATTCCCTGATCCTTCATTGACGTTCCATGCTTAACGTTGGAAAGCATCAAAATGGCGATCCTTTTTTGAATTTGGTGCCTCAATTGTTGATTCAAAAACTGCGAAACAAAGCGCGAAGATGAGCGAAAACCAGCAGAGTCGTTTCGAGAAATCATTGGGATTGCTAACGACAAAGTTCGTGAACTTGTTACAGAAATCCACTGGCGGCGTCCTCGATTTAAAACTGGTAAGTGTACCCAAACTTTTTATTGATAGTGGCTATTTTTTTGTTGCCTCGCTTTCAGGCAGCTGATTTGCTGGCCGTGCGACAAAAACGGAGGATCTACGATATAACGAATGTGTTGGAAGGCATAGGATTGATAGAGAAAAAGAGTAAAAACAGTATTCAATGGAAGTGAGTGTCTCTTTCAATTTAAACGAGTTTACAAAGGGTAGGTACTATTGGGAGTATTTTTAGGCCTTATAAATGCAAGAGCTTACCTGGGACAAACAGCCAAGAATTCAGTGAAAAAGTCACCGAATTAAAGAAGGAGTTATCAAAGCTCACAGACTATGAACAGCAGTTGGACCTCCATCGGATATGGGTAGAGCAGAGTATAAAAAACATTACTGAAGACATTAGAACGAAAAAGTATTTGTATTTAACGCAGGAGGACTTTTCAAGTTATTTTGATCACGACAACACTGTGCTAATTATGAATACTCCCGTAGATAGGAAAACTACTAATATGGTTAATATTAATCTTGAAGTATGCACTTTCCTTTCTAAATCAAATCTGATGTTTAATGCTTCATCATTTCAGACCTCTGAAGACTCTTACGTTGTTAAATTTAAATCAGAAGATACCCAAATGACTACCCATCTTTTAAATTCTGAGCAAAATACCATGCAGGCAAGAAAGTTATCTGAGGAGGATTGGGAGAAGAAGCCCAATAGAAAAAGAAGTACAGAAGTGAGTTTTATGAATAAATTCAAAGGCAAGGAGGCAAAATCTGTTTAGAAATATATTGTCAAATAATCAGCTATGATTTATAGAACAAATAATGACTGACCTTTCATAAGAAAAATGGTTTCATCTATTTTAACAGACACTGTAGGAAGGTCCGGCTAAGATGAATTTTAAAGTTACATGCTAAAGACTCGTTTATCAACTGATCTCAAGTCCTGTGTAAAATTTTTTAGTTTTTTTGCAAAGCTTGCTGATTGAAGTTAATAAAATTTGTATTATCATTATTAGGTAGAAACTGAACTGGAAGAGCCGATGGAGAAAAAGCCTCTCATTAGCAACAACAATGATATGGATCCTGAGTTGGCAACAGCAGAAGTCCTATTTAATGGGAATGATAGCGATGAAAAATTGAATGGGGATATACGGTTAGCTGTGAATAGTTTAAGTAAGTATAAATCCCCAAAGAGGCTCCGTTAACTGAGGTATGAAAGACATATTCAGATTAAACAACATTCCTATATTACTGGCGGAAACCAAACTGTAACATCATATAACTAACATTCACTAATATCATTAAACTTGTGATGACTTGCCACATACTTCCTCAGCACCTCTTCGACCTCCTTGCTTAAAGTTTTTACTTCAACAGCTTCGCAGCACTTCTTATCAAAATCTTCCATCAGGACGTGGTTCGGGAAGTTGTTGTTTTCGATACATCTCAGATTTAACAATCTCTTGTTCAGGAAGTGCATCACTTTATAGTATCGTTCGAGTACGTTTCCCTCGATTTCTTTTCCAGAATTGAGAACCTCCCAGCATTTCTTTAGCTTCGTTCTGTACATTGACTTGAGGTTTGATTGGTTGTTGACGATGTACTCCGCTGAGCGATCCAAAAGAGACTTCACCTGATTTTGAGCCAGTGGCGATTTGTTTTCTCTCCTCCTTCTCCTCCTCTTTATCTTACCTTTAGGTACTTGAAGTTCCTTGATTTCATTCGTTTTGATGTCCTTTACATCGGCGGATGGTTTTTTTACATTATCATCGTCGAGTTTCTTATGAGACAAAAACTCTAAGAGGTGCGGACGGACGCTATTGGCCAGGTGTGGGTAAGTTTTCTGCATTTTATCAACTATCGGCGGTTGCACTGTGTTGTTCTCTTTCTTGGGCGCATTCACGAGGCTCAGCAGATAGACAAGAATTTTAGATGGCAACTTGCCGTTCATCAATTCACAGATGCCTTTCAGCACTTTCTCATATTCCAACTTCTCCTTCTTTCCATTGTTGAATCTGTAGATCAGTTCATAAGTGTCGTCCACCACTTTAGGATTGTCGTGGAAGATCTTATGCAAGACCATTATGAGAAGTGAATTAGTGTCTTCCATCTTTCACTCGTTCAGCTCATAAAATGACAACTTGAAACACTGACTGATTGTTGACAAATCGATTTTGTTTTGGTTGATAACCAAAACAAAACACACCTATGAAAATTGAGGAATAAATATTATTTTCAAAATTTGATCAGCTTGAATTTTCAGGATATATGTCAGTCAGGTACACAATATGCTTGAAGTTCTTTATAGACCATTTTGGGGCAATATGGAGAGGCATCGGGAAATTGAAAAATTTTGTCCATTTATTTTGTTAATGCATGCTATAGATTATGATTTGACAAGTGTAAATAATACATTCATTAAAAGTAGCAGGAATCAATCAGTCAATTAATAGCAGCCAAGAAGGCAGCTTTTTGAAATGGCATGTAGCTTACTCCCTATTAAGTTTGTCAAGCAGCTTGTTAAATCTTTAATCACGGAAAACAACTGTCAATTGTTTTAATTACGCTACATTTACACAATTGAAAGATTTTATTTCATTTTTATTATCATAGTACATATATATTATGTTGTGTCTTAATTTCAGGTCCATTTTTGAGATTGAGTCCAACAATACCAGATTATACCTTTACCTTGTCTGAATCTGAAGGTGTCCAGGATCTCTTTGATTTTTACGAAAATTAACAATTCTTTTTTTTTTTTTCGTTTATACTTTTCTTTTTTTATCGGACGTATGGGAGAATTTTAATTTTTATTTTTTATCCCTTGAGGTATAATGGGAAATGTATTGTGCTTCAACGGAAAACACTTCCCCTTAGAATTCTAAAGAATCTACTTTTATATTTTCAACACAACCGATAATGTATAAAAAGCTCTTTATTCCTTAATATTAGAACTGTTTTTTGTTAATCTTTTTCATTGATTGTATAACACTGTTATATTTTCTAAATTGACAATAAATATTGTTATAAAAACTTAAAAGTATTTTTACTATATCACATTGTCTTCATTTTCAACGAGATTGCTATTCAACCATGAAACGCACTGTTTTAGATCGATTTGGTTCGGTTCTTCTTCAAAATGATCTGCAAATTGAAGTAATAATAGGAAAATTTTTACATAAAATATTACTCACCAATACAATTTAGTACAGGGGGTATCATCTTGTAATCAGTTTCATTGAATCGTGTCGCTACAAAATCCTGTAAAAAGAATTATACATCATCAAGCGTAATTTCACCACTCTTCCTTACCCAAAACAATTTGGCCTCGTTTTTGAAATTCTGGCACTTTAAATTAATCATCATTTGATAGTAGAACTGCGTGAAATTTTTCCACTTTTTACTATTCTCCGTACTCCTCATGAGACCAATTAGAAAGTCGCAATTCGTCATGTTGTTAACAAACAGATACAATGCGTTAGAAATTACTGTGGCCGTAGTTTGCTGGTCCATGTCCTAGAAGTTAAAAATCGGATTAGTTGATATCTAATCTTGCCAAATTAACTGACTTTAAAAATTTTCAGGGTCTCTTCCTGTAGCTCCTGTGACAGTAAAACCTTATACATCCCGACGCCGTCGGGATTCAGTAATATCCATTGAGCTGCATTCTCGTGAATTTCTACTAAAAACACACTCCATTGGCGGAAACCAGAAATTCTATCACATCAAACTTACAAACATCCATGTCTTTATCGAACCACGACAGTTTCCGTTCGTTTTTATCTGTAACATAAGCTATGGGCACCGTCCACTTTGAGTCGGAATTACTATCGGATGATGCGCAAACTTTCTGCTTTAATAAATATGTCCCGTTCTTCTCTCTTCCGAGGAGCACAAGAGGGAATCTCTTCTGGTAGACAAAACTCTCTACGAAACTTCTCATAGGCATGTCAGGGACGATTTCCTCTAAAACAGCTATGAAATCGTTGGTAGTCGCGGTTTTGAAAGCGTTTTCTTTTAAAAACATCCTCATTGCTTTCTGAAATTTTTCCTCGCCAATGGCGGATTCCAACATGAGTAACAGCGCAGCTCCCTATGGAAGATCGATGATACTTCTACAATATATAAATGAATCGAATCTTACCTTGTCATACACTAGATTAGTGAATTTTTTTAGTAAATCGTCTTCCCTTGGCATATCGGAGACGATGGGATTACTGTCGCTTTGCAGTTCGATTTCCAGGAAGTAGTCGTAACGGAAGCTCTTCATGCTCGAGAGCTGCAAAATGATTGATCGATATGTAATAAGAATAAAGATGAAATACATGCGACTTTCAAAGAAGCCAAAAGATTGCAGTAGCTCGAATGTATAAAAAGATTAGACCAGTTACCTGAGAGACACCTTCAGTTTTAGCAAAAAGTTTGTAGCTCATGTAATTAGCGAATCCTTCTTGGAGCCATAAATCGTTCCACCAGTCGTTGGTAACTGAAACACAGATGGACGAATACAGCCAAATTTACAGCATCCAAGCATTCCAAGCTCACCTAGGTTTCCAAACCAGAAATGGCTGATCTCGTGATGTATCACCATTTCGATTTGGGACTTGACATAAATCCTTAGGCTGGGGGTGAGTAGCCCCTTGCGGAAAGTGATAAGGCCCCAATTTTCAGTCGCTGCGGTTTCGTTTCTTTCATACTCGATCATATCTGGAAAACAAACATTTTAAACGTAATAATAAGTAAATAGTAGTAATATCTTGAAAACTAAGAAATGTTGTTAAGTACCTATATATTTGGTGAAATATTGTTATCTATAAAGCATTCTTCCACTTAATCTCGAGACATTTTGCTCGTTCTCACCTAACTTTGGTAAAGGGTAATTAATCCCTGTGTATTCAGAATAAAACTTCAGCGCCTCCTTCGTACAATTCATGACGAACCCGTTATTCTCCTTCGAGGCATTCATACTGAAAATCCTTATGGGATAAGTCCGACCATTGTGTTGCAATTCGTCTTCATAATAATCATAGGGCGTGAACGCGAATGATACTAGGTAGGTCGACATGAGAGGTGACGTTTCGAAATCGTACAATGTGCCTGAGGACGTCGAGAATTTTTTCTAGAAATAGTGTCATTTCAAGGATGTGATAGTCTGAGAGCGAAAAGATGAGAGCAACTTACAATTTGAGGCATGTTCGATATCGCCCTGTAAGTGTCATTGGGGGATACAAGTCTCACTTTGAACTTCGCTTTGAAGTAAGGTTCATCGAAACAAGGGAAGACGGTCCTCGCATAGTTCGGTTCCAAGTCTGTTACGTACACGAACCTGCAAAATATAAAAATGATACAGTTAAAATCACTTTATTGGTGTTGATGTACCAAAAACCCCAAAAATACTCACGTCTTCTCATCGACGTAATCGTAGGGCGCCTTTATGAACCCAAAGTACTTCTCGATCAGCCCTCCTTCATATTTGAAACGCAAGATATGCTCCCCGGGTTGGACGCTCCCGTTTTCTGGACGTACCGACAGTAGGTCGCCCCTTTCTTCTTGCCAGACGGCGTTCCGACCGTTCAGTCTGGCCTCGGTGATGTTCAATTTTGAGGCGTGTAAGAGTACCTTGTCGTTGTTGTAACTGCTACGGAATCTTATCGAGACCTCACCGACGAAACGCTCCTCGTCGAACTCGGGGCGTATTTTGATGGAATAGTGAAAGGGAACGGTTTCCCGCGATAACCGGTAACTTAATACCACTAGAACAAACATGTAACATAATGTATCGATTTGTGTAAAATTAGAAAAAGTTTACAAAGGCAAGCAATGTATCCACCCAGTGTTCATTCCAGAGGACCGAGTGAGTCCACTCTCGTGCTGTGAGCCAGTAATTTATCATTATGTAGGAATGACTGTTTGTTATGTTCAAGAATTTTTATGGTGGAAATGTCCATCACAACATTCTAAGTCCTAAATAATTATCTATTAATCTGAAGTTGTAAGGAACTACGAAATGAAAAATAGATTATTATCAATACAAGACCAATTTTTATTCGCTATTCATTTTTTAACAAATATGATGGCTTTCCTACGAATTAAAAAAGTTGGTAAATTAATTTAAAATGACTTGAATCAAATAATAAAACTTAGTAAGATTAAACTGTACATGTAATCAAATTACGTCACAATTACGTATACTTTGAAATAAAATTAATCACATTCCAGATAAGATAATAGAAATTATTACACCATATTCGTGTACGCGATAATAACTTACTAAATAATTGTTTCACTTTAGAATGCTGTTAACATATTTATAGTAAAGGTGCCTGATTTGAAATAGGAAGATACCGCAGTTTTAAAATTTCAAAACCACTTCACCAACTTACCATTACAGAACAAAATAGCGCCCACAAATATCAGCGCTGTTTTCAACATTTTTTTTCTGGTTGACCAATTTCACAATCACCATCACACTACTCTAACATACTTCCAATTCGGTTGACCAGAGCAGACACTTGATACTTGACGATAATGAGTATGAAATCAGTGTGATATACAGGATGTTTTCGATTAGCTCATGACTATGGTTTTCAACCTGCTGCGGGAATTAATCGTTTTTAAAAATTTGTAGGTTCCTTGCAACACTCCAGGTCATCTCGATAACCTCATCCGTCACTATGATAAAGCGAGTCTGCTGAAATTCAACAAATTTAATTTGGAATAAATAAAAAATACGTCATAAATTTCCTGTGGTAAGAATATTTTCGTTCACGTTTTGTTTATTTAACAAATATTCCTTTAGGGCTATTTTAAGGAAGGCATAAAGGGATTAGGATCATTGTACATTATTTCAGAATAATAATTTATTCAATCAGCAACAAAACGCTTATAATAGAATTATCACTAGGAAAAAAGATGAGTATATACAGTCGTAAAATATATATATAAAAAATGAATACATAGTACCATATGAAGTACTAAAAATAAATACGTTTCTTTATTTTACATCATTTAACCATCATCAGCACCACCACAACTGTTAGAGCTACCCTTGAATATCACGGAGTCGCGCCCTGTCGACCCTTCCAACTTTGATAATACTACTACGATAAAGAGTGAGGCTATGTATATGTATTTTATTTCATTTCGTTTTAATCAATTTTGAGTTGTTTATTATGTAATTTTAAATAGCGTTTGATGTTATATGTACAGGCAAACAGTACTTATTTACATTTAAAACACAACATATAGGCTTTGAAGACTAGAGTTTAGATTCACTAAAGTCTAGGTTCAGTTCTATATTAACTTTAGGGAAACACTCTGTAATATTACAGGGATCCATAGCATTCTGTGGAATTACGAGTCCAAATATGAATTCACAATCATCTGTTACATCTTAAAATATTGCATTTATCACTTAATATCATCAGATCTTTGGAACCTACAAGCCTACATACCTTCTATTTTTAAAAGCAGTAATGATTTTAAAAATCAAATGTTTCTCTTAATTTTGGCACTCATTCCTATAAAAGATCCCAAAGATAAACTAACATGGCTTCCCTTTTTTAAACATATTTTCGCAACATAAAATGACGATTTAAATTTCAAAGTAAGTGAATATAACATAACATAACCTCAATGTAGGAAATATGAAATAAAGCAGACTATAAAACTCATTTGCCTAATTTTTCTTCGCTTAAAAAAAAAGGAAAATGCAAGTAAACTAACAGGGAGTCCTACAAGGACCATAGGTCCGAAAGTTTATAAAAACCGTAACAGAAACTTTCTTTTAAACGAAGAAAACACATCCAAAGTGAGGAACTTCAAGGATTCAAGAAGTGATCGAGACGAAATCTCTCTTCGCCCAAGAAAACATACAAAACCGAAGCACAGCCAGGCTGGACACTAAAATAGACTATATGACGCGAAAGAGAAATGTCCCTGTGAACGTTACCCCAAAGATAGAACCGGTACGGCCGCGCGCGACCCTTAGAACAAGCCGCCCTTACGACCGAACAACAGCGAACTCAGCGTGCCCAAAGCGGAGGTGTGGTGTTCCGGTTCAGGTGTTTTCTTCGTGGAGACGGTCCCCAGATCCGAGCGGGTGATCCCTCCTCCACCATTCCCCTGTTGCTGTCTTCGTTGCTTCCTGGCGTTGAGCTGATCTAGGCGGCGGGACAGTGCGTCCGTGCCGGGGCGACAAGGGACGCCTAGGCTGACCGCCGGTTTAGAAACTAAAAACGAAAAAATATAAATAAAAATGAATGTACCTAAACTGTATGGAAACTTGTTTTTTGTGAATTGAAAAACTACATTTCAATTCAAAGTAATAAGGACGTTAAGCAGTAAGGGTATAAGGCAAATTGCTTTGGCATATTTTCGGCTTAACGTCAACTTCATCCACTCATCCATTTTTAAATTCTCTCTCACCTTGAGTGCTCGGCGGTACCTTCTGACCGATGTGCGGCGGTGTCGGTGGCGGCGCTTCCCCCATGCTTTGACTAGGCAACAGACAGGTAAGCTGTGCCATTGGACTGGTCAGAGCTGGTCTTGTGTACAAACCCGACATGATAGAAAGGGCGTTTTGATTCGACATGAGATTGTTTATGCCGATCCTTTCGATCCTGCCGACTAGGCTCTGAAACAGAACATTTAAAATTAAATTTTCTTTGGAGGAAAAATATTACTATATGCAAGAAGATTAGTTGGCAACACTTAACTCAAAGTTCACTTTTGTGTTAGTAAACAAACTGTATCGGTATGTTAATATTGCTCCAAAGGTTAACACCATTCAATACGATCGAAAAATACCAATGAAACGCTTTAATTGATTCTCAAATGGTGTTTATTGATGCCAACGTAGTCATTATAAGTTACATTAATCCCATTAAAATAATCTTGATAAAAGTTTTATCAAATAGGCTTGCTTCATCAAATCCAATTTACCAAACTTTAGGAAGTAAATAAGGAATGTTTTTAAAGATATGTTATCTTTGGGATAAACACCCCATGTTTGTAATGTGATAACAGATATACACAAAAACCCCCTTTCAACTTAGAAAAATATAAAACAAACACCCTTACATCTTTTCGAATAAACATTCAGAAAAGTCACAAGCAGTAAAATATTTTTGTCACTACTTTCAACAGTAACGAACTACCACCGATTGATTGCAAACATTAACGAAGAACCATAGCACCCAATTTTTGTACAAAATAACCATCCTTCCGCCCCATTTACACTCCCACCCCCCTCATGGGCAAACGTCCAAACTAAACAATGTTTCGAACACAAACAACTTTAACATCGGCGGTTCCTTGTCATTTACCTCTTGTTTCTTATTTTTGTCCCTTTTGGGGAGAATCTTTTTCTTCACTCCTCCCCCGAGGAACTGAGGCACGGAACTGAGGATCAGTCGTGGGAAACTGAAGTCTTCCTTATCATATGGATCAGGCGAACCCGATCGTGACTCGAGAGGGGAGCCATCGGGACTGTTGTGTGGGGTGGCTGTCGGGGTGAAACTGTTCGGACCTGTCGGTGTTGCGACGCAGGAAGGAGTGACCGCCTTTATGCCTAGGAAAAATAGTTGGAGTACAATGGCAATAATGATAATAAAAAAGAACTACATTGTATGTCACTAAATCCCACTAAATATTTTCAATAAGATCTTTACCTCTCTCATTCAACATCTTCGCCAATCCTAAAGTAGTGGAGAAGGTGCTGCAGGAGTTTCTCCTGCTGAGGGCTCTCGGAGTCTGAGCAGGCGACGCAACTGCACTGGAAGCCGTCGACGCCATCCTCGATCCCATATTGCTCATTGTCGCGAACGTCCCATCGTCGGGATGCATTATAGTACTATTGGTATAAGTGTAAGTGTGCACCGAGTTGTCAAACATTTTGCCTGGGTTCGAGTACTCCTCGTCCTCTTCGAGATCGCTGAGGGCATAGGACTCCAGCCCGAGCTCTTCCAGATCTTTGCCGACCCTATAAAAAAATTACAGGGTTAAAAATGGAATTTATTATTATTCACTTTCGACCAACACAAACAACTATCTTGAAGTGCACTTCTATTGGTATTCAACTCTGTGTTGATTCATTCAAGATTGAATAATAAACGAACTTGCTTTATGTTACATCCTTTACTCCCAAAACTTAAAAAGTAATGAAAGTGGTCATTTTTGGAAAAAAAGATGAATGAAACTAGGTAACATAAAAGTATGGTGTTATGTTTGTGAAGTACGGGAACATTATTTAATTTTGAAATTCAGACTCTTTAACATATCTCATTTTATATTACCTTATCTTGACACCAGGCCTCTCATCTAATATACCTCCAAATGTAGGCTTGGCCAGTTGGGACCATTGGTGTAGGGTCTGAGAACCTTCCAGTGGTTTAACTATTTGTAGTTTCTCTGGCAGCCTCCAACCGTGGTAGTTTCCAGAGCTCGATCCAGTAGACATGAGGCTATCAGGCGTTCGACAGCCGAATGGAAGGAACGAATCACCGCCTTCGTAACTGAAAGAAGTTTAAAACGAGATAAGTTGCAGTTAATCAGAGTAAAAAATTTTAAATTTCAATTATGGCAAATAATGTTTGTGCCTTACCCTCCATAGGCATTCCCTTGCTGAAGATTGGCACGTCGGGCCAAAACTTCGCCAGGTGTCAATCGTTTTAGGGCCGCCTCGATCTCTGTTGCTCCGGGTACTCCAGGAATACCTTTCTGGGGATTAGCACTGCAATACAATTTGTAGTAAGTAAGTACGAGACATAAAACAGGAATGCTTGGATGACACATAGACCCCTGACAACATGAAGGATGACAAAAAAGCATATAAAGCTTTTCCCTTTTGGGTCAAAACCAGCTTGATGCTGAGAAGTAAATGGAAAATAATAATGCAAATCATTACAACAAAAAATGTGATGTTTCCAGCAAACTATAAACTTACGGGTATCCCTCCTCTGAATCTGTTTGACTGAACTCAGTATCAGAGTATCCCGTAGAATCGATGCTTGGATATCCGAGCGAGCTACTGCTGTAGATCGAACTAGACATCCTTCTCGTATCAGTCGGTTTTTGATGTATGCCAGAACTCATTCTTGGTCCACTTCCTACATTTACATATCCACCTAAGCTAGTCGTGCTCTCTGCACTGCTCAGAGAGTTCTGAGAAGCATATCGCACCTATAGAAAAAAAAGTGTCAACTATAAACATGTAAGTGAAATGCTCAGCTGTTATTTGCTTAAGGGAGAAGCTAGCAAACGCGACTGAACTAGTTCAGATATGGAAATACTCGAATTTATGTTACGAACAACTCTCACCGTCTCAAACACCTTCCTATACCGGCCCCCTATCGCGTCGCCCCTGTCGATACCAGAATCGGCGCTCTCTTCGCTCCTCATCGACATCTCCAACTCGCTCTGCAAACTGTCCCATCCTGCGCCGCCCCCGACCGTACCGCCGGCGCCTGCGGTCCCGAGCGACGAGAACAGCGATATCCTCGCACCTGGCGTCTGCCTCTTCCTCATCTTGCGTAGCTGCTCCTGCGCGTCGCTGAGCAACGCCTCGACCTCATAGTAACGTGCCTTGAACTCGGACAGCTCGCAGGCTAGGCTGCCCTGGTTGTCGCGGGTGATCTGCAGCAGGCCGTTCGCCTCTTCCGTCTCCGCCAGAGCCTTATGGAGCCTCGACTCGGTGTCCGAGAGGAGACTCTGCAACGCCAGGATCTGCTCGTGCTGCTGACGGTTCTCCTCCTTGAGGCGGTCGATCTCGTCCTCGAGGTAGTTCATGCTCGAGTTTGCCGAGGCTGGAAAATATAGTCAGGACTGATTTAAATCCGGTAGTTATCGAATTTGATTGTGATGGGATTGACGATTCGAGAAATGGGAGAAATAGTTCCCATAAACCCATAATCAGTGTTCTTTAAATTTATTTTATTGTTAGTAAGTACCCATTGTTAAAAAAATAAAGGATGCACTCAACATTTACTCTACTAACTTTAATTACTGGTAGATTCAAATCTACTTACTTAGTTGCCCCGTTAAATCTTTAAGTAGTCTTGCTTCTTGTGCCTCGATGTCATCTGCACATGACGCCAGCCTACAGTACTCCGTTTTGAGAGCTTTATTCTCATCTTCTAGTGAAGCTGTAAAACACAACATTGATTTAGGATATTAGGAGCCTTTCTATATTCTATCACACTTTATTATCAGTGTTATAGCAATATACCGGTTATAGTAGGTATCAGATAAGCAAATTGATAACCAGTACACCCAAACAAGAATATTAGGCAATGTTTACTCATAAATCCAAGTTTTAACATGAGACAGTGAAGCGAGCTATAAATAGACATATTGTTTTATATCCTGTACTGGAGATTTAAAGTTAAACTAAGAATGAATAGGATAGGATGAATGGATAAGAAATGCATAAACTCCCATAATAAAAGGTACATTTACTTGAACAGTATGAACTCAAACAAGAAACACAAAAACAATACAATTTTTATGAGTTTTAATAATAATATTATTGAACAAAAAGTCCCCAACAAATTCACATTTGAGAAATCTAAACTCCAAAATTCGTTCATCACGTTCATATTAATTCTCCCTTCATATTAATCGCAATGTAATTCAGGAATATGGCGCATTCACAAAAACACACTGATTACTCACATATCCTCTTATTCATCAATTCCAAGTTGATCCGACCGGTGGTCCCTGGCTCCAACACCGGCTCATCCATATCATTGGTAAGAATCTGGATGAGGTCCGCTTTCTTATGCACTTCATGGCTCAATTGAGTGATCTTCTCGTGAGCGGCCCTGAGGTCAGTCTCGAGGGACGCGACGGTGTTCTCGAGCTTGTTGTTGGTAGCCAACAGTTCCTTGCCGATCCTGGCAGTCAGTTCGAGGTCCTTTTCTTTCTGAGAAGAAAAATTGGGCGTGTCGTGTAGGCCACAACATACGGAACTTGTACACTTACTTCTTCTAGGAGGCGAGTGACCGCTTCTATGTCATCGTAGGTTTTTGTCATTTGGCTCACGCGATTGCTACATAGAACTAGGAAAGAAAAGGATCGTCAGAGATCGTGTTGGGTAGTGCTGATGATGGTTAAGAAAACAATGTAATGAAAACTTTAATTCTGCATTTATCAATTTTCACACATACACAGATAAACACTTTTAGAATACTCATTCTAAGTGATAAGATAAATATTTGATCAGACATGATAACAATTATTTGAAAAACTATAGAGCGATTCGAATGGTCAAAATACGACTGTCATTATGTTTTAATATCTAATTCATGAGGTCGGTCAAGGATAGAAAAAAATATAAGTAAGGTTACTACCTAGAGTGGCCTGGAAGGAAAATAATTTTTTAGGCGTCCATTGTGAAAAAATATGATCTTAATCTAAATAGGTTTGTTTTTATTTTTTGTTTATCTTTCAGATAAGTGTGGTCTTACTAAACCTCTCTTATTTTAACTGTTTTTTTTTAATTATCCAAGACTAAACAAAAAGAGTACCTACTTTCTATTACTAATAAACAAATATGCGTTGTTTCATGTGTCTCATATTAAAAACTATTCATATTTTCAATAAAATTAGATTACATATTTACTGGAAAAAGTATGTTGTAAATTGCTGGACGAGTGAATTGATCCAAGAAATCCAGGCTTCCTCGACGAAAATAAACAACTGTTACCTCTTGGCACTTCACGGTCGTCTTACATAAACGTAAGGTTTGAAAAATGCAAACGTTACCTGGATTACTTAAACATTGGGCGAGTGCCATAGGGAACGATATGTTCAAATCGGTGTTGAAATTTGACTAGTTCGAAAATTGATAACGAAAGACTCATAGATTCAAACTGATTCAGGGTACTCTGGGTACTGATATGTTGGAAAAAACAAGTGTTTTTGTTCCTATGATAGTTGTATCCCACATTACATAGGAGATCCACAATTTGTGTGTACTTACGGAAATAATTCAACGTTTCGCGGATCTGGTCCGGTGATAACTTCAGATCTGCCTCGTCGACTTGGAGGGCCGGAGACGGGATGAACCAGTCCTGGTTCTCGTAACCTTTAACATTGAGAAACGACATAAGGATGGTTCTTTTTCTTTAGGTACTACTCATAAACTGCAAAGAGCATATTGTGCGTAATGGACGGAACAACACGCAGGTATGGTTTTAGTAAAGTTCGTAAAGATAACGCGACCTTGCCAATATTTATGGCGATTACTTCGGATTGCCGTAGATGCGGTTTTTTCGTCTCTAATTGAGTGGAAAATTTCGTCATTTTTTTTAAACGTCACGGTTCGAGGAACGCATCGACGAACCGTTAACATCGAACCTTACCTCCGAACTTCGTAAGGGTGTCGGCTCGGAGCCTGTACTTGGGGATCTGCTCCTCCAGCAGACTGATTATTTCCACTTCAGGTAGGGATTCGCCACTGCACAATTCTGGAACGGATAATTAAAGAAATGTATTTCGACGGATAAAACTAGAATTTAGAGCGTACTATAGTTTATCGTATGTATTTGGGTTAGTGTTGCTATCAAGTCTTTCAATGCTGGAAAATGCACATTTCCTCAGTAGGTACGTCCTTTCATTAAACCAAGTAATAATTATGGTATTTTAATTTTATTTAGAGATTAGGTAACTAACGGGCCATTTCCACACATGAAAAAAAAGTTTTCTAATGCCTCTTTAGATGTCTTACAGTTTGCTTCACAAGAACATAATAGTGTGGTATTCTCACATCACGATCTCGATTAGCTAGATGGGTTTTTGTTCTCTTTCTCTCCCGTTATTTTTTTCCATTGTAAACTTTTCTCACTTTTCTATTTAATTACACAGATCATAATTGATACCTACATGGCTGCGTTTTTCTCTCTTTCTGCTGTTTTATTCATGTGAGAGAAAAAAACCTGCCAAGAATGGGTGCGAAAACGTCGACCGACTGACCCGTGAGAGTTTTTTTATGTTTAATTTTCCGGACTGTAATTTATTGCGATATTGTTTAGGCGAAAGGTAAATAATAAACAAGGAGGATTCGGGTTTAACGGCCCGAATTTATACAACGAAATTCGAATGATATTAACGAGATGTCGTTAGGCGATCCGCCGCCGACTTTTATGAATGAAGTCAACTTTATTTTAGTCTCTTCACATGACCTCTGAGCGCACGTCACGCGTTCCAAATGTAAATACGTCCAATAATTACGATTTGTTTTTCCTTACATAACACCTTTTTTTAGAACTGCAGTTAAAATAGAAAATTAGGAGTGAAAATGCACTGTTTCCCAAATTACATTCCCAAATTTATATTTCTGAGGATATGGAAAAGAGGGATGAAGTTAGCATCGATTGCCGGCAAGGTGTATTAAAACTTCCTGAAGGTAATACAGGAAAACAAATTCCTTTTCCCAGCTCTATAAATTAAGAACTACTATCAAACAAATAGATTCTGGAATAAAGCGATCATTAGAAAAGTTACCGAGTAGGTGATTACATTAACTATTTCCTTATATTGTGACTTTTTTCAATTAAACAAAAACTAAATTAAACGCAGCCTAGTAAGTACTTAAGAACTTTATTTTTTTTCAACTCTAAGTAAAGCCAAAACGTTTCCTTGCTTGCTAAAGGTACTGAACCTATCTCTACGAAATCCAAATTTACCTGTGGATTTCAGTCAATATATACCTGAACTGCATTTCCAAGAAGGATTGACAATGGTGAGGATTAACTTTCTATGCATTTCGACACTTTACTGCCAACGATTATATTTCAAGGGCCACAGGGGAGAAACAACCCTTAACTGAACTAAAAGGGAATTTGAAAGATGTATACTTGAGGGGTGGGGCGCGATTTTCGCTTCATAAGGTTTCTTGTTATCTAACAGTTTTACGCGCAGGGTTGGGTAACGTAACAAGAGGCATAGCGTGTTGGCAATTATACGCCTTGACATAATTCATACATGCCAGTGAACGCTGTGGAAAAATAAAATTAAACAGGCACCTCTATAAAGAAGACAAACCTAATACAGATCCTTAAGAAACTTGCAGTTGTTATCTATACTTATTTTTAAGAGAAATGTTTCCAATTATCACAAAAATGCATAAATGACATTAAAAATTTATGACATTATACGTTTGTATGTTTCACATTTGGGTTTACTGTTTTTAAGAATAGTTATTAAAACGTGGAACATTTAAGCCAACGTACCACTTTGATACGGCTGTAAAAACTATTGTAACTGTTTTAAAATTTATAACAATGGAATATTTAATGAAGATATAAAATTAATTGTAAGTTACAGGCAATGCGTTAAGGAAACATAGTCATTTTACGGTTTAATGAACACGGTACTGCATTAGAGTTCTAAATATCTCCAAAGAGTTGATGAGTAATTTATTGAAATACGTTATTCAATATCACTGGTTTTTGTCTTAAAATGTCTTCAAATGAGTAGAAAAATTAGGTTTCTAAATAATTGTCTGTATGTTTCAAAGGTTTTAAAATTCTTTTAAGATGTAACAAACAATTTCATACGCAATTAATAGAAAAATGAAAAATTATCTTCACCTGGACGAACTGTATACAATCATTATCCACTTCTGGCCCGTTAACTGTAATTTGAATTAACTCATACGATTGCTAGGCCATATGGAGGCGCATTATAAATTTATAAATTTTTGTCCCACATTGAGCGTCTTTAACGGTAACCTAATGTCCTTATTTCTAAAGGTACCTAGCTAATACAACTTTTTAACTTCCAAAGAAAGCGCCAGAGTAAAATTTTTTTTCGGCATTGTTATTTTTATTCTGCCGGAGTTTGTTAAGAACTTGTGATCAACCATAGATTTTCAGGACATTAATTTGAACCAATGAATATAAACAATAAATAGGGATGACATGGATTTGACTATTTTTCTAATAACAATTTAATTTAAAATAATTGCTTAACAACTTTTTACGAAAGAAATTTCTGAAAATTTTCGTTTTTTCACGTGCGTTTAAAATTATGAAAAATGCGAATAAAGAATGGTAAAACAACTGTCTATATGGAGGTGGCTTCATATACTAATATTAACGTTTATATAAACAAAAAATAGTAATATTTTTAGGTAATGATGAGTGGTGAAACGAATCTTACTACATGAACAAACAAATCTGCAATATACATTCTGTTTCTTGGGCTTTCCCAAGCCAACTCGGCATACCACTTTGGATATGCTTCATTTATTACCTTACACAACCTTTTTACGAATTTATATGAAGTATGCATCTACATATTTTGCGGTCTATTTAGTTACGGCTAATCTATTAAAATGAAATCATTATTGCAATGAATTAAAACATTTTTATTACGAAGAGAGAACATACCTAATAGCGACGTAAAATTAAACCGCGCACGGATACTATTCGCCGGTACTTCACACATAACCCAAATTACGCATCTCTCTCTACTCGGCCTCGGCCAGATTGTCGACTGAACTCGCGGAAATAATGAAGCAATAATAAAAGAGAAAGAAAGAGGAGATGGAGTGAGAACAACAAAACGGATAATTTTTCTTTACCATTGTTCCAGTCTTTGAGCATTTCCACTTGTTTTTCCCAATCTTTGACGTTCCTCCTTCGATGCATCTTCGACTTTCTGCTCGTTCCGGACTTTATTGCTGCGCATATCGGGCGGGTCTTAATTAATGCACTCGGTGTGACTGCGCCATTTACACTCGCGGCACGTAATTATTCGCTGTGGTGGGACAACGATAAGACAAAGCGATTTATTTGTTTGACAAATTTTGCAACTTAATCATTAATGCGCTTTAACGAGATCGATTATTTGGCGATCTGTCAATCTGATCAATCGATTTGGCAGACATGAAGGTGAAAGGGAGTGGAAGGAACCTAAAATGAAGATGTTGAAAGTGTGCAGTTTTCGTCTTGACAAGCCGGATGTCTAAACATCCGGTCTCCGGGCTTAAATTTTTTGAGGAAAAAAGCGGAAGTTTGGAGAACACGACTTAAAATCGACAAAAATTCCGCGATTTTGAAAATTTCATGTAATCACTCATCAAATCACTTACATAATGAATAAATGTAACGTGTAAGTTACCGCATTAACAACAAAAAAACCTTAATACACTCCTGATCCAAAAAATAAAACGTGAAATCCTATCGTTATCCCCCACTTCGTCCTTAAGCCACTTTTCGCTTATCTCCTATGTTACTTAAGCTACTTTCCTCGCACGGGAAAATCGCGCATAGATTTTTCCACGGCACACTTCTATCGCACACTGGGAATCGGTAACGCGTCGCTTTTCAGGCGTCTAAATCTGGACGCCGGCCAAGGACTACTTTTCGTCTTTTTCCTTCTTGAACGACTGCATCCGCACGGCTTGTCTTAGAATCTTTGACGTCATCAGCGACTACATTATCTTTTGGTTCGTAATTTTCGATAATTAAGATAACGAGATAAGATACGGTCCTCGAGGTGTTAAAGTCTATTGCAGCGAACGAGGAACGAGCGAGACGGTATGAGAATTTTCGAACTTCCCTCGTGTATCGTCATCATTGATATCATCATGAGACCGCAATAGATATTATTATTGTAGTTAATTGTTACGAAGTTGTACTGAATGTTTATCGCTTTTTTACCTTTGTTACCAAAGTTATCGTTATGGATTTTGGTGTAGCAGGAATGTACGTTTGAAAATTTAGAAGACCTGTATTAGTTATAGTATCGTTTTGGCCTCACATTTCGTGTTGTCAGAAACTGTTCCAGCGATATACGCTTAAACGAAAATTTTTAAAAACTCCCTCAGTCTACTCTTTTCTTTGTCTTGTGCTTGCGCCTTTTTCTTTTATTCCATTGGCGTTAATAATCCGTTCAGCTAGTGATTTCTTTCTCTTTTTCGGATTCTCGAAACGAGTAGAAAAAGTCAAAACGCGTTGGCGAGCCGTAAAAATATCTCTATCCGAGTGTGTTGAACCCCGCCTAATACGCCGGATCTGAAGCATGGTGAAATTTCGATTTTTATGCGAGAGTAAAAATTTTCCGTACGATTTTTCTTCTTTTTTTGCTTACGTTTAAAAATAAAAGTGTTTTCATTTCTCTGCGTTCCAGCCTAATTTTTTTCAAAAGTAATCGACGGCTGTTTATTTACTACACCTTGACGTAAGCGACGGGCTACGAAATCGACCTATTTAGGATTAAGAAATTGGTTTTTGGCGTGCGTTTCGAGGTTTGCGGTACACAAGGGAAGTTTCGGGTGCGCAATGTGCAATGGAAAAAAATCATACCGCATGGAAACACCGATCACATCCACATAAGGAGGAGTCCCCATACTCCACGTCACACATTAGACATTTACAAGCAAGACCGTTCGCCGACACTCTCTTCAAGCGCACCTCTTCTCGTATAACCTCCCTTTCGCCGTTTTGCTGGCGAATCGATATAATTCGACCCAAAAATAACCGACTATAACACACTTTCCGCATCTATTGCAAAACGACGGTAAAACGCGGATACGATATCAAAATATTAACAATTAATTCGCTAATGGGGTGGGTTGCACAGGAGGAATGCGCGAAATTCGCGCGGCCTGTGGGATTTTTTTCTAGTTGATATATATTTATCAGTCATTAGCGCTATCGTCACAAATATTCATAATTTCGCGGATATGTGAGAGAGGACACGTAGCATCGACCATGGAGGAGTCTATTATTGGGCGATTTGTAATATTTAAAGCAAACAAAACGGCTTAGTTTAGTTGTAACCGGCAAATAAAACACACGCACACATTTCAATTAAAATTTGACGCAAAAAAATCCTTATTTCGATAGAAGAATGGTTTCTGATTCAATCCCAATGCTTTCAATATTTCTGGGTGTCTCAAGCACTTTTAAAAAAACATTTCAATACGAAAAAAGCAAAAACTTTCTCAGAACCTCAAAGGAAACCATGTTTTTTGCAGTGAAAACATTATTGTTATTTAATTGAAAATATAGTATTTCAATATGTAACAACAAATAGTCACAAAGACAAACTTAAAATGGCTCATATACCTGTATGTCAAACTAAGATGTCAAGTAACTTACTCAAATTTAGAGCGACACATTTTAAAAATCATAATTTAGTATTAAAAATGTTACATATAAAAAATAAATGAATGAAAAGACCACATTAATTTCAGTCAAGATACAAAATAATTTGGTGTTTCATTTTAAACCTTATGTCTATGAGCATGGTCTTCTGGAAGACATGATTCTATAACTGATTTAAAATTCTTGTTCAAAATCGCAATTTTGACTAAATCGATAGTTTCTAAATGAACTTCTAACATACCAAATGTGCATTTCGCAACAAAACCATACCTTGAACACTTCTCATTTTATTTCATTTCAAATCCAACACTTTTATCACCAGGTAATTATTCTAATTGCGTTTAATTGAATTTTGAATGATTCATCCTGCTTGTAAAGGCAAGGCAAATGTCTAGAAACCAATTGAACAACAATTATATTCAATTGCTATGCAAAGCAGGTACATTTTGCCCTAAACTTTCTATTGTTGTATAATTTTTGCCGATCTCTCGAAAATCACATGACTAACAATTTTACTTCACAAATATGAGACAATACATTCAAAAACAAAAACAAAACAGTACACCAATTTTTTGTACGTGTACTTTCTATACAAACAATTGCACCTGCAATATGAACAATTGCACTTATAAATATTTTTTATAACTTTTACAATGATTGAGTTTTGACAGAAGCAGGAAACCCGTTCAACAATAATGCAAATTGTCATTTGTATAGTCCGATCGAAGTATAATCGGGCACTGTATACGTACAATTTTACCAACGATACTTATGATCACAACTGAAAGTACTGTTATCTGCATCTGAGTAAATATCTCTTCATTGACAAATTGTATTGGAAAACTTGCCTGTGAGCGTTTCCTGATTTCTCGTGGAGGGGTTAGCATGGAGCGCGCGCTGGGCGCCACTCACACCCTCCTGGGCTGCCAGTTTGGATGAGAACACTATTCGCTATACCTACGGAAAACGTTTTTGATCAACACATGTTAAGACGACTAATTAAAAAATCATTTAATAATGATAACTCACACACAAAACTGATCGAGTGGATCAGACAACACATCCAGTGATTAATCTTTCATAAAGTGACGATTAATATTTTCGATGTGCGGCGATACATGACTTTATGCGGGTTTTCCTGTTAGTACAATGCATATTACGTACATTATAAAAGATAAAGTTGATAAGGGTCTCACTATCATGATGATAAAAATACATATTTTCAGAAGCTTCCGATGTCAGCGTTTGGAATGTTGTACCAAATTCACGCAATAGTTTAAAGTTATAGTGACATCAAAGAGTGTTGTACAAATAATGTAATGGCCCAGAAAGTTGTAAAGCAGTTCTAAATCCTAGTGACCAGGGTTTAAAATTTTAGTGATGTGGAAACTAACTTTTATAAATGCAACCAATTGAACAGTTGTACGGTATTGAAGTAATTGTTTAAAATTATAATGACATCAAATAGTAAGTTGTACAGGTGTAACCTACTGGGCTGCTGTACCAAATGGGACTTTTGAAGTTATGGGATATGTTGAACCGGTGTACTAATTGAAAGTAACAGTTTGAATTTATAGTAAAACGAAACAGTTCACTGTATTAATATAGTAGATCGAAAAGCTTTGCAATATCGAAGAGATATCTTAAAATTCTTGAAGCTTAATGTGAAAGTTGTACGGGAAAGGATGCTTTAGGAAAAATCAGAAGTTAAAACTAAAGCAAGCAAATGCTTAAGGAATTTGACTTAACAATTTGACATTGCAGTGACAGCAGTAAACATGGCAAGTTTTTTGTAGATGTACCTCTATCAGAAAGCTGTATCAACCTGACAAGAGGAATCATAGCGGAGTCTTATAGATGTTACACACTGGCAAAAAGTGGAGAAAACATTAAAAAATGGGTAAGTATTACATTTTAAGAATTAGAATACACTTTGGAGCAAATACAACTTGGTTTTGACAATTTTCTAAATCCATTTAGTAAAGTAGAAACAACAATAACAAATAATAGCCACACAAGTGGTGTTTTATTATAATTTTGTTCAGTAATAACACATGCATATTCATGATTATGTTGTCCATGCACTGCGGACTTGTGTGGTTTCCCCTTACTAATTTAACGCAAGGAATCCATTTCATTTTTAATGAAATGTATTTGGTACTTCGACATAAACCTTTTACATAAATCTCAAATACTGGGACAAGTCTAGAGAAAAAGTTGAATTCCAATGGATGCAGCTACAAACCAGTTACCGGCAATTTTACAGTTAACTGAACTTTGGCCTAAAATTACCGGCCGCATATCAATTTTCAATGTTTTCACGTCGAATACAATCAGCTTTGATTGCAATGGGGGGAATAGCGGTTACTGCCCTTTTTGTCGCGGAATTGCGGCCTGACATATACCGAAAATAGATGATACGTTGTACCCGCTAATGTTTCAATTAAACCCATGTAATTGACGCAATTGAATAATGTAATTTCTGAGAAAATAATGGGGAAAATGAAGTGTGAATCACTCACTTTTTGACATTTCATATTTTGGGGTGGTTGGTCTCAAATCGAAGATGAAAATGGAAGTCAGAGATCGATGAGACGGAATTTTTTCACATAAACATTCAAGAACAAACTATTACAACCGACTTTAGACACATTTTTAAACGGATTTACAACAATTGCAATACTCGACAACCATATGAATTACACAACACTGATCAATTGTCAACTGCTATTTCTGTCAATGTCATTTAAACACGAAAAGAAGAATTATTGCGTGCCACAGAGCATAAAAATCATTCATAGATATATTACGTTCAGAAGCAACGTTCCTAATATTTAAAATGGAATACACAGGTATGCTAGGCGAGTTTAAATTCACTGAAAATACGAAATTCAACAGTCGTCCACCATAATTCGATTTTGGGATGTTGTTTATGCATATTTATAATATTTATATTATAATAATTTCCAAAGACAACAACTTAAGAGGTCAAATTTCTCTGGCGAAAAGGTCAGATATCCAATAGTAAGAGAAACGTTTCAGAAACGTAAAAATGCCCCTCAAAAAGTTTCAGTTTTCAGAGGCATTTCAGAGACATTAAGAGATTGACTTTCTTTGTTCAATGTAACATTATTTATTTTTTATTTTATAATTATTTTTGGTAGTAATTATTAATGGTATTAGTAATTATTTTTGGTTGTTTTGATTTTCTTTCCATGATTCTTTCAAGTTTTTTTTTTATTTAGTTTAAGTTCTTTTCTTGCAACTTTGGTCATAGATCAGGCAGGACATGCAGTCAACAATTTAGTTGCAAGCAAGCAAGTGTTAAGCAGTTATATTAAAGCTCGTACCACTTACTCTTTAATAATTGAAATCTAATGTTCAACTTTCTTGTTTTCTCCACTGTTTTATTGCGATATTCTGTTTCGGAATAAGTATATGTGTTATTTACATATGATCTTTGCCATCTATTTAATAGGTACCGTTTCCTTATTATTCAAAATACATATAATAATAATAATCCAAACAACTTCAGGATATATTACACAACTCGAATTTATTTAAATCGAATATTTATGTACAATTAAGTGCTAAATCGGCTGCGGTAATTATCGATAAAAAAATAACGCACAAATTGATATTACAGTAATGCACAATATTTACAAAGAAATGTAATCGACAATAGAAGAAAATTTCGGAATAGGTTTTGGCATCTTCGCTTATTACCCACCTATAAACATTGTATGCAATTAAAAAAATGTTTTATATAACTCCCGGTTTAGTACATAGCAACAGCATTATTGAAATAAATTAAGTATAGGCGGGTAAAACATTTAAAAAAAAGTATAATGTAATGTCGAATTTAAATATCTTATGTTAAAATTATCGATATCAGCTAGATCCAAGGAATATGCAATTAACAAATTGAAAAATGAAAAGTATAGGTGCAGTAAGTTGAAGCTTAGATCTAGCTACTCAAGTTTAAAATTACCTATCTATTAAAAAAAGGACAGTAATTGTTAAAATGAATTGTGTGACTATTGGAGGTTAACATTTTGATTTTATTTCATTTCCGTCACACAATTTTTTCGCATAGAAGACGTCACAGACGCCACACACCTCTTCTCTGAAAAAGTATGTACAATATTAAGAGAAAACCGACAGACTTATCGAATGACTAGTTTCTGTTCTTATTAATAACATCGATGAATCGATACTGGCACAACAACACTTTTCAGGTCTATGATTTTTTGTTCATTTTGAATTGTTTTCGTAGGAACTATTCGGCCACTCTTATCGAAAAACTGGAAATCGCCAAGGAAGCATCCGTTACGTTTTTGATTAACTGCTTACTGCCTGGGGGAGAATCTGGGGGGCGTTCGCAGAGGGCGTTGCTTCCGGCGCTACCACCGTAACAATTGGTGGGAAACCTGAAAACGAAATGAAAACAATGAAAGAAGATATTGGAGCGTAATGAAATATGCGTAAGTGACAAACATATTAACAGTGAATAAGTCGAAATAAACGTGCCGAGCTTGAATACACCTCAGTTCGGTTCGTACCTTTCAGACCCTCTAACGGTTTCTCGATCACAGACGATTTCAACCCCACCATCCTCCTCAGCCTTCGCTCGTCCCGCCGCCACCGTCTCCAACCCCAGGCGAGTACGACCAGGGCGAAGGTGGACAGTACGGCCAACGCGACCCCTGACGACACCTCCAACCCCCGGAGCGAGGAGGAGTCCCTGACGGAAGATACGGGCGACGTGGAGGACGAGGAGGAGGGCTCGAGTTTGTCCGTGACGACGCTCTGGGCCGTCCGCGTGTCGAGGTCCATCACCTTGGACTTGAGGTCGGGGACGCCCTGCACGGGGGAGACGAGCTCGACCTGGATGTGGTAGACGGTGTCAGGCCACAGGGAGAGGGTGACGCACGTCGAATCGGTGAAGAGGTTACCCCTGAGGCCGCCGCCGTCCACCTCCCATGTTACGAGATAGACACCGTGGTGCACCTTGGGTTCCCACGCTATCTCGCCGATCACCAGCACCCTCTGGTGGATCAAAGACACCTCCCTCAGCACCCACTCACCGGGTATCCCGACGGCTGTGTGCTCCTCCTCGCTTGACACTTTCTGTTGACGAGTATGAATCGTTAATCAAATCTCATCGTTAAAATGGTTAATATAATAATATATATGCATAGGCAGAATATACGTTGACATACTAGAAAATTGGATAGAACAATAAATAAATGAATTAGAAGAACAGAGCGGTTTCCGACAAGTAGCCGATAAAAGGTTAATTTGGAATCTTATGTATGGAAGGTCTAGGATACATAATCTGCAGAAAGCTTACGATAATTTTCCCCTATCAAAAATGTGGGAGGCAATGAAAAATCAAAATGTTAATAAAAAATATATAAACCTTACTCAAGCCTTATACTACACTGGGAACACAAGCACAGTTAAAATAGGGAATACTCTATCACCGGAATTTGAAGTTAGTAAGGGTCTCAGGCAGGGTTGTTGCCTACCACTTACATTATTTGAGATTTATTTAAATGAAACATTGAAAGTATGGCAGGTAATGTGGAAATATTGGTATAGCGGAGTACAACAAGCCATGCAAGATAGATATATGCGAGAGGAAGACTGGCAAGACAGAAGATGGAGCCTTGGATGCTAGACACACTGCATGGTGTAACCCCAGTCGCATTATAGGTATATATAATGATAATGATATAATATATCTTGATTTCATAGATTAAATGGAGTAAAAGACCAAGATTCGATTCTGCTATTGATCTACCCATTGGAAGGTTTGTAAGTTACGCCTCAAACAGCGCAGACACCTTCAAGACGTCAAAAAGGCCCAATTCGGACGTAACATATGATGTAACCTCGTCATACGATATTAAGATATCTGTCCTTACCTTCTTTTTGTTCTTCTTATTCCTCCACTTCTCCTGACCCTCGAGCGGGCTGTAGACCGCGAGGAGGCCCTTCGAGTCGACGACGAGGACCCGCAGGATCGAGTCCTCGTCGATGGCGTTGCCCGACGACAACTCGGCTGCGTGGCAGACGGTCTGCGCGATCTGCCGCCACGTGCCGTGGCGCAGCTTCCTCATGACTACGTAGACGAGGGGCGTGTGCGGCTTCGCGGTGGAGGGCCGCGGCCAGCGCAGCGACACGTCCGTCACGCGGACGACGCTCTCGACTTTGGTGTGGATCACCGGCTGGAGCTGGTGGATGCGAGAGCCGGCCTCGTTGAGGAACTTGCAGGCTTCCCTGCAGCCGGGGAACTGGAACCGGGAAGAAATTGGTCGATTGTAAAGTGAAGACGTAAGGGAGAATCGTCGGGAGGAGCGGCGAAAAGTTATTCGATATTACTTTATATACAGACAGCTATACTCTATTCAAAACAAATCCCGATGTACGTCATTTTGATGGCGTCAGAATCATCCAATACTACCAACTGAATATAGTTCCAGCACATCGCAATTTATGTGTTCCGTGTATAATTTAGGTTGGCAATATATATTGTGATGTATATTGTCAACTTAAAAAATACACGGAACAGACTAAACCAGGATTGCTCACTTACATTTGACCAATGTTGGACAGTTTTGTGACGTCCCCACCGGTGCTGAAGTTTACATGTTGACCTGTGGATGACGTGATGAGGATATCGTACGTAAATATGGATTACGTAGAGTACGTACGTAAACCGTACAGTTTACATTTATAAATCTTACTGTTTACTACAGTAAAATGAATAAAAATTTATACCTTCTGTCCAGCATCGGTGATGACGTCACAGAGTTTACCAGGCAGATTCGGCGAACTGAGCAATCCTGGTAGTCTATAATCGTTGGTGTGGGAACTATATTAAGTTGGTAGTATTGGAAGTATTCTGACGTCATCAAAATGACGTGCATCGGGATTTGTTTTGAAAAGAGTATACTTGAAATTTTGCAATATATTGTACTAGATGGCGACACTCGTACAACGTGCCCTCTACTCTATTGAGCTATCTGCGGTTCTAACTTCATGAATAAGTTTCCCTTTCTGCCAACCTTAAAGGTAAGATTAGGGGACCGTTCCCGAACTGAGTGATACGTTACGATAAGGTTTATGGGTAGGGCCGGAGCACATCACGCTATATCATACGGCGGGGGAACAGGAGGATTCGATAGTTGGATATATTAGATGATACTTTCAATTTTTGAAAAAGCCATTAACTATCAATTTTTGAAATCGCCGCATGAGCAACACGCAACCGTTGGTCGAGGGAGTAAAAAGTGCTCGGTCCCCTTTACAGTTTGAAACAAACGTCATGCACGACAGCCAATGGTTTCACATGTAATATATGCATTTACTCTTTTTTTTTTAAGGTCGCAGTTATCAATGATGATCCAGCGCAAGATTATAGCAATCTTAATACAAAGTGGCACCGAAAACAGTCCTTATGACTGAATGTGATTAAAACTGATTCAGTTATTAATAAGATTGATTGAAAAATGAACACAAAAACACTGCTTTAATAAATGATTTAATAAAAACGGTCTTTATGAACAAAGTTAGAACTGATTAATTGACAACTTTAATGGAAAAAAACGTTACTGTTGACAACACTGATATTGAACAAAAACAAATATTTATTTAGGATTGCAAATAATTGATTTATTAACGAATCTGATTAATGAAACCAACAAGAACGATGCTACAGCAAACGCTGATATTTAATAAAGCTTCATTGATTAAATGTAATTCGAATGAAATGATTTATTTGAAATTGATCGAAGACGCAGACAACAAACATTTATTGTCAGTGCAGTGATATTCAATAGCAATAGGCATTTTGGTTTTAATTTAATTTCTATATTAATATATTGGCGAATTTGGCAACGTCATTTAATAACAATAGACATTTTGATTGAACTGAATTTTCACTGCAACCGATTCTGCTTCATTGCTGAATTTGATTGAACAACAAACACACAAAACAGTTTTAAAGGTGAGAATTACTTATGATCTCATTTAATTGATGAGTTCTTTTGATTGAATTTAATTCCGTTACAATTAATTGATTGAATAATGAGAAAGGAGAACATAATAGATAGAAACAGGCCTCTTGATTGAACTGATTGACTGGTTCATGATTTTGATTAAAAAACAAACAATAATACCTACTGCTATTGCCAGTACTGATATTTAGGAAAACAAGCCATTTGACTGAATTTAATTTTGATCGATGACTTTGATTGAATAAACAAACCACAAACGACTGATGTTCAATAAAAACAAACCGTTTGATTGGGTTTGTTGTTGATTGTGGTCGATTGATCAAACTTATTAAAAAAAGCAAACAATATTCTGCCCGTTGGCAAAACGATATTTAATAAAAGTAGGTCTTTAAATTGGATCGTCAGTTGACAGACAGATTACGAAACTGCGAGCAAGTAATAAATTTTGTTTTGAACGAAAATGAATTTTGCCAAGATGTCTCGAAATAAACAACGAAGACGTTCTAATGGTGCCGCTTTAATTAGAGGTAGTTTAAAATCGTGCTCGCACGATTAAAATTCGGTACTAACGTTATGGTGCGGAAAAACAAATTAAAATCGGGTTATTAAAACGATTACTTACGCATATGTTCCTTTCTTGACACATCGCGCCCCAGACTGGAAAATTCGAGTGTAACAGCTCGCAGTTCTCCCAACACTACAAAAATGATGTAATTTATAAAATAGGGATGTAAAATATATAAAAATGAGCTTTTTGGAATGTAAAACGCGTATTACTCGAAATTAGGCGATTGGTATAGAGTCAGGACTTTTTAATTTGACAATTTGGGACTGCAATTCAAAATAACCGTTTTTGCAGGATTCGCACCATTCATTTTGTAACATTCTCTTCGGAGAAAATCTCCGCCATTCTATATTTTTACAATTAATTACTCGAATCCAGTCTGTCGTCTCTTTATCGAACCTTCTAATTTTCAATATCCCTTATACAAACTTAATTTCATTTCTACTTGGTTTCACTTCTAATCTATATCTAATCTTACCATGTAGCAGTCGGGCCCTTTTAAACATGAGGCATCGCTATTGGGTCCGTGTCCTGAAAACTAGAATAAATATTTGTTAAGTAAATAAGTCGGTAGTTCAGCAACGGAATTAATTTGAGACAAGTTGTAAGATTTCCCACGGAATATGTATGTTACTTGTTTGTTATCGCAGGTTCCTTATTCGTTTAATATAACACACACCGAATTCTGTAACATGTTGTATTTAGTTATAGCAATAGTGTTGGTATTGGAAAAATCATTTGTTTTTAACACGCGATTAGCGTCGATTTTGTTCTGAGTTTCAGTGTAAACACTCGCACTATAAGTAGTTGTTGTTAGTCACGAATGGAGGCTGTGCGATTGTTCACGGGACTACGTGCTGTAGTACCGTGAAATTAAATTTCTTTTCCCGCAAATATTTATTATGCAGCTCCATGGCAATTACAAACGCAACTAAGGCTCGTCATGTACTAATATCTACGTAATTCTGATATTTCTAATTAAGCGGTTGCGTAATTAAACAAAATGACCATTTCCTAATTAAAATTCCCGTCCTGCTCCCCCCCAGCCCCGCGAGTAGTAAGATTGATGTTAATTCTGTTCCAGGCCGTTAAAAACATCTGGATGATCTTTTTTCCATGGGACGACGTCGCTGATTTATAACAAAGCGAAAAAAAAAATCGTAATTGCTTAAACGCGAAACGGTTTCACGCTTTGAATTTAAAAACGAGCAAACAGAAGCTTTTCTGGTATTGTCGTAATAGAGGCTTAGATTAAGTAAGATTAGATTGACTCACGATAAGTTTTGCTTAAATAGGTTTGCATAGAGGGTGATTTCGAATTCGCGTTACGAATTTCAATGAGTGATATGCCTCTGCTTTCGAGCCCTTTTTTGGTCCTGTCACATTTTCAAGATTTTCACCCTAAATTCGGTCGTTTGATTGAAATTCGCTTGTAATGGTATCAAAAGCGAGAAAGTCCATATAAACTCGTAGTTTACGAAGCTATGAAATAAATCTTCTCGAGGCAAAGAGCCGCGTCTGCCTACTCTGGTGTAAATGCGAACGAATTCCACTCTCATGTTGTGATACAGCACTTTTTCATCACAATAAACCTCTGTTAGTAGGGAAGCATTCGCTTTTCGCCATCAAACATGTTCACGGGTAGTTATCCTTAGAATCCCCGTATCGTGAAGTGGTAATTTATGTAAACTGCATCTTTTCCACCACGAGAAACGACATGGTCTCGTCTCGTCTCGAAAAATTCCCAAAAATTATGTCTCGTCTCGTCTCGTTTCGATCTGGTACAGGTCTCGTCTCGTCTCGTGTCTCGAAAAGTCTCGAAATAAATAGGCGTATATAGATGGTACTTTTATAAATGTATACTTTTTTGATAATATTTACTTATTTTCTTGAAGTACCTATATAGATGTGGTAAAGTTGAATGTACAGTAGTATTTTATTGATGTTATGTTGTGATAAAGAATATTTGATATTTAGAAAGTATTGAATTAAAGAAATTAGATTATAGAGAACAGGTACAAAATCAAAAATAAATATTATTAATATATAGACTTGTTAGGATACGAACTATAAAATAAACTTATAAAATAAACCATATATCTTTATAAGGACAAATAACAAATTAAATATCATCTGTATATTATATGTGAAATTGGTATTATTTGATAGAATTATCAAATTTTAAAAGTAAAATTACCTACCATAATTTTAGAAAAATGTGCTGGTAATGGTATACCTATCTTTTTACCTCATATTATTGCTCTCAGAAAAGAAAAGATATTGTGATTAATCAAAACATACGTTTTCGACATAAAATTGGAGGTCACTAGTTAGGCCCTTATTATGAAGCTGAATAACCTATGTTTAGAACTATTTGGAACGGTAATAGTCAGATCAGCTATAGTTGTATTTTATTCAATCCAGGATATGTCTCAACATTACCTACAACATCACACTGGGAACTTGTAAACTGGAAATTTCATTTATACCTATCAAGATGTTCATCTATCAGAAAATTTGTTAAATTTGGGAAAATACGCTACTAATGAATGAATGAATGAATGAATAAATGAACATTACTGTTAAATATGTCCATTACCTCAGATAAACGTTTCAGACCACTGCTCGTCTGTCTGTTGTAAAATAAACTCTTCCAAAATTCTAAGAAAACGACGGGCTAATTACAAATTTTATTCCCTTACTGGACAATGGCACTGTTTAATCCTGACCCTTTATTAGGTATCCTTATACCTGCGCTTTCTTCCTTATTGCTATGGAGTTTGGTGGCCTTTCATTTTACAAACGAAAGAAAATTCTTAAATTGCAATTTCTTAAAAAAAATTCGAGACGAGACAAAATTATGTCTCGTCTCGTCTCGTCTCGAAACCAGTACTGGTCTCGTCTCGTGTCCACCACTATTTTCCACACGTTTAAAATCCATATCGGTAACCTAACCTAAATTTGTTAGCAGGCGCTTCGAGTGAAGTGTCGGTTTGATTTCACCGTAAACGGCCCATTTTAATAAAATATTTCAATTACATTTCCGGCTTCCCAACCGAAAGTTTGCCTAACAAACTCGGCGCTTGTTTAAACCCGTTTCCCTTTTTCCTTCCCCTGATAGGTAGGTGCACACACTCGTTCGTACATTTCCGTGTAAACTCCGAAATGCAGGCTCCGGAATTACTCATTAATTCCGCGCTCTATTAATTATGAAGTGTTAACATCTGGATAGAGATGCGCATAGAACGGTAGATTTCCATCGGTTCTTCACCCCCTCTGCGGTTTTCCGCTGGGCGGAACTTTTACCGTGGAAACGGCATGCATAGTCATAAACATGGGAAAGGGAAGGCTAGGTAGTTTCCAAAAAACCTCATACACATTCACCTTAAAGTTCAAGTGTGTGTTTATTTCTGTCTTGTGAGAACTGCAATGGGCCTTTTTACAAATACGGTTTTGTTTGGGACAAAAATTAATGAGAGGCGCTCTGGATGAGAGCAAAACACAGAGAGAGCTAGGCAGTTGCTAATAGTCGGATAAAGAAAGATTTACTCGAAAGATTGCTCGAGCCGCTTTTCTTCTGAAAGCCACGGGCGGTCCTTATTGTCCTTCCAAGATACACTGAGGGCGGTTCAGACTTTCGACAAGGAAAATTTTTCCACCGACGCTCCGTAATTATCCAATGTCGATTCGGGGTAGCTGAGCAGTATAACGGCTAAGACATGCATAAGAATATTGGAAACTTGATTATGAAGAATCTACAATAGATGAAACCCAAAGCGCATTCAGGTAAGCAAATAGTAGCTAACTATAAAACAATAAAGACCACATTTCCCTCTTGTAAATTTTCAAAAAAAAATCAGCGTTCAATTGAATCGCTAACCGTTAGGAGTATGAAACTACTAATTATGAGATATAAGACAAATAGAAAATTATAACTACTGGAGACAATAATTTCTGTTTGGAATTTGGTTCGCTGGCATATACGAATACATGGTCAGATTTTCCTTGTGTGATTGTGGACATTTATGTGTTTATGGTCTTTCAAATTTATTTTAGAAAGACTAGCAGAAATGCTGCTTCAATTCGTCACAAAGGCGTCTTACTTCCAAAAAAGGTTTACGAAGTCAACCCCTTCAGAATGAAACAAACCGCCCCAGGTCTTTAAAATGTAATCAACGGGACATGTTTCGGATCTTTAGTGACTGTCATCAGTCAACTGTGCGAGTCGAGGCAAGAAAGAAGAGAAAAATGAGAAACGTCTTCGGATAAGGATTCTTATGTTTTTCCGAACAGCTGTTCTTGCAAAAATGTTTCAATAATTTGACGAATTGGTAATATATTTTGCCCTACATTTTCTGCACGCTACTGCACTTGCCTCTTTATCAGTTTACGAATTACTCATTTGTCGCTTTCTTTGTGGTTAGAGATTACGGGTATATTCCAAAGCGGTTAAACAATCCAGAGTGTAATCAGAGTAAAATTACCCCGTTACTTCATCTGTATTACTGCAATTGCGTCCACGTTGAAAGAAAGTTAATTTATTATGGCCACACCCTTTTTAACAATTCTGTGTTGAAATACTTAATAACAAAGTATCCCAACTCGGCACATTTTATTGCGGTCAATTTTACGACAACTTGTCGGTCCATTTTTAATAACCCATCTCGGCACAACGGATCGAGCAGGTACACACAACAATAATCTCTCAATAACTCTGCATAAATCTAGGGAGGTACCTTCTTGATAATACGGTATTGTCGGAAATAATGGTAGTACTTCACTGTTGCGCAAAATTCATAATATTTGAGAAACCTAGTATACGCAGCACACCGTATGCGAGTGAACGTCATGTGATGCGCTCGAAAGTACGTTGGAAACGCAAGGGGGCAAGGATCACCCTATGCCGAGATGGGCACTGTAGAATCGAGTACCTGCCTAGATGTATGCCGAGTTGGGGTATAATTTTATCGTTTACCTGCTTCTTGTGCCAAGATGGGGATCATCCTAAATCCTACCCTATAAAACCCCAATTTTTCCACCATAGATTGAACCCCGTATCAATCTGTAGGTCAACTCATAACATCGGCCCTTAATTGTGTAAGTTTAAGTCTCACAGTTAATAACCCGTAAAGAATCTACATAAATACATTGGTGCCTACATATATTATCTCCCATGCATTATTTGAACTGGAGGCAAAGTCGATTTATAGGGCATGGACGTTTAGAATATTTAAATTACAATACCGAGGGATCAACAATAAACAAGACGGACGACGAATATGTACTTTCTACATAGTTATTTTCTACATTTCCGAAGGAATTGTTATTGTTTAGATTAGAAGTAAGTTCCTGTACTTAAAATACACTCGACGGCGCGCATATTTCAAAAGGGACGTAGGAATTCATGAGGGGGAGGGTATTTTTAGAAGGCTTTATTTTTGATGTCGATTTTAAAAATATTTCTACAGTTTAATCTTCGAATTATATCAATATGGTTGATTGGGATTCAGCGCCACTACGAGATAAGTCGAAGACAAATATTGCAAGTAAAGATAGCGAAATTTCAATTCTGTTTACATTTTGTTACGAAAATGTTACCAAATATTCCCACGGAATTTACGATACTCAATATTTCAACACAGTGATGGATGCGGAAGTAATAACGCCAACAATGTCAATAAGAATATATTATGGCGAAACACCGTATATTTGTAGGTACACCATATTTAAAAAAATATGAAATACCTAGGTATCTACTGAATTGGCCGTAAATTCCATTTTAATTATAAATGAATCACAAGGCAATATTTTAATTTTAATACAATTTGGACGGCAAGCGAAAATATGGAATTAGCGTGTAACACGCAAATTTTAAAGTTTTCCTCAATTAGGATTAGGAATATTTAATAAGTTGACTCATACCATAGTAAAAGAATGTGTTGTTTTTTTTTTCGTTTAAATAATAAATTGTAAATTACTTTAACAAATCACTATTAGTTTTTAAGTTTAATAACAAATTACGAATAGAATTAGGATAAATAAAAAATTAAACTTCGCAGGAACTATTTCAACATTTTTCGGTTATCCAGAGGACAGACTTATATTTTTTTAATCAAACATTAAAAATACTCATTATGATACGACAATACAGAATTCGTTTTTTTTAAATTTAATTATATTCCATAAAAATATTCACACAGATAAAGTAAATTTATTTTGCCTAAAGTTGACGGGTTTTGAATTATTATGAAAAGTGGCTAAAAAAAGGTGTCTACCAAAAATTGAAACAAGAAATTACATTTCCCAGTTATATTACGATCGCTTAAAACTAAGTAGTAAAAAAAGTTGTGGGTTTAAGTCATATATAGTTGTTTCAATAAAATAAAGGCCAGAATGCTCTTTTCCTTGTACTTATTGCATCAAAACAATATTTTAATAAACCCGAAATTTGAAAAAGCAATGTTAAAACAAATTTCAGAAAGCTTTCAGTGAGTTAAACTTCGTTTTGTTGTGACTTTTGTTACAACATTAAATATAAAATCCGTCAGTTCTAAACTAGACTTTTTTTCATTAACGGTAACAAGTATTTTATTGTAGATATTCAAAAAAGTATTGTGTTTAAAATTTTCATTCCAGTGAAACTGTATTAAGACACTCATGATACCAAATCCAATCTTCATACAAAGCGCATTTTATTTTAGGACATGATCAGGGTCCTTAAATTGAAATGCCTTTGCCATATTGAAAAGGTGCGAAAATTCAAAACGCTGTATATAAAAATTGAAACAAAGAGGTATACCTACTTACTTCAGAGTTATAAAATATTACAAGTATTTTTGATAAGTAAAATAAACGCACTATAGAATTTGGTTTCATTTGGATTATTTTGTTGCATCATAATTTTTAATGACAATAATTCACTATGTTCACATTGAAAAATGTAAGTGATTCGATACTAGTAATATGAAAATATAAAAATGTTTGTAGCAAATCGAAGTTTATTTTGTTGAAGAAGTTATAAGGTAGGACAGAAACAAATCTAAAAGTAAGGTTAGTTCTCCATACAGAGATGAACTTTTTTTATTATTAAATGTATTCATTTCTGGAGAAAGACACTGTTGAAAATTCAAGCTAATATATACTTGACCAGAAATAAGATAGGAAGGGGTGATATTATAAAATGAGCAGTTTTGATCATTGCTTGCAGCCAGAGCATATTGAAAATTTAGTTGACGACGAGAAGTGCTGCAAAAAATGGTCTCATCTCGTTCCTCCAACTGAAACGACTTACCTTCTCGAGGCAGCTGGCCCTGCACTGAGCCACCCTGAGGGGGCTCTCGATGCCCCCGTCGAGCGCCCCCAGACGCAGCTCAGCCAGGAGGAGGACGAGCAGCAGCACCTTCGGCCCCATCTCTCATCGGCCGTCCTCTCCCCTGCTCCCCTCGCACATACCCTATATCCCGGGGGATGTCTGTCTCTCGGCGATCTCACACGTCGACGACGACGTCCCCCATGATCACCATCCCACTCCCATGCGACTCTCGTAACGCGCGGACACGCACTGACTGAACTGAACGAACTGAACTCCGTTCCGTCGAAAGCTCCTCTCGACGAACGCGGAGGAGTACAACCACACGGCACCGCACACACAGAGCGAGAGGGGAAGCCCCCGAGCCGAGGATTCGGCCGGGATCGGCCGAGGACGGTTTCCGCCACTTAGGGGGGCTGTAAAAGTGGTTATCCACTTGGCTTGCATCGCAATACCTACCCTCTGTCTTAGCCCCCCCACCCGGCTTGATTTCGAGACTCCGTTCCCTCCACTCCCCTCCGAAGCTCTCGTCCGACTCACCCCCACCCCCTATCGATGACTACCCCAACAATTTCTGATGGCATCTGGTGATTAACATGCTGATGGACATTTTTGGAGTAATGTACCAAGTGCCCGGAATTGCCGTCGGAATTTATGTGTCAAGGTAATTTACGGGGCTTATCTGCTACCCCGTTCGTTTCGACCCGGGTGTAACGCTATTTTTCCTTATGAGCTTTATCCGATTATGCGATGCAGCTGAGCCGGGATGTTTACGTGGAGTTTTTGGGAACGCGAAAACGCCAAAGACACGAAAATACCTACCCTTTCGCTTAGTTCGATCGACGATAATAGCAACATCACTCAACTACAGGACAAAAGAGACAGCTACAACAAATGAATAATGAGATCTGTCGTTCGTAGTTCGACTACAGTACAAAAATGGAAAAAAATACTACAGATATGCAGTTTTTAAACCAGTGCGAAGTTAACAGTTGAAAACCTAGCAGCTGATTTTTCAAAGTGACATTTCTACCAAGCATTTTATCAGTATCGTCTCAATAAAAAAACATTTCCAAAACACATTTTTTCCTATCAATATACGTTATATGTACTATATTGTATACTACTATATACCATTAAACTATTATAGTTATAGTATACGTTTTTGGGCATTGTTACAAAAATTTCAGGGTTTCAAAAATCAAGGTAATTCTAATCTTGGCGTAGAAGTCCATGCTCAAAGATGGGGGGAACAGCTATAGTTGCGAAGACTCTTATAGTCACTACCCCATCCAAATGAAACAACCATGGGTCGATTATAATATAATTAAAAACGAGACATGATTCGTTTTGTTTCTTGACATGAGGCTACTCTTAATTGTAAGTATATTTATTTTTCACAATTTTTATGGTTTACATATGAATTTACTCATAGGTAAAGAACTGATGATGGGCACTAGTGGCTCGAAACATGTCTCGTTTTTAATTATATTATAATCGACCCATGATTGTTTCATTTGGATGGGGTAGTGACTAAGAGTCTTCGCAACTATATAAGGTAATTCTAAAATCTCATTTTAGTCTTTGTCGTGATATTTCAAGTCGGCAGAAAACAGATATCTCTTAGTTTCTTGTTTTGGGGTTTTTGTGTACAATTTCAGGTTTTCAGAAAGCAAGGAAACTACAATTTCCCAGTTTCCGGCTTTTTATTTCTGGTTTTCAGAAATGCCGTTTTGGGGATTTTCTTGTAAAATATTTTGTGTTTTCAGAAATCTAGGAAATCCTAATTTTCCATTTTAGTCCTTGACGGTCTTATTTCAGGTGGTCAGAAAAACATATTTCGTACAACTTTTTGCAGATACTAAGTTTTCAGGAAAAAAAAGGAATCCTCAACTTCAGGACTGTTTCAAATTTTCTGAAAGTAAGAAGTGTCGATTTTTCATTTGAAGACATTTTTGAAACGTATAGTCAGAAAATAACGATATCATAATTTCTTAATTTGGGACTTTGCCGTGATATTACAAGCTTTCAGAAGGCAAAGAAGCTTCAGTTCCTTACTTAATATGGATTTCGTTAACCTTATAAGTTTCAGAAAACAAAGAATTCTTAATTTCTCATTCTGGGCCTTTGCCGCGACATTTTCAGCACAGAAACTTCAAGCCATTATTTGGCAGGAATTGTTTTAATTTATAAGTCTTCAGAAAATTTACTTTCATCATGATTCGTGTATTTCAAATTTTCAGAAATAAGGAATTTCAATTTCACGTATTGGGGCTTTTTAAATGAAATTTCAAGCTCTTAGAAGGTATCGAAAATATAATTTTTCTTTTTGGTTTTGTGCCGTGATAATTTCAAGTTATCAGAAAAAAAATTAAAACCCAAAATCTTCTTATATACAGAATATTTCTGTAAAACTTTAGGTTTTCAAAATAGAAGGAAATTCAAAATTTCCACGTTGGTCCCTTGCCACGACAAATGGGAAATCTTAATTCTCGCATTGGGGGTTTATTTGTGAGAAGTAGTAATTGTCACTTTAAAAGTAAGTAACGTGGCTTGCACTGATAAATACATATTTTGACTTCTAATTTTCGAACTCTCTAATTTAACTCCCAAGTTAGTGAATGCTCTCAATCCTGATAAAAAAGACACACAATAATAATTGTATTATGTCCCAATATTTTAATATTATTTAACTAACAAAGCAAGAAAAATATTTGGTTAAACGTCATGTTCTTTCAAGAATTTATGCAGAAATAGTAAAATCACAATTCACCGTTGGAATTAAATGTTACTAACTAAGATAGACTATATTTTATTAAACCTCATACATATCAAACGAAATTGACCTGATTCTCCTCCTGTTATCAATAAAGTCGTCTCAATAAAGAAACATTTTGCAAAACACATTTTTTCCTATCAAATCATTGCATTAACAACAATTAGAAACCAATTTTAGAAAGTTGTATAAGTAGGGTTCTAGGAGTCTAAGAGGGTGAAATGGTCCCTAGGAGATCCTCACGTAACGTTATATCGCATGTTTATTTGATAATTCAATAATTATCAATTCATAGCATGTTAATAGAGAATCTACTGTTAAACGATTATCGACTTACCGAAAGGTTTAGGGGGACGAAATAGTTGCTTGAAAATCTACGGATACCTAGTTAACAGTTATAAACTATTTCATCCCCTTAGACCATATGCAAGTCGATCACCGTTTAACAGTAGATTCATAGCATACTATGAATTAATTAAAATAACATCGTGGCTTTTTTTCTACCTACTTCAAAATAATTATTGGATTATCGAATAAACATGCGATATAGCGTTACGTGAGGATCTTCGAGTGACCGTTTCAACTTCTTAAACCCCCAGGCCCCTTAGGGGATGTTTCTTTGAATTTTGAATCCGAGTTTTATAGCATTAAACTGAATGCATACATCCATATAGGCTTAACTTACAATTCATACACTTTTGCTAATTAAATTAAAGTTAAAACTATTTTAGTTAATTGTAAATTGACTCAACAATCCCTCTCTCCACTTCGAAGTGTTCATTCTTTGAAATATTTTTTAATATCTCACAGCGATACCACAATTCCCGGGAAAATGTCCCACAAACAACTTTGATCAACGATTCCAATGGCACAAAATCGAATTCGTCCAATTAAGTTAAGTAATTAGAACCGCAAAATGAATACTAAATTGTGAGTTTGGGTCGCGAAAATGTCGGAAATGTGTTCCGTTCTTTTAACATGAAACTTCGTATTATTGAAGAGTAGAGGTCAGGAATGGGAGATTCAAAAAGGCTATATATACAGGGATGAACGGGGAACAGTAAATAGAAACGTTTCTGAGAAGGCATTACCAGAGAACTTATATTGGTAAAAAGGTTATATAAAGGGACCCACTGATCAGGTTGAATCTTTCGGTTACAGTAATTTGTCTGCGAAACCCTCTGCCTTACCTTAGCACGCATTTTTGTAAAAGTGGTACTTTCTCCATTTTCTCGAATCTCAGACGGCACATTGGGTTCACATCGAATTTCGAACTCTGAAAGATCAAATTTAAAGTCTTCTAGATACTTTTTGAAATATATTCATTATAGCACACTTTAGTTTTGAAACTAAAATTTTTAAATAGTTTAAAAAGTTTAAATAGTAGTGAACTCCATCTTGAACGGTTTCTGGTTCTATAAATTATTATTATTATTGTCTGTGTAATTTTGTCGGAATCTTAGGACAAAAAACTCATTCTTGTTTCCCGCTCGAGGTGGCTCCAAAACGCGAATCTACATAGGGAGATTAGGTGTAATAAATAATCGGATACAGCTCATAAGGAACGAGGAAAATGCCACATTTACGGTCGGGATATATGCCGAAACAGATAAAACTCGTAAATTCACCTTGACACATAAATTCCGACAACAATTCCGAGCATTCGGTGTATTACCCCAAAAATGTCCATCAGGACTGGCCAGGAATTGTTGAGGTAGATACATCGGTGGAATGGGAGGTGATTCGTCTACTAAATTAAGAAATGCGGCGTGTAAATGATCCATAGGTAGGTACTTCTTTAATTATTTATCGGAAGGCGTTTAGACGACTCTAGGGACTCTTTCCGACATTCACTTTTAATTTAAATTTCCAAGAAATTTACAAATCTACAGTTTACAAATAGAAATTCATTATGGAGTAAAGCATATATTTGTATGTTTTTATCATACAATTCGTCACTTCTCTCTTACACTCATGGGTTCCACCTATTTACATACATATAATCCTTTTTATTCCAAATGTGCTTTCCCTAGCTCATTGTTGAAATACTCTTACCTCTTTCGAAACTTCTAAGTAAGGCAAAACATCAAGACGCGAATATATCATCGTTCCCTCCGCTAACTTTACCCTATTTATTCATTATCTCTAATTCCACCGTATCTATGAGTATTTCTGGGGACAAGATCTCGTGGAAAAGGAAAAAGAGCACGTAAAACCTTCAGACGAGAGAAGTCCTAACTATGGAACGCAAGAGAGATCTAAGGGAATAATGTGTAAGTCTGGGCGCATCTCCGAATGGGGAACGATGCTATCGCGATGTTATCCCAGGCGAGGCGAGCTGTGCGCTTCTTGATGTGATGCATCTGAGTTACTACGTACGGAGGATGTTGTAAATTAAACAATTGTCAACCTACACGCTCCGACTGGGACGTAATAGGGACGGCTTTTTGTTGATTCGCGACGTCGTTACCCTCGAAACGAACTTCCAAGTCAACTCCGCTCTCAGCTTTTTCAATGCGGAAGATGGTCCGTTTCCGACGAATCATCGACAGTATTATAGGTATATATTCTCGTCGGAACCAAGCTTGTATCTCTCCCCCATCTCCGGAGAGTTCCTCATTTCCAGGGAGAGTTTTTACGATGCATCATTTAAAAGTTCGGAAGTGTCGAAAGGTTCGTAGTTTTAAAGATTTAAAAATTTTGCGGCGGGGCGGAAAAAATTGAGGGAATTTATTCGCCTTTCCAGTCCATTTTAACATTACAGAACGATATTTAAGCCTCATAAAACCCTCGGCCCTAACTTTATATAAAAAAATCCTCGCTTTCACAAACGGTTCTTAGCAAGTTTTCATCGGGAAGCTTTGTTCAAAGCGGTTTAAGTATAATATTTCATTCAGAGGGCCCCCGACAATACCGGCCCGCAATAATAATATTACGCTATAAAAGAAAATGGAAATCGTTAAAGGTACCGATTTGTAAAGGTTGGCAACCCTCTCGAAATTCGTGCAACTCGATATGTGTTCTTTTGAATAATCAAGTGTGGGATGATGAGGCTTCATTAGCCAGTGTCGTGGACCGGTTCATTTCTTCGTGAATGGGAAAAAAACGACAATGGCGGTAATCCTTTGATGTTCACGTTACCCTTTCCCATTCGCAATTTTTAGACGATTTCCGAAACTTGGAAAGTCGTCTATTTTAGGCATCAATCGATACTTTCAGACATTTAGCTCTTGATGAAAGTGGCTTTTTAAACGAAATGAAATTAAAAAAGGGGCCCAATCTTCTATTCAAGTCCGATGAGAGCAGTAAAACTGAAAAAAATAGTCTTCTGATAGAGAAAATGAAAGGAATATGGCCAGGAAGCGGAAAGAATTTTCGTTTGTTGGCTAGAAACTAACCAGAAACCCATTAACTCTGACGGTGCTCTCACGATTCTATGGTGAAAGCCCAAAAAGTTTGGCTGTACTTACATATATAATAAATAAATATTCATTGTAAACATAGTTAATGCATTGACAATACTTGGACATACAACATATGAAATATCTACTGCATTACTCTCGTGTACAAAGCATAACATATACAGATTGTTTCCTAAACACATCCTTAGGAAAAAATTGTAATGAATACATGTCTGAAAACGCTTCCTTTGTAAGATACAGGGTAGAATGGGTAGATCAATTTTGTTAGCTATAGAATATAAAGTAGATAAAATCGGTAGTTTTTAACCAATTTTTAGTCGAAAATGAGATATTTTAGCTTCGTACAGCGAGGTTTGCAGCATTTTTTTTAAAACTATGTACACAAAACTTATTTAAAAAAAAATGTAAGTTTGAAAAATCGGAACTTATCATTATATCACTTTTACATTTTTTTGTAATACTTTGTACCGTTAATATCGGGTGTTTTTTTAAATTTCACCTCATAGTAGGCTGTGGATAATGTTTGTGAATGCATCTTACTAAAAAATGTCGTTATAAAAAGTAAAACCGTTCCAAGCACTTCGAAAACTATTGTTCCATGGGAGAGTCAAGAGTTGTTAAGTTTATTTTCACCTAAAGTCACTAGATATACAAAGTACCGCAATCCATTGACCCCATGTGTAAGAGAGAGATAGAACCATTCCGAACCAAAATGGCGGCTAGTTTTAGGGATTTTAGTAGGAATTTTGTTTTCTACACTAAACAGTTGTCGAATTTATGGCAATTATTGTGACAAATGACATCATACAATAACATCATTTTTCCAGGTGGTAACGCGTGGTGAGTGGTGACGCGGTAATTTCTAATAGAGGCGAGATTTTTTATTTTTCGATTGGAATGTCCTTATAAACATGGTGTGGTGTTGTGAAATCTTTGTGATATTTTAAATACAATACATAAACAATTTCCAGCTCCTAAACATCTTTTAAGTTGCCACAATATTTGTAACAAAATAGTTAAGATATTTCTAAGGAGCCGTTTATATTTTTTATTAAAAAATATTGGTACAAATAATACGAATACGGATGTAGCCGTAGTATTGTCATGCGTGCTTTTTATTTGACAGTGTTTAAGGTATAACTGCAAATTCTTTTGAATACAGTGTAACCTTGGTTATCCGAACACGCGTTTATCCGAATACCCGCTTATCCGACTGCAACAAATTGGCATTTATTAGCCGAACTACTCTTGATTAACCGAACTTAAATCGCTAGAGCTTAGCTAGTGACGTCTCACAAATTTCTGTCATATGTCTTCCGCCTAACTGCACACCACTGATCCAGCCAATGGATCAGAATGTGGTCCAAGCTATAAAACTCTACTACAGAAAGAATCTTTTGAAGAAGATAGTGAGGACTCTTGGAAATATTGCAGAGGAACTGAAGAAAGTCACAGTCAAAGATGTTGTTTTTGAACTTTGAACTGGCAGAGGCTTGGCAGAACGTGAAGACCGATCTGAAAGTTCTTGGCAGCAACTCCTGCCCCCAGGATTGTTAGATTCATTCGAAGATGAAGATTTGATCCCTCTGTCTGCATTGCGACAAGCTATAACATCAGAAGTGAACGAAATAAACGAGATAGTGGACTTACGAAAAACATATCGGATGCTCCTACAAATGAAGAAATTAAAAGATGGACCTTGGGCGATGAACGTAGAATGGACAGCGACATATTGGAGAGTGTGGAAAATTTTGACGAAATGGAGGAAGAGTGAAGAAGAGAGTGAGAGTGACAGAGTGACACACGGAGAAGCGGTAAATAACTTTGCTAAATGCATACAGTGGGCAAAGGACCATGGAGAAGATTCCAGCCACATCGTTCTTTTAGAAGAGATGCAAAGCAGAGCAAATAAGTTGCAAATGAGAAATGTTAAACAACAGAAAATTACAGATTTTTTAAGTAAAATGTGCACTAACGTTTCTGGTAGAATGTATCAACTTTTTTTATTTTTTGAAAGACTGTATATTTTTATTTATATTTGTTACCTTCGAAAGATTTTTAATGCATTAAAATTGTATTTCGGTTTACATTGAGATATGTATTAAAGATTTTAATATCCTTTGGCATTTTATTTTGATTATCCGAATAAATCATTAACCGAACAGTGACATGCATTAGTTCGGATAACCAAGGTTACACTGTATAGGCATGTAAGAAAATGATAGGTTTGTTCTAGTAAACAGAAAAATATGTTACGAACATATGTTGGGATGTTCTCGGGGTCAGGAGCCGAAGCTGAGTTGGTGTTCTAGGTGGAACCCCCAAATAATGAAACACTCGTTTCAAAATCCAATCTTTAATAATTCAGCCGACGTTTCGTTCCGGATCAAGGACATATTCATGGCGATTTTACAGGTACAAAGAACATTTAGAGCCTTATTTAGAGCCTTAGGATTTTTGGGGCCCCAGTGAGGACGTTCCGTTTCTCATGGTGTGCTGAATATTGCTCGTGTAAGGGTTTCTATTCCTGAATTCAGGAATAATGGCCCCCTTGTGATCTTGGTCCATCATTTGTGAGCAAGGGACTGTTGTGGATCTTTTGACCATTCCATCGCACACTAGATAAGGCTTTAAATGTTCTTTGTACCTGTAAAATCGCCATGAATATGTCCTTGGTCCGGGACGAAACGTCGGCTGAATTATTAAAGATTGGATTTTGAAACGAGTGTTTCATTATTTGGGGGTTCCACCTAGAACACCAACTCAGCATGTTACGAACATGTTTCTATTATACTCACTCACATTCTGTTCAAATACTGTTTTTGATTCTGTTTACCTAAGCATATTACCTACTGTATTTCAATTTTAGTTACTTTTATCACTTGTTTTTGTTCTTTAAATTGAAAAAATGGGCAGATGAAGGAGAATACAACAATTCTTCATATATTTAGCTTCCAAGTTTTCATTGTAAGTACTGTAATAATAGAATAATATTACATATCATTTAGTAATGAAAATATTCACGGATTGCTGTTGGCAGTTTCATCAAATAGGCTAACATAACCTTCATTTATAACAATTAAATTTTTGTAAGAAATATCACCTACGTAACTTTTCCATTCATTCCCTTCACCCCTTCAAGGATTATTCAAGTTCGCATACTTGAATAACGCGCTATTTCCCCCACCACAAACCGAACCAAAATGGCGGACTATTGCGGTACTTTGTATATCTAGTGACTTTATTTTCACCAAGGTTTTCGCATTTAGATTTTTATACTCTTTAATCTCACTTATCTACGTCTAATTAATAGAGTCAAGCTGTCTTTTTCAAGACACTAGTAACTGATTGGAGCAGTTTCAATTTTTATTAAAAAAGTGGGGTTAAAGTTAAACCCACTTCAATATTGACATTTTTAGTAAGGCGCAAAATAATCGGGAGAAATTTGTAGAAACAACTCGTTATAATAAAAGCGTTTCTGAAAGATTAAGAATAGTATTTTCATTGCCTCATTTTGACTCGTTACTATCGGTTTTAAATCTTGGCTGCTCGACAAAAATTATATTAGCTCATTTGCTCAGTACACTTTAGAAACTTGATTATGTATGATCGTCTCTTCCCTTCTCTTGTCCTGCGGTTGATATTAAACGTAACAACGTAGAGTATATATATGGCAATTTCGCTGCGCAAGCTAAAAAGAAACTTTATGGAGCTCGTCCGCTAAAAAATTCATCCCTACGTGCTCCGTTTCCCAAATTCGGACGCGACCGGGAACGTTCCCTGAGGGACCCATTCGTTTTTTTTTGGGTAAATTTCGTTACGCTCGAGGTATTTAGAAATCGGTCGAATCTGATCTCGTTAATTTGGTGGGGGAGGCTCCCTAATTCCATGACGTCATCCCTCCCGATCCCGATCCCCCCGGCGGGCGGGGGGATATCCGAGCGTTATCGCCGCGCATCGGATCTATCCGGGGAAACAAAAGATAACCGCAACGGCAGTAAATAAGAAACGAAACAATATCGCACGCCAAGTTAATTTCCCTCCCGACGGCCGTTTCGGTATCATCTGCTCGCAGATGTGCTCCCTCGCAAACAACGGGACCGTTCCCTATGTATGTGCGCGCTCCTGACGATTTTCGGGAAATTAGCGAGGCCCCCGGGGGAAGATTTTTCACCCCGGGCCCCTCGATGATAAGAGAAAGGGGGGAATTTATTAAAACTCCGTTAATATTTTTATTGGGACCGAATACGTACGAGACGGCAGATGGAGCTCGGGGAAAATCGAAGCCGGAGCAAGCAATAAACCGACGACGAATGAGAGGAACGGTGAATTGGCGGCGATAAAACTCCATGTTTACGAGACGATTATATCCAGAGAAGTGTCGTAATGGAAACAATATGATGTGATAAGAAGGGCAATAAATATATCCCTTTCCATATCCAGCAACGCGTTCCCCTTTACAGTTGGAATGAAATCGAGGAGTAAATTCGGCCAACATTGAATATGATTAGAAGGAGCAGTGGAGAAAATATGTACTTACTGTTTTATTTCTACATTATTAAAATGCCGGGTAACTTTCGATAGTGTTTTACTTTAAAAATGTGTTCTAATGAGATTGATAATTTTGCACCTGCCCAAGTTTACTCGATATTATTAACGCCGTCAAAAATGTTAGTATATTAATTTACCCCAAAAAACACATATAAAAAGGAGCAGCCAACTTTTGTGTTAATAGACAAGTTGCTCTACATTTTGGCAAACAAACTTAAAATGTCTAGAAACTTTTAATAGATGAAGTGTACAAAAGTATCTAATTTCTAGTGCCATTTTATATAGCCACATCGGATTTCTTGGTAAAGTTCCCCGGCGGGCGACCTTTCGACGGCAAATATTGAGGGTATTATGCCTAGTGTAATCGAAGGGTCAAATAATCTTACACGAAATTTCGACGGTCGACTTAAGGCAGGTAGGTAGGAAGTGTATCGGTAGGAACGATTCAAATTCAAGCCCTTTAATATTCTCGTAATAAAGATGGGATTTCCCGCAATTTTCGTATTTCCTTGCCCTTACCCATTTTCCTTGCCCTTTGTGTATTTTCATGATAAAGATGGGATTTCCCGAAGATTTTCCTTGCCCTCTTGACCTGTAGTAACAAATAAATTGTTTAAACGTATCTATCCCTTTATTTTCATTCCTAATTCAACCATCAATAGGCGGGCTTGTTAAATTTCTTTATACAGCCCAAAATCGGCGGGCTAACTTTCGACGACAAATAGTGAGGGTACCTGCTTTAATCGAAGGGTCACATAAGCTTACAAGAAATTGCGACGACGGCTTAAGACAGGTAGGTAGGATCGGTTCAAGTTGGATTGGTTCTAAATTGGAATTTTTGAAGAGAATGGGTACACCAATTTCAGTCACAACAAATAAGTAGGTTGAATTTTATAAAATCTATATCGTATCATTCTTATACCAATTAAATTGTGTTGTGTTAGTAAATAAACGTTTTTTTTTATATAACAAGATGTAACATTTATGGTAATAGTTTGTATACCTATTATGTATTATGTATTTAGATACTAATTCCTATTTTAAAATAATAAAAAATATAGTACATTTGCATTTAGAAAAAACTTTGGACAAGAAATGTCATATTGTTCCCAAACCTAGTTACAAATAAACTGTTTTGACGTATATATCTCCTTATTTTCATTCCTAATTCAACCCAATACACGGGCTTGTTAAATTCCTTTACCGTCGAAAGTACCTGTACAATAAAACCACCTTTTCGGTCATGCCGTCGAAAATTCGCATCAACCCATCGTAAAACACCTGGTCCCGTCGAAACTTCTTCCGCCCAAGTTCCCATTTGCAATAACGAAAGAATAATCGATCCATGTAACGATCATTTCCACTCCAGTGTTAAGTGTATACCTTGAATAACGCTTACGAACCACGCTTTTATCTGTTTAGTTCAGTTTACTAATGACATTGTTTCCTTTTTAATTTTTTCAACCAGGATTCGTTTGATGAATTATTCTTTTTACGATAACCCGTGGTCTTTTCGTGTTAAAAGAACATTTAGAAGCGAATCCCGCCAATTCTAAAGATAGAATACACTCACGTATACGTATACACTCAATATACAATCACGTCGATACGGTATGAATTTATGGGACTTGTGAAAGTTCGAACGGAGTTCTGGAGAAACGACGCTGACTGATGTCTTAATTATCTGGATTAATATCGTACTTTTTCATAGTTCCGGATTACCTTTCCAATTTCTACATAAATCCTCTATAGAAATGTTATCACAACCGGTCGTTTTTTTTTCCTTAAAAGAGCGTCCGTCCGTCTTATTGCTTTAATCATAAGAACCATTTGGCGCAATTTATCAGATTTCTTTGATTTATCGTCGGACGTAATCCTGTCTCTCGCTCTTTCTCACTCTCTCTCTCTCTCTCTCTTCGTTTTTTTTTTGGAACATGGCGGAAGAGTTTAGAAAAGATATTTCTTTATATAGGTGTGTATATATGTATATATATATATATACATGTATAAAAGAAAATGGCGCACAAAGAATATTGATAGCCTTTTTGTTCCGCCAGTTCGGTCCGGTTCGATTTATTTTTACGATTCCATCGGATTCTTTTCCTAACCGAGCGAAATGCAATTTATTTGTAAAAAAGAACCTCTCTCCCCCGCCCTACCCTTCTGTATCTTTCCTTTTGGCCTTGTCCCCACCTTTCCTCTCTTTTCTAGTAAAAACTTCAACTTCATTTGAATATTTACGTTAGCGAGGAGCCGGTAGCGGTGTTCTCTCGTCTCTTTCGTTTTTCTTTTAGGTGTTGCCTTGAACACGTGTTCGATAGTAGTCGATGGGATTTATTCGAGTCTCACTCTATAGGCAGATTCCGTAATATTTATGTAAGGGGTGCACGACACACCCCCAGATTATGTTTATTACGGGAGAAGATTTACTATTGAGAATGCCACGTGCAGACGTCCGGTATATAAATAACACCTTCTTTATAACTTGCGATCGAATTGCAATGAGTAGCTCTGGTTGAACTGTTACTGTAAGTAAGCCTTTCTTTTTAACTTTAAAACAAATTACGATGCATTTAATCCCCTATTGTTCTTTTTAAGGAAATCAATATTGTCAAACAGTTAGGAGTAAAATCTAACTGTAGTGATGCCCACGATATTCTCGTTTGCGAGAGTCTCGTCTCGTCTCGTCTCGATTTCGAGACGAGACTCGAAACGATACTTTATATTTTCCTTGCGAGACAAGACGAGACTTTCAAAAAGTCTCGTTTCAAATCTCGCACGAGAGTCTCGCAAAACTCTCGAAGTATCTCAGATAAAAATGTCAAATATTAATTATACATTTTTACGAAACAAACGACCTCGCACGGCCCTTTGTCGCGGCTTTCGGCATTATTTTATGGTTTCATTGTTGTTTTGGCTATATTAGGCATATAGGATTCAAATATATTTATATATTATTATGTTGGTGGTGTGAAATAATATAGACCTTCGTGTCGCTTCCTGATTCAGTATTAGCTTACTTTTGCTTGGGACGGAACGTATTTTTTTTTTAATAACTAAATATGAGTACCTACCTACGCGAAAACGGAAGCGGAATGTTATTAATCTTAGTAATCCAGAGCCAGAAGAACTCATGGATAAAAAGTTAGATTCAGAAGATTCATTATTAACTAGTAGAAGCAATGATGATAATTTTAAACCTCAAGAACAGGAGCAAGAAGCGCATACTACTAGTGAAACTTCACAGATAACGAGTCTGTTACTATTCCAAACAGTAGTTTCATCAGGTAAATAATTGTAAATTAAGTCAGTTTTTAATTGAATTGTAGTAACTTGGCGCATACACGCGACTTTCTAGAATTGAAGATTTACCAAGGAAATACAAATATTCACAATATTTTTATGTTGGATAAAATATTTTTTTTTCGTAACGGGAAAACAGTTTGACATTTTATCTCTGCTGTCATGTTATAATCAACCTATAATAATTGGTTTATTTAATTCTTGTCGAAAGAGGAAATTTGATAAGCATTTCGATATAATTGAGGAGCAAGGACGTAATAAACCGGCAAAATGCAAGATATACACGAAATCGCGAGATTTTGCGAGACTTTTACGAGACTCTCGCGCGAGACATGAGACGAGACGAGACTTTTATTGCGAGACGAGACTCGAGACGAGACTTTCCATTTTTTTGGCGAGACAAGTCGAGATTTTTCATTCTCGTCTCGTCTTGTCTCGTGGGCAACACTATCTAACTGTCCATTATCCATTATTACGTCTGTATATACTGTAATGCGAGAAGTAAACAAAGCGACACATGTTTACTCGCTCCGAGCGAAGCGGCTACTTCAAAAGAATTACCACGATGCGTAAAAGACAGCTCCATGAATTCTCCGGGATTGTTGTTTACGGAAAGTAAGTTGGGACCTTCTGAACATTTCCTGCGTAGGCATTGTTAAAGGAACAATCGTACCTTCTAGAACGTACGAGAAGATTCTCGATCATGGTTGGGGTGTATATATAAGGGGACCTGTGATCGAGGGGATTATTAGAAGTAGAGAAGCAGACGTGAACGCGACATACGATCCGAAAGCGGAGCAGTACAAATAAATTATGTAGTGTCTAGTCTAGTGTACAAGTAGTTAAGTGTGTTAAATAAATTAGTGTACAATTAATGTAAATAAATTAAAAAATAAACGTTACAATACTATACAAACCTTTCGACATACGACAAATTTCATAACTAGTTATATAAGATAATGGTACAGTGCTGGCTTAGTTTTCTTCGTAGAGATTGAGTTCGGAAATCTTCAGAAGTTGCTACATAAACGAAATTAGCTACGACAAACTTCATTGTAGTCACGACCAGAATAAGACACGGCATCTCCGCAACTATCGACGCGAAACTTAGTTTTATAATCAGCGACGTCTAATATATGAAGATAAGCGATAGAATAAGAGGTTGAAGAGATGAAACTTTCTGAAATAGTTGTTAACTTTTTGCAAAATTTTGAATTGCGGTTAATTCAATAAGTAGTCGTTGTACGAATAAAACTTTCTACGACAAACTTCATCGTAACGATTTTCATCGTCTTAGCACCGCGTTCATTGGAACAATCAGGGGCCAGCGCGAACTCGTCCAAGTTAAGTTCGGTCTCGGTCCAACACTCGACTTGCGCCCCCGACACTCCTGAGGATTTAACGCTCCCGTCACTCCGTCCGGGATTAAACAGGAGTACTACCGCGACCAAAACAAAAAGCGTCGTCCTCCGACCGAAATTTATGCTCCGGTCCAAAAACAGATCCGGCCCGTCGCCCTCCATTTGAATAACAAGCTTCCCTGAAGCTGTGCCCAAATTGAAACCTTTGTGTCGATAAGCGGGAGACTAAACGGGAAGAGTAAGAGAGAGAGAGAGAGAGGAGAGCAACGGGTAGAGAGAGGGTGGATGTCCCTCAGAGACGTTTCCTCGAGACGTCAGCAAACAAATCGTTGTATGTCGTTGCACAAGAGTTCACTGATGTAAGGGCAAAGTTTAAAAAATGAATGTTTCGACGAGTAAAAGAGAAATTATCTTCCTACGTTCATTAAGGCGATTCACGAGTATAGCTCACATTCATTTTAGAAACATTATTGCTCGGAAGCAATACCTACCGCTTCATATATCTTGCCTAGAGGAAAACATATTTACAAACTGAATGCACCCTTTCCAATAGTTTCAGGCGTACGTAGCACCTTGATGTTTATGTCGGTTGCTTTTGGAGTCGAGGACAACCCTCTATAGTCGTAACTGTAGTGTTCGAATAAACTTTAATCGAGTGTATGGGTAATGCAGTCGCACAACGATCCATTGTGAAATTCTAATCTATGAGCGAGAGGAGTCAGGAGGAGCAGCATAGCGAGATCTGAAGAGAGACGAGGAGCAATCTGTTTACGAGGCGGTGCTCAGATCGCAGGGTGGCGTCGCCGAATTACATGGCCTACTTCCGCGCCTCTGAATTTCTGAGTGCTTTGTCGTGTGAACGACGAACGGCTAGATCTATTTAAGAGGATTCGGTCGGGCCCTTATTGTGCCGGAGCGTGTAACGACAATCGATGGCCGAGGAATTAACGTTGTCGCCCAGCTTTTCTCGATTTTTCTCTTCCGATCCTTACGTCTCCTTCCGTTCCTACATTAACATTTATATGGACTCTACCCGCCGACCAACGAATAATCATACCTACATCCGAGTTACGTTATGCACCACCCACCCCTTACATCGCCTCTTTCAGTTTGTTGCTGTGGGGAATATAGGTCGGGTACCTCACGGATAGCGCTCATATAATATCGGCGTCTGCAGAAGAGAGGATATCGGGAGAATTCCCCCAAATGTTGTTCCTTACGTTATTGTCCCGAGGAAATGAGTTTCATTCCGTCATTTCTATCGAGCCGACATTGGGTTCAGATGCGAAAGCGGAAAACACGAGGATCAGTGCGATGGCTAAACAAATGCCGCCGTATAAGATTTTCATTTGAAAAACCTTAACTAAGGAAAAAAATGCCAGAAATGCAGTTGTTGTTCAACTGTAATCACGCATAATTATGCTTATATCGACTGTTTTTTTTTTAATTTCACCTGATTGTAGGCTGTGAATAGTGTTTGTGAATGCACCTTACTAAAAAATGTCATTATCAAAAGTCAAAACGTTCCAAGCACTTCGAAGACTGTTGTTCCATGGGAGAGTTAAGAGTTGTCAAGTTTGTTTTCACCGAGGTTTTCGCATTTAGATTTTTACATTCTTTAGTCTCACTATTCTAACGCCTAATTAATAGAGCTAAGCTGTCTTTTTCAAGACACTAGTAACTGATTGGAGTAGTTCCAATTTTTATTAAAAAAGTGAGGTTATGTCAACCTACTTCAATATTGACATTTTTTAGTAAGGTGCATTCACAAACACTATCCACAGCCCACTTACTATGAGGTGAAATTTAAAAAAAAAACACCCGTTAGTTAAATAGACAATCTCACAAAGACTCTCACGATAATCATTTTTGAAGTTTTGAAGGATCATTTCTAAGTTAATTACTATCCCTACAAAGAAAATTCTACGTTCCCAAACTGCTATGAAAATCCCCGAGAATTTGGATATTTTTTGAAAAGTCTGCGAATGAATCGAGATTCTTAAGGAATGCTCGCTTGGATATTGTAAAGTTTACCATTAAAAATTAACAAATCCAGCGATCTTAGACATACAGAATTATTTTTCAGGAACCCTTCAAGAAATGTTGAATGAATGACAGACGCGAAATTTAACATACCTCACTAGTTATTGGCAAAAAATAATCATGTTTATTTTTGTCTAATTTGCAAATCGGGGACATTTTTAATATTCCCAAAATGGCGGGTAAAGTTAAACTTACGTGACAGATCAAAGAATTCAATTTGGATTGGCCGTCGAGGCAGTAGTAGGTATATCGAACCTCCCTCCCCCATCCACCCATCGGCTTCTTCCCCATTTCCCCCTTTCCCTCATCCTCCCTTACACCCTCTTTATTTATTTTTCAATTGTTTCCCAGCCCGTGTAATTACACGGAAGTGGTAAGGCGGGTTTTTAACAAGGCCACCCATGATGCATTAGCCATATTATACTTTCCGTTTTAAGGGAGGAGTCTAACAACCCCTACGCTTAGTGTAGTGTAATGTAGTGTAGTGTAATTAGCACTCGAAGAGTCCCTTAATGAGAGGGAACTTCACCATTTGTTTCTCTCTCCCCTTTCTCCCTCCTTTTCGCCTCGACGTCTCCACGTTCGGATTTAAAAATGGGGAAAATGTTCTCGACTCGAACGCTGCTTTCGTTTATTATCGCAGAGGAGGGACGCACAGAATGGGGGGCTTTGTTTAAACCTTAAAAAATGTACGCCATATTACAAACGGGAGTGATGAAGCACCGACTCCGCCGAGGATTTGTATTGCCTTATCAAAAGACTTTTGTGTTTCGGGATTTTTATTTTATTTTCTGATTTTTAACAGTTACAAATAATTATGTGTCACAACTTGCAGTTTTCTATGAGATGGCGAATGTATCTCTTCAGAAGGATTTCAAAATTATGAAAAATCTGTGAAACCGCTGACAGAGAAAGATCGATTTTTTTGGAATTTTAGGTTGTATCGTTTTACTGGTCTGAGTGCTTTAAATTAACGTATCTCTTACGTATTACGCAACGAATATATGAAAATTTCTGCTTTTTATACATACTTCTACTTTTAATAAAGATGAGTTGGAGCATCTAATACTACTGCTAATTATGTAGTCCCATGAGAAATTTAGCCTTTCAATTCTTCATTTTTAATTTTGATTACTTTTATAATGTTCCACAAACTTTTAACACGACTCTGTTTTATTAAAAAAAAATTTAAATATCTTTTGTACGGATCAAACGAATTTTTCCTCTTAAAACAAAAATAATTAAAATCTGCGAAGAGAACGTCGAGTTGAGACGTTTTTAAAATAAAAATATTTTATTTCACGTACGTCTTATCGAAGAGTTTCGGTGTTATCGGTTCGTTCACTGACAAACTTTTTCCCTCAGTTTTTGTGGCTCTGTGTCGCTGCAAGTCGGAAGTTTTTTGGTGGCCCGGCCGTACATCGAAAATGTGAATAAATGAAAGATTCATTCGTGTCGGGTGTCGCGAACGTGTCAACATGAATTTATTATCCGCGGGTTAATTTGTATGTGAATAGTTTTAAGGACTTTCAGGACGATGTTTGTCCTGAATGGACGTTACATTTTAATTTTTGCGAATTTAAAGCGTAAGTTAATTTAAATTAGTTTTGGAAGCGTTTTTGTTTACTTTAGTTTGGGTTGAATGCAGCGAATTTACGACAGAAGAGTTCTGCCACGATGTACCTAGTGAATCAGGCTAAATTAGCTAGTCTTTTAGACTTTAACGGAAATTGTATCACATCGCTCTCTATTCTCGATCCGTAAATTATATAGGAGAGCAAAAATATGATATGAATGAGATTTTTGGTGTAACTCGTTTAGACCCGTTTTTAGATCTTTCATTGAAGCGGAAATTTTTAATTGTAGTTTGGATAACATATTCCGGGATTCGTCATACGAGACACCCGAAGAAAAACTTTAATATGCAGTCCTGATGACAATTCAACTTTGAATCGAAACTTATGTATCTAGTTTTGTAGTTTTCGAAAAATGTTGAAGTATTTTAGTCATCAAAAATCCACATTCCTTTTATCCTATTAAACTACCTTCCAGTTGTTCTATCGGAAACTGAAATATTATTAAATGATTTATCATATAAATATCAAATGCTAACCAATCTCCGTCGGCCTCGAACTGCACCGCTTTGACTTTAGCCCCCCCGCTAATACGTTAAGTAGGGTCGCTACCTAACCACGGTCGGTGAAAAATCCAAAGGAATGAAGGAAGTGGCTATGCGTACGCCGTACGCCGTACGGTCGCGTAAATTTTTGGAAATGAAATAGATACTTGTGATAACAACTGTTACCAAACTGTTTTGCAATGATAAAAAGTATTACTTATTATTTGGTAACGAATAAATACTGTTCTTCTTGTGACTAAATTACAAGGTATTTATACGTATAGGTCGTAGGTAATAATTAGAGCTGGAAAAATATGCTCTGAATACCCGTTTAAATATGCATCCAATTTGTATTCCGAAATTGAAAGATATGCAATATGTAGTAAGTTTAATATTAAACCTGTTTAGTATTAAATAAATAAGTATATTTATTACAATTTGATTTAAGTTCATTCGAATTTCTTAGAAATTGTGAGTGTAGTCCAGTGAAACCAACTAAAATAGTATATGCTACCACCAACTCAATATTAAGGGATCGTCAAATCTCTTAATACTAAATTTAAATTTTAAAATTAAGAAAACGTTATTTTTTTTAATATGACAACGACTACTAGTCCGCCAGTGGTATTGTTTTACCGAGATGTCCCATGTATAATATTCGCCCGATATTTCAATATCTTTGGCGGCAATATGTCCAACCGCATTTTTCGTCACCGATGAGCGTACATTTATCCACCGCTTCGCCTGGTTTCCGAGAGCGGTTCGTAAGTAATTATCCCTACTTAACGCAGCGGGGTGGCTAAAGTCAAAGCGGTGCAGTTCGGGCCCGTCCCCAATCTCGGTGCTTTTCCCAAAGATCAGATCAATAGTCTAGTCAACATGTACCATTTTTGAAAACTTTTTTGAATAGTCTCCGAAAATTATGATCATGGTGTCTTTCGATTCGTATAGTCATGTAGAAAGTTTAAGGAAAGTTTCCAAAAGGCGCTCAAAAAATTGCAAAAGTTATAAACAATTAAGTAAAAAAAGTCTTGCTTTTGTTTTTTATGGAATATCTCGAAAAATATTAAAGATTTTCGAAATATTAAAAGAGATCTCAAAAGATCAGTAAATTTTCTGAAAAAAAGTTCCAACTCCCGAAACTGTACCTCCAATATTTATAATTTTTACAGAGTCCCGAAAATAGAGCCAAAAACGGCTAGTCTGGCTTCCGCGCGGAAAAAAAAATTATTTTATCATATTAAATATGTATATGAAGGAATAAAAAAAATTCATGTACTATAGGGATACATCAATTAACAATAATCCGTGTTTAAAAAATTTTTATCCGAATTTCTCCATGAATAATGCATTTGTTATTTAACAAATTTGTCTACACTGAATATTAACATAACAACTATTAACATAAAAACTATTAGCATAAAACAATTTTTTTCACTTTCTGAAGTTATTGTTAATAGGCTTACAAAAAGATCACAGTTGCAAAAATTGTAAAGTTTTGATTTTCCACTCTTTTATTAACAATTGAAAATTAAACAATACGACAAAGCCAACAAAAAAAATTAATTTTTAAATATCTTGAATGTTTCGATTTCTAAGGGTTTCAAGCTATATAAATATATATTTTTTTAATTTTTTACCACCATTGTTTAAAAAATTGTTATAAACAAATACATTGTTTGTGAACAAATCAAAAATATTATTTTTTGTAATAGTATATGCATTGACGAAAATCATGATTTTTAAAGAAAAACCGATTTACTAAAGAAAATGTATTTGTTGCTAAAAAATGCGTTTGTTAAATAACAATCGTATTTGCGGCTAAATATTAAAATTAAGGAACCATTTTTTTTCTCTACGAATCATTATTTCTACTGTTGTTAGAGTTTCTTAAAAAAAAGATCTTTTCTTTACTTTTCATTAGTTTATTTAATAATCAATTTGTTACTAGCAAATTCATTTTTTTTTCGTTTAATTTTGTAAATAGTACTTAATTCTGTAATAAAAATAGCCATGTGTTGTTTTTTAGGAAAAAATATTATTTTCTATTTTTTATACAATTTTTAATAGATATTATTATGCCTTGAAACTTGTCCTATTTATTCGGTTTTTGCTTTCATAATTACAATAACTTTTAAACTATTGCAGATATAACAATAATGCTTTCGGTAGTTTTGGTTCACTATTAATTAATTAACAATTTACGCTTTTCCATGTGGTTTTAGCTATGTTATTTATTTAATTATAGACTATTATTTTTTAGTATATACCGAATCGGCCACCGAATCGGAGCATCGCTTAGCTATCTGTACTTCAAAACACACGTGATTCGACTGCCGCTCGACATAAACCTCTCCGTGTGTTTTCCTGGAAGTCACTAGTCCATAATGAAATAAATAACAGAGCTAGAACCACAGTGAAAGGCTTAAATTGTTATGTAATTAATAATGATCAAAAAAGCATTATTGTTATATCTGCAATAGTTTAAAAGTTATTGTAAAGTATTGCAAAAGCCGAATAAAAAGGACAAGTTTCAAGGCATAATAATATCTATTAAAAATTGTATAAAAAATACAAAATAAAGATTTTTCATAAAAAACAAAATATGGCTATTTTTATTACAGAATTAAGTACTATTTAAAAAATAAACAAAAAAAAATGAATTTATTAGTAACAAATTGTTTATTAAATAAAAAAAATGAAGAGTAAAGAAAAGACCTTTTTTTAAGAAACTCTAACAACAATAGAAGTAATGATTTGTAGAGAAAAAATGGTTCCTTGATTTTAATATTTAGCCGCATATACGATTGTTAATTAACAAACGCATTTTTCAGCAACAAATACATTTTCTTTAGTAAATCGGTTTTTCTTTAAAAATCATGATTTTCGTCAATGCATATATTACAAAAAATAATATTTTTGATTTGTTCATAAACAATGTATTTGTTTATAACATTTTTTTAAACAATGGTGGTAAAAAATTAAAAAAAAATATATTTATATAGCTCGAAACCCTTAGAAATCGAAACATTCAAGATATTTAAAAAATAATTTTTTTTGTTGGCTTTGTCGTATTGTTTAATTTTCAATTATTAATAAAAAAGTGGAATATCAAAACTTTACAATTTTTGCAACTGTAATCTATTTGTAAGCCTATTAACAATAACTTCAGTAAGTGAAAAGAATGCTAGGGTTTTAGTTCCATAATTATCGGGGTTTTTATGTTAACATTCAGTGTAGAAAAATTTGTTAAATAACAAATGCATAATTCTTGGAGAAATTGGGATAAAAATTTTTTAACCGCGGATTATTGTTAACTGATGTATCCCTATAGTACATGAATTTTTTTATTGATTGATATTCATATTTAATAAGTTAAAATAATTTTTTTTGTTATTGTGTCAGAGTCAGGCAACGCGCGCGGAAGTCAGACTAGCGGTTTTTGGCTCTATTTTCAGTGCTCTATAAAAATTATAAATATTGTAGGTACAGTTTCGGGAGTTGGAACTTTTTTTCAGCAAATTCAGTGATCTTTTCAGATCTCTTTTAATATTTCGAAAATCTTTAATATTTTTCCAGATATTCCATAAAAAACAAAAGCCAGACTTTTTTTACTTAATTGTTTATAACTTTTACATTTTTTTTGAGCGCCTTTTGGAACCTTTCCAACTTTCTACATGACATTAATAATCGAATGACACCATGATCATAATTTTCGGAGACTACACAAAAAAGTTTTCAAAAATGGTACATGTTGACTAGACTACAAATGATGTTAATCAGGTACACAAAAACGTTCATTTGGGTTTTGTTAAAAAAACTAACGTTCTAGTCGATTTCCAGAAATAAGCAACCATGTATTTACCTTTCAATCTATTTTAGCAGATTTTTCCAAAAGTCTAATCAACTTTATGGTTTATGGTATGGTCTCTTAAATTGAATTTGGATGGACTTTACGGATGCATTAATATTATTAAGAGAAATGTATGTATCGGTTAGGTTCAGTTTTCCATTATGTTGTTATTTCTTCTGTTATACCTACCTAACCCGCGACCATTTTCTCTTTTGCACAGTTATACTGCATTTATTACAACCAACTATTGGGACTTATTCTCTGAGACCCCAATGAAGCCAATAATATTTTCGCTTACTGGAATTACCTCTCTTTTTCAAATTGCTAGTCTATCCACTAAGTTCATGAAATAAAAAGATAAGATTGGAGAGACATGAAAACTTATACCTACCGTTAGCTTCAAGTGAAACATTTTTTGATCCCACCTAATGAAAATTCCCCGCGCAGGTCTCCCGATCCCTATCCCCGTAGTCATCATCATCATCATCATCCCCCTCCCCCAGCCCGATTCCTAAATTAGGTTAAACGTGACGTTTTCCCACGGAAAAATTTACCGCCCGAGAGAGCCCGTCCATAACTCATGGCGATTAGAAGGGCGAGTTCAAAATAGAAAAAGCCAGATTTAAACGATAAAAGTAATAAATCTCGCGCCTTCGATTCCGATGCGTAATTCTTCTTGATCCGTCGATAAAACCACCAGAAGAGACAACTCGCCTCCGCTTGAGGAATTTATTATTTTAGTTTTGCGCGCGAGCGAAGCGGGCCGATCTGCGCTGATTTATTCCGAGCTGATTTGTTCCCTTAATAAATAATGAAAATACAAGTTTTTGGAAATTTAATAAACGTCAAAAAAACCTGTACACGAGTAATAAATCGCACAAAGGAATAATGTTGCGATCACGCAAGATCGGTTATTATTTTCGTCTCACTCTCCACATTTGTTGGCAGTGTCATAACTTGCCTCGCTCAAAATTGTCTCTCTGGACAGTGTTGCCACCGTCGAATACCGTCACCTTGCACTGAAAGCAATTAACGAACAAAACACTACGAAACTGCTACCTCCTCGTCGCCTCCCGTATTTCCAATTTTTTTTTTTCGTCCCGGAAACTCATTCCAGAGAACAACAAGAACGAGACGGGAAGGAGGAAAGTTGTTGGTCGGATTCCCCCGCAAGAAGAACGTTTTATCGCTTCGCTGATCCGAAAGTCAATTTCGGTCTGATGTGAATAAAAGCGAACGCCCGAATAGTTTCATCAACCCCGGTAACTGGCCAGATATTGGGGCGTAAAAGTGTGTGTACCTACAAAGGGGTTGCAAAAAGTTTATTTGGGGATATAGTAGTGCGATCGTGGGGATGATGTTTGGATCCGAGGAATTGAGTTTCGTATATATATGAGGGTGACTCGTCGATTTCTTCGGGAGTTTGCATAGAGCGGATCTTAAAATTTTGATTTCGTAGGTTATTACGTGTTAGAAAATACGGTGGTTTGTACAGATGACTTTTAAAATTATTTTTGAAAGAAAATTTTATGTTCCTCTAATTTCGTTATTTTTTCAGGACAGGCATACATTTTGGCGGGAGAACAGAACTGACATTTTCTTAAGGTGAGTTCATTTTCTGTCTCTGTTTTCAATACACGTACCCACACTTTTGTTAAAAATTATATATGGTTATAGATATAGACTGGATTGCACGCACAAACAAAATTGAAGTTCGTACTATATCCAGTTTAAACTAAATTAGAATTACATTGTTTCTGAAATTTTAATAACGACTGAAACGTGAATTCCGAATTATTCGCGATGAATCATGTGACTTATAATTATCTATTGAACTGAAATTTATTGTACTTTTAAAGCGTACTGCAGTTAACAATCAGAAGAGGTTTCAAAGAAAACCAAGTTGAAGTAGCTTTTTATAACCGTTTAAAAGTGACAAAACATGTATGGCAAATATATAATGTGTTTCAAAATAATTGTCATCTAGTTGCCATTGGAATTTCTGTGCATGTAATTTTTGATGTGCCGCGCTCTATCGATTTAAACCTATCAAATTCTGACAACAAGTGACACTTCGAACATTTATTGTGAAACTGGCAATCAGTACTGCTGGTAATTAAAGGCCCTTTTCAGTGCCAAAACTGAGTATTTTTTATATACGTAGTATATATTCCTGAGTATATTTCTGAGTATTTGTCTACAAATAGACAAATACTCAGAATTCGTTTTCTTTTCACAGAGAAAAACCAGAAGTTGAAAGAGGTTAAGTAGGTTATTTTGAGGTTATGTATAGTTAGTAGAAACTCCTATTTTCGCAAGGCGGATTTTTTAATTTTACATGGGAATTCCACAGCCGACTAGATGACAATCATTTTGAAACACATTGTATGACATGACATTTAAAGACAAATTTGTGTCACATTGGTCAGATGGGATTTTCATCAAAACCGTTTGTTGGGCACTCTAACCTCTCAATTCCATATTGTCCTAGGTACTAGAGCACTGCTCTTATACAATGCCATGTATTAGTTATGCCCAATAAAGCAGGAATAAGTGATGACATGTCCTTAAAAAATGTGGTGTATCTTGGCAGCATTCACCTTAAAAGTCACCTCGATAAGCTCCTCCTTAGAATATTAGATGTTTTGTATAATATTCTGTGAAACGATCTTTCCTTAGTTTTCCAAAGCATAAAGCTACTTTTAAGTTTTTCATCCAGAAGGTAAAGCCTATTTCAAGCTTTCCAGCTTTCTTCAAAAAGTAAAGGTCTTGTAACCATTGCACATCGAAGTTTTCTCTCTTTTGATTTAAATAATTTTAACGATTAGTTTTTTTTTACTTTATGCTCTATCTATTTCATTTTCAAGAGTCTTCCGTTTTTGTCATTATACTTTTGTAATCTTGAAGAAACAGACGACTGTGAGTGAATGAGTGAGTGAGTTCCTACATAAAAAAAATACTAAAAATAAATATATTACACGGTTTACATCGACAGTTAATGCGGGAATTCGTTCCCTTCCGTGTAAATTTAATTCAAGGAATAAATTATTAGGTAGGAGCGTTATCTAACGGGTGAAAAACTAGTTACATCACCTCACAAGCTTCCCCCTTTACTTCGATATATCTCTCTCTCTCTCTCTCTCTCTCTCTCCCCGGCGACGTTCTATCCATTTGTTCCAACAATGCTGGTTAATTACCGAACTTGGTTACCTGGCAGAAATGTGACGTCCCGCCACCACCGCCATTTTGTCTCTCCAGTTGCAGTTTGTCCCCGAAAATTAATTAATGAGGGTTTGTTTCGCAGGAACAAAGACGACGAAGGTCTGCGGTTGCGGCGGTGTTGTATTTTTTTCGAGAAGTAAAGGGAAAGGGTTGCTCGGGTCGGTCGGGGGAGCCGTACTACGAGTTTCGGGCTCTCGTAGTTCGTTCGGGTTTCGGGGGACAGGCATTCCCGGTTTGAATTTTGGGAGTTTGTTTTGCAGGGTTTTTATTTGCGAAGTATTTTAATTTGTCACAGTTAAATCGTTAAAGTTTCGCGGGACGGCCGGGGCGCTTCGCTCCCTCGGGACGGAACGGTCCCGTGAATTTAACCCCCGAAACTCCGGCCCTCCTAATAATCCAATAAAGGATTTTTCTCGTTAGGATCGATCAATTTATTCAACATGTACGCCTGGATAATATTTAAGTTCGTTTTGTAGGATGCAACTGAGAAGCGTCCATGGACAGCTATATTCATATTTATGAACTTCGAGTTTATGATTGATAAATGTCATCATCTGGGCCAAGCAATGTAACAAAATGTATGCAGAAGCATCCCGTCATTATAAATCCGTTCAGTATACATTCATTCGGGTATAATAAATTTTAAGAACTTTCCATATTTACAGATTCAAATTTGAGCTGGCAGGAATGAAATATTAAAAAAAAATTGGCAAAAAATTGATAACCTCAAATCTCATTCCTTCAGTAAATGTATAGTTCGGCTTATATGCAAAACCAATTATGCAACTGATCTGAATATAGTACATATTATATTGAGCACTTTCTAATCTCAACTAATCGTATTATCTTAGGTTGAATTAGGTGAAAATCTCGGAAAATCGACATACCCAGTATATTAAAACGTAAAAACTTCTATTTTGGCATTCCAAAACTTTCCTCAAAACTCACATATAATTGGATGGCCGCAAGTGTTAAAGTCGGGGGGTCAAAAGTCACAAAAATCGATTTTTTCTATATTTTTTGGAAATATCTCGTTTTCTATGGGTTTTACTCCATTTGTATTTATTACCAATATTGTACAGAATTCTCTACAACTTTTGTCTTTAACATCTCTTCGTACCTCCAACTGTTTTCGAGATAGAGGACGGAGAGCGCGCGATCAGAGAATCATGTGAAGTCAACTGGTAGTCCCGATCAAAAACTCGTATATATTAGGGTTATAAATTATTGCTAAATATTTAATTTGCATTTGTTATTAACTTTTACATTAAATTCATTTGTTTGGTTACTTATCTATTTTTAATTAAGTGTCAATTTATTTAACAACACTTACCTTGCCATGTACTAATTAAAAAGTTGTTGAGGAAAATACTTAAATTACATTTTAATTGTAATCTAACTTATACTAAAGACTTTCCAAATAAATAAAAAAAACTTGTAATTAACGTTTTTATTAAAAGTGATTTGATTAATTTAATATTGTCAAAATTAATATAACAGACTAACAATTTCGAGAAGAACAAGTTCTAATTTCAATTCTTTTCTTTTTCTTCCTCTTCTTCTTCCTTCTCTTCTTCTTCTGGCTATAAATTTTTACAGTTATGAAAGAATTTAAGAGTTTACCGATTTTAAACAATATTTACTTAATTATATTCTACTTCAAATGCAATTAGTGTAAATAAGAATATAATTAAAATGTATTAATTAAAGTATGTCCCTTAATAATTTTTCAATTACAGAAAGATGTTATGTGACCTCACATGATTCTCTGATCGCGCGCTCTCCGCCCTCGAAAACAGTTAGAGGTATGAAGAAATGTTAAAGAAAAAAGTTGTAGAGAATTTAATTCTGTATAATATTGGTAATAAATACAAATAGCGTAAAACCCATAGAAAACGAGATATTTCCAAAAAATATTGAAAAAATCGATTTTTGTGACTTTTGACTCCCGATTTTAACACTTGCGGCTATCCAATTATATATAAGTTTTGAGGAAAGTTTTAGGATGCCAAAATAGAAGTTTTTACGTTTTAATATACTGGGTATGTCGAGTTTCCTACGTGAACCCCCTATAATGAATGACTGGGCTATTAATGCAATTATTAGAATAGCTTTTAAACACCTAATTACTCGTAAAATTTAAAGGAGTTTCCTAGGCCGTCAAATACTTTTATATTAAAATAACTATTCCCTTTTGCTAAATTCGCTATTTAATTGTAATGAGAATGTCACGGCGACGCTAGAAAGGTAAAAATGACAAATGACATGTCGACTTAGTTAACTACGTGTCACGAACCGACGTTAAAACTGCTCGAACTCGAGTTAAAAGTTCCCCCAACTATCCGAAACGAGTCTGTTTTTCCTACCCATATTCCGGAAAATTCTTCCACTGAAACTTTATATATATAAGAGTTCTTTGAATTGTTCGCATATTGCGCTAGATTTTCAATTTAGAAACTATTCGGCGAAGTTCGCCGAGAGCCAAAACTCCATTAAACGGAAAATTGTTTCACATAAGTAATCAATTTACATAACTCCGCTTTATAAGGGCGTGCTTAAGTGCTCTTCCCTCGAGCCGAGAAGACATTGAAGAATTGCATATTTTGGCGGATTCGGCATCGTTATTTCGTCGGACGTGGAAAATGACGGTTTTTTCCGTAGCGAAGGTTATTTAACGAAACGGTGAAATTTTGCGAGGGAAAGCCGGTAACGGATGGGAAGGGGATTTGCGAGGACGTCATTTACCTCTTCAGGTGTGCAAGAAACGTAAGCGCATATATTTCTGGAGATTATCCCCGAACGAGCGACGTCCCTAAAATTATAAATTGCCCTTTATTGTTTGTCGTTTTTCTGAGCGTTACATTTCCACCCTCCTTCTCGCGCTGCTCCCTCTTCTTTCCACATTTAAACGTTAAAGTTTCCTGTTCGAGATTTAACTTCGTCGCGTTAAGTCTGACAATGAGTAATTCCGTAAGTTTGATTGGTTTTCCGGATCACGTGCCGCCGTTGACCGGGGGACGCGTCTCCTGATCACCGGAGCTTCCACGATTCGAATTAAACTTTTCGGGGAGCTTCGTCAGGTACCGCGGATAATCCGTTCGTTTAATGAGACCGGCGAATCATTACGGCTTGGTACTTTTCTAATTACGCGCTTAAATACAAATTTTTGGTCAGTGGGATATTCGTACTAACGCTTTATAGCTATAAGAAGAATTGTGTGGCAAATTTATGAAGTAATGATAAAAATCTTGTATATTAGCATTTTCCCTTAGAAAATTATAAACATGTTGCAGGTCTGTTGATTTATGGAATATTAAGCAAGAAAGTAATTATATAAAAAATGTACCGGGAAATTAATAGCTTCGAAGACGTTGAAATAGAAATACAGATCTTAAATAAAAAAATTCTAAAAAAATGGGCTCATAATGAAATAAAAAAAGAAAACAACTGTCGAAATAATTAGTAGATTAAATTTATTATATCTTTCCCATAACTATAATAAGTGCTTTCTGAGGATTCAAAAATGTGTATTTTCAGCTTTAGACAAACTATTTCATTCGTACCGTTTCCTTATTTAAGAACATGGATATCGTCACACGTTCAATAGACACAATCGACACAGACTTTCCTGTGTTTCCTTCTTTTGACTCGTCGAAGCACAACACAGGTTTTAAGTGATTACAAACGCCTTCTTGAGCTTTATGTTGAATGTATCCTCAATGACATCAGAGGGAATGGTTAAAAGGCTCGATTTGCTCGTTCCTACGATCGACAAGAACCGTCCGTGCATATGGAACATACGAGTGTACAAGAGTACGTATAGGTACTTTATAATTACGTCGCATCGCGCCGTTTCAACAAAAGGGCGTGTAGGTATGAAATGAAGTCGTCACAAAGAGCGTATAAAGTCAAACGACCCTTCCCTAATTTAATCCAAACGAGCAATAAGATTTGTCATAATACAAAAACAGAACGATTAGGAAGAGGTAACAACGACGAAAGCTATATAGATAAAGCCGCGAACGGCGTATCGTTTAAAGCCGGAGACATCATCAGAATACCGTCGGGTAAAAATGACGACAAAAGCTCCCCTCTCACCTAATTTCCTCACAACACGTAAATTCCGCTCGCGACACTTATCACACTAACTAACGAAATACGTCTCTTCTAATGTGATTACACGAAATTACATTCTCCCTCCTCCCGGGTACCTAACTAGGATGTTAGGAATATTCGCGAGGCATACGTCATAGGAATCGCTAAGCAGACCCTCCTCGCCTATTCTCTCCACACTCGAAGTCATGCAGATCGTGTTCCCAACTAATCTACTTACCCACACAAAGACTCCTGGGGGAGGTTTACGTCGAATTGCGGCCTAAGAAAATGAAATTTGGCAAAGTGCGTGCCGGATTTCCGGGACGTGGACGTGGAATTAATTGATGGGGAGATCGCGTGGTTTTTTCACCCGTTCCTTCGTTACGAAGAGGGAGGAAGTAGGTACTCGTGTGTAGATCGTGCAATGTCCGAAAATATAATACGACGCTTCTTCCATCTTCGGACTTCGGACATCATCAGCAGAGTTTCAAGGAACAAATTAACTCAAATTTAGGTTAGGTTAGGTTAACTACAGATGTGAATTAATTTATGAAGAGTGTAATTATCAATTTTCGGTACTAGGAGGTAACTTTTGAGTACCAATATTTTAATATAAGCCAACCAATAGAGCTAAAAAAATACATTTTCGCACTAAAATTTAACCGGTCAAAACCTATACCAAAGACAATACGGTAAACCTAACCTAACCTAACATAACCGTATTTGTCTTTGCCTATACCATCCTGTAAAAGACAGTTCATAGATGAAAACCCACCTTTTTGCCCCAGCGAAATCAGTGTTGGGATTTTTATAAACAAATTATTAGTGCAAAAAATGCATTTTTTTAGTTTTTTACGAATATTGCGAAAAGTAATGAAAGGATCGTTATACGACCAATAGGACTTTTGTAGGGAATCATAAAACCTAGAAAATGGTTAACTACTCAACACGATCGCATCATTTTTCACTGAAAAAATACGGAAAATCCCCCAAAAATTTATGTTTTTTGAAAAATTCTTAATTTCGACAAATTTGAGGCTGTAAAAACTATCTTCGGGGTAGTGATAGGTAATGATGTGTAATTTATGTGTGCAGAAGATGGTTTCCGACGGACGTGCAGTTTTTGCACAATCGCGTTATAAACAATTTTCGCACCTTTTCTTGCAAAATGTGCGATTTTATGGGAAATTAATTCTTCATAATTCTGCAAGAGGCATTTTAAATAAAAAACCAATATCTTTAAAACGTATATCTTGGATTTTTACGTAAGAAGTGGGAAATGGACTGAAAAAGGCTGGCTTTTTCCCCCACCACAGCTGCCTGAGACTGTCTAGTAGCGATTTCGAGCGTTCGGAGCAACTTTTAGGCCCTTTTTCAGTACATTTCCCACTTCTTACGTGAAAATCCAAGATATACGTTTTAAAGACATTGTTTTTTTTAAATGCCGCTTGCAGAATTATGAAAAATTAATTTCCCATAAAATCGCACATTTTGCAAGAAAAGGTGCGAAACTTGTTTATAACGCGATTGTGCAAAAACTGCGCATCGGTCGGAAACCATCTTCTGCACACATAAATTACACATCATTACCTATCTCTACCCCGAAGATAGTTTTTCCACCCTCAAATTTGTCGAAATTAAGAATTTTTCCAAAAAGATAAAATTTTGGGGAATTTTTCGTATTTTATCAGTAAAAAATGATCCGATCGTGTTGAACCACAAACCATTTTCTAGGTTTTATGATTCCCTACAAAAGTCCTATTGGTCATATAACGATCATTTCATTACTTTTCGCAATATTCGTAAAAAACAAAAAAAAATGCATTTTTTGCACTAATAATTTGTTTATAAAAATCCCAACACCGATTTCGCTGGGGCAAAAAGGTGGGTTTTCATCCATGAACTGTCTTCTACACGATGGTATAGGTTTTGACCGGTTAAATTTTAGTGCGAAAATGTATTCTTTTTTAGCTCTATTGGCTGTCCTGTTATTTTCAACGAACGGACAAGATCCGTTCTGAACACCGCGACCGCACGTTTCACGCATATAGCGCAAGTCCAATAATAGCAGAACATTAACATTACGTTGAAAGTAATTCTGTCCTCGCGTGAATTCCTCATCGGTGGTTGTAACAAATTACTAGTGCACGCGCTTATTTCAAGTAGCAGGAACATCTGGACCCTCTCTCTTTCGCTCTTTCTCTAGTTCTTCGATTTATTCTGCGTGTCTATTTCTGTGTCTGCGTGGAGCGTTTCGAATGAATTAAAACAAAAACCGACAATTGGCACGATTCAAGAGACAAGACGAGGATAAAAACGGCACATCCTGCATACATGCTTGGAATTATGCAAATGTTCATTCACTGGGACAAAGCCTTCTGATTAGCTCAGGTCGAGTACCTCCCAGATGCACAAAGAGAAACGAAGACGGAGAGAGAGTGAGAGAGAGAGAAACATAAAAAGAAAAGAGAAAGGGGGAGGAGAAGCACTTTGTGCTTGTTGAATTAATAATACAAAAATCCAGCTTTTTGTACTCTTTATAAGGTTAAATACGTTAGCTGCGTATGTGTGTGGCGTTATGAAATTTCCACACTATCAAATTTAAGCCTGGAGCCCATTCACTCCCAGGGAAATGTATTAGGCACTTTATTTTTATGAAGCTCCGGGCTTTCGGGAGCTTAATTACTTTCCTATATAATTACCTTATCTTAATGTACCTCCGTCGGGCCTTGTTATGGAAATACGAGCATTGTGTACATTAAATAACCCGAACTGACGAAACTCGCGAAATTCCCCAGAAAACTCGACGATAGAACAAAGGGCGCCCTCGTCTCGAATTAAACTAACGAACAATTGAATGGGAATATTTTTAGGTCCTCGGGATTCCGTACGTATTTGTCGCACCATTAGTGCTCATCGCGCTCTGCATCTCGCGTTAGCTCCCTTCTGGTCCTGGAGGTGTTCCTTTTCGACGCCACATCAAAGATCACGAAAATAAATACGTGCGAGATTTTAACGCGATATGCGGTAGAGTCCCCCTTTCTACTACTGCCCATAAAATCTACGTAGTGCTTCATAAAAAGTGCGCTCGGAAATAAACGAATCAAATAAATCAAACGCCACGAATATTGCGATTTTAATATGTGTGTGGTTGTCTCATTGGAGGTCTAGACGTTTGCCTAAACTTTTCCACTGTTTTCGATTAACTTTTGATATCATTTCATGTGTAGATTATTTCCTTCATCTTTTCATTTAAGTTTGTCATATATTTTATTATGTCTCCTTTCAATAATTCAACCATCTTATACATTGTCAATGCTTCATTTCTCAGAAAAATTGTCTTATCTCATCTAAAGAATCTTACGAGAATACGAAATGTAACTTAAACTCACTCACTCGAATTTGTCTAAATTTGAAAAATTCATTAAATGCGTACTAAGGGTAGCTTTGTTATTAAACATTCTAAGGACACGAAGAAAAGTTTATGAAAGAAGTGCATGAAGTTAAAATTGTTTCTGAGAAGGAATTTCGAAGTTAAGTGGAAGGATGTAATGATATTAGGATTGCAGCTTTCACAGATTTTATATTCAAATTTCAGAAAAAAACCTAGTAATATTAAACTCATTACGAAGATATAAAGAATGTTTCTTTGGCGAGTTTAGAACGTATGTACTCTTTCTTCCGGATAATTTCTTAGCTATGTCGAGTCAATGAAAAGAGTCAATTTCTCGTAACACCAATTTGAAATTTCAAAAACTTTTTAAAAAAACGCACTAAAGCTAATTTTCTTTTGAAACTTCATAGACAGTATTTTTTAACAAAATTAACAATTATTTGTGCGAAGTAGTGTTCAGATACTGTCCAATAATCCAATAAAAATATTATGGGGCTGAACGTATTTCACCCTCTATTCTTTACCTTTCTCGAATGCTCTTGATTATTGTATGTGGGTGTGTGCTTCGAGTAAAAAACCGTCCCAATTAGCCCGCTTCCTCCCTTTCCGACCTGACGAAATTTTGACGGCTCTCGTCGGGAATTTTAAACAGAATTCCGTTTGGAATGACTCACACGTCTAACTTTCCCCCAAAGAAAAAAGAATCAGTTAGAGACGAGCCGGAATTATTAAATATGAAGGTACGATGGCGGATTACATTTGGGTCCGCTCGCGTCAACGGAATAGAAGTTGGTATTAGGGGATTCAGTTTTGGGTGTTATGATAACAAACTTTTCTGAAGTTTTTATACTAGAATCGTCTTGTGAGGTGTAATCTTGGACTAATAATACAGTTCTGTAAGTCATTCGAAACCTCATTAAATAATGACCAAAAAGTTGAACGTTAAGTTTTGTCTAAATGTGTATCTGATAGAAACATGAGCAATTAAACCGGCTAGTTCTAAAACTGTACGTAAGAGTTACAAATCGGTGCATAGGTAGAATTATTTCTGAATTATGTATGGAAAAAACGAACAAATCTTATCCAGTTCAATCATCATAATGTCGTGATGTCAGTTATGAAGTCATGATAAATTTAAAAATGAAAAGTTTGTATTATACGTTAATTAAATTTAATTGGTTTTAAAAATTAGATTTTTTTATTTTTAATTTAAAATTAATTGGTTTCTCAAAATAGGTTTAAATTTGGTGGAAATCCATGTGACAATGTAAAAAATATGAATATGCTTGATTTCTTATATGAAACACTTAGAAAAAGTTTGTGGAAAAAATTGTACAGATGCATGCAATTATCTTTCGTCACTCTCGCCCGAATCTGTTTCAAAATTTCCAAATTTTGACAGTCAGACATTTTATTCGGAATCTAAGGGTGGGTTGTTGAAAACAAACCGCTAATAGTGAAAGAAGAGGAATGAAAATCTTACTTTTACCGGTATAAATGGAGCGTATGTTGTGTTCCGTTGCGTTCAAGCAAAGCTCTAATCCATTAGCTAGCGAGTCTCGTAGGTCGTTCAATTTAAGTCGAGTAGACATCCGAAGAGCTTATTAGCCAAATCAGATTCCGGCTTAATAAAACGAAAGCCGCAGAGTCGAAATTGATACTTGAAATTTAACAGTGACGCGACAAACAACGGCGTCGTAAAGAACCGTTTACGTTTCCACTTTGGGCGGCGGGGAGGGTTCCGCCGTCGCGAAATTAATTTATAATAATTGGGAAAGTGTCCCCGCTCGCTTCTCCTTTCTCTCTCTCTCTCTCTCTCTCGATTATATGTAACTAGATTTTCCCCATGGAAGTTTTTGCCGGTCCGCGCGAATTCCCCACCCGAAAACTAAACGAATTTTATGGAGATAATTCGGGAGGGTTCGCGCGTTGAATATTCAGAATATGCGGAGAACAGCTGCGGTGACAAAATCCTGATTGGTTGTTCTCTCTGTTCCGGACAAGTTGGATTATTTGGCTTGCCGTATTTGTTACCGCTAAGGATTAGTCTCGGGATTGCGACGAATTTTCGACGAATTTATCGCCTCGGTTCGCACACGAGACGGCCGTTTCGCCTTTTATTGGCCGTTTACGGTGACGATCCGACATTGTACGCCAACGGAGACCGAGAGAAAGAGAAAGGGTAGAATAGATCGGGTCGGTCGGGGTTTTACGCAAATTATCCGCTGCTGTACACGCTTTACGAGGCTTCACTTTCATCCACTGTTTCGTTCCATTCGCCTCTCTAACTATAGCCCGTTCGCCGAATTTACGTCTGAAGTCGTGAAGCTCGACTCTAGACCATTCCTCTGGTCGTCGTTCCTGTTATACGTGACACATTCCCTATTCGAGACGTTCGACGATGTGGCCGTTTTTCACCTGTAATAAAAGTTACTCTTACTTGTCCTGAAGAAAAGACCGAAGCATACGTGAGTAATCGCCCATATCTTCAGACAGTAGCAATTTTCTGCTGGAGTGTAGCGCAAATTAAAATATAGACAGAGGAAATGGAAAATGAATAAATAAAATTGTTTTGCAGCTTAAAGTTTTCCCATTCAAATAGAATACGTAGGATGTCGATCTCTCCAATAGCAGCCTCACTAGCTGTAAAAGGTGAAAGGGCTTGACCAGAAGGGTCAAAATAAAACACCTTCGTTTTGTGAATGTAGGTATTCGTTGAAATCATTCCGGCGTTCAATTTCTCATGGTTACATATTATTTGTTTCCAAACATCGTCATAAATGAAAACTATTCAAAAAATCCAATATTCTAGTCAATATATAAAAACCGTTATTTTTACTCATCAACCAATTCATGAATTACGCTTTTAAACGATATTCAACTCGTTTTCCAAAAAGGTTTACTACGTCAGTCACGCCATAATTCTTAACAACACAGTTTCAAACTAAGAAATGAATGGAACGAAATTGAATAATCCAGTAATCTAGGCACATGGAAAATTTCCTGACTTATCTTGATACAAATGGGTATAGAGATCATATAATACATTTTTCAAAATATGGAAAATAAACTGTTTTATGGGATCCAGAAAAATTGGGTCTTTCATATTATGATTTACAGTCTCTAGAATTTTAAGTTACCATAAAACTGCAAAAAATATTTAATAATATCAGTTCACCTTGTTTAATTCTATTTCAGTACATATTGTTCAAATTTTCAAAAACACAATAGCCGGTATGTGTATGCCATATTTAAACATGAGCAACTGGTAGTAGTAACCATATTTCGGATATAAATACTGAAATATTTTTTAAAAAGAAATTGAGAACCAAAACGTGAGGTAGTGTACCTCTTTAAAATATATTTTGCTGAAATACTACTTAAAAATTACTTGTATTTTTGGGTAGAGTTAACTATGTTCTTTATTGATCAGGTATCGATGGATATCAATCTGGTCATATTATTTAATTACTGGTACAACTAGTGATCGCTAGTATAGTTTAGCTTATAAAATATGCGTTATTCTTACTGCTCAATAAGGACGGTAAAATTTACAAAAATTCTCGCTCACGTACGATACATTAAACCCCCCCCCCCTCTATATTGATTACGCCGGAGAAAAATTCAAGAGAGCAGCGGAAAGCAACAAAATTGAATTTCCCGAGGTGCGACATTGTAATTTACAAGAAATATGATTCAATTACGTTTTTCGTACTCCGGAAGTACGTAGATCCTTGTACGTTTATTTATTTTGTTGCAGCGATAAGTAATTCGCACTGGTTATTACTCCGTTATTTAATACGATTCTTATATAACGGAGATATGGTGTACGTTCCGTCTCGTTTTGAAATTCAATCTCGAAAAGTACACGCCAGGGAAATATTGTTATGGGTATCGGCTCTGATTTAGAGTTTTCTGTGAGAATAAACCGAACCGAGGAAAAATAGTTCATACGCTGCAATCAACCGGAATGGGATATCGAATTGTTTGGAAGAATGATTACAGTAGGTACCTACCCGACCACGAGGACAATCTATGTATTGTCGCATTAATCAATATATTCCGTTGTTTGTAAGCGTCGCGATAAAAGTATCATTGAATGGGGTTTCATTAATTCTAATTTCGATTAAATCAGATTTTCACCAAATTTTAGTACTTAAAATAACCCTCTAGAAAGCCTGGGTGAACTTTAATAAACGCTATTTATTAAAAATTTTTACGTTAAACTGTTTATTTGGTTTATGGAAACGCGTATTTGATCACAAAAACAATATTTTTACGTTTACTTGAATTACCTGAAGATTGTGTAGAAATTTTTCTAGTGAGATACTCTGCAAGTGTATTCCAAACAACGTCACGGTTGCCTACAGAATTATTTCTCATTCGAAATCCCTTGCTTCTTATGAACTTGTCAGCAACCAAGAGAGAGAACCCACTAAATAATTAATAATTCCCGCATAAGGAACTTCCAGTAAAGTAACCCTATGATTAATTCCTGTTGGAATTTATTTAATAATGAAATCGATACCGTTGCAGAACTTCAAGCCTACGTTTGGGATACTTACCGTGTGATCATGATAATCACATGTTGAACTTTTTGGCAAATGCAAATATGCATCTGTGCATCTCCCAAAAATAATTTCCAGTGAATTGTTAACTCGCAAACTATTTGCTTGAAAAAAGACTTACTGGAAAATTATTCATCGAAATGTGTAGTTTTTTGAATCTGATGTCTTTTTATTAAACTACATATATTCAAAATTTAATTGTTTATAACGAACCCTATCGAAATGCAAACATTGTTTTCTTTTTTTTTTCACAAAATCGGGTCCTCCTGAAAACCACTCTTTTTAAGACATTTTTCTGGGTAATGGTTGCAGGTAAATTGACTTTCTTTAATTAAAAGCACTTTATTCAATTTTGCCATATAAACTGACGTTTATTGACGTCAAATCGAACCTATAAAGTCATTGTTTATTTTGTTTATTTAGGCAGCGGATTAATAGTTATTTATTAAATTTTGCCGTATAAAGTGACGTTTTATATGTTTAAAATTGTTTTCGTCGTTGTCAAGGTTGCAGCACTGAAGTTGTCATCTTGTCAAATTTTCTCTTCAAAATTGGACTTACTCCGCTAAACGTCAGTTTACATGTGGCAAAATTGAATAAAACGTTGTAATACACTCGCGGATACAATGAACGTTTGAACATTTTATCCGCTTGTATAATAAATAACTATCAATACTGCAATGTGTGAACTGAAGATTTAAAAAATGTCTGATTTCAGGAAGATCAGCCTGTGAATACTATCAAAATTTTTGAAAGCAAACTGAATAAAATGGCCACTTCTGTTGATGTAACCGTTAATACGAACTAAAACTACGTAAACGACTATTATCGGATATTACATTTTCCCAAAAAGTGGTTGGAAGTAAAAGAGTTTTCTTATTCAATCATCGGCATTGATTATTGGCATCGTTTATGTGATGCCATACCGATTACTGGCAACATTTTATATCAAAGACCATATCTTTACCATTAATCAAACTCTTCGTCTCATTAACTCACTAATGAAAAACGTCAAAGAACTAAACATTACGGCACTTTTCAACGACGATTCTACTCCTGAAACATTCCACGGCTGAGAACGTCGTAATGTGTTTTTTCTCTTAACGGGCATAGAGAAAGAATAATACGTTCCCGTTCTGTCTAGCTAGCGTAATGTCCCTTCGATCGGTTTGTTTGTTTCCCGTGTTTTATTGATACTTATGATCCCTGCCAAATCGGGGATATGACCGTAGATGTATGGAAATGGCCCGCCTGTTACGATCGTTTTACGTTTCGGCCCCTAAGCCGCTTCCAAGAGAATCTGGCAAGCCGACACCTCCGCGTCTCATAACATTCCTTACAGTTTCCAAACGATTCCTCGGGAATGATAATCATACAATGCATAGGATTATTTGTATTGAATTCAAATTCAATTCAGACCTCAGGTCTTAGAGGCATTTGTGTCTTGATTGGCATTTAAGTTCTAATAGTTGATCTAAAGGTGCTGGAGTACTTGACACATAGATACTGTAAGGCGAAATGTAAACAGCAGAGCGAAATGTGTTTACTCTTATCGGACCTCGGAGGCTTACCTCAAAGAATCGCCTCTACGCTTAATTGAGTCCCGGCAACATCTTATTAAGGAAAAGTGATTTATGACCTTCTGGACCTTTCTACATAAAAAAGAAGGTTCGAGTTATTTCAGGAACTATCGCGAACACAATTGAGATGTATATAAGCGGGCATGCGGTCGGAGAGGAGATTAGACGTGAAGCCGCGAGTGAATAAATAAAAATAAATAAAAAGACGGACCAGTGAAATAAATTACATTTAAGAGTGATATAAATTAATTAGTTAGAAATTAGTTAAGATAAATTAAGTAGTGTGTAGTATAGTAATTAGGAAAGTGTAACTAAATTCAAATAAACGTTACAATACTGTCTTGTTTCTTACTACCGTCCGGTAAAGTGAGTCGGTTTCATTAATTTTTATTTTTCATGTAAAGTTCAGTTGTAACGTTGCGATCAGTTGGTAAACGTGAAATATAATCTTTTGAACGTCACTTTTGAGAAAACTTCTGTGACCGGACCTCTCGCATAGACACGTTTTCTTGAATACAACGTGATTTCCAATTGAAGTCACATAAAAACTCTCTGATTGAATGCCGTTCCGAAACTCGCCCTCCCTTTTCTGCCCCTCGACGCCTCCGGAGCCTTAAAAGCGATTATTAAAAAAAAAAGAACGAGAAGATTCGGGGAAACTTAACGATTCGAAAGGGTAATAAAACGGTATTGTTTCTGTTTCCGTAAGTACTAGGGTTGGGTATTGTTTAGCATTAATTAAAAAGAGCTTCGAGGTGTCATTTATATCTGTTCGTACGTGCTGCGAACAAACCTTCTCCTTATAAAAACTTATTGAAAACATTCGTCATGCTTCTGAGAAAGGGTAATATCTTGAAACAGACTGGATTGATAGATTTCGGATTGCATGAATGGGTTTTATTGCTCTCACTGGCGGTGCGGTGTTTCATAAATTGTAAAAACGGGCTAACTTTACGGTTTAATTTACTATAAATATAAAAATGTCACGAGTACATGAAGCGAATGCGTCTAGCGAAAGCTATACGTGACAATTCAAAAAAACCTTCGGAATTACTTAGTTAGTCAATTTTTGTTACTATATTATACCGAATTACAGCGACTTCTAGTTCTTCTTGGAAAATCTACATCTACACTTACATCTGTCACATTATTGTCGTTAAAATGTTGGAGGACTATAGATGATTAGAACAAGTTAGCATAAGATTATTTTGGTGATTAATTATGCTATTAATTTAAAGAGCAGAGCATAACAAAATCTAGCAATTTATGAAATAAGTGTTCAACAGGTACAGTTTTATTAGAAGGGGAGTTCGAAGTTAGCTCCATTGGCTTCAAATATATACTAACTGATTTGTGTGGAATAATTGCCTCCCACTCGATTGAACACTGCAAGGGTTACTTACATTATTCACTGGTATTGCATAAACACTCTCTTATAAGAAGTTCCACAACACCTTCCCAGCGGATTAACATCTGGACGTCATGTTTATTTAGTCTAAAATAAATTCAATTTCCAGAAGGAAGAACCTACTTAGGTTCACTTTTCTAGCATTTATTTACGCTATTGCCAAATTGTGTTTTTAACAGTTCAGTGGTTTTCTGTGGCAGTAAATGAAGGCAATCGCTTTAATTGTTGTTGTTTAGTATGATTACAAGCTTTGTTATGTTTTTTGATTGATTTGTGAACGAAAGTGTGCAATGATCTCTTTAGAAGTGGACTGTATGTAGATATCTCTTTGGCTCGTGGGTGGCTGCGGAGATAAATCTTGTCTCCAGGTTGTAAGGCTGAAGATGTTCTTGTAGATGGAGATCAGGGCGTGTCGTAATCTCCTTGAAGTTCTCGTAGGTTGAGATCAGGGCTTGACGTGATTTCTTGAAGTTCTCGTAGGTTGAGATCAGGGCTTGACGTGATCTCTTGAAGTTCTCGAAGTTCTTGTAGTTTGAGATCAGGGCTTGACGTGATCTCTTGAAGTTCTCGAAGTTCTTGTAGATTCTTGTAGTTTGGAGAGAGGACGTTACGTACTCTCCGGGTTGAAGTTTTGTTAGGTTTTAGGTAGTCAGGTTAGGTGGCGTGAAGAAAGATCACACACACTGTCGTTAATGAGCATACTAGGGTATACTGGTTTATTACCAAAAATTCACAGGCTTTTATACATATTCAAATTACATTGGTTAAATGAGATGTTATTTGTTTTCTTACAATGACCTAGTGTCGCAGACACTGACCTTAACTGGAGCGCTTGCTATCACGTTTCATTAAACGCCTTTGTTATGCTGACTCGGTTAATTATTGTGATTCTGAACTTGACTTGTTGACGTTCGGTCGGCGTTGTTAAAAATAAGACGTGCTTTTAGTTTAATTAGATATCCCAAAAACCTTGTTACCGAAGCAGCGTCAGTGATTGTTATCTGTTTTGTAAAACAAAAATTGTTGAAAAGTTTCCAAAATTAGTTCACCTCAGCTACTCAGTTGTTTTAATAATTATTAGATGATTGTTAAAATATTTCCCTGACTAAGTTTGTACTAATTAATTTTGATTACTTAATTGCAAGTGGAAATTTCACCTAAGATGTTTTAATAACAAGTTGCTCTAATTCCCTATTTAATGGTTATTAATCCCTAATTGAAGAGTATGTTCCTTAAATTCCCTATTAAATCCCTACAACCCTACTTAGCTCTCTTTTATGTTGATCGTAGAGTCAACAATTTGTCACAATTTAGTTTTGAAATTGAAGTTTTTACTTTTAAGCACACGAAAACTAAGAGGCGTTGATCAAGAATATTTTAGATTTGGAATGATCATTTGACACAGATTGAGGTAGTGTGGCCACTATACGAAGTCCTTATGGACACACTCAAGTCCCTGGGAGTGTCTATAATTTGGAGGAGGATCACACAAATATCTGTTAATTGGTTTACATGCACATCCCCACAGTTGGGCTCCATATGTCCTTGACTCTTACTAGTGAAATTTCCATGCTGATTAATGGCCATGGATATTTTTCAATTTGTGTCGAGAGTAGGTAAATGTAATGTGCCTAAACTCTATTCAAAACAAATCCCGATGCACGTCATTTTGATGACGTCAGAATACTTCCAATACTACCAACTTAATATAGTCATAGGATATCGCAATTTATGTGTTCCGTGTATATTTTAGGTTGACAATATATACCTATGGTTATGTGTATTCTCAACCTAAATTATACACGGAACACATGAATTGCGATATCCTGGGACTATATTAAGTTGGTAGTATTGGATGTTTGGTGATGTCATCAAAATGACGTGCATCGGGATTTGGTTTAAATAGAGTATACTACTCTCATCCGCTATCATCACGTCCTCTAAAATCGAGTCATCACCTGGACGTGCGTCCGCCTCGTTAAGTAATAATTTTTAACCCTTTTTCGGGTTGCAACGTTCCCGTCTGCCGGTCTGCCGTTTTTAATGCGGCGGTTTATGAATTCAATCCGCGCGCGGCTCGCTAATTCAATCGTTGGCCGGAATAAAACGCAACAGTCGCCGTATTATCGCGATTCTGTCTAGGGGAACCGGCACATGACGTCATGTTTTTGTTTCCGCTAATCGGACGCGACATGAAAGGCGAACAGCGGAAATTTCTGGTTGTATTCGGAGCGCGCCACTGGACGAAATGTGCAGTCGCATGTATAATGGACACATGGAGACGTATTCGCCGCATGTATCCACAATATATGTCTACTTAAAGCGAAAAAGTGTTTTATACTAATAAAGTTAATGTTTATAGAAAATTCTGTGTGGCATAAAATTTGAAATCCAAATAGTCGGACATTACAATTTGTCCTCTATCAAGAAGGATTTTTGTGAAATATAATCGCAGTGCTGCAAAAATGGTTGTGCCAAATTGAAAACTGCTTATCTAATCTGATTTAACGACGCTGAATATTCAGTTTTGTTGCTGTCTTCGATTGATTGAATGCTAATTTTATTATTAAATGTCTTGAGCGAGTGTCTTGAGAAATACCCTTTTCCGTCATTCTTTGTAGGTAAATATGCGATCAGGATCATTGCACTTAGGCGCTTGATTCCAAAATTTCCTTAATAAACTTGTTAAATAATGACTAGGAGGCAATTTTAATTTTTCAATCTTCAAGTCATTTTTGCCAAGTTAACTATTTAGTATGCCACTTTAAATCAATAGAAATCTATGTTTAAGTACATACGAAGCGATATTGATCAAGAACATACAATCATCCGAACTGATTTAGCTCTAGTCACTAAAGAGACTAACCTAGCTTAGTGACTTCGATGTAAGTTGGCCACACCTTCAACGTGTTTGAAGTTTCATTTCAAAGTTGATGGTAGTTCACGTCCTAACCATACCTACAAGCAAGGGACAGTCCATTAAACTTATTATGATGTTCCGTGATATGTCTATGGCACGTAACTTCCTAATTTGAAACGCGAGAACGCTAACTATTCCAAACTTATACATCACAGTTATAACGCTTATAGCCACGCTGTCAGTTTCCCATTTTGGTTCGTACATCGCGAACTCATCGGTTACTTTTCGAATGCCTATTAAGCCACATCATCCACTTCATAAGCCAGCATTTTCAATAGGCTCATATTTTATTGCTAATTTATTGCTAATTTATTACGCAAACCACGATTTTATTGCTCCACCCCTTAGCGAGAAAAAGGGGCTAATGTGACATAAGACTTAAGCCACATCATCCACCCCTGTATCTCCGGAACCGTAAGAGATATATACATAAACCAAGCGGCATATTTTATTGCTAATTTATTGCTGACGATCGCGACTAGTAACGCAATCACAGACCCACCCCTTCAACCCTTAGCATTAAACTCACCCCCGGAATATCAGCAAAATTCTAACAAAAAATGTATGTCCGTTAAATGCAGCCTTGGATCTTTATTACTATTTAATGTCTCATCTTCCAAGGAAAGCGTGATTTTATTGCTCCACCCCTTAGCGAGAAAAAGGGGATAATCTGACTTAAGAAACTACCCCGACACCTGTATCTCCGAAACCGTAAGAGATATCTACATAAACCAAGCGGCATATTTTAATACTAATTTATTGCTGACGATCGCAACTAGTAGCGCAATCGCATACCCACCCCTTCAACCCTTAGCATTAAACTCACCCCCGGAATATGAGAAAAATTGTAACAAAAAATGTATTTTCGTTAAATGCAGCCTGTGATCTTTATTACTACTTAATGTCCCATCTTCCAACGAAATCGTGATTTTATTGCTCCACCCCTTAGCGAGAAAAAGGGGATAATCTGACTTAAGAAACAACCCCAACACCTGTATCTCCGGAACGATAAGAGATAAAGACATGTACCAAACGCCATATTTAAGTACTAATTTATTGCTAATTTATTACGCAAACCACGATTTTATTGCTCCACCTCTTAGCGAGAAAAGGGGATAATCTGACATAAGAAACAACCCCAACACCTGTCTCTCCGGAACCGTAAGAGATAGATACATAAACCAAGCGGCATATTTTATTGCTAATTTATTGCTGACGATCGCGACTAGTAGAGCAATCCAAGGCTCACCCCTTCAACCCTTAGTACTAAACTCACCCCCGAAATATCAGAAAAATTGTAACAAAAAATGTATGTCCGTTAAATGCAGCCTGGGATCTTTATTACTATTTAATTTGTCATATTCCAACGAAAGCATGATTTTATTGCTCCACCTCTTAGCGAGATATAGGGGATAATATGACGTAAAACACACCCTCAAATCCTGTATCTCCGGAACGGCAAGAGATATAGACATAAACCAAACGCCATATTTCAGTGCTAATTTATTTCTAATCTATTACGCAAACCACGATTTTATTGCTCTACCCCTAAGCGAGATAAGGGGATAATATGACTTAAGAAACAACCTGTATAAGATACAGGTATAAGATACCTGTATCTCCGGAGCCGTAAGAGATAGATACATGAACCAAGCGGCATATTTTATTGCTAATTTATTGCTGACGATCGCGACTAGTAGCGCAATCCTAGACCCACCCCTTCAACCTTAGCAATAAACTCACCCCCGGAATATCAGAAAAATTGTAATAAAAAACGTAAGTCCGTTGAATGAAGCCTGAGATCTTTATTACTAATTAGTTTCTCATCTTCCAAAGAAAGCGTGATTTTATTGCTCCACCCCTTAGCATGAAAAAGGGGATAATCTTACTTAATACTCAATCCACACCTGCATATCCGGAAATGGAGGAGATATATACATAAACCAAGTGGCATATTTTATTGCTAATTTATTACTGACCATAGGAACTAGCATCAAAATCCCAGAACCACCCCTTCGACCCTTTGCATTAAACTCACCCCCGAAATATCAGAAAAATTGAAGAAAAAGATATGTCCGTTAAATACAGCCTCGGCTCTTTATGACTATTTGATTGCTCAACTTTCATGTGTTTTTCTGATATTTCGGTGGTGAGTTTAATGCTAACTGTTGAAGGGGTGGTTCTGAGATTGCGCATGTCTTCAGCAATAAATTAGCAATAAAATATGCCGCTTGGTTTATGTATCAATCTCTTACGGTTCAGGAGAGACAGGTGTTGGGGTTGTTTCTTAAGTCAGATTATCCCCTTTTCTCGCTAAGGGGTGGAGCAATAAAATCGTGGTTTGCGTAATAAATTAGAAATAAATTAGCACTAAAATATGGCGTTTGGTTTATGTATATATCTCTTCCCGTTCCGGAGATACAGGTGTTGGTGTTGTTTCTTAAGTCAGATTATCCCGTTTTTCTCGATAAAGGGTGGAGCAATATAATCATACTTTCCTTGGAAGATGGGACATTAAATAGTAATAAAGATCTAAGGCGGCAATTAACGGACATACATTTTTTGTTAGAATTTTTCTGATATTCCGGGGGTGAGTTTAATGCTAAGGGTTGAAGGGGTAAGTCTGTGATTGCGTTACTAGTCGCGATCGTCAGCAATAAATTAGCAATAAAATATGCCGCTTGGTTTACATATATATCTCTTACAGTTCCGGAGATACGGGGATGGATGGTGTGGCTTAAATCTTATGTCACATTAGCCCCTTTTTCACGCTAAGGGGTGGAGCAATAAAATCGTGGTTTGCGTAATAAATTAGCAATAAATTAGCACTAAAATATGCCGTTTGGTACATGTCTTTATCTCTTATCGTTCCGGAGATACAGGTGTTGGGGTTGTTTCTTAAGTCAGATTATCCCCTTTTTCTCACTAAAGGGTGGAGCAATAAAATCACGATTTCGTTGGAAGATCGGACATTAAATAATAATAAAGATCACAGGCTGCATTTAACGAAAATACATTTTTTGTTACAATTTTTCTCATATTCCGGGGGTGAGTTTAATGCTAAGGGTTGAAGGGGTGGGTATGCGATTGCGCTACTAGTCGCGATCGTCAGCAATAAATTAGCAATAAAATATGCCGCTTGGTTTATGTAGATATCTCTTACGGTTTCGGAGATACAGGTGTTGGGGGTTGTTTCTTAAGTAAGATTATCCCCTTTTTCTCGCTAAGGGGTGTAGCAATAAAATCATGCTTTCCTTGGAAGATGGGACATTAAATAATAATAAAGATCCAAGGCTGCAATTAACGGACATACATTTTTTGTTAGAATTTTTCTGATTTTCCGGGGGTGAGTTTAATGCTAAGGGTTGAAGGGGTGGGTCTGTGATTGCGTTACTAGTCGCGATCGTCAGCAATAAATTAGCAATAAAATATGTCGCTTGGTTTATGTATATATCTCTTACGGTTCCGGAGATACAGGGGTGGATGATGTGGCTTAAGTCTTATGTCACATTAGCCCCTTTTTCTCGCTAAGGGGTGGAGCAATAAAATCGTGGTTTGCGTAATAAATTAGCAATAAATTAGCAATAAAATATGAGCCTATTGAAAATGCTGACTTATGAAGTGGATGATGTGGCTTAATAGGCATACTTTTCGACGCGTACTGTATACGTAGGTCAGGTTGTTTTGCCGCAAAACATGCAATATGCAAAACTTCCCAATCAAATTATCGGCGTGCGTTTCGGTCTCATTTCGGCACGTCGAAGCGAATTATTTCGAAACGTCCGTGTGTTTGTGTTTGTAGCGAAGATTCCTTTTTTTGTTAATTTTTCGATCGTCATGCAGAAATTAATTTGCAGCCACACATGTGCAGTCCATTAATGTTACAAAATAGGCAAATATTGGCGGAGGTTATAGGAAACGGTGTAATTGAATTGGTTTAGAGGCCGTTTTGGAAAAACAAATAATGCAGGACTTAAATTCGTCTAATAACTCTAATGAGGATTCATTTTGGTTATTTGCTGTACGCGAAGTTGTCTTTCAAACCAAAGTAACTTATAAATATGTAAGCAAAGTAAACACATACGAAATTATGTGCTGTTTAAAAACGCAATTAAAATCAAAGCCGTTAAATAAACGTTATTTTGATACATGGTTCATATATCACAGGGGGTGAATTATTAATTGCGCGTTTCCACTTGGGTGCACGTGCGAACCGTTCGAGGTACCCGGAAAAATGGTTTAAAGGGCCATCTCAATATTGAAACGTAGACTTTTTGATATCCAATTAAGGGAAGGTTTTCAAAATTACCCTTGCGAGTGTTTCCAAAAATTCTTCATATTCAGATTTTTGAAATTTTCGTCACAATTACCGAAAGCGAAACGCGTGCCGATACTGCAAACAAAAACATATTTACGAGAAATCCTTTATAATAATCCACAACGTTTGCATTTTGCCAAATCCCTCTCCGACACTAATTCAACGAAATAATTTGAGTTAGAGCTAGAAGATACGATTGTTCGCGTCTTAATTTTTAATAAAAAAAAAAACTAAACTCTGGGTCTCAGGACTGCGTTTGGTTACGTTCTCGTTAGGACTTCCCTCTTTTTCCTTTTAGAGGCATTTTAAGCAAAGAAAAGTTACAACCGGGAATGCACGTACTAAAACTTTTTATTACTCTCGCATGTGATGTAGAGGAAACTTCCCTCTTATACTCCGACTTGAAGAAAGCGGATAAATTATCATTTAGTCCAGTGGCTCGGTACTGTAGGTATATACCAGAGGTAACTAGTGAGAATGTGCATATTCTCATATCGTCGATATCAGACGTGATATATGTCGAAAGTTATATATGTAACTCGCAAAGGCGCCGTATTATCTCGCGTGACACGTATACTTTATGTCCCCTTTAAGAGATGTTAAAACCGAAATATTGGCGACGTATAAATCTCGATGTCGGACAATACGGGCATCTGAAGTATTCCGGGTGCTTTCGGATTGCTCCTCGGAAACTTCCCCGTAAAAATACTCCAACTATCCGAGTAGAGCACATAGTTGCGGGCGGGACATAAATCCTTTAAAATTTAAACCTTTCGAAAAGTTTGCGCGTCGCCCTCGTAAACACGCCATCCAGAAGCTTAATATTTCACCGCAAGGTGAAAGTTCTAATAAAATTGCAAATTTTACGGGTTGCTTATGAAATATTTGCGCAGTCCGCATAAATACGCTTTATCCCTTTTATCTGACGGGCCGCTTCTGTTTTATACAGGGGGAAGGCCGAAGGAACAACTTATAAATTTAGGCGACGCCAGAGGGGGACACGGTGGGACACTCTCCCTCTCGATCTCCCGCTCTTCCCGCTCCTTTATTGAGCGCCCCGAGGAAATAACCGAGCGCGCGCTATCTTTAAATAGTGAGAGCGGTTTTTTCGCGCATAAATATTTTCCGGAAATATTCTCCCTTAAAAAGGGCCATTACACATACCGAGCCACCTCCGAACGACGTCGTTCCCTGTTCCGCGATGAGGTTTTTAACGAGACCCGCCGCGTCGAGGAGAACTTAATCCCGGGAAATTATATAGACACGATAATTCAGCACCGAGAGCTATTAACAGTTAAACAGCTTGCGACTTGCGCCCCCCCTCTTAACTCCCGAAATTGGATGCTCGACCGTGCGGTTTATCGTCCAGGTAAAAGTTAAATAACAAAAACATTATCGGCCGCAACACGGATACCGTTCTGTAACGAGTTACAGTGGGAACTGGGGTCGTAAGCGCGAATAGAAGTTTGTATACTATGTCCAGTCACAATTGGAACACCAACAAAAACACTTAATGGCTTTTTAAGTGGTGCCGCCTGATGGTCCATGGGCGTATCATTACGGATTATAACTCTAACAATGAATTCACTTTCAAATAGCATAAATAAATCGCACACACATACACACACCACTACTTTCTCGAGTATAAGTGCCGAAGAACCGAAACACCTGGTCCATAGAAGAAGAAGAAGATACAAATGAAGCGCCGCTGTCGTAAAATAATAAATTTGCCACCCAATGGACCCTTCATTTCTTTATCTGTAGATATCCATACATTCACATATACGATTTCACTTGGGCGACTGCACGAATATGAAACACCTGCGTTTTAAAATATACCAGTGCGTTTCTGAACAAGCAAAGAAATAAGTCCCCTGGTTTTGTATAGAGATAACGGGCTTTTTTCGAATGTCCTCGGTAAATTCAGATTTTATTGAGTGTTCCAATTGCTACTGGTTAGAGTATACTATTAGCGACCGGCAGGTTACTAATGCATTTATGCCTCTAAATAGTAATTTCCTATAACGAGTTGCAAAAAGTGTCACATCGGTCAAATATTCTGGATCTACCAAATCTCCTAGCTACACTGATAAAGTTCTCATAATTTAATTCGATATCTTTTTTAATAAATTACTTTTAATGACCTCTTGCACGGAATGTTCCTTACAAGTTCTAAATGCCTTTCCCGTATTCCCGTATTCGAGATCCCTCCCTCCGACAATCCTCATTTAAGCAATTTCCTTTTCTGAAAATATTTTATTACGTTTTGCAGTTCAAGTATGGTTGGTTTGATGTAACTTTGCGACGCTGCAAAGAAACGCATTCCTTTCGACACTGTTTTGGGTTACCTTTTATAAATACTCCCAAGGAAAACTAATTTTTAATTATTTTTGTACTAAAAACATCAAAATCCGATTTAAATCTTGTTAATAATTAGTGCAATCAAACTAAGTTTTAATTATTTTTGTGCTAATTATAATCAAAGTAATTTCTAATTATTTTTGTAGTAAAAACGTCAATATCCGATTTTCACCTTGTTAATACCTATTACAATCAAACTAAGTTTTAATTATTTTTGTACTAGGTAAATATAATCAAAGTAATTTCTCATTTTTTTTTTGTATTAAAAACGTCAATATCCGTTTTATACCTTGGTAATACCTATTACCATCAAACTAAGTTTTAATTATTTTTGTACTAATTATAATCAAAGTAATTTCGAATTATTTTTACATTAAGAACATCTAAATCCGATTTAAACCTTGGTAGTACCTATTATAATCAAAGTAATCTCAAATTGTTTTTGTATTAAAAACGTCAATATCCGATTTAAACCTTAGTATAAACTATTACAAACTAATTTCTAATTATTTTTGTACTAATTTTAATGAAACTAATTTCTTATCATTTTTATACTAAAAACATCAAAATCAGATTTAAACCTTGGTAATAACTGTAAGAATTAAACTAAGTTATGTAATCAGACTAATTAGAATTAATTTTTAGAATTTAGAATCAAACTAATAAGTAATTATTTTTATACTAAAACATCAAAATCCGAATTCAAACTTGGTAATAACTATTACAATCAAACTAATTGTTAATTTGTACTAATTATAATCAAAGTAATTTATAATAATTTTTGTACTAAAACCATCAAAATCCAATTTAAATCTTGGTAATAATTAGTACAAACTAAGTTTTAATTATTTTTGTACCAATTATAATCAAAGTTATTTCTAATTATTTTTACATTAGAAACATCAAAATTCGATTTACACCTTGGTAATAGATACCTATTACAATCAAACTAAGTTTTAATTATTTTTGTACTAGGTAAATCTAATCAAAGTAATTTCCAATTATTTTTATATTAAAAACGTCAATATCCGATTTGCACCTTGGTAATACCTATCACAATTAAACTAAGTTTTAATTATTTTTGTGCTAATTATAATCAAAGTAATTTCTAAATATTTTTACATTAAAAACATCGAAATCCGATTTAAACCTTGGTAATACCTAGTACAACCTAACCAAGTTGTAATTATTTTTGTACTAGGTAATTTTAATCAAAGTAATTTCTAATTATTTTTGTATTAAAAACGTCAATATCCGATTTAAACCTTAGTAAAAACTATTACCAACTAATTTTTAATTATTTTTGTACTAATTTTAATCAAACTAATTTGTAATAATTTTTATACCAAAAACATCAAAATCGCATTTAAACCTTGGTAATAAATAGCTGTAAGAATCAAACTAAGTTATGTAATCAAACTAATTACAATTAATTTTTAGAATTTAGAATCAAACTAGTAAGAAATTATTTTTGTACCTACTAAAAACATCAAAATCCAATTTCAACCTTGGTAATAACTATTACAATCAAACTAATTGTTAATTATTTTCGTACTAATTATAATCAAAGTAATTTCTAATAATATTTGTACTAAAAACATCAAAATCCGATTTAAACCTTGGTAATAAGTTTTACAATCAAACTTCAATCGATATGCTCAAAACGTTGAAAATTAAAATGTGTGTAAAAACAAAAATGTGTATAAAAACACAGTCACAGACTGTGTTACGTGTTACCGTATACTCTCTTCCTCTCCCCCGTCTCCCCCTCCCTCCCGCTGTGCCTCCCTCTCTCACCTTTCTCTGTCTCTCTCTTTCTAACACACACAGACTGAGAAATTTTCTGCCGTCTTTTCGTCGCTTCGCTACCGAAGTCAAAATTTTTTGCGTCGTTTTTTCTTACGATTCGGCCGTCGTCGCTTCGGACTGCGCATACGTCACGAAAGTACGAACGGGTACCCGGAGTGCGTTGTTACCATGCGGGCTATCGTGCGCATCGTAGTCAGGGGAGAGTACGCTTTTCACGTAGCGTGCTCTAATTTTCTATTTTCCGGCCGATTTCCGTCGGGAAAATTCCCAAAAAGAGGTTTCCCGGTGGTCTCGAGCGGTACGTTCGGTTCTCCGGGCGGTTTTCGCGGGGTAAGTCGCTGTTTTGTAAGATTTTTCCAGTATATCGTAGCGATTTCACGTGCCCGTCTCGTCTCGTCGGAGGGGAGGGGGAGCGGTGTCGTCCAGACGTCGTGGCAACGTGAAGTTTTATATGTAATCAGACGAATTTATTTCATATCGACGTAATAGTCAATCAATTCGATTTCAGTCTACACTTTTGATTAGCTGTCTCATTTTATTGAATCGTTTATTGATTAACCTCACTTATTCCAATCGACCTAATCTCACTTCCTTCTCCCACTCCCTCAGAAAGACAAATTTTGGATTATCGGATGCTTTTGAACCAGCCCATTCGTACTAATTTTCCAGTTTCTAACTATTTAATAACCGTTGCATACATTTCACCCATTTTTCGTGAAAGTCGGAGTTTTTTTTTTCAGGCTACCTGAGTGTCTGAATTATGTTTCAGTAAGTATGTATCCGAAAATGCCTAGTGTTTGAGATACAGGACATTAACTATTAAAAAAAAATATTTTTTTTATCTTCAAAACTAAATTTAACAGTAAAGAGAAATTTGGGCCTAATACTTAATTTGGTTTGCTGACTGTAATTATAGCATTGAAAATAGACCCGTTTTAAGGTAAAAGTAATTTTTAGGGGTTGTGGCAAGTAAAAACTACACTTAATTTTTTGTAATGTAAATTTTTTAAACATTGTAAAAACGAACCTTTGACATAAATCATGTACTGTTTTATGTGATAAGAGCAGCTGTTTTTCGGAAAGTTAAAATTGAAATATTGCTTATTTCTTAACATTTCTCTCCTTTTAAATAGATTTTCAATTAGAATTTTATAGGAATTAAGATTACTATTTCATAGAATTTATGACTGGCTTATGATTAGTTGTACAGTTTCATACGAGTTGACGATTTTTTTTTTAAATTTCGTATACAGGGTGTGCCCAACAAAGAATAATATGGTTTTTTGAATTGAAATTGATTATTTCCTGTATTAAAACATACATTACTAAATTAGGCCATCATCAGTAATTAGCCACTGGTTTTTTAAAAATTTTCTTCTTTTGGATAGGTTTTCAATTAGAATTTTATAGATTTTTATAAGATTACAATTCAATGTAATACAAAACAATCAGATACGATTACAATTCATTATGGTTTATGAATGGTTGTATGGTTTCATACGAGTCGACGAATTTTTTTAAAATTTCGCATACAGGGTGTGCTCAACAAAGAATAATATGATTTTTTGAATTGAAATGAAATATTTCCTGCATTAAAACATATATTACTAAATTAGGCCATCATCAGCAATTAGCCACTTATTTTTTAAAAATTTCCTTCTTTTGGATAAATTTTCAATTAGAATTTTATAGATTTTTATAAGAATACAATTCGATGTAATACTATGTATTACATGTATGTAGTACTATATGTAGTACTATGTAGTACAATGAGATACAATTACAATTCATGAATGTTTTAAGAATGGTTGTATGGATTAATAAGACTCGACGAATTTAAAAAAAAATCTTATAAAGGGTGTGCTCAATAAAGAATAATATAATTTTATCGAATTGAAATAAAGTACTTCCTGCATTATAACACATATTACTAAATTATGTTATCACTAGTAATTAGCCACTTATTTTACAAGAATAAAAAAAAATCATTTCTTAAAGATTATATGTTTGTCGAAATAATCAAAATGGTTTATTCTGTGGTAGTTAAAATAGGCTTTTCAAATTATTTACAAAAAACAGTAAAACCAAGTCGTAATGAAATAACTGATGAAGCTATTCCGTTAGAAATACAATTTTAACATGAATGAAACTCAAGTAGGTATGTGATGATTATTTTCTAAAAAAAAAAAAAATGTAAATACTCTAATAGGAATAAATATAAATTTTTGTATTATTAACAATATTAATATTAGTGAAAGCAATTGCATAATTTATCATTTTTAAGAACTGTTATCGCCAAAATATCTCAAAATAAAAAAAATACATATTTGCATTACTGTACTAATTTTCTGAATTCTACCTTTAAACATAATTCTAAACAAGTTTAATTAACGATGTTTTTTGCATTACTAAAAATAACGATAGTTTATTCTTGTGCATTCAAAAAAAATCTCTGTTAAATATCCCACATAAGAGCAATTTTATTCATATTTGGGGTAAATTAGCTTTATATGAAACAAGGCTGAACCTCAAAATGTGAATGTTCAGTTCCAGAATTTTCTGATAATTACACCCATTATTATGTCCATTTTGTAATAGAGTGCATATGGTGCGTGAATAAAAAAAATCAAAATATCTCTTTTTAAGCACACACTGTATAAGGAGTAAGTCGACGCAGATGTAACTACACAACTTTTATATACAAAATTTGTATTGTAGGTAATTTCAAATGGATAAGTTAAAATATGATGAAAAAACCCGGTACCATTTTAATTTTTTTCATAAGTCAAAATCTCTATATAGGTATATATGAAAAAGAGCGTAGGTTTTTACCTCCATAACCCTTAAAAATACATTTACCTCGAAACATACACATTTTTGATGCTACAATTGCAATTAGCTTATAAAATTTATTCTCAATTTAGCTTTGCTATTGAAATAAGTTTGGAAAAAATTGATTACATTTTAAAAACTTTAACACGCCCTACATTCACCTCAAAAACGTTTCAGCATATTTTGGACTAGACCATATCCACTTTTTTTTCAACACCTTGTAGGTATATTAGATGGTAGAATGCCGACAATTTAAGCATTTAATTGTGATCTTAATACGATTACTTTTATTTATGTACCATAAATAACACTAATTTTATTTATGCCTAAAATAATACGTTCTATTTGCATTTCAATTCATCTGCTATTTTAAACGACACTTCTACTACAAATTTTCGTATATTCTCGCCTCTTATCAGCAGTGAATCATTCGGTAACAGTTTTTTTGTCTCGTTCGTCTCGAACACCGTCCGAATTTTCTCTCAGGAATTTTATTCGTGAAAGTACGTCCGGAAGACGAGTTCGGTTTTAGTTTTATCGTAGTTTTCCTTAAATTCCTTAAATTTTCTGTTAGTTTTAGACTTTGATTTACGTTGATTCGGTGATTTCTCACGTTAATTTTTGATTCGATTCGACGGTGATTTCGTGGACGAATGTGATAGTGTGAAACATTCACGTTAACAGTTTGTGTAAGGGTCTTTTTGAAATATTTTTTTAATGAATTTTCTTCAAACGGGCAGACGTGTAGTCTTATGTTTGATGAAATTTTGTTAAATTATTTTTGGCTTGCCGTTTTACCCAAATTTTCATTTCATTTTTTTAACTCATACTTTTTATCCACCTTCTTACTAATATCATGTTCTTAAATTTTATTAAATTAATTGATTATTTAGTCTTGCCTGTTATCAAAGCTGACGACGTTGGCCTCAATTTTTTGCCTGATTTTCTGTTCTGCTTTGCTTCGCTCGTTCCTACGTGGAGATAGATAAATACTTTCGAACATTCTCCGGTCAGAATTATTTGTTGGTGTAAAATAAATTGTTTAAGCAAGCCAAGTGTCGTATAAACGAAATGCGGACAAGATGTCAAGTTTAAAATTGTTGTGAACAATGTTTAAAAATCTAAACATGTTGTTTTCATTTAAATTCGTCGACTCTTTTCAACGAGACTTCTGCTACAAATTTTCGCACCTTCCCGCCTCTTATCAGTCGTGAATCACTCGGTAACAGTTTTTTGTCTCGTTCGTTTCGAACACCGTCCGAGTTTTCTCCCGAGAATTTTATTTTATTGTGAAAGTACGTGAGGAAGACGAGTTATGTTTTAGTTTTATGTAGTTTTTCTTAAATTTTCTTTTGGTTTTAGACTTTGGTTTTCGTTGATTCGGTGATTTCTCAGTTTAACGTTTGATTTGATTTGAGGGTGAGATTTCGTTGGCGAAAGTGCTATTGCGAAACATTCACGTTAACAGTTTGTGTAAGGGTCTTTTAAAAGCTTTTTTTTTAAATGAATTTTCTTCTGATTTACCGTTGATTAATTTTTTGTTTGTTTTTTACTTTCAGATAGTGATAGTGCTAGTGATAGTGACAGTGATGGACATTTTGGCGGCAGTAGGTGCACCCTGGATGGTCGCGGGTATCGGGCCTTATGTCATTGTCAAAAGGGTTCGTATTTTTTTTAAATCTGTCCGCAACGACAATTTTGTTTTTCTTTATAATATATATTGTTATGGGTCAATATCGTAATTTTCATTTTATCATCCCTTAGTGAGTATTATCGACGACAATGGCAGAGAACTTCAGATAAGGGCAGAAAGAGAGTAGCAGCTGATTACAAGGTTAGTTTCCATTGAAAATGATTTTCGAAAAAGTAATTTCATTTTTTATAACTTATTGTGGTTGGTCGTTATTAATCGTTTTGTTGTTATTCTTGCAGGTAGGACTTGCGGCGCCAACGGGCAGAAATGTCGTCTTATGGTTAGTATGTTTGAAGTATATTTGAAATTTAAGCAAATTCTTTTTGGCCTGCTATTTTTACCCAAATTTTAACCTTCTTTTTAACCTTCTTGCTGATATGGTTTTCCAAAATTTTATTAAATCAATGGATTTACTTATGTCAAAATATTTCATCTAGTCGTGATTAATTTATTTATTCGTACTTGTAATTAATCGATTTATTTTACACGAAAATATTTTATTTTTATTTAATTTCACTCGATTTTCGTTTATTCTTGTCTGTTATCAACGCTTATAAACGTAAGGCTGACAAGATTTAAATTTTCAAATTGTTTGGAACTTAAACTTGGAAAAATTGGAAAGTGTGTTTCTTAATTTTTCAAAATTAATATAATTCGCGAATATCATTTCTTTTTCTCATCTTAATTTCTAAGAATTTATCAAGGAGTTTCCGAAAAAATTTTAGAATCAATTTTTGATCAAATTTGTGTGTTGATATATTTGTCCACAGTGAATAAATTAAATCGTAGATAGAATATTGCATTACAGATGAAATTCTCTTGAAAATCAAAATTTTTGAATTTCCACTATTGCGAATAAATAGTTTTTCGTTAAGAAATAATACTATATTTGAGCTCGAGTGAGTGTTAAACATTTAAATAAAATTGCTTTGCAATAACTTTTTTTTGAAAACATCAATTTAATTAATATTACGATTTTGTTTAATTGATGATTCACTAATATTAATAAACAGATCGTTATGATGTTTTGAGTTTGAAAAATTGATGAACATATTTAAGTTATGTAGCAACAATACCACAGATGAGTTCAAATATCATATTAGTTTTTAAAAAAGATGACGATGGTACATAGGACTACTTTCTCATATGTCATCATTATAAATATTGTATAATAGAATTAATATTCAAAGTGAAGGAAAAATATTCCAGTGGATTTTGAGAAATTTTCCAAAAAAATTGAAAAGTTGGTAGCGTAGTCATTTAAAGAAAATTTAGTCAAAAGTTTTATAAACATATTGGGCGAGAACAAATAATAAAAGAATTAAATATTGGTGCAAATTTGAAAAATCACCCATTTACAGCAAATGTCATATAATCATGTGAAGGTAAAATACATTTTTCGAAAAATTTGGATTTGAACCATTTCAATGTTTTTAAAAATTTTCGACAAATTATTTGTCATATACATTTTTCAGTGGAAATGTCAAAAATTTTTGTCTTTAAGAAAAATTTAATCAAAAACGCAATTACCTTTTGCAGACTAGCTATTTTTTTAAATTTTCTCAGACAATTTTGCAAAACTAATTTTAAAGCTGAATCAATCTACTATACCTTTCTACGTAGAATGCATTGTTTCCAAGTTATTAAAAAGCAACGTTTCTATCCATGTCAAATACTGCCTAAACCAATTTTGAAACTAAAATTTGCATTAGCATTTGTAATTTATGTACAAACGGTTGATATCAGCGTGTTATAAAGATTTTTTGAAAATTTTGCAGTTCAGTAACTAATACTCTTGTTATATTGTTGCAGGTAACCGACACCATGGCGGCATTGGCGGATATCGCGTTTTCCCGCCACATTCGCGACGTGAATAATTTCCAAATTTGGAGATTTTTACGGATGTCGTTCGTAACGACTTTGCTGACGCGTTGAAGTGACTTTCCAGTGAAATGTGTCTGGTGATGGTGGACGACAGCGGTGAAAACCGAGGAAAAGGGGGAGAAGTCGTTGCCATTTAAGGGTTAGTATTTTGAAACGTATTTTGAAATATGTCTTATTATTGTTTTAACATTGTAATTTGTACTTTTCTTTAGGTGACTACAGTTTTCGATCATCGCAGCTAATCATTTCCTAAATTGATTTTTGAACAACTGTTTTATCGTTTCATCTAACATAATTTGGTGTGGTTGATACATATTTTCATTACTAATTTTTGAGATAATATTTTCAGGCATCTACATATAAGTGCAGAAAGGCAAAAGCAAAAGATACAATTTTATCTTGATGACATAGCCATGATAATGTTCAAAATATTGAACGAAACGTCGGCAATTTAATCAAGAGTTATTTTTATATTGGGGATTATCAAGAACGCTCCTTAATTCAAATTTGGTAAGTATGTTTGAATCTTATTTATTCTTTTTTTATCTTAACCTGATGAAATATTTCTAATATATTTAATATCATATTTTCAGTTGGCTTCGCCAGGACAACTGCAACAGTGAACACCACCAAAGAAGGGCAAAAAGGCAAAACCAGTTCTAAGGGTTCATGGTTAAATGCTTCAGATTGGTTCAAATGGTTAGTATTTTTAAATTACTTTGAAAGGACCTATTATTTTTTGTGACTTATTAACTGTTCCTGATACTTAATCTGTTAACAAGTCTAATAATTCTAATTCTGATATAAAAAATATAATATAAAATATATTATTTATATATTTATATAATATTATAATATAATTCTAATAATAATTCTAATAACTCTGTTCTAATAATTATTCTGTTTTCAGGTACCAAATTGGCGACAATGGTGGACATCATGGCAGAAAGGCGAAAGCAGTCGTTTTGAAAGGTTAGTGGTTTTATTTCTGAAGGATTATTTTAGCTTTATAAGCATATTTTGAAAAAGTTTAAAAACCTTATCATTGCGATGAAGTTCGTTTTACAATATATCGTCCATGGTGAACAAAATTTGATGAAGTTTAATTGCAATTTGAAAATAGAGAATTTTAAACTATGCTGCTAAAAAAATGTACTTTTGGTAATCTAAATATAATTTTTGAAACGAAAGGCAAATTATGTTGCCTATATCATGATCATGGCAAAACACTAAAAAAATATGTTCTAGAAATATGTCAAAGTATGCACGCAATATGCACTGAAAAATTGAGAGATATGCAGGAACATATGCATTTACTTTGCTTTCACTTTTAATGCACCTAATAATTCATTATTAGGTATTATTCATTCTTAAAGGTACTTATTAATTGAAATGTTATAGAAAATGATACAAAAAACACTAAACAATTAAGTGTTTGTCTAAATTCAAGTCTTCCCACTTTCTATTTATTTTATTATTGTCGCGTTTGATTATGGAACAGTGACAAATCGAAGAGTTATCCCACGCATCAATCTTTCAATGACATCTTGATAAAAATAATGGTTTTTGTAGAAGACAGGCTATCAGATGTGGACGCAAAAATATATTTAAAAATAATTGTGATCCAAATGGAACTGTAAGCGACATATGCTCATTCTCATGTCCTGATCTCGTTTAATATATAAGAGAAACGTCAACAACTATATAGTCAATCTCGGAATGGTGTTGGGCAAACAGTCAACATATCGAAAACCTACGCCTTAAGTACCGTTCGATACCGAATCCCCGAGAAGAAAAAAACTTTCGCCGAAATCTAATTTAAAGTTTTCGATAAATATTCGACTAACTTTCGATTAGTTCAAATAGGAGCCGGAAAGCCGGATTATATCTCCATCAAATAAAGTCGAACGTAGTAGAGAAAGGGAGACAGACGTATATAGGGAGTGAGGGATTAGTCGGTCTCCTTTCGATTTATTGCTTACAGGGTGAATAGCTCTTACTCCTAGAAGTCGGCAGCGAATCCGGAAAAGAAATTTGTGAATTTTTGAAACGAACGAGTTTTAGTTTACGTTCGCGTGCATATCTGACCTCATGTCCGACATCAGAGTTGATTCAACAAGTCTGAGGCTATCTTTAACGTTAAGAACTGTTTACGGTTTCGTGATATAAGTATTTTTTGGGTTAGAGTTTCATCAAATGTGTATTTTAGGTGAATGATTTATGAAATTACTGCAATTCATGATACTTCACAGGAAAAGGGATCTTATCGTACAAGAATCAAAATAGATACTTTACATTTCCTATAATTACATATGGATAAAAATGGAGCTCAATCTCCCAACAATGGGCTGAGTTAGAGAGTATTGTAATTTTAAGATGAAAATCTGAAGGTTTTTAATATCTTTTTTTCAAATTTGACCATGTTTATTATTGTTTCGTTAAATATGAAATTCCAAATTAATGTTAAATTAATATTTTATAAGGAAAAAATTCCACTTTCACTTACTGTAAACCGTGAAAAACATGCTAACACAGTTTTACAAAAAATTACCAAAAAATGTACTGGAATATGAGGTACCTATATCCTCGATAGTTGAACCATCACTTTAAATACTGACAACTAGTTCATATGAAAATTGAAAATTCAACCATACTTGTTTCTAGAGTTATGTGTGTATCATTTTGCACGTCGAAATCTATTCGACGAACGTTTTCTTGATAGAAGGAGGCAATTTAATTTCATAATCTTGCAGAATGTGCAAATTCCCAAAAAAAATCCGATTGAGCGTGTAAAACGACTTGCCCTTCGAATTTAAAATAACTCATCGTGCACATTCTCCTAACATGTTTGATCGATATTGGAAAAGTCTTTTCCGTTTCCGGAGCGGATCCATTCGCAATCATACCCTCCTTTTGATGGGACCGAATGGTAGATAATCTGTTTTACTTAGATCCAAACGGCACAAAGAAGGCGCATTTTTCGAAGCCGTGTCGTCATTTACATAACAATACGTACCAATCACGAGAATTTGCATGCATTTATTTACGAAGATTTTCCGAGACGGAAATACTTTCATCCTGCCATGTCGGGTCGGTAGTGTTTGTATTTTTAATATTCCCAGTACGCGTTATAAGGTATACCTACTTCTTTGCTGTGTTTATATAAAGGAATATCATTTATGATATTAGAGGCTTGGGCATCTCTCGTTCTGTGTATTTTCCTGTCGTTTTCTTATATTACTAGTTCGTGTGCTGAAGTTGAAAGGCTTCATTTAATATTCCCCATACGATCCTCAATTTAAAATGTATGAAACCATCTGTTGTGGAACAAAGACAAATGTCATATCTTGCATAATATGGTCGTATATAGTCTGAAAAGAATTTATTAATGTAAGTACATTGTAGCCGGGGAATTGGGAACGCTGCGGTTTTCTGCCATAATGCATTCGATGCAAATTTAATTAGCTTTTCCACGACCCGTCGGCGTATAAGATAATTGATAAAATATTTAAGGAATCACACGACTTGCGTTACAAATTCAACTGCGAGAAATTGGATTTTGTTGTACCTACCATCCGAGAACGTATACTTAACATGGCAAACGAATTAAAATCGATTTATCGATGAAATATAAAATTAATTACTAATTAGATTCGAAATTTAATGTTTTTGAATTTCACCGGAATTGCTCCGATTTTCCATTAAAATTATCATTCATATTGGCGCAATTAACGATCAAAAGCTCATTACGAATCGGAAGTGTATAATGTAATTCGATATTTATTGGTAATTGCTTTTGGCCCCATCAATTTTAATTATAAACCTCCTCCTCGGTCACACATACAAACACTTTTATTTCCCTCTTCTATAAACTTTCACGGACTATTTACGCGAAATGTGTGTGCCGGTATAAATTTATTATTACCCTTTTGAAGCGGAAAAGAATAAATTTGAAGTTTCCATTAAGGACGTGGAGGTTAGTTACAGCGCCGGGGCTTCTAAACAAAACAAACGAGATTAAATAATGAATAAACTTTCCGTGGAGCTTCGTTAGGACTCGCAAGCGGCTGGAAAGTTTTGGCTGGGTTTGAAAAAAAAAACAGTTAGTACAAGCGGTGTTTTAAATTTTTCGATGTGGCGATACAGAGGAATAATTTACAGTTGGAGGTATAGGCTATTGACTATGTCATTTAATAAGGAACTAACGCGTGCAAGGTATTTTATTTTTTCATACGGTCAATTGACCTCTAAAGAAATAAAATGCAAAAGTGCTACTAAAGGACCACGCACATAACATGTGAAAAAAGGTCTTCCGGTGAGATTTGCTAAAAATTTGGGAAATTGTTCGTTTTGTCCCCCTGATCAAAAGTCTTAATGGGGTCGAAGCTCAAAATGCCCATCTTTAGGTTCTACGGCAATTTTTAGTGGCCAAAAACGCAAAAATTCATCTTTTTTTAAATATTATGTTTGATGCTGGAAAATTGTTCGTGATGTATCCCTGATCAAAAGTCTCAATGGGGTCGAAGCTCAAAATGCCCATTTTTAGGCTCTACGGCAATTTTTGTGGCCAAAAACGGCAAAAATGTATTTTTTTAAATTAGGTTTAATGCTTTGGAAAATCTTTGGGAACTCTTGGGAACTCTTTGAAAAAATGCATGAGAGTTCCGAGTTCATTGAACGTTATTAAAACCACAAAATACTATTGAGACGGTGTGTATTAAATCTTATATAATTGTGCATTCAAAAACCCTCTCACACAAATACATATACACACATATAATTAGACATGGACATATTCCTACATAACACACATACGCATACACGCATACAATTCAATGAAAACTTAAGGGAATGTACAAGCATTAAACATAATATTAAAAAAAAGGAATTTTTGCCACTAAAAATTGCCGTACAGCCTGAAGATGGGCATTTTAAGCTTCGACCCCATTGAGACTTTTGATCAGGGGGTAAAAAACGAACAATTTCCGAGCATCAAACATAATATTTTAAAAAAAATGAATTTTTGCCGCTTTTGGCCATTAAAAATGGCTGTAGAGCTTAAAGATGGGCATTTTGAGATTCGACCCAATTGAGACTTTTGATCAGAGGTACAAAACGAACAATTTCCCATCATTAAACATGATATTTAAAAAAATGATTTTCTGCCGTTTTGGCCACTAAAAATTGCCGTAGAGCCTAAAGATGGGCATTTTGAGCTTCGACTCCATTGAGACTTTTGATCAGGGGGACAAAATGAACAATTTTCCATATTTCTAGCAAATTTCACCGGAAGACCTTTTTCCATATAATATGTGCGGGGTCCTTTAGCCATGCGTTTTAGAGAACGGGGTAGGTTTGTCCACTTTTCGATTTTTCGGCTATAGCGCAAAAACTATGCATTTTTCGAAGATATGTGCAGTAAGATTTCTTGTAGAGAATTAAATTTGCTACGAAAATGATATTTTTTTAAGTAAAAAAAAAAATATTTAATGAAATAAATTTAAAAAACAAAGTTAAAAAAATAGATAAATAAAATTTTATTTTTTTATTTTTGACTATAACTTTTTTCTGAGTGAATTTATTTATAGGCAGTGCTGCATAAAAAAGAAAGCTTATGAGATTCTCTTTAAAATGGTGGTTTGTAAGACTTTATCTGTTGAATATTGACTAAGATATAAACGTTTAAATTCAGCCATTTTTTCTCTATTTTTTTACTTTTTCTTTAAGAAGCGTATTACTTCATATTTTTACATGAAAAAAATTATTTTCGAAAAATGCATAGTTTTTGCGCTATAGCCGAAAAATCGAAAAGTGGACAAACCTACCCCGTTCTCAAAAACGCATGGCTAAATTTAGTAGCACTTTTGAATTTTATTTCTTTAGAGGTCAATTGACCGTATGAAAAAATAAAATACCTTGCACGTTTTATATAAAAGGGGAATTTTGAATATCGAAGATAAGGTACGATGTTAAAATTTGATGTGTTGCGAATTCAGACTTTTATATCTCGGAAAGTGTAAGGTTTGTAGAAATATCATATTTTGAAACTTTGAAACCGAAGATCCGACTTTTGTCGATGCAATCATTTCAGTAACCCCTGCATAATTTCTTAAAATCTTCTTCGACGTGGCAGTCTTCCACATTCGAGTACATTCGAAAATACCTCGTTCGCCACAGCTGCAGGATTTCTCGTCTTTGCTGAATCCCGGCCGGCTTCATATCAATCGTCAATCGCGACCGGCCATCTAATTAGAGGAGAGGTTTCCGTTATCCGAGGGATCGATCGAGATAACGGGGACCTCCTCGCGAGAGAAAGAGAGAGGGGAAGAGATGGAAAAGAGTAGAAAAGGGCGAACAAACAACGTTCGCCCGACTCCGACATTAATAAACGTCCCCCGCGACACATTCCCAATGATCTATGCGTGTGGCCCGCGAGTCGAAAGTGGGCGTCCTGCGATCGAGCGAAACCGACGTCGACATTCCGGACGGAGACGTCGTCAACGTCGTTTTACTCAGCCGATTTGGCGTGCGACGGCCTAAAAATGGAAAGACAGAGAGAGAGAGAGAGAGAGAAATGGGAAAACAGGAGAACGCATCTGCGCCCGAATTAAACGACCATATTAAAACGTTAACGGAGCTTCTCTCCCCTTCTGAAAGAGATTAGTCACCTGTGAATAAAAATACCTATTTAGTGCCGGTTTCGGTGGGCCTATTATAACGTCGACTTTGAACTATCGCCGTAACTCTTAAAGAGTGTTTAATTAATGACAGACCAACCGAGCGAACTTGATCAATGACGTTAAGTACTCTAGGGTCTATTTTATGGCCTCTGTTTAACACCTTCGTCAAGTGATGTTTGGTTCGCCTCTACTATAAGTAACCGACGAGGAGTCGCTGATTAGCAATGCCAATCATAAACCACCCCTCAGCGAGATGCCCATTGCTTTCAATATCGAAAAAATCAATTCGGAAACATAACTTTTGTTGTGAGTATTGCTATGTAAGATACTTACCTTCAGTCAGCTAATGTTTCCTCATATATCTAGCGAGAGCCTGAAGATGACTGTTAAGCAGTCGGAACCGGTCGCTCATTTCCAATAAACTTGTTGGCGAAGACTTAGTATTTTTCTTCGGATACACATAACTATTTATACAATTTGTTGTGAACTTGTGAATTGTAGTGTCATCCTAGGATTCAGTACTAGGGTGACATAAATTTCACCAATTTCACAAATGGAATTTTTTTTTCAAATAATTTATCAACGTCCGAGCATTAACTACGTCTCAACAAGACCGTTGAAGACGTTATGTCAGCTCAGCGAAGTTCAATTACATAACTTGAAAATGAAGACTTTCACAAGGAGATTAGCGCGATTATTATTTTTCTATTGAATTAGACGTACAATGCCTCTTCTAGCTCTCATGTTTAACCCTTTAAAATTTTCATATTCTCAACCGAACGTAGGCTAACTAAATCAGTCATGTCTTTGATGCAAGTGGTTCAAGTAACTTACCAAATGAGAAACCAAAACTACAGTCGGAATAAGTCTAGAGAGCCCAGAACGATCCTATAGAGATAGCCTGGAAAACCAGAAATATTCCAGAAGTAACCGAAAGTATACCTGGATTGAGCCTCTATGAGGTTATAGATGGAGTTGGGAGTCTTAAAATGTGCTCTAAGGTACACTTTTTGATGTGCAACATGAGAGTATTTTTGTTTTTCAATAACTTCCCAAAAATTTTCCAGCTTAACCTGCTAGATTGGTTGCAAATTTGATACAGTTAATGTTTGTAGAACGTCTCCAATTTTTCAGCTCATTCATCATAATTCAGCTCGTCCAGTTCATTGCACTCCCATTCCTTGCTCGAACCGTCGTTTAGGCGAAGAGACAATTTTCATTCTTTATCCGGCCCATTGTTGCGGTACTTGGGGAGTAGAAAAATGGGACGTTTCTCTCAGATTCGTACCTTCGTCGCTTTTGTCCCAGCCTCGAGATTACTATCCAAGTCTTAATTACTGGCGGTTTCGAATGGCCAATCTCGAACGAATTCCAGATTTTCGGCAAACGTGCACGCTCTCATTAAAATTCGCGTCGATGCATCATAACGTCCTCTCCCGTCGCCGGTAACAAATAACTTTGTTCTTTTTTCCGCGCCACGAATTAGAATTGATAATGGGGAAAAGTAGTCGCTTGTTTTCATGATCCGAACGGTGGAGAACGAGGGAGGAAGGAAATTCGCAAGCTCTGGGATTTTCTTTCATAAAAGATTTATACGTGGAATTGTAAAGTCCCTTTTTCTTTCTTCTTCTTCTATTCCTTTTTTTCCACTTTCTCTCTCTCTCTCTCTTTTTCTTTCTTTTGTCGTTGCCCCGGAACACGTGTGCCGCCTAATTGGGGATAGAGTATTACCCTAAGGACAGTCTTTGCGATTAAATTATTAAGCAGACTGCTCTAATTATTCTAAGCTATATAACGCAAATGTTTTAAGCTCTTCTATCATCTGTTGGTTTGGAAGACAATACCCTTAGGATTGTTTTAAATATTAGGTAGCATTCACCATATGCGCTCCAGATATGGAAATATTTATAATTAGCGAGTAGCTTTAACCTTCAGAACTGCGTGTGAATCTGTCAAAGTGGTTTAAAAATAATCGACATGTGGTTTGCTCGGTGTCATTTTAACATACTACAATTAAAAAAAAAAACAAATAAATTTTATTGCAATCAATTGAGATTTTTTGGGGCTCATTTTTTTCTCAACGATTGTTTCCAGTAAAATTTCCTCTTAGTTCTTTTTCTGACCTTTGAAAATGTGAAATCCCTATTCAATTAGGTAATGTTGTTTCACGGTTCTGACTTTCATATCCTAAACGACAATAAATGAATCCTCTCTTTTTTTATGAATGACGATATAGAACGTGGGATATTAATCTGAAGTTCAACTACGATTTTCTCCCTTATGTCTCTAAGAGTACTGATAGATACACTCGAGCTCATTAAAAAAATTTGAATTTTAAATCTGAACGAGGTTATTTTTTTTATTATCGAATTTTCTTTAACAAATAAAAAGACGTGTGCTGCGACAATTTTCTCCCTTATGCCATGAAACGATAGGGAAATATCTAATTTATCAGAAAAAAAATTTAGGCGTAAGTGCTCCTAGTGCCCAAAGGGGTTTAATCACTATGCAAATTTGTGAGAAAAAAAATAAATGTCCGTGATTTTCTCCCTTATGCCAATTGGAAGTATGAAAGGTTTCACGGTAAAGAGTAAGCAAAAAAATTGGCATAAGCGCCACTAACGGGGGAAAATAATTAGGCCGCGGAAAAGTTTCGCAAAATTTTCAGCTTCGGTCCACGACTTTCTCTTCTATACAAACAAGACAATATAAACATAAACATATTGCAACATAAAGGTAGCAATAAAAATAGGTATTATTTGTAATGGCATAATAGTAGGTGGCCGTTTTCGTTGAGAAAATTATTGGAAATTCTGTTGGAAAATTCGAGTAAATTTAGATGACTTTCTCCCTTATGCCGTCTTGCGTGTGTGAAGAAAACTTAATTTTTAGTCACTATAAAAAAAGGCATAAGTGGCACAGGAGAGTTTCATGTTAAAAAATTTTTTTTTTAATTTTTATAAGACCTATAGCTACCGCCTCAGATGTGGAAACGTACCTATATCTAAATTGTGAACAATTTCTCCCTTACGCCGTCTTGCATGTGTGAAGAAAACTTAATTTTTTGTCACTATAAAAAAGGCATAAGTGGCACAGGCGACTTTCATGTTAAATTTATTTTTTATTTTTTAAGACCAAGCTACAGTCGCAGATGTGGAAACGTACCTATTTACGTCATATTGGTCATATTACTGCAAAAAGTCACTAAGTAACACGCAAAAGTCACTGTAACACTTTATTTAAAAAGCCACTAACTGCTTTTTACTATACAATTTCAACGTATCTTTCATTTTTGAAAATCACTAACTGTATAAACCTATTAATGCAGAGTTTTCTGTACATGCTAAACGTCACCAACAAAATAAAATTTAGGAAGAGTAATGCGAAAAATCTTTAATCACTAATGTTGATTAGTGAGTTTTCGTAGTAATATGACGTATATCTAAATTGTGAGCAATTTCTCCCTTATGTCTTTAACCTGATGAGGAGTCATTTGAGACCCTCGAAGCGTTACTCTTGTTAAAATGATATAGCATAAATATATATACCATTGTAAGGAATAAGGATTACCTGATAGTATTTGCCGCGAGAGTTTTTCATATAAAACAAAACTTTCATACAAAACTTTAATGTGAAGATAACTTGTGAGTCTTACGTTTCCACATCTGCGGCGGTAGCTAGGTCTTATAAAAATTAAAAAAATATTTTTAACATGAAAGTCGCCTGTGGCACTTATGCCTTTTTTTATAATGACTCAAAATGAAGTTTTCTACCGTCATGTAAAATGGCATAAGGGAGAAAATCATAACATTTTACTCGAATTTTCCAACGACTTCATGACTTATGCCTTCATGGCCGACTCCTTTAATCGTTATGCCGACTTGACAAAGTATTGATTATATGGTAAGTATCATATAGTTTGAATGGCATAAGGGAGAAAATCGTGGACCGAAGCAAAAAAATTTCCACAACTTTTCCGCGGCCTAATTATTTTCCCCCGCTAGTGGCGCTTATGCCAATTTTTTTGCTTACTCTTTACCGTGAAACCTTTCATACTTCCAACTGGCATAAGGGAGAAAATCACGGACAATTAATTTTTTTTCTCACAGATTTGCATAATGATTAAACCCCTTTGGGCACAAGGAGCACTTACGCCTAAATTTTTTTTCTGATAAAATAGATATTTCTCTATCGTTTTATAAACATGGCTAAGAGAGGAAATCGTCGCACCACACGTAATTTTTTTTTACAAAAATGAATTCAATTATCAGGGGGATGGCTCCAGAAAACCCCACAATTTTCTATTATTTTACTTAACTCGAGTATACCTTTCAGTACTCTAAGAGGCATAATGGAGAAAATCATGGTTGAACCACATATCAATATCTCACGGTCTAATATGATGTGAAGTGAATTTAAATTTCTACGTGAGCTATATCAGAAAAGCTTCAAACGCCAAAATGCAGATGAAAATTGCGAAATGTAAATGACCAGTTAGGGACCAAATTACAGATTTGCTATTTTCTGAAATATCTCGAGAAAATGCTGTGTTACGTTAAGAAACCGATTTACATTTTTTCTGTATTTTTCGTAAAATATTAATTTGACAGTTGAAAATTTTCAACAATAACTTGATAGTAGCATGAAAAATGACATTATTTTTAATAGTATCTCTTAAAAAAAAACTAACTGTAAGATAAAAGGGCAAGATAATTCAAAACTTGTCAGTTTCATTAGATATGTTCATCAGATATTTTAAAAATCAAAATGACCTAACTTCGTTTTTCTCATACTTTAACAAAAAGTACATATGACATGAAAATTCCCAAATATCGTTGATATATTTTAATTCTGCGTCAGATACCATCGTTACTTTGGAGATATCCTGACGAGTAAGCCATACGCAAAAACGAGGAAATTTTGAGACATTTTTATCACCACATCTTTTTCCTTAAACGTCAGTTTTACAGAAAATTTTATATTGAACTAGTTAAAATAGAATCAACGTCGACTAAAACTTTAACTCAAGCATCTATTAATAATAATATTATTATAATCATGATAATCAGTTTAAAAATATGTTTAATTTCAGTAAAAAATGCCTCTAATGCTTTGTTAGATTATCTTTGCGTGCTTCATTATTTCGCGTACTTTTCGCTGAGATAAAAATTTGTGATGTTAAGCAAACGTTTTAAGTGGCGAACGCGGTTTCCGCACCGACCCAAATCGCTACCTAAACACCCTTCAAAGGGCGCGGAATCGAAATAATAAAAAAATGGAGCGATGGGCGACGCAACAGCAATTCGAAACGTTTCAGTTCAAAACTTTGAAGATTTAAATAGTAATTAGTCTTATTCGAGCTCTCTCCGCTGCTGCGCCATAATGAATCCGAGCCACAAAGGAACAATTAACAAAGAAGTAATATCTTGTAAAAGGGACCGCAACTTTTCGACTCCGTCTTCTTCCATGTTTTTACGTTTCAACTTTAATACCGGTTTTTCTCTTTTCCCGACTGTTCCACGTTTCTCATAGGGAGAGAAGGAAGTAATTGAACTTTTCGGCGTTGGGAAAGTTTGTTTTTGAACGGCTCCCGAAATTTATGCCGACGCGAGAGGGAAGGAAAAATGAGAAAAAAAGCGAGCGGGAGAGGGACGGGACGGTTTAAGTGTGTCTTTGTTTCGAAGTTTTGCTTTTTAAGGGTCTCGATTACAATTTAATAATGCATTTTATAACGATTTTCACGACTTTTCCTTTGAGGAAGGAAGTTTCTCCCTTTTTAAGGAGAGCCGGTTTTAATAAATAATTCGCTTACAGTCGGAGACGTAAAAAAATCGTATTTTTCGCATTCTCGCTGCATTAACTGACCTATTTTGAATACAGCCAGGTTTCAGGGATTTCATTTTAAAGAGACACACCAGAGAGTTAACTAAGAGATTATTTTCCCCGAGTTGTTAATTCTTAATTTTCTAAATGAATAAATATTTGGAGTAACTCAAAAATGCGCTATTCAGAAAGTGTGCACTTTGGAAGAATTAATTATTCAATTTCAACCTGATATTTGTTGTATCTAAATGTATTGACCTCTCACTGCATAATAAAATAAGAATTAACCAAACACACATTTAATTCCAACGATAAATTGTAAATTAATCAATTCTACATAAATTTTTAAAACAACATTGTTTGAATAGAGTTGAATGGAAAATAGTCTTCTTCGTTTATCAGGCGTATGTATCTATAGGGCAACTCTGTTTTCAATTAAAGTAAATCAGTCTGTTTCATTTCTTTTAAATATGATTTACTAATTGTATATCGCTGGCTATTACAACATTAGGAACAATAAACTCTTCCTTGTTACAAAATTAAATTTTAAAATTAAAATTAAAGAAAAAAATTAAAATTTTTGCCTAGAGATTGCACAAGTGAATGTAGTACGAATGTAGTATTAAATACGAGCTTTTTAATGTTTCGTACAAACTTTGTAAAAGGACCCCGCACTTTTTATAGGGAAAAATGGTTTCAGTCCGAAGGTCTAATTTTTAGTAGAAAGGGCAGATCTCAACATCCTGAACAAAAAAGCTAATGGGCACAAAAAAAATCTACCATCAGGATTTTGCGCTACGACCCATAAAAGGTCGGCACCTGGGTTTTCAGGGCTCTGGTTATTTCTATCAAAAAAGAGCGTGTTCAGTGGCCGGTTATGGAGACATGTATGCCTGGAGGGTGCTGGAGTAAAAAGTACTATATATATTACCCTCTTCTGTGTAAAAAAATTAGCAGAAAAAAACAAACGAGATTAAAAAATAAAAAGGTGTGCGCGAGTCACGTTTCATGTCACGTGTCAGATTGGCGAATGACAGCGCATTGGTCTCATGAAGCACCTATTCAAATTCCTACAACATGTGATTCCGACTTCTCACCCCCAGGAATGCATATCTCCATAATCGACAACTGAACACGCTCGTTTTTGATAAAAATAACCCGAGACCTGAAAACCCAGGTGCCGACCTTTTATGGGTCGTAGCTTAAAATCCTGACGGTAGATTTTTTTTGGTGTCCATTAGCATTTCTGTTCAGGATGTTGAGATCTAACTTCTCCACCAAAAATTAGACCTTGGGACTGAAACCATTTTTCCTTATAAAAAGTGCGGGGTCCTTTGATTATGGCCGATAAAAGTCCGATGTTCATAATTGTGTTTGAATAATATTAACTCCCTAATTTTTATTCCTTCGGAGGAGAATGGGGGATGAAAATCGCGATGAATTTTAAAGCTCCTTTACTTTAACCGACAGCGATTGCGGTGGCATGGAAAAGGATCCAAACAATCCCCGGCACAAAAGGCATTCAATTTATTCAATAGTTTAATTAATTAAAATAAAGCAATCCCTCGACTTTTTCCCCTAAAAACCCACGAACCTCGCCAAAACCTCCATTACGTTATTAAACAGAATTTTTCCAGTCCTTTGACGGAATCAAAACAAAGGATACTTTTTTCGCCGTCCTCTCCTCCATTTCGATATTAAAATGTTTTGATGTCTGTACTCGTTAGCATCATCATTCGGAAAAGAAATTAATTCGAAACGGCCGCGGAACGTTAATTAACCATTTTGATCATTCGTTTGTGTTTTTCCCAGTTCTAAGCGATCCTTTTGACAGCGCGCATGATAGAAAGAGAGAGAGATAGAGAGAGATTCCCTTTAATTCCGAGCAATGAAATTAAATCGTTTTACGAAATCGACACCGCTGACGTCACTTAATGGCGACCGGAGCGATTAAAGTCTAATCAACAAGTAATTCGGCCGATTTATTGTGCGCCATAAAACAACGGTTAAACTTTGGTTTTCATACTAATTACTTCTAATTTATCTCGAATACGTAACAAAGTTTACGTCGGCAAAACGTCATGCGGCCAAGGTAATAACGGCACGACGCGTTTATAATTGCTTCCATTAATGCCCCTCCACCTTCGTCGTGACGTCACCGATAATTGGATCTTAAATTGGACTTATCAACGGTGTGAAGTCCGAAACGTACAAAAAAGGAACGAGAAAGAGAGAGAGAAAGAGAGAGAGAGACTTTTATCGTATTAAACTCGATCTGCTCGCACATGACGCTTAATTTTCTTTCGCGTTAAGTCAATTGAAAGCAATCAAGCAAGTTAAGAGGGTATGCTATTACCTTGGCCATCGCGTTTGTTCATTTAACAGTCGTTTACAGAGATCAAATGTCGTGAAGAGGACTAAAATCTAGAATTCTTGTTCATAATGGAAGGCAATCGAATGAGTAGATAAGGTACGCGTGAAAAGGATTAATTCTTCTGATCATGTATCAGATGTTTTATGTAGGAATTTAAAAATTTTCAGTTTAAACCAACTTTTGGCGCATTACTAAGTGAAACGGCGCCGCCGCCAAATATTCGAAATATTAATAAACCTGTAGACTTTGTAGCAGAGGCTGATATCCCATTATTTTCGGTTTTGTTTTTATTTGCACTTAACATATCAACAGCATTTAGGGGAAGAAACAACATGAACACGTGATTGTCATGTCTAGAGCAATCCTCACCTATTTTGCAGTGCCCTTTGTTGTCAAATAGTGAGGTTGTGATTGTGGAACATAAGATTTTAAAGACACTTATTTACCGATTTTTGAAATATTTTTATCTGCGAACAGTTCGTTAATTACTGGTGGTAATTATAATTTTAAAGTTAATTCAATCATAAGATTTCTAACAAACAACTTTCGTAGATTTCAAAGGGGCCAACCTCCTTTTAAAACGTTGTTCATTCGATACCTCTCGACCTAAAGAGACCTACACGCCTTTTATCGTCCAAGACAGTCCAAAAACCAATCGAAACTCATTCGGAATCGATACGAACCAATCAATGATCCGATGAATCGGATGAATTAAAGCCGTTCTCGTTCGGTCGAGTCGTGTGTGGCATCATCTGGTAGACTCAGTTTCAATTATTTTGAAACGGATAATACTGAGCGAACAAGACTTGAAATAGTGCCAACGCTCAAAAAAGAAAATTGGATTATTTCGGTCATATTGTAAGAAACGAGCCATATGGCCTACGTCAGATTTTCGGCTGTATGAGACGTCGCAGTCTGCGAGATTTCGAAAACTGGGTTTATCCAAGAGGATTGCTATTAATAACGTGGAGTAATTGAGTTAATTAAAATGGAATGTGGAGATTTACTTGGGGATAGGTAGTGTCTTTAACAGTACAAGTTGTAAGAAGTAAGTCTTTAGAGTAGTCGCAGTGTACAGTTTGAAATATTACTACTTAATATATTTATTGTAATCGAGGCATATACGAATTTTAAAGTATACAACAAACTTGCTTAAATAAATTGTCTTGCTTAAGTAAAGTGTTCTTTCAATAACGCAAACTTGTAATACTTTTAATATAGAAAGTTGTCACATTATCGCTCAAAGTTGGCCACTATTTATAATGAAGAAAATCTCACATTCTTTCAAACACGTTGTAATATAATTATTAAATACTTTTGCATACATGTTATATGTGTGTCCTAGTAAGTATCTATGAAGGCTATCTATAAGGAAGAGATTTCATAAGGGTCTGTTTCAGTTGTTGAATGGCATATGATTGGCATATGGTAAAAAATTAGAATGAACTGTTTCGTCAAGATGATCAAACTTTATAAGATGTAACAATCGAAATGGCGTTAGGATTGATTTAAATCAAATTATCAAATTTAATTTACATTTGCGATGATTTTATACGCGAGAAATTTCTAGATAGGAAACATCCAAAACAACCGCCTGTATTTAGTTAGCAAGTTTAGGTAAATTGTGTTACTCTCAGAGAATGTTACCATAACACAAGAGTGGAGCGCCGTTCGGTGAACTCCCCCTCGGGACCTAGACGCACCATCTAAATAATATTTATCTACTTTGCGTTACTAATGATCTCATTATTACACCGAAAGTAGTGTAATAATATTCATATTATTACACTACTTTTGGTAACTTTTATATTTGTTAGATTGGTACGTGAGCCTGTCATGGAGACGTGCATGACGTCAAGGTTAAATTATTAGTATTTCAATAAATTTCTTGAGCAGCTTTGCGTATTTCTGGGGGTGCACAGGTCAATTCTACATTTTTGTCTTCCATTTCGCGCACATAAGTAAGTAGTTATTGAATTTGTCCTAAGACTACTAGATTTTCAAATTCAAATACGAATCGTGTAACCAACTCACGCAAAATTCCCTAGTATAATACTGTAAGCGTATATATCTAGTATTCCATTGTTAGCGCCGTTGTCCTAGCAACCACCCTGAGAAAGAGGAACGCACGCACGATGTGTCAGTCGGTGTGGTTCGCTTGACAGCGCCGAGAGCGAACGTACGTAAATCAACAGTACGAAAAAACGGTTATGAAGTGAAGTCGGCCATCAATCCACCCCGAAGCAACCCTACAGATTTCAGAAGTGGGATTCTTATCCGGGTTAATAAGAAGTGAAAATTATTAACCGAAGTTAAAACGCCGAAAGTGAGAGGTATCAAGTTAAGTGTCGAAAGTCACGGGAAACGTCGAGAGTCACGGCTGTGTGCAAATAAGTGACTTGAACGGACTGCTGTGTGCAAATAAGTGACTTGAACGGACAGCTGTGTGCAAATAGGTGGCTTAAACGGACGGCTGTGGAAAGACAAGTGACGGGTTTCGTGTGTGGTGACAGCGAACCGAGCGGAGAAATGGAGGCAGAACAGAACGATCCAAACACCTTTAAGTTAGCGGTAATGAAGGGGTTCGCAAGAATAGCCGGGGTGAGTGTGTCCAGAACGAAGGCGGAAATAATTGCGCGGCTGGACCAAGCTGACTCGACGAGAGAATGGATGAGGACGACTAGGGAAGGAGACGAAAGCGACGACGCATCAGAAGAGGAGGTCTTTATTATTGTATACTTTTTAGTTTTGTTGTAAATGATATAGAGCCGTTAGGCCGGGGCGGCCTATTGTCAGGATTGGCCGAACTGTAAGCGTATATATCTAGTATTCCATTGTTAGCGCCGTTGTCCTAGCAACCACCCTGAGAAAGAGGAACGCACGCACGATGTGTCAGTCGGTGTGGTTCGCTTGACAGCGCCGAAAGCGAACGTATGTAAATCAACAGTACGAATAAACGGTTATGAAGTGAATTCGGCCATCAATCCACCCCGAAGCAACCCTACAATACCAAAACTTTAACAGCCAAAATTTAATGAATTAATAAAGCAAAGTAGATAAAATAGTATATTACACAGGTTTGAGTGCGTTTGAGTACACACATTATCCGTCTGAGTGCGCACTTCTTAAATGAAAATGAAAATAGTACCAAGGTACGTTGCAACACTCGTCCGCTAATCTGTGCCTCGTTCCGGATTCCATTTGGAAGAGTGACTATATGGAGGTTAGAGCGAAATTTAAATATTGAGTATCTGGCACGTACGGGTGAATTAATATTCGGCCGAATGCAACGGAATAATTCACTTGTCCTCGGGCCGGAACGCGCCCATCGAAATCGAACGATTTGCATTTTATGCGTAGCATCGCATTGCAGTTGATAAAATAATAATTGTCGTGTAGAATTAAAAGCGGAAATTACAGATTGTGTCGATGGCGGATTTCGTTCCGAAACGCCTGCGATTTTATGCCGGGATGGTTATGGAAATAATAAAGATTAATCTGCGAACGTGTAGAGAGACTTTTACGAATTAATCACGTTCACGTGGGAACTCACCTGGCGTTAATATCGTTGAAATGGGGAACATTCCTTAATACACAATCGTCTGTGAAGCTTTAATCACTCGCCACAACTAAAATCCAGACAGGAACTAAACAACAACAACAACAACAACAACGGCATCTAAAAATGTTTTACGGTCTCTTACTGAAACGGAAGCCCTGGAGCAGTGTTAACGAAATCCCCAGAATATACCGAGGAACTGGAACGTATATAAAACTAGGTGGAACTAGGAATACTTTACGTCCTCCGGGGAGGGCGTAGCAAACTAACGAGGCCAGATAAAGATAAAACTTCCAGAAAGGACAAGTAGAACGAAACCTTCAAATAAAACTACACATCCAAACAGAGAGTAATAAATAAAGTTTCGTCGACAAATGAAAATTTCCTTAAAACTCCCAATGGCGTTGTTTACACCTTGAAACTCAGCCGAAGAAACTAAAACGCAATAGAGCAGGCAGAACTGATAAACACGAGATCAAGACCGGTCTTGTCTCGCTCAGAAATTCGAAATAAAATCGATACTAGACTAACCCTTTTTAATTTTTAAACATTGATATTCACTAAAAATATCCAATATGCAAGTTCCTTCCCTTAATACGTAATGAGATAAACCAACAAATTTTCTATAGGAAACATTTAACGGTGATGCACCCTGTACAAAGTTTATGATATCGTGAGCATGTATGTCAAACCACGCAAAATCGATCCCGCCCGTTCTTATTAGTTATTCAGATGAGTTCCATTTAACTAGTGGTGTATTCGGTTGGGGTAGTATTATGGCGTTTTTTAACGGTCGTTTTATAACTTCGTCCGTATCCTTCGAATCGGTTTTATTGGCTGCAGACAATGCTTTGAGGAATTTTACATGTTTTTTTTGCCAATTGGGAAAAAGTGGAAGAGCTCATAACGTGACGTCTGGAAGAGAAATTGAATACAAGCATGAGAACTTATTGAATTTTTGAAGCAACTGGGAAGTATAAGAAAGTTGTAAAGAAAGACGAGAAGTAGGGAGACGTAAAATATTATTCAAAAGCCACAATGAAATGAAAAGTGGAATTGTAGAAGGTTTACAGTTTTTGAAAAGTTTGTAACTAGCAGTTTCTTAGTAGACCAGTGTCGATAATTTTGAAAATGGTAAAAAGTGAAAAAAATTATAGTAAGATGAAACTCATTGAAAAAGGTAGAGAATATAACAAAAATAAAAGGAAAAATAAATTACGGGCGATCTGAGGTCGGGAAGGGGGAGAGGGTGAGTTTTTAAGGGTAAAAAATGGTTTATCTTGATTTCCGGCAAAACTGCAAGTCCTACGAAAAAAGTTAAATAGCAAAATTGTAGACAATAAAAAGATCTACCACTTTTGTATAAACACTTTTTTCACATAACCTCAAAATTGATGTGAAAAATTCAAATAACCAAATTTTTGGTTTTTTATTTTTATCTTTAACAAATAAAATTATTTTCCACGGAAATTTCTGTGAAAACTTACATCTTTATGTCCCAAATATACATTTTTTTTTTATCTAAAATATTCATTTTTTCACTTTATTTTGACTTAATATCGAAAAAGCACCCTAATTTTCAATCGAAAATTCTCATGTCAAAATATCTGTTTTTTTAAAAGAGTCCGGGGGGGTTTTTTTTTCGTTGAAATCTCTACTTTCCGATGGTATAAAAAAAGATATACATTACTATGGTAAATGTTTTCAGAAAATGTAAATAATGAAAAAACTCAAATTCAAATTTTTTTTTAATCATTATGTATAATTTTGAGCTATTTATTAAAATTTACACTTTAATTACTCGAAAAACGTAAGATTTCATGTTACATTGATAAACAAAAAAATTACAAATCCATAAAACATCAAGATTGCAAAAAACATGCGAAAATAGTTGTTCTAAATATTAAAAATAGGATTTAAAGTGTATTTCATCTAAAAAAATATGATTGTTGCAATTTTTTTCAGTAATAAATTTAATTTATTAAATTGTCATTACATTTATGTCATAGAAAATCTCATAATATATAAATATATATATAATATACATGTAAATCGTACTATTGAATTTAAATACTTTATACTGATTACGTTATTCTTTATAATATTTTTAAATACAATAATCTTGTTATTTATAAATACCTTATCTTGCATTCTAATCATTTCTCCATTACTTTTTGTCTCTTTGATGGCATTTCTTCATCGTTACAATCGACAAACCTTCCCGATTCTAGAGGATCTTCGAAATCTTCAAGACCATCACAGTCTTCGTCTCCAAAATTATTTCCGGTCTGCATTGGTTCTTCATCCACAATTTCATCTGAATCATCAACTTCCTCGTAGGTTTCTTCTTCCACATTGGAGCATGTTTCAGAACCATTCCAATTTGAGCATAAATCTATGCATTTTAAACCATGTTTTCGGCAGCCACTTTTTAAACTGTTACATCCAGTTTCACATCTGCAGCAAATAGTTTTGAGCAATATTTCCGGAATTAATTTGAATAATTTTGACACATTTTTATCGGCTAATAATGAGTTGACGATACTTTTCTTTCCTTTTCCGGCAAATCCAGATATTGTATCGCAACCAGAAAAATAATGGAGAAATGCAACGATATTTTTTAAGGATTCATATTTGAAACTATTAGACGTGAAAAATAGATGTTTTATAGTACCAGTACCTGGCTAGGGAATATGAATATCATGACTATTAGAATTTAATTGATTTAAAAGGACCAACAGATCAATTTCTTGACCCACAACAATGACAGTTTTATTAGTATCTCTTGCAATTTCTATCGAGATGTTAATAATGTCAGCATCAGCATCTTCTTCTGCTTGTTTACAGGAAAATCCTTGTGACTGTAATTTTTTTATTAACGTCTTTATTTTTTGTCCTTGTTTTTCTCGTTAGATAAAAATTTTTCTTGCAAAAATGGTATTTTTGTATGGATTTGATAATTGAACTTTGGAATATTGTCGGAGGTGTTTCTACGACTACGTTCTCCTCTATTAGTTGAATTAGCTGCTGGTACTGTTGTCACAGTAACTAATATTTCAATTTCGGGGTACCCATCAAAAACGATATAGCTGCTTGCTGCGTAATGTTTTTCTACATAGCACAAATATTTATTCATTATCTATGATCTCTATGAAATACCATTTGACGGGCTAAAATTTTCCGAAGGTCACTCAGGTATATAAGTAATCTTAAAATTGCAATAAATAGGTATCTACGCATATAAGAAGATTCTAAAATTTTCTCAAAATATTGTAGATGTCTTATTAAATATTAACTTTATTAACTTATTTGGTTGTTAATTATAGTAGTAGTATATTTCGATTAACAATTTTTTTTGTTTATCAATGTAACATTAAATCCTACATTTTTCGAGTAATTAAAATGTAAATTTTAATAAACAGCTCAAAATTATACATAATGATTAAAAAAAATGTTTCGTATTCGAGTTATTTTCATTATTTGCATTTTCTGAAAACATTTACCATAGTAATGTATATATTTTTTTATACCATCGAAAAGTAGAGATTTCAACGAACAAAAAACACACCGACTTTTTTAAAAAAGCAGATATTTTAACATGAGAATTTTCGATTGAAAATTAGGGTGCTTTTTCGATATTAAGTCAAAATAAGGTGAAAAAATGAATATTTTAGATAAAAAAAAATTACTGTATATTTGGGACATAAAGAGGTAAGTTTTCACCAAATTTCCGTGAAAAATAATTTTATTTGCAAAAGATAAAAATAAAAAACCAAAAATTTGGTTATTTGAATTTTTCTCATAAATTTTGAGGTTATGTGAAAAAAGTGTTAATAAAAAAGTTGTAGATCTTTTTATTACCTACAATTTTGCTATTTAACTTTTTTTCGTAAGACTTGCAGTTTTGCCGTATAACTGTATTAAACTTACGAAATGAGTTAATTTTTATACAAATATAATCTCAAAGCAAATTATTCAGAAATACATTCAAAATATTATACACTTACCACTTGGTGTTAACAATTTTGCAGGACACTTTTTTTATACACACCGCCAACGTGTTGTACCGTTCTTAAATGTGTCTGAAGCACAAAATTTAAATTATTTTACTATAAGTAAAGTTTTGCCTTTCTCGCTGAAATTTGTTTGTACCTCCATTTCAAACAATGTATTTTAAACAACTAATATTTTATAAATATAAGATTCATAGAATTTACAACATTATGCAAAAATTGTACCTGCTGTCCACCTTCCACCTGCTTAATCCTTTAATCCCTCCGAGTAGTACTTCTCGCCCAACTACAAGGTGGGATTATGGGGCAGTGTCACATTCCGCCCAACTACAATGCGCCGTTTCATCCTACTATAATTTTTTTTGGTTTTGAAAATTATCGACCCTGGTCTATAGAGGGAAGGTAAGCTTTAAAATTCAGTAAGAACTCTGTAAAAATGTTCAAAAATTTCTATCCAAAAGACGGTGCACCCAAAAGACTGCTCGTTGTGTAGTGTGTTTCAACTTCAACCTACTTTTGCAATCTGCATCGCAGACTTCTGACTTTATATATTGCTTTTTTTTTTAAATTTCAACAGGACGAAGTTATAAATTTTAGTGCGACGTTTTCGATACGACTGCATCGATTGATTCCAAAAACTTACAGGTCCGCCCTAAAAACCGTCCCGAAGTTGAGCGTTCATCCGTCCCAGCTCCTCATTAAAATCCGCTCAAAAATTTTAATAACCGACGAAACTTTCTCCCGCGTTATAATTAATCCACGTAATCCGAGGAGCGGAATCTCATTATCGGGTCCCGAAAAACAAAAAAGAACCACCCCCCCCGTCCTCCTCCTTTCGCGAGGAGGACAACTTCAGCGTCAGAACTAACGTTAATGGAAATAAATCGTGTCGAGGATCACGTTTCAAACGCAAACGGTAGTAATACGACGGCTCCGGCGAGAGGAAGCGCAGTCTTTTGTCGCGAGAGGCGACGTAACCGGGACGTCGAATTTAGGTAATATCGAAAAAGGAAAGGGGGAACGAAAGGAGGACGAGAGGAAATATTTTCTAAAGCTCGACCGTTTGCCAGTGACGTTTTTATTGAGAATTATTTTTCAATCGGTCGTTGCGAGAAATCGCCAGGAGTAATAGGAAAAGAGATACATACAGCGTGGTCCAAAGGACTAAAGTAACTCACAAAACAGGTATCAGGTATTAAGATCCTTGATATTGGTTTATTTTCGTCGTTAAAAATTTCGGATTTCATTTCGATAACAGGTTAAACGATCTAAAACACTCAGATAAATTTGGAAGTTCAGTTTTACAACAAAAGTGAACCTTTTTAAAACTTACTAGATCCCCCCAAAAAATATTTTTTCTGTGCTACTAAACATTCCGCGTTACAACCCTTAACAAGTCATCGAAAAATACGATTAACATCTCACTAAATTACTTGTTTTGTTTCTCAAAAAAGATTTCAAAATTAAGAGGTGGTTCGTGAAAATCAAAAAAGTGAAGGTGAAATAATTTCTTGCTTCATAAAACGGCTGTACTTATGACTTTTGGACACCACCCTGTACACGCCGGACTCGGAAGAAGAAGGGAACGAGTGGAAGTGTGAGGGAAAGAGAGACATGAAAAGCTGACTGTCATTTTCAATTTTTATCAGGCGTTATTATTTTTGCAACACTAGCAAACTCGTATTTCGTAACGTGAAAATGAGATTACCGGACGGGATTGAATTTGCAGCTTTTCCTTTTCAATTTGCCATCGATTTGTCTTGCTCCCCATACGATTCGCGGTTGGGTGTGTGGGAATTGTTGTGATATTAGGTTAAGAGGAAGATATCTATCCTTCAGAGTTACTGCTGAGGGGAATCGGTGAGGGACGCATTAAAATATTCGTATATTTCCTGTGTTTGCTTGCGGCGCGTTACGTGTATTCCAGGGTCGGCCTACATAGGCGACAGGTATGTCAGTGCGTGATCGTAAGTGGAGCAGTCTTTTCGTCGCTACGTCGAGTACTTGTATTTTATTTATTTACATTGGTGGTTATATACGGAAAAGTGTTCTTGTGTGGTTATTCTTGTTTTGTGAAAATACTGAAATACTTTTAAAATACTAATATGGACGCTAAAAGAAAAGGACTGAAAGGACGACTTAGGTTAAATGCAGTTAGAAAACATCCAGGTCGGAAAAAGGGACAGATTGTAAGTATGTAGGTACATTTACAATTTTGTCATATCATTTCTTCTTTCTTCATTCATACCTAGGACGCATCAGACTTGCTTAAGGTAGTAGTAGAAGAAAAGGTAAATGACAAAAAAATCATACCCTCGAAAGAGAACCTTTTTTAATAAAAAAAAACTACACTTTCTCACCTTTCATTGAAAACAATATAATTTCAGGTTGCTAAAAAAAAGGATAACGAATCTACGTCATCCAGTCATAATGTGACAAAAAATCAATCAAATGGTGAACTTCTGGGCGATAATGTAAGGTTTTGTATTACTTTGTAATACTTATATACGTTTATATTTTATTGAATTTCATTTTATCTATTTTTTTTAGGGGATTACAGCAACACTTGACGCTGGTAAAGAAAATATAACACCACTTCACAGTGATGAAGAAAGTGCCAATATTGTACCAAATACCCCTAAAATAGTTCATACCGAAAATGAGGTACATTGTATTGTTTATTATTGAAAATTCTAAAGATATACATATATATTGAGTTATATTTTCAAAATAATTCATTTCAGGAATCTATTCAATTAGAGGGAAGAAGATTGGTGGACATTCAGTATTTCTTGGATTGTCTAATAAATCTGAACAACCACGCGCCAAGGTTTGGGTGCACTTTAAATAACATGAATATCGTAAAGGAAATTAGAGATGGATACGTCTCAACATTTCAATTTAAATGTAATATGTGCAATGGAACATATAATCTGCAAACGACAGTGACAAACCCGAATCAGGATGGTGTTCTGGCAGTGATGATGATAGGAGCAGGTTACAGTGCCCTAGCCCAGTTTTCAACATGTCTTGAAATCCCTTATCCATCGCAGCGATCATATCAAATTGAAGAAAATGTTCTTGGGGAAGCTTTTCAAAAAATTTCTTTCGAAAGTATGAAGCAAGCTGGTGAGATAGAAAAAGCATTGGCTATAGATGCGGGTGATCTCTCGCCTGATGGGGTTCCTATGATTACTGTCGTAGCGGATGGATGCTGGGCCAAAAGATCATATAAAACTAATTATAATTCGCTTTCAGGAGCTGCAGCAATTATAGGCTGTCGAACTAAACAGGTAATTTAAAATATTATGTTCAAGTTCTGAGTGCAAAGTAATTTGTAATTTTTAGGTGCTTTTTATCGGCATAAAAAACAAATATTGCACAATTTGCCAGCTGTCCAAAAATCAAGGAGAACTGATGCCTAAAAAACACAAATGTTTTAAAAATTTTGAAGGTTCTTCGACCAGTATGGAAGGGGATATTCTCAGAGAAGGATTTCTCTGTAGTGTAGAGCAACATGGATTGATATACCATAAATTGATAGCTGACGGAGACAGCAATTCCCTCAAGAAAATTTTAGATGCTCATCCGTATGAAAATGTTGTGGTAAAAAAAATTGAGTGCAGAAATCACCTTTTGCGGAATTACTCTCGGAAAATCCGTGATTTAGCTAGAGACACCAATGCCGGACCATTAATTCTTCGAAAACACATAAGCGTAAGTGCTCATATTTAGTGATATTTTATTTAGATATTTTAGTATAAAGCTTATAAATTTTATTTCCTTGGTGAATGAAAACATTTTAATACTTTAATGACTTTTTTGTAGAAAGAACAGCTAAGATTACGATGTGCAGTGACCAAAGCTATCGAACATAGAAAAAAGGAGGGCATTTCGATGGATGAGAAAATTAAACTATTAAAACAGGACATAGATAATTCGATTAGCCACGTTTTTGGAGAACACAAGTATTGTGCAAAACTAGGATACTTCTGCGGTGAGCAATATAAACCCAGTGGTAGCATATTATCGGATTTAAAAATGACAGGTACTACCTATAGTAGAGGAGCTATGCGGGTATCAGACCACTTGTCGTCGTAGAAGGCCCCCAGGTGGTCCGAGCGACCCCAAAGTGGAGGTGTGGGTTGTTGATGACGTACCGGTCTTGTAGACGTCCCCCAGGTCTCAGTAAGTGTCCGCGTACCCCCCCGGGGGGCCTATGCGAGTTTCGGACCACTCCTCGTCGTAGAAGGCCCCCAGGTGGTCCGAGCGACCCCAAAGTGGAGGTGTGGGTTGTTGATGACGTACCGGTCTTGTAGACGTCCCCCAGGTCTCAGTAAGTGTCCGCGTACCCCCCCGGGGGCCTATGCGAGTTTCGGACCACTCCTCGTCGTAGAAGGCCCCCAGGTGGTCCGAGCGACCCCAAAGTGGAGGTGTGGGTTGTTGATGACGTACCGGTCTTGTAGACGTCCCCCAGGTCTCAGTAAGTGTCCGCGTACCCCCCCGGGGGGCCTATGCGAGTTTCGGACCACTCCTCATCGTAGAAGGCCCCCAGGTGATCCGAGCGACTCCAAAGTGGAGGTGTGGGTTCTGAAAAAAATAAGATCTACGCAAAAGTGCTTTGCTGTCAACGGTTGACGTTCTTTATGAATTGTATAATTCTTTTTTCCAAGTGTCTATCAGACCAACAAGTTCAGACAAGTTTGAAGTTCCCCCTGCACTCCACGTCCTCACTACACGGGTCATCGGTCCGCTCGGACGGAGAGATGGACGAGGTTAAAAGTAGACAGATATAAGTATATGTGAGTTTTTAAATCCAAAAGAAGTTGTACAAATTCGCTGAGAATTTTAATTTAATAATATAATATGTTCTCCTTTATTTAAATTGAAAAACAGTTTAAATTTACACACATCAAATATCAATGGGTTATTTATACTTTCATTTAGCATCTGACAATGATTACAGGAATCGAACGAACACCTTACGCAAAATGCATATCGCACGGACCGTTTATTATGAAACAGCGATTGTGTATATAAAAATAAGGAAATTAGAATATATTTGCATAAACAAGGAATATCGAGCAAAGACGAAAAGCTCGAGCTATAAATAAATAGGTCTCGCGCAATAATGAATTAGAAAAAATTCTTACTCCCACATACTATTGTAGATAAACGAATACACATATTTTCCTATAGTTATCAAGATACAGCTTCATGAGGGAGGCAATAAAATAAAATAGAATATTAGAAGATTAGAACTTTATTGATTCTTAAGACCAATACACATGTATAAAACAAGTTAGTACATATTATAACAAATACAATACTAAAATATTCAAGAAAATAATTAGTACAAAACACATTTATGTTTACAACTCAAAGCATTATAAATTATACGATGTACATGTATTAATCGAAGTTAAATATAACATCCTGTGACGTTCAAAAATGCATACAATTTTAAGAGTTATTCATTATATATCTATAAGCTTACAATTTTAATTTTATATATCCAAAGGCGATGGAAGTATGGTCTTCCAAAAAATTTCTTTTTGTCGAATGAGGTCTGTATTGTTTCGTGCATGACTGTGTAATAACTTCATGTTCTTTTGTTCTTCGAATTTGCGATGATTGGATATATATTGGTTCTCTTTTTTCCAATACCATCTCTTTAATTAAATCGAAATTTATGTACTTGGAAACTTGATAGTTTAGAGATATCCCCTTAACTTTACATACTACTTTATCAACCTGTTCAATCATTTGCGATGATTGGATGTAATTGGTTCTCTTTTTTCCATTACCATCTCTTTAATTGAATCGAAATTTATGTACTTGGAAACTTGATAGTTTAGAGATATCCCCTTAACTTTACATACTACTTTATCAACCTGTTCATTTGTTGAAAATAATTTGTAGGCGTAATTTTTTGGACCTCCGCTTACAAACTCGGAAATATATGAACCAGGACCATCATTTTCTAATTCATCTGTCATTTCACATAGAAATGAACCAGACGGGACGTCCCATTCTCCAGGTCGAGAAACATAAATAACAGAGTCTGTATCGTAATATAAAACCCGATCACCTAGTTTTTCCAAGTAGCTGTACAATTTAAGGTGTGCATAAGCGGTAACATATGCGTCAATTACTACATTGACGGTGGAAAGTTCAGAATATGCCTCACAGTGTTCTTCATAATTTACAATGAGTGTAGTTTCATTAATTGGTACAATTGTATTAACTATTAAAGTTGGATTAGTCATAATATTAAAGAATTCTCCAGGATCATTGACAATTTTTGTTTTCGATTGATTTTCCCGTTACCCAAATTTTCCTCAGAATGAATTCAACATTAATTTCGCTAATGAACGCTGCCCCGGATTATCGAGAATCTTGTCAGACTCTAAAAGAATGCCCTCCCGCTGTAAAAATATTTCGATATATAAGTCTTTATCATCTTGATTTTTGCAGTGTTCAGGCCAATCTGAAGACTCCTGCTTCACTTTAACGAATTTGTTCATCATCTCTGTAAATAGTTCGTCTTGCATTGATTCATACTTCCAAATTTCGTAAATTTACAAAATTATATAGCCTTTTTCGATAGCCTTTTTTACTTCTTCCGTTACCCACGTTCCTATTAATGCCCTTTCTTCTTCAAGATGCCTACATTCTTCAGTGCCGAATTGCCCACATGTTCTACTGAGAACAAACATTAACTTCTCATTCATTTTCACTGGTAACACAGGATGAAGTAGGGTTTGAGGGGGCAAAATTTTACATTTAATTATCACATTGATTTCACTAAGATTTACAGAGCACTCTTCGCCTACAAGTAACTTTCGGATGAGCTATAGGGAACTTTCCGTATTTACACACCCAGGGATAGAGTGAACATACATCCATGTATTTAATTTTTTCATTATCACGAATCTTGTAATATTCAACGACGTTTCCTGTCCTTCCTCCATAAAACGAATCTCTTGGATTAAGTGGCGATAAAGAGACCAGCGGGTGCTTTTCTGTATATTCTTTTATTTCGTTTGTACAATTTCGTCTAAAATCACATTCCCATTTCTCAAAAATTTCGTACCCCCCCAACGACTTTAGGAATAAGGTTTTGACTGTCGTTGACTCATATCTAGTATTCATAGATGAATTATCAGGCAAGGTTTTATCTCTTTGGTAACGGAAGCAGCGAGGACACCCATGAAAATAACAACCGTAGAATTCGAATATTTCCCTGGTCTCGGGGTTGTATCCATCAACTTTTATACCGTTTATTGAAGCTTCCTGCTGTTTCGCTGCGTGTATAATGTTACAGCCACCGTATTTTTTCTTCCCAAACCAACCACTGAATAGCAACTTTGCTCTGATTGTCCTTCCATCTATATCCATTTTTTGGTATAACCCCAATAGTATTCTCTTTTAGAAAATTTCGCCGAAAAACTTTGTTACATGCAGAAACGATGGTGGTGGCTTCTGTGTATGGACACACATTACCCTCTTTCAACAATATTTTTCAAAATTTAAGACACGCCTGGCTCAAGATTTCTACATCAGAAATACAGTATTCTACAAGTTCTTTCTGAAAATCAAAAATATCTTCCTTCTTCCCAGTGTACATTTCAAAAATTTTTCCCGTTCCACGCTGTTAAAATTGTCAGGATCGTAATATCGGATTTCAGGCATCGCACCAACATAACAATAATTTTCCTCTCTATTGAAAAGATGTGGAAAATACCCCTTCTTCATCCCTGTTAACCCAAAGGCGTTCGGTAGCTTAGATAATGCCATAGGTAAATAATTTAATGAATCCAAGAATTTAACATTTCCAATAATTTTCATTGTAATTAACCTCGTTCCTCTCGTAATTGGTACTTCAGGAGTAATGTCAGTTTCGGTTAAAATGTGATTTAAAATAAACTGATGATCAAAATTTCCTCCATTATGGGCTAATTTTATAATTTCTTTGAATCTTTTTCTTAGCGTTACTACATGATGAAGAAATGGCGAGACGACGTCGTGACACTTTATAATCTGCAATCTTACACCACACTTCCCACAAATGTCCTCCTCGGAATAAATACAACTATCGCAAAATTGTTTGAACACGTAAAGATTTGGTTCTTGCAGTGTGTAATGTTCAGTTTGCTTCTCCTGTCTGGTCTTCAAATCGTAAAATATATAAAGCACATCGTTACACTGAGGGTTTTTTGTGTCAGGTTAAATGTAGCATAAATGCCCCGATGGTTGATGTCTCCGGCAAATTCTGCAATATATTTCTCCACAGATATGATCGCGATTAGTAGGTATTGTTTTAAAACAACCCGGACAGCGATAAATTTTTTCACAGATATTATACCTTTTATGATTTTCGTAACAATCTGAACCACGAAAATAACGTTTACACTCGTCAAAGTGCACCTGCCGTTCTTCTTTACTACATAAAAGGGTTTTCTGGCATGCAAGACATGTTTTTTTTACATTTATGTTTATTTTTGTGGTCGAATGGTTGATGACAAGTCTCGCAGTAATATACACAGCTGAATGCTGTGGTAAGGGAAGTTATTACATTGTAATGCCCAGTCATGATATAAAATATTCAACGAAGGATTTTCGCTACATTCACCCTCAAAAATAACAGTACGACCCTTATCTCCGTATTGGTATACCGCAATTTTATATTTAAAGAGAAAAATTCTGGAATGCCTGAAGCTCTGGCAAACCTGCACCAACGTCAGGAATCTCTATATTAGCCTCTTTCATCAGTTTTAACGCTAACTGCTCTTGTAGTCTTCCCGTGTTTTTCCTAATTTTATTGTAGAGGGGGTCCTTGTCACTTTAAGCTTTAGCGACTACTAAAGCCCGAGGTAAACACAACTTGTCTTTATTGTTAATGGTAACAATACCTCGTCGACCGCGACACTCTTCTTCAAATGTGTTGTATTTATAATCACGTCCATTTCCCGCTGGCAATTTTAACGATGTCACTCTCAAACAGAACGTTTCGATATTAAGACCTTTAGAATTCGACTGGTAAATAGAAGATATTGTATCCCATACGTTCTCAAAAGTAACTTCTCCCAAAGGTTTGAAACGCAACCACCCCTCCCCTCGGGAAAAATCTTTCGAGCAAACACTAAACCCTACAAGATCGGTGGGGTTTAAGTTCTCCTTTCCTTTTACCACTATTTCCTCCACGGCATCATGCACCCACTTCACTGGGTTCACGTTCTCAGGAATCTGACGAATTTTGAACTCCAAGGAGCGGCCCTGTACTCCATATTGACGAATTGTCTTTAGAGAATCCTTAATAATTACACACTTTTCCATTGTCGATGACTAAGCAGAACTAACTTACGTGACAAGTGTCTACAAAAGAATGACAAAATATCAAAAAAAAAAGGGTCGTTTTTATTACATAGTGGTCAGACCAAATATTAAACACTTTTGAAAATTTAAACAAAAGGACCCCTTTAACTTGAAATTTGTTGGTGTTTGTCATAAGAAACCAGGGTTTTTTGCTCGTTTAACGTATCATAAAGCATACTATATCAATTAAACACTATTTCGTATGTTTCTCTCTTTCTATATGATAGAGGACACTTTTTTACAAATATAAGTTTTTAATAATTACTGAAAAGCTTGAGACAAGGCGCTATGTTTAGACTGATTCCAGTTATAGTTACTTAAATTCGAAATCTCGTGAAAGTTTCAAGAAAACCTAAGTAGTATTAGTTATGTAACACTCGAAACCCGCAGTGCATGTACCTGTATTTGTCCTCTGAAGATCAAAGCATACTTCACCTGGGACGAACTCCTCTTTACGCTCAGCCGTCACTTTTTGGGGTAAGAAAGGTCGATTGCTCAGTTCTACTAGAATATACTGCCCTTAGTTAGTGGTGGTATGTGTGAGATCCAAGAAAACTAACCTCCAACGACTGGACATGCACTGAACGCTAGCAACAAAGAAGATTCTTTATTATTATTATTACATTACTTTGCAAGTGAATGATCAAAATTATAAGAAGGTAACATTTATTATGTCACAATAAAACCGATAATTAAACACTTGAAAATTTAAACAAAAGACCCTCAAGTTTTAAAATTTGTGCGTGTTTGCCATAAGATACAAGGGTTTTTTACAATTTCACGCAGCCTCGTTACATATTAAGCACATTATTTCGTTCATATGTATATTCCATTATGACTTGAAACGCTGTAAATATATAAATATTTCATAATTATAGACACGCTCGAGACAAGGTACTATTTTTAGACTAATTCCGGCTATAGTTACTTAAATGCAAAATTTCTGGAACATTTCATGAACACCAAAGTGTTTGTCACGTAAGACTCAAACCCCGCTGTTTATTATACCTGGACTTGTTTCACTCTTCGGGATAGAAAGGTTGACTTCTCAGCTCCACGAGATTAGACCGCTTGTAGTTAGTAGTTTTAGGTGGGGAGATCCAAGAAAACTGATCTCGAAGGACTGGACCCACATTAAGCGCCAGCAACAACGAAGATGATAACCTAACTTTACTAGAATCTGCAAGAGAATGGCAAAATTATAAAAAGGTAGCTTTTATTAGGTGATGGTCAGGCCGAATATTAAACCACTTATCACAATGGTGGTCTTATTCACATTGGGCCCTACGATTTCTCAACTTTGTACGTGTTTTACATAAGAACCCATGTATTTTTGTCAACTTGAGGGGTATGAGTTCACTGGATTGTTATTTCAAGGGAGTTTACCGTCAACATGGCCTCACGGATCCCACAACCTACCTATACATTTTGTAAACCTGCGGGCATGAATTCTAAGAAAATGGTATTCAGGGTGTTATATAGGGATTTACAGAATTCGCATATCTGTTTTACTTAAGAACTAGTGTGTTCTCGAAAACTCGAGAAAGTATGAACTCTGCGAATTAACATCTCAACACCTTTATCCATGCTTTTGATAAATATATTTTTTAATCTTTTTTGTTCCATCGCCTAATATGTATAATAAATGTTAATATTTTTGGTTAAATCTTCTAAGAGTACTTAACATTTATCGCTTTTCGGATTTAAGATTTTCTCGAAATCTCCTTCAAATGTTTTTCCTAAATTCCGAATATCTATTCTACTGTAGAATACGTATAATAAAATTTAATGAAACTTTTTAGGTAAATCCCCTATACACCAGCCGTTTTTTATTTTTTAAAGTTTTTCGGAACGCTGCTTCGCGATTTCAAACTCTGAATATCTATTCTACTATATAACGTGTATAATAAGGTTTAATAATATTCTTTTACCACATCATATCACAGTCATCTGTCAGACTGCCCTAACTTACGATAAACCGAACTGACTGCCGTGTAGTCAAAAACGGAATTTCACAACCAAGGTACAAACGACAACAGACGTTTACACCCCCATCGAAATCTTTTTCGGGGTCTAATTATGTGTACATAAATGAGGCACTAACTTGTGCATACACGTCGATACATACAGGGTTTATTATCAATAATTATACTATGAACGATTTCAGCGATTACAGAGCTATTTTCAAGAAAGAATATGTCACAAACCGAAATATAATAACTAATAACGCAACAAATCCCATATTACACACACACACACACACTATGACTTGTTCAACGTACGATGTTATGACAGTAATTATTTTTAATACATACCTTATGCTTGTATCGAAGGTGTACAAATTTAAATAAAATTTGCGCTTCTTGTTTCCAAACTGCGGAATTTGAAGATCGCTCAGCTAAACATACGTGCGCACCCTAAACCGGTGTGCTCGAGATCCTTCCCGCGGTCAGAAAAAAGCTCGAGATCCTTCCAGGGTCAGAAAAGGGTACACTCGATTTCCTTCCCGCGGTCAATTTTTGGGCAGGTAAAGAGTAGTGGACAGGTAAAATATATTGCGTAAATTGGTATTTATTGAGATTTAACATTTTACGTACATATGTATGTAATCAAAAATATACATTTTAATTATACATAAACATGTAATTCAAAAAATTTCCACCTTTTCCGTTCACAATTTTTCCAGGCTTATGACTGGTAGAAAAGACTAATTCGTTCTTAACTGGCGTGTTTAAAAAAGTTTTGGGGGCCTTAGCTTGGCCCAGTGTCAAATCGAAAATTGAAAGCATGCTAGAGCTTTTGTCAATTAAACTAAATGAAATATAACTAAAACAACTTAAAATAATATATACATTCGAAATTGGCTAATATATTCAGCCTCTGTCAAGTTAATTAAAGAAATACAGAAAACTAAGTCAGTGGAAGAAATTTATTAGAAACGATATTAACAAAATCTAATCGAGTTATGTGTTTATGCTGAAAAATAAGCATTTGTTCCCGAAGATATTCCTCCTTTTCTAAAATTTTTTTACATTTTTGTTTTTCACTCCGCATTTTGATATAAGTTTCAACTTGAACGTCGAACAAAGCGTTAATAAACAAAAAGATATTTGGATGGGACTTATAAAATTTTGAAAACTGAACCACATTTCATGAAATAAAATGAGACAAAATCTGTTTATTCCAAGAAAAAAGGGCCGGTTGGGTTGAGGGTCAAGATAATCCGCTTAATCCTTCACGGGAAGGATCTCGAGTGTTACCTGAGCTCAAAATTTGGGACGGGAAGGACCTCGAGTGCACCCCCCCTAAACCGGTAAGGTTGATACTAATGCAATCCGCGCGGGTCACTCTCTTTAGTTAGTCTTTTAAAAACAGGTGCATGTACTACATAAATACTTGAAGTTGAAAAGATATAGTATTTTCTAAGGAGAGAATAAAGTTTAACACCCACACACACACACAAGAGGTATATGAGACATATCGTATGTAGGTTACACACGTCGCTTTTACCTCTCCGAAAGAAAAGATTTTACTTTCTCAGCATGGTTTTCGCAATATGAACGTTATCTTGAATTCGGCACCAAGTTGTCAAAGCTGACAAATAGAACAGTATCATATCAGCAGACACAGAGTAGACAGATTGAAAAAGTATGTGATGACTCATCTTAAAAACGGTTATGGGTAGGTTGACACTTCTACGCCTATATGTCTCAATATGTAGATGTCTGAAAGAGAGAAAATAGTGAAATATAAATAAGGTTAAGTAAAGGGTGTTGGGTTAGAATGGTCAAAGGCACAAAGGGCTCCAAAAAAATGTGTTAGGTTGGGTTCACTCACCGCTCGCGTTGAGTGAACCCAACCTAACACATTTTTTTGGAGCCCTTTGTGCCTTTGACCATTCTAACCCAACACCCTTTACTTAACCTTATTTATATTTCACTATTTTCTCTCTTTCAGACATCTACATATTGAGACATATAGGCGTAGAAGTGTCAACCTACCCATAACCGTTTTTAAGATGAGTCATCACATACTTTTTCAATCTGTCTACTCTGTGTCTGCTGATATGATACTGTTCTATTTGTCAGCTTTGACAACTTGGTGCCGAATTCAAGATAACGTTCATATTGCGAAAACCATGCTGAGAAAGTAAAATCTTTTCTTTCGGAGAGGTAAAAGCGACGTGTGTAACCTACATACGATATGTCTCATATACCTCTTGTGTGTGTGTGTGGGTGTTAAACTTTATTCTCTCCTTAGAAAATACTATATCTTTTCAACTTCAAGTATTTATGTAGTACATGCACCTGTTTTTAAAAGACTAACTAAAGAGAGTGACCCGCGCGGATTGCATTAGTATCAACCTTACCGGTTTAGGGGGGGTGCACTCGAGGTCCTTCCCGTCCCAAATTTTGAGCTCAGGTAACACTCGAGATCCTTCCCGTGAAGGATTAAGCGGATTATCTTGACCCTCAACCCAACCGGCCCTTTTTTCTTGGAATAAACAGATTTTGTCTCATTTTATTTCATGAAATGTGGTTCAGTTTTCAAAATTTTATAAGTCCCATCCAAATATCTTTTTGTTTATTAACGCTTTGTTCGACGTTCAAGTTGAAACTTATATCAAAATGCGGAGTGAAAAACAAAAATGTAAAAAAATTTTAGAAAAGGAGGAATATCTTCGGGAACAAATGCTTATTTTTCAGCATAAACACATAACTCGATTAGATTTTGTTAATATCGTTTCTAATAAATTTCTTCCACTGACTTAGTTTTCTGTATTTCTTTAATTAACTTGACAGAGGCTGAATATATTAGCCAATTTCGAATGTATATATTATTTTAAGTTGTTTTAGTTATATTTCATTTAGTTTAATTGACAAAAGCTCTAGCATGCTTTCAATTTTCGATTTGACACTGGGCCAAGCTAAGGCCCCCAAAACTTTTTTAAACACGCCAGTTAAGAACGAATTAGTCTTTTCTACCAGTCATAAGCCTGGAAAAATTGTGAACGGAAAAGGTGGAAATTTTTTGAATTACATGTTTATGTATAATTAAAATGTATATTTTTGATTACATACATATGTACGTAAAATGTTAAATCTCAATAAATACCAATTTACGCAATATATTTTACCTGTCCACTACTCTTTACCTGCCCAAAAATTGACCGCGGGAAGGAAATCGAGTGTACCCTTTTCTGACCCTGGAAGGATCTCGAGCTTTTTTCTGACCGCGGGAAGGATCTCGAGCACACCGGTTTAGGGTGCGCACGTATGTTTAGCTGAGCGATCTTCAAATTCCGCAGTTTGGAAACAAGAAGCGCAAATTTTATTTAAATTTGTACACCTTCGATACAAGCATAAGGTATGTATTAAAAATAATTACTGTCATAACATCGTACGTTGAACAAGTCATAGTGTGTGTGTGTGTGTGTAATATGGGATTTGTTGCGTTATTAGTTATTATATTTCGGTTTGTGACATATTCTTTCTTGAAAATAGCTCTGTAATCGCTGAAATCGTTCATAGTATAATTATTGATAATAAACCCTGTATGTATCGACGTGTATGCACAAGTTAGTGCCTCATTTATGTACACATAATTAGACCCCGAAAAAGATTTCGATGGGGGTGTAAACGTCTGTTGTCGTTTGTACCTTGGTTGTGAAATTCCGTTTTTGACTACACGGCAGTCAGTTCGGTTTATCGTAAGTTAGGGCAGTCTGACAGATGACTGTGATATGATGTGGTAAAAGAATATTATTAAACCTTATTATACACGTTATATAGTAGAATAGATATTCAGAGTTTGAAATCGCGAAGCAGCGTTCCGAAAAACTTTAAAAAATAAAAAACGGCTGGTGTATAGGGGATTTACCTAAAAAGTTTCATTAAATTTTATTATACGTATTCTACAGTAGAATAGATATTCGGAATTTAGGAAAAACATTTGAAGGAGATTTCGAGAAAATCTTAAATCCGAAAAGCGATAAATGTTAAGTACTCTTAGAAGATTTAACCAAAAATATTAACATTTATTATACATATTAGGCGATGGAACAAAAAAGATTAAAAAATATATTTATCAAAAGCATGGATAAAGGTGTTGAGATGTTAATTCGCAGAGTTCATACTTTCTCGAGTTTTCGAGAACACACTAGTTCTTAAGTAAAACAGATATGCGAATTCTGTAAATCCCTATATAACACCCTGAATACCATTTTCTTAGAATTCATGCCCGCAGGTTTACAAAATGTATAGGTAGGTTGTGGGATCCGTGAGGCCATGTTGACGGTAAACTCCCTTGAAATAACAATCCAGTGAACTCATACCCCTCAAGTTGACAAAAATACATGGGTTCTTATGTAAAACACGTACAAAGTTGAGAAATCGTAGGGCCCAATGTGAATAAGACCACCATTGTGATAAGTGGTTTAATATTCGGCCTGACCATCACCTAATAAAAGCTACCTTTTTATAATTTTGCCATTCTCTTGCAGATTCTAGTAAAGTTAGGTTATCATCTTCGTTGTTGCTGGCGCTTAATGTGGGTCCAGTCCTTCGAGATCAGTTTTCTTGGATCTCCCCACCTAAAACTACTAACTACAAGCGGTCTAATCTCGTGGAGCTGAGAAGTCAACCTTTCTATCCCGAAGAGTGAAACAAGTCCAGGTATAATAAACAGCGGGGTTTGAGTCTTACGTGACAAACACTTTGGTGTTCATGAAATGTTCCAGAAATTTTGCATTTAAGTAACTATAGCCGGAATTAGTCTAAAAATAGTACCTTGTCTCGAGCGTGTCTATAATTATGAAATATTTATATATTTACAGCGTTTCAAGTCATAATGGAATATACATATGAACGAAATAATGTGCTTAATATGTAACGAGGCTGCGTGAAATTGTAAAAAACCCTTGTATCTTATGGCAAACACGCACAAATTTTAAAACTTGAGGGTCTTTTGTTTAAATTTTCAAGTGTTTAATTATCGGTTTTATTGTGACATAATAAATGTTACCTTCTTATAATTTTGATCATTCACTTGCAAAGTAATGTAATAATAATAATAAAGAATCTTCTTTGTTGCTAGCGTTCAGTGCATGTCCAGTCGTTGGAGGTTAGTTTTCTTGGATCTCACACATACCACCACTAACTAAGGGCAGTATATTCTAGTAGAACTGAGCAATCGACCTTTCTTACCCCAAAAAGTGACGGCTGAGCGTAAAGAGGAGTTCGTCCCAGGTGAAGTATGCTTTGATCTTCAGAGGACAAATACAGGTACATGCACTGCGGGTTTCGAGTGTTACATAACTAATACTACTTAGGTTTTCTTGAAACTTTCACGAGATTTCGAATTTAAGTAACTATAACTGGAATCAGTCTAAACATAGCGCCTTGTCTCAAGCTTTTCAGTAATTATTAAAAACTTATATTTGTAAAAAAGTGTCCTCTATCATATAGAAAGAGAGAAACATACGAAATAGTGTTTAATTGATATAGTATGCTTTATGATACGTTAAACGAGCAAAAAACCCTGGTTTCTTATGACAAACACCAACAAATTTCAAGTTAAAGGGGTCCTTTTGTTTAAATTTTCAAAAGTGTTTAATATTTGGTCTGACCACTATGTAATAAAAACGACCCTTTTTTTTTTGATATTTTGTCATTCTTTTGTAGACACTTGTCACGTAAGTTAGTTCTGCTTAGTCATCGACAATGGAAAAGTGTGTAATTATTAAGGATTCTCTAAAGACAATTCGTCAATATGGAGTACAGGGCCGCTCCTTGGAGTTCAAAATTCGTCAGATTCCTGAGAACGTGAACCCAGTGAAGTGGGTGCATGATGCCGTGGAGGAAATAGTGGTAAAAGGAAAGGAGAACTTAAACCCCACCGATCTTGTAGGGTTTAGTGTTTGCTCGAAAGATTTTTCCCGAGGGGAGGGGTGGTTGCGTTTCAAACCTTTGGGAGAAGTTACTTTTGAGAACGTATGGGATACAATATCTTCTATTTACCAGTCGAATTCTAAAGGTCTTAATATCGAAACGTTCTGTTTGAGAGTGACATCGTTAAAATTGCCAGCGGGAAATGGACGTGATTATAAATACAACACATTTGAAGAAGAGTGTCGCGGTCGACGAGGTATTGTTACCATTAACAATAAAGACAAGTTGTGTTTACCTCGGGCTTTAGTAGTCGCTAAAGCTTAAAGTGACAAGGACCCCCTCTACAATAAAATTAGGAAAAACACGGGAAGACTACAAGAGCAGTTAGCGTTAAAACTGATGAAAGAGGCTAATATAGAGATTCCTGACGTTGGTGCAGGTTTGCCAGAGCTTCAGGCATTCCAGAATTTTTCTCTTTAAATATAAAATTGCGGTATACCAATACGGAGATAAGGGTCGTACTGTTATTTTTGAGGGTGAATGTAGCGAAAATCCTTCGTTGAATATTTTATATCATGACTGGGCATTACAATGTAATAACTTCCCTTACCACAGCATTCAGCTGTGTATATTACTGCGAGACTTGTCATCAACCATTCGACCACAAAAATAAACATAAATGTAAAAAAAACATGTCTTGCATGCCAGAAAACCCTTTTATGTAGTAAAGAAGAACGGCAGGTGCACTTTGACGAGTGTAAACGTTATTTTCGTGGTTCAGATTGTTACGAAAATCATAAAAGGTATAATATCTGTGAAAAAATTTATCGCTGTCCGGGTTGTTTTAAAACAATACCTACTAATCGCGATCATATCTGTGGAGAAATATATTGCAGAATTTGCCGGAGACATCAACCATCGGGGCATTTATGCTACATTTAACCTGACACAAAAAACCCTCAGTGTAACGATGTGCTTTATATATTTTACGATTTGAAGACCAGACAGGAGAAGCAAACTGAACATTACACACTGCAAGAACCAAATCTTTACGTGTTCAAACAATTTTGCGATAGTTGTATTTATTCCGAGGAGGACATTTGTGGGAAGTGTGGTGTAAGATTGCAGATTATAAAGTGTCACGACGTCGTCTCGCCATTTCTTCATCATGTAGTAACGCTAAGAAAAAGATTCAAAGAAATTATAAAATTAGCCCATAATGGAGGAAATTTTGATCATCAGTTTATTTTAAATCACATTTTAACCGAAACTGACATTACTCCTGAAGTACCAATTACGAGAGGAACGAGGTTAATTACAATGAAAATTATTGGAAATGTTAAATTCTTGGATTCATTAAATTATTTACCTATGGCATTATCTAAGCTACCGAACGCCTTTGGGTTAACAGGGATGAAGAAGGGGTATTTTCCACATCTTTTCAATAGAGAGGAAAATTATTGTTATGTTGGTGCGATGCCTGAAATCCGATATTACGATCCTGACAATTTTAACAGCGTGGAACGGGAAAAATTTTTGAAATGTACACTGGGAAGAAGGAAGATATTTTTGATTTTCAGAAAGAACTTGTAGAATACTGTATTTCTGATGTAGAAATCTTGAGCCAGGCGTGTCTTAAATTTTGAAAAATATTGTTGAAAGAGGGTAATGTGTGTCCATACACAGAAGCCACCACCATCGTTTCTGCATGTAACAAAGTTTTTCGGCGAAATTTTCTAAAAGAGAATACTATTGGGGTTATACCAAAAAATGGATATAGATGGAAGGACAATCAGAGCAAAGTTGCTATTCAGTGGTTGGTTTGGGAAGAAAAAATACGGTGGCTGTAACATTATACACGCAGCGAAACAGCAGGAAGCTTCAATAAACGGTATAAAAGTTGATGGATACAACCCCGAGACCAGGGAAATATTCGAATTCTACGGTTGTTATTTTCATGGGTGTCCTCGCTGCTTCCGTTACCAAAGAGATAAAACCTTGCCTGATAATTCATCTATGAATACTAGATATGAGTCAACGACAGTCAAAACCTTATTCCTAAAGTCGTTGGGGGGGTACGAAATTTTTGAGAAATGGGAATGTGATTTTAGACGAAATTGTACAAACGAAATAAAAGAATATACAGAAAAGCACCCGCTGGTCTCTTTATCGCCACTTAATCCAAGAGATTCGTTTTATGGAGGAAGGACAGGAAACGTCGTTGAATATTACAAGATTCGTGATAATGAAAAAATTAAATACATGGATGTATGTTCACTCTATCCCTGGGTGTGTAAATACGGAAAGTTCCCTATAGCTCATCCGAAAGTACTTGTAGGCGAAGAGTGCTCTGTAAATCTTAGTGAAATCAATGTGATAATTAAATGTAAAATTTTGCCCCCTCAAACCCTACTTCATCCTGTGTTACCAGTGAAAATGAATGAGAAGTTAATGTTTGTTCTCAGTAGAACATGTGGGCAATTCGGCACTGAAGAATGTAGGCATCTTGAAGAAGAAAGGGCATTAATAGGAACGTGGGTAACGGAAGAAGTAAAAAAGGCTATCGAAAAAGGCTATATAATTTTGTAAATTTACGAAATTTGGAAGTATGAATCAATGCAAGACGAACTATTTACAGAGATGATGAACAAATTCGTTAAAGTGAAGCAGGAGTCTTCAGATTGGCCTGAACACTGCAAAAATCAAGATGATAAAGACTTATATATCGAAATATTTTTACAGCGGGAGGGCATTCTTTTAGAGTCTGACAAGATTCTCGATAATCCGGGGCAGCGTTCATTAGCGAAATTAATGTTGAATTCATTCTGAGGAAAATTTGGGTAACGGGAAAATCAATCGAAAACAAAAATTGTCAATGATCCTGGAGAATTCTTTAATATTATGACTAATCCAACTTTAATAGTTAATACAATTGTACCAATTAATGAAACTACACTCATTGTAAATTATGAAGAACACTGTGAGGCATATTCTGAACTTTCCACCGTCAATGTAGTAATTGACGCATATGTTACCGCTTATGCACACCTTAAATTGTACAGCTACTTGGAAAAACTAGGTGATCGGGTTTTATATTACGATACAGACTCTGTTATTTATGTTTCTCGACCTGGAGAATGGGACGTCCCGTCTGGTTCATTTCTATGTGAAATGACAGATGAATTAGAAAATGATGGTCCTGGTTCATATATTTCCGAGTTTGTAAGCGGAGGTCCAAAAAATTACGCCTACAAATTATTTTCAACAAATGAACAGGTTGATAAAGTAGTATGTAAAGTTAAGGGGATATCTCTAAACTATCAAGTTTCCAAGTACATAAATTTCGATTCAATTAAAGAGATGGTAATGGAAAAAAGAGAACCAATTACATCCAATCATCGCAAATGATTGAACAGGTTGATAAAGTAGTATGTAAAGTTAAGGGGATATCTCTAAACTATCAAGTTTCCAAGTACATAAATTTCGATTCAATTAAAGAGATGGTATTGGAAAAAAGAGAACCAATATATATCCAATCATCGCAAATTCGAAGAACAAAAGAACATGAAGTTATTACACAGTCATGCACGAAACAATACAGACCTCATTCGACAAAAAGAAATTTTTTGGAAGACCATACTTCCATCGCCTTTGGATATATAAAATTAAAATTGTAAGCTTATAGATATATAATGAATAACTCTTAAAATTGTATGCATTTTTGAACGTCACAGGATGTTATATTTAACTTCGATTAATACATGTACATCGTATAATTTATAATGCTTTGAGTTGTAAACATAAATGTGTTTTGTACTAATTATTTTCTTGAATATTTTAGTATTGTATTTGTTATAATATGTACTAACTTGTTTTATACATGTGTATTGGTCTTAAGAATCAATAAAGTTCTAATCTTCTAATATTCTATTTTATTTTATTGCCTCCCTCATGAAGCTGTATCTTGATAACTATAGGAAAATATGTGTATTCGTTTATCTACAATAGTATGTGGGAGTAAGAATTTTTTTCTAATTCATTATTGCGCGAGACCTATTTATTTATAGCTCGAGCTTTTCGTCTTTGCTCGATATTCCTTGTTTATGCAAATATATTCTAATTTCCTTATTTTTATATACACAATCGCTGTTTCATAATAAACGGTCCGTGCGATATGCATTTTGCGTAAGGTGTTCGTTCGATTCCTGTAATCATTGTCAGATGCTAAATGAAAGTATAAATAACCCATTGATATTTGATGTGTGTAAATTTAAACTGTTTTTCAATTTAAATAAAGGAGAACATATTATATTATTAAATTAAAATTCTCAGCGAATTTGTACAACTTCTTTTGGATTTAAAAACTCACATATACTTATATCTGTCTACTTTTAACCTCGTCCATCTCTCCGTCCGAGCGGACCGATGACCCGTGTAGTGAGGACGTGGAGTGCAGGGGGAACTTCAAACTTGTCTGAACTTGTTGGTCTGATAGACACTTGGAAAAAAGAATTATACAATTCATAAAGAACGTCAACCGTTGACAGCAAAGCACTTTTGCGTAGATCTTATTTTTTTCAGAACCCACACCTCCACTTTGGAGTCGCTCGGATCACCTGGGGGCCTTCTACGATGAGGAGTGGTCCGAAACTCGCATAGGCCCCCCGGGGGGGTACGCGGACACTTACTGAGACCTGGGGGACGTCTACAAGACCGGTACGTCATCAACAACCCACACCTCCACTTTGGAGTCGCTCGGATCACCTGGGGGCCTTCTACGATGAGGAGTGGTCCGAAACTCGCATAGGCCCCCCGGGGGGGTACGCGGACACTTACTGAGACCTGGGGGACGTCTACAAGACCGGTACGTCATCAACAACCCACACCTCCACTTTGGGGTCGCTCGGACCACCTGGGGGCCTTCTACGACGAGGAGTGGTCCGAAACTCGCATAGGCCCCCCGGGGGGGTACGCGGACACTTACTGAGACCTGGGGGACGTCTACAAGACCGGTACGTCATCAACAACCCACACCTCCACTTTGGGGTCGCTCGGACCACCTGGGGGCCTTCTACGACGAGGAGTGGTCCGAAACTCGCATAGGCCCCCCGGGGGGGTACGCGGACACTTACTGAGACCTGGGGGACGTCTACAAGACCGGTACGTCATCAACAACCCACACCTCCACTTTGGGGTCGCTCGGACCACCTGGGGGCCTTCTACGACGAGGAGTGGTCCGAAACTCGCATAGGCCCCCCGGGGGGGTACGCGGACACTTACTGAGACCTGGGGGACGTCTACAAGACCGGTACGTCATCAACAACCCACACCTCCACTTTGGGGTCGCTCGGACCACCTGGGGGCCTTCTACGACGACAAGTGGTCTGATACCCGCATAGCTCCTCTACTTACGATTACTGATTGAACAATTAATTACATTAAAACAACCAACCCGTTGATTTATAACTAACTTCAATCTATTAGTTATAATTACAATGGTTGTGTTAACCAGGACTTAAGTGGATTAAACAGATGTTAAAAAACTGTCTCCTAATAAAGTTTTGTAAGTAATTTGTAGTAAGTACATTCGGTTGATTAGTTGTAAGTGCGACGGCTGCTTTAATCAGAGATTAACTAAACTGTGGATTTTATCATAAAGAACTGCCTTCAAATATTTATTATGGTCGATGAAGATGTAACGGGAGCCCTAATTTTAAAGGACTAGTATAACTTGTTTAGTTGAAAGGTCGGTATACAGATTACTGTTTGAATAATCACTTAACTTAAAACAGTGATTTGTAACTATGTTCGGTATATGTGTTAGTTTTACCTCGGCGGTTGTCTTAACCAGCGGTTAGCTAAACTGCTGACATAAATGAACGTTGTGTCCAGAAAAACCAAAATTGTAGTCCGTTACAATTTAAACGTAAAATTAAATTTGGTGGGCAATTAAAACTTATCTAGCTTTCTAACTAACTTTAGGGTGAGTGTTGTGATTTCTGCTTAAATAATCAACTATGTTAACATATCCAATCAAATAAGCGACTTGTTGATCAATAAGCGATTAAACCTTTGGTTCAATAGTCATAACTGCGACCTAAGTGAAGGTTAACCAAACCGTGGATTTAATCAGAAGATGAAATACTGTCACAAAATGATGATTTCATTGTGTTCGACTAACATATAATGGGAACTTTCAATTTAACGGACAAGTAGAACATGTTCAGCTTCACGCTGAGTACACTGATTAAATAACAGCCAACCAACTGATTTTAACTACCTCTAGTCTATTAGTTAATACTATGGCGGTTTAATTAACCAGTGGTTAACTAAGTAGTAAATCTAAACAAGAAACTGCCTCAAAATTAAGTTTTTTTATGGTTTTATGACAGTTGTATTTGACAGGCGATCAGAATTGTTTTTCTTTAGGTTAAGATACTGATAACTGATTAGACAATCAGTTAATTCAAAACAGCCAACCGACTGATTTGCAACAACCTCCAGTTTCATAGTTAAAAGTTATAACTAAGATGGCCGTTTTAACAAGAGTATTACAAAATTATGGATGTAAACAAAGGGCATCAATCTGCCTCAAACTAGGGTCAGTATACTGATTAGTCTGATTACTAATTGAATAATCAGTTATAAGTGAAAATAGCCAACTAACTGTTTTGTCATTGTATTCAACTCCGAATGAAATTTATCGTATGGTTGGCTAAAATTTAAAGCTGTGAATGGCGTATTTATACGTTAACATATGGATTTCCAGGACTTCCAAGGACATAACACGTCCTTTAGAATATTTGTCGTGTTAACCCAGTTCATTTTAAGCCTAATTAGACGTAATACATTCCAACGATGTCGTGACCTCTGTTTTTACTTAAACACTTTTTAAAATTAAAATAGTGTTTTTTCCTTGTGATTAATTTTTACAACACACCAAAACCTTATCATTAAGGTTAAAACATTTCCTAAGTTACTTTTTACAGCAGTTAATCAGGAAAATGAATTGATGTCGATAACATCTAATAGTAAATTGAATTAGTACCCGTTTGTACGTAATGCCGAATACATATTACATAGTAACTATATTCTACCATATGAGCCGGTTTATTTTACATGAACAGTTGTAAATTTTATTTTATAGATCAGATAACAAGTGGTTGCAGTTTTCGCGCGAGCGCGTAAAACCCGTAATTTTTACCCCCCTCGTGGGATCACGTCGATTTGAATATTTCCTCCATTTCGAAGTCAATTAGAAACTTGTTAGTTCCACCTTGTACGTATCTATGGTCGGCAAGATGCAGTGGCGCACTTTACGACCCGCAACTTCAAAAAAAAAGTTAATGAGAAATTTTAAGGCAGAGATTTAAAGGCGTGCCGTTAATATGAAACTAAGCTTTACTGCTTTCATTTAAAGGTTTTCTCCTTTGCATACGTCCGAGGTGTAATTAATCCGTTAAATTTAACGGCGATAGTTACCTCTGATTGAACGAAAAGTCGGGGCGCAGATTAATACATAATTCGACTAAGACGAAAATTCCAACAGGACTGTTTTTTTATACCACGTGTAAGATAAATGAAGTGAGATAGACTTCAATTTCATGGGCCTTCTAATTATTCGGAACTCTCGGATGCACGGTGAGAATTAATTTATTATTTAATTAGGGAACTTTAATGGAGGAAATGTAAAGAATCCGCTCTCTTTCATTATAACTACATCAATCTTGTTTCCAAATTAAATAATAGATTTACTTTGGAGATTTTTAAACAACTTTTGATGAAGATTCCCAGACCGTTCACCTTCGTGAAAAAATTTACGTACGAATACGTCATTAAAAACTTATTAAACAACCTAAATTTAAATTGATATGGATACTCACGTTATAAAAAAAAATACGACTGCCGATTAATTAAAACACATCGCAATAAATTACCCAATCACAAGTAATAAAGGGAAATTAACTCTACTAACTCTGCAGTATAATTAATTACTATGTTACTATACTGAGTTAAACTTATTGACATTAGTAATTAAATTATTTTCGTTACTCACTTAAAAGCATTTGCTGAAAGCACTTCGTTCTTGAAAAGTATAAAAGTATGCAGAACTGCTCAAGATAAATGAGTCTCTAATATACAGACAGACGTATCTCAATGTTCAATGTTCTGAGTGTCCAATTACGTAGAAACTTAGCTCTGCTTAAGATTAATGTAGGCTCTCAAAAATAAAAAATATGCAAATGATTAATGTACCAAAATATTTCATGCTCCAAATAATAAAGAATGGTTTCAAAAATTTTGACGTATCTCAATGTTTAAGTAACTCAAAGTGTTCTTTAAACATCAAAGATAGTCAACGACAGAAGGTTCTTCGTGTTTTCTTTTGTCGACATCAAGGATAGTCAACATATGCCTTAAAGGATAAAGGAAATTTGAACCCTTTAAAGTGTTGCAGAATCCTCGGACTGCTTAAGATAACTAAAGACTCAAGATTAAAGAAGTACTTCAAAGCACATTAAAATATTGTAGAACTCCAAAGCTGTTCAAAAATAAAGGAAGGTCACAAGAATATAAAATATTACAGTGTTCAAGATATGTAAAATTGTTACTAGATCCCCAGAGCTAAAGGCAGAAGGGTTATAGGTATATAGAAATATCTAAATTTTTAAAATGGATAATTACGTATAACCCCAAGGTTAATGAAGCATTTCAAGAATATAAAGTACAAAGTGATCAAGAAATACTGTTTAAGTTGGCAATCCTACCTGGACAATTTTTTTGTCTAAGGGTTTGCAACGATATACCGAGTATTGCCATCCAGAAATGGGATCATGAACTGCACTCCGAAAATAAGCCATGCCAATAAAAATATCTTGTTCTAATGTAAATAGTACCATTTTTATATTTTTATAATAAAAGTTTGAATCGCCGCTCAAGTGTCAATGCTACTGTCAAACATCGAAGTAGGTATCAAACAACCGGAAGTGGTCCCAGTTCTACCATTTTAAAGTAAAATTTAGGATTGCCAACTTAAACAGTATTTCTTGATCACGTTGTATCTCAATATTCAAAGTATCTTAATGTTGCAGGACCCAGAGGTGATCAAGTATAAGGTAGCATTTCAGAAATGAAGAAGTATTAAAAGAGAAGATATAAGTAGGAAAGAATAAAGAGCACAACATTAGATCTGCACAAGGTTAATGGAGGTCCTCAAGAATTAAGAAGTGTCATAATGTCTAGAGTATCAAAGTTTTGCAGAAACCGAGAACTGCTCAATAATGTATTAAGTTTACAACAATATAATCTCTATTTTCTCGCACAATTTTAAGTATAATAAAATGTTCTCAGAACGCTAGAACTATTCAGATTAATGAAGGTTGAATAAAGAAAAACCTCAACATTCATTGTATCTTAAAGAGTTGAACAGCTACAAAGCTGTTCAAACATAAAGGAAGATATCAAGAATATAAAAATATCTCAGTGTGTTGCTAGAACTAACAGCTACTTCAGAAACAGTATAATTTTATAAATCCAGAAATGTTGTCCAGGTGTTGCAAAGTGCGTAATTAAACAGAACCTTAAGATTAATAAAGGGTCTCAAAAATAATGTCCCAAAATTCAAACCATAACGTGTTGAAGGATCCAGAACTGATTAAGAATAAAGAAGGATTTTATGGAAAGAAGGTTATCCATGTTCTCAAAGTTGGACATATGAGACATATGAAAAAATGCAGTAATTTCAGTAATTCAGAAATTAGTTGGGAAGACTTTGTGTTGCCTTCATTAAGGATTTTAAGAATAAAGAAATATCTCAGTATCCAATTACGAAGGAATGTAGATTTTCTTAAGACAAATGAAGCTTCTCACGAACAAAGAAATATGTCAATGTCTTAAGTACCAAAATGTTGTAGAATATAAGAATAATAATATGTATAGAAGTATTTTACACTTTTATGTGGATTAAATTATTCCAGTTCTTCAGAATGGCTCAAGATTAGTAAAAGGTATCAAAAACAAAAAGGTCTTAATGTTCGTTGTACCTTAAAATATTACAGTAATAGTAGATTGCTAAACTTTTAAACAAAGGATCTCAATAATAAAAAGTATTTCAATGTTGAAAGCACATTACAATGTTATAGAACACCAGAGCTCTATAAATAAAAGGAATGTAGCAAGAATGTATGAGATGAGTAGGTACCTCAATGTTTAAAAAATGCCAAGTTGTTTCCAGAACACCTGACCTGCTCCAGAGACAGAAGGGTTTTGAAATAGTCTAGAAATATCTCAATTTCCAAGTGTAATTGAACGTCCAAAACATTAAACGGCCTTAAAAATAAAGAAGAATCTTAATATTCAATACACTTAAAATGATGCAAGACCAAGAACTGATCAAATAAAAAAAAAATTGTTTGAGAAATGCGTAAAAAATTATTTTAATATTCAATTACGCAGAACGTTAGATCGGTTCCAAATTAATAATAGTCCTCAAAACTGAAGGAATATGCCAATATCTAAAGTTTGAAAGTGTTGAACAGTGCGAACTACTTAGTAATAAAGGAAAGTGTCAACAAGATAGACTCATTCCTCATTCAGTGCTCATTCCTCATTCCGTGCTTACTATCGCTCATGTTCGGGTTTCTATTCTTGTAATTCAGAAATAATGGCCCCTTTTTGATCTCTGGTCCCACATACGTGAGCAAAAGACATTTGATGACCATTTTTGACCTGTCCATCGCACCTTAGTTAAAGCTTTAAATGTGGATGACCTGTAAAATGTAAGTTTTTGGATTTTGTTATATCACATACTTACATCTATGGAATTATAGCGCCATGAGTATGTCCAGGATCTTGGACGAAACGTCGGCTGTAATAATAAAAATTGGATTGTGAAACTACTGTTTCATTTGGGGGTTCCACCGAGAACATCACCTCAGCTTTAACAAGATAGAAATATCTCAATGTTTTAAATATTTTAATCCGTTGTCAAAACCGCAAAACTGCTTAAGATTACCGGATGTGTCAAGAATATAGAAAGATCTTAATGCACATAATATTAAAAATGTTGCAGTACCTTCGTACTGCTCAAAGTTATTAATGGGTCTCAAAAATTAAGAATCTAAATGCTGAAAGCATATAGAGTATTTGAGTTCCTCCGAGATGCTCTTGATTAATGAATGGTGAATAAAGAAGAATATCAATATACCTATCTCAACCAATTAATGAATCCTAGAATTGTTCATGAGGGATCTCAAAAATTATTATTTATTACACGGATTTATTTTACAGCTGTCGCCGTCTATCCGTACCCAGTCGCCATTCTTTTCTATCGTAGCACGTATTTTCTTCTAAATTTCGTGTTTCCATTGCTTCTTTTATGTCATCTCGCCAACTCCTTCGTGGTCCTCCTCTTCTTCGTCGTTCAGGCGGTATCCATTCCAGTACTCTTCGGGGCCATCTATTGTCCTGCATCCTCTTCACGTGTCCAAACCAAGTTAATTGTTTTTTCTCTATCTGATCTGTTATAGTTCTTTCCGTGTTCATTTCTCTTCTAATTTGTTCATTCCTGACTTTCTCCCTTCTTGATCTACCGCAGCTGCGTCTTAGAAAGTCCATCTCGGTTGCTAATAATTTCCTTCTGTTTGTCCTGCTAACTTCCCAGACCTCTGAACCATACAGGACTATAGTTTCTACTATACTCTTATATACATGTTTCTTTGTTTCTTTAGATATAGTTTTCTCCCAAAGAAGAGAGTTTAGGGTTCTAATTACACTGCGACCCTTGTTTATTCTGTCTTGGATCTCGTCCTTACTAGTTCCGCTTTTGTTGAATATCACTCCCAGATATTTACATTTTTCCACCCCTTTGATTTCTCCGTTGGTCAGTTTTAAGTTTGATATAGTTGTATCGCCTACTGTTAGATATTCACATTTAGATAGGTTCATCGTAAGGCCTGCTTTATTATACTCTTCTTGTAGTTTTCTGATCATATATTCAAGATCGTCCTTATCTTCTGCTATTACGACTTGGTCATCTGCAAAGTATAGACTAAATAATGTGTCTTCTCCTATTATCACTCCCATATTTTTACACTTCCTTGTCCATGTCGTTAGGGCTCTATCCAAATATATTTTGAAAAGTGTAGGGGATAGACAGCATCCCTGTCTTAATCCCTTTGTAGTTGTGAATGGGGTGGTTATTTTGTTTCCTATTTTAATACTGGCAGAATTTTGTTCATAATATTTTTTTGTCGCCTGAATTAGAGCTGGGTTAATTCCTAGATTCTTCATTTCTTTCCACAGTTGTGGGATCGGTACGCTGTCATATGCTTTCTCTAGGTCTATCATAGCCATGTGTGTTTCCCTATTTCTTTGAGTTCTTTTTTCTGCTACGATTTTAAGAGTAAATATATTGTCAATTGTGGATCGACCCGCCCTAAAACCTGTTTGTTCTTCAGGTTGTTTGTGTTCAATGTCTTCTTCAATCCGGTCCCTTAATATTCTAGAATAAATTCTTCCAATGGTGGGGATAACTGCAATTCCTCTATAGTTTTTCGGGTCCGCTTTTGATCCCTTTTTGTGAATTGGTGATATGTACATATGTACGATGTTCTCCATTCATCAGGAACTGTTTCTCCATTCAAGCATCTTTCGAACAGTTTTCTAAGCATTTCCATGAGTTTCGGTGGTCCATATTTAATTAGTTCGTGGTTTATTCCTCCGGGGCCGGGAGCCTTTGTTAATTTTGTCGTTTTAATTGCTTGCTTTACTTTGTCTATTTCTAATGTAATATTTTTGAGTGGTGGAATGTTCTCGTTATCCTCAGTAATATATGTGTTTCTTGTTTCTACCAATAGTTCCTTAAAATGTTGTACCCACTGGGTAGAAGTTATGTTATTTAATGTTATATGTGTTTTACCCGTTGTTCTCATGTTTTTAATAGTTTTCCAAGCTTCTGAGTTTCTTGAGCCTCCTATATGTTTGTCAATGTAATCACATCTTTTCTCCCATGTAATATTTTTCTTTTTTATGACCTCTTGTTTGACTTCTTTGTTCATTCTTCTGTATATCATTTTATTCTCCTCATTGTTGTTTTGGAGAAGTTTTAGGTATGCAGCTTTTTTGGCCGTAATTTTTCGTTCGATTTCACTGTCCCACCAATATGGTTTATCTTTTAAAAGAATTTCCTTTCCCAGAGCCTCATCTGCGGCTTCCTTTATACACGTTTTTATATGTTGGTACTCCTCTGTTGTTGATCGATCACTTATGATAAGCTTTTGTTGCAATCTCCACGAGTATAGCATCCTGGTACTGTCATCTTGCAGTCCTTCCAGATTGTATCTATCAGTTTTAATATTCTCTTTAACTATTTCCTTGTTTTCTCCCGTAGTTCCAGTGATATATGGAATATAGATTCTAACAATCACCAGATGGTGGTCTGATCCACACTCGGCCCCCCTATTCACCTTCACGTCTTTTACTCTCAAACCTGATTGTTGTTTCAGAATAACATAATCTATGATAGACTTTAGCCCCTTAGTATGTTGGTACCAGGTAAATTTATGAATTTCTTTGTGAGCAAAGAATGTATTCATTATTCTCAGTTCGTATTCTTCACAGAACTTAATCAATCTCTCACCGTTGTCTTTTACTGTTTCTTCGCCATTTCTACCTACTACTTGACTGTGCTTCTGTCTTCCAACTCTGGCGTTCAAATCTCCAGCCAGTATTATTTCGTGATGTTTTGGGACTTCTTCTACAACGCTTCGAAGGGTTTCGTCAAATCTCAAAAATAAAAAGGTATTTTAATATCGAAGCAGAACTCTAGAACTGCTCTGAAATAAAAGTCAATCTCAAAAATATAAAACCATTTGAATGTTTCAAGTTTAAAGAGCCATTTAAAAGTAAAGATAGATTATTTTTTCTGTACTTACCTAAAAAAATTATGTCAAAAGTATGCTATCTAAATTTTCACACCTTCATTGAGTATTACGTTTACTTGCAATATATACATATTTAATGTTCAACATTGCGATTCAGTAATTTGTGACCGAAATCTGACTGATTTTGCTTCCGCAGTATTTTTTGCTTCTACATGAAATTGCTTCCACCGTTTTACAAAACGATTACTGAAGCAAAAACTTATGATAGTTTAACAATCAAGGATATATTTAGTTATGCTTGAACGTAAATTTAATATTGCATAACCAGCTTTCCATCAAACATGCTTATACTTCAATTAATCGTTTTTTAATACCAAAATTATTTTCTCACAAGATGTTCACGGCACGGCATTAACTCGTTTTTTCATACAACTAATTTCAATTTTCCTTCGAATTATAGAAAACAATATATTAAAATAGGAAATTCATTACTTCCAACACATCTGCCTTTTATTAAACCCTTTTACCCACTTTCACTTGTACGAGAGCTTAAAGCTTGACAAATCGATTCCTTTCGAATTATGGATGGAAAAAATGATGATGGGGTCAATTTGAGATTTTTTCCACACTAACAGGTTGTTGTTGCTGTTATAAACTGTGGGAAAATGAGAATAAGCGAAGGAAAAAAAAAGGATAAAGATACAAGTAATGAAACTTAAAACAAAACTATACCTATGTAATGAGGTATGATGAGTTACGATGATACAACGGAAGAGTAATTTATATTAATAGGGTGGCTCAAGGTTATAAAGTAATGTTAGGTTGGTACCTACCTAATCCGACGTGAAGAATCGTAAAGTCTGGTGATTATTTTTTACAGTGGCATTTGCTATTTCCTGACCTTTTGAAATTTGATGGTTGTTTGATAGTTGATAAGTTATACTTCGGGGAATATAGACCACTTAAGAAAAAGTAATTTTAATAATCACTTCCAGTATCAAATTGGGTAGTTGGCGCAATATCTCAAATAGAAAGTGTGATCTGCTTTTTGCATACTTTCCCTATTGTTCCAGAAAACATTTGAATGTGGAAACTTATGCGTTGAAAAGCTATAGCCATTTCTCACTCGCCTTCGGCTCGATCTATAATAGTCCAGTCTGCTTAGATATTGGTGTGGTTTTTGCTTGATGTAAACCAGATTATTTTTGAAATTGGTTAAGAAAAATGTGTAGATTCAGAATATCTCTATGCTGCGTGCGAAAAATAACGGGAAGTTTGTTTAAATAAATGATAACTGCAAAATCGCTCATTTTCTCTCCAGAAATCAAGCGCAGCTTGAAAACGAAGGCTCGGACTAAAAAATATGACTAATTACTTTTTGTTTATTTTGAAATTTTACTTAAGGTGAGTGTATTGCTGAATTGAAAATTGCGATATTTACATTGTAAAATGGCAAAAACCACTTAAAAATAAATTTTCAGTTAGAGACGCAATAAACAAAGCAAATATTAATAATTATTTATGGCAATGTGGATTTGAGTATATGCATGTCTCACGAATGCGTATGCACGATCCGGTGACAGTGCGATCAATAGTTTTCCCTAGGCGAATGAATTAATTAAACTAAACACGAAAATTTCGATCTAATATAACTTTTGTAAAAAAGATCTCAGATAATGCCTGAATTTTTGGCATACTTATCAAGACAGCACAAATGATAGGAAATCCAAAAAGTGTAAATTTTTTATTTTCACAACCATTTTATAATTTTTTGAAAACTTCGCGTTAATTAACAATAGTAAAAAAAAGGTTAAATATTGATCAAAAATAAATAAAGTTTTTTTACTTTGATAGTGCTTGTAAGTACGGTAATTTTTCCAGTTGTTAGACTGCGATATCTTTATTAGGTCCGGAGATATACCGAGGTAAAGTTATTAACAATTTACAGGTTAACTATGTGGCATATCGACATTTAAGAAAACTCGATAGACACCTTATTGTATCTACTTATGAGGGGCATATGTGCGTATAACAGTGTAATCGATTAACCCTTTGATTTTTAATTCCGAAAGTAGTGAAAACGCACGAATTTCGCCACGGCGGAGGAGTGCGCGATGGTGGGGGTAGCTGTGAACGGCGCGCTGGAAAATGTGTTCGTGTGCTTCAAACTCGCTAACGCAGAAAAATTCTGGTTTTCTCAGCAACGGAAGCTCCGATTGACATGAACTTTTTTTTAAATCGATATAGCACCTTGACAGACTACCAAATATGGAGGTCTTATTGAAATATATTTATAGTTTTTTTACTAAATTCGATAATTAAGATAATAATCAATATTTATTTGCATATTTCAGTTCTCAATTGATATTTATTTCTATATGTTGATATCTTTTCTTACATAACATTTTATACATTGATAGTTATTTAAACAATAGTCTGCTTAGAGTATTATTTAAATAAAATTTCAATTTTTAGAAGGGAAAAATAACAAAACTGTATAGAATAATAACATTTACAAAAAGGACTATTTATTTTTCACATTGTTTAAAATTTTAATATTTTTATAAACACATATTCATCGCAGTATATTTACATAATATTACTAGCATCTACTTTACTCTTCTTTTTTTTTTGTACATGTTCAGTAGGCAAATCTACTTGTACATCTACATCACTAACCTCATCGTCACTGTCAGCTTCAACATCGCTGTAATTAAGATCTGCGGTCTCGATGCATTCGTTTTCATAAACATTTTCATCGACCTCAATTTCATTTGATTCCGTTGTTACAATTTCATCTACATCAGGTGTTGCAATCTCATGATTTTTGCACGTTTGTCCTCGGCAATGTGTACAATAATCAGAACATCGCAAACCATGCTTAACGCATCCGCACGTTTTCGTACATTGTTTAGCGCACCTACACCTAATATCTTTCAAGATATCATCAGGTACTAACGGGCCTGTTACGTATGACGTATTGATGTGATTCGAATAATTACATGTTATATACAAACAAAACAATCGTTGGAAAAAAATATCAGTAACATTCATTCCAATCTAAATTTATTGTTAAGATTCGATATAACCAAAGACAATAAAGGTTAGGTTAGGTTAACCTAACCTAACCTAACCTAACCTATATTGTCTTTGATATAACGTTTCTATACTGCTCAATACGCAATACATTCTTTGAAAGAAACTATGTAGTTATTTTTTTAAGATAAAAAAAAATTAAACAAATTGTAGAAAATATCTATAAATTTACAAAGGCTTCCTGTGTGTATATCAATCTCTCGATACCAGTACAAATATACAATATGTTATTTTTTAATCTAACTTTATCTTAAGACAACTGAAATATGCAAATAAATATTGATTATCTTAATTATCGAATTTAGTGAAAAAACCATGAATATATTTCAATAAGACCTCCATATTTGGTAGTCTGTCAATGTGCCATATCGATTTAAAAAAAAGTTCATGTCAATCGGAGCTTCCGTTGCTGAGAAAACCAGAATTTTTCTGCGTTAGCGAGTTTAAAGCACACGAACACATTTTCCAGCGCGCCGTTCACAGCTACCCCCACCATCGCGCACTCCTCCGCCGTGGCGAAATTCGTGCGTTTTCACTACTTTCGGAATTAAAAATCAAAGGGTTAATCGATTACACTGTTATACGCACATATGCCCCTCATAAGTAGATACAATAAGGTGTCTATCGAGTTTTCTTAAATGTCGATATGCCACATAGTTAACCTGTAAATTGTTAATAACTTTACCTCGGTATATCTCCGGACCTAATAAAGATATCGCATTATAACAACTGGAAAAATTACCGTACTTACAAGCACTATCAAAGTAAAGAAACTTTTTTTATTTTTGATTAACATTTAACCTTTTTTTTACTATTGTTAATTAACGCGAAATTTTCAAAAAATTACAAAATGGTTGTAAAAATAAAAAATTTGCACTTTTTGGATTTCCTATTATTTGTGCGGTCTTGATAAGTATGCTAAAAATTCAGGCATTATCTGAGATCTTTTTTACAAAAGTTATATTAGATCGAAATTTTCGTGATTAGTTTAGTTAATTAAGCCGCCTAGAGAAAACTATTGATCGCACTTTCACCGGATCGTGCATACGCATTTGTGAGACGTGCATATACTCAAATCCACATTGTCATAAATAATTATTAATATTTGCTTTGTTTATTGCGTCTCTAACTGAAAATTTATTTTTAAGTGGTTTTTGCCATTTTACAATGTAAATATCGCAATTTTCAATTCTGCAATACACTCACCTTAAGTAAAATTTCAAAATAAACAAAAAGTAATTAGTCATATTTTTTAGTCCGAGCCTTCGTTTTCAAGCTGCGCTTGATTTCTGGAGAGAAAATGAGCGATTTTGCAGTTATCATTTATTTAAACAAACTTCCCGTTATTTTTCGCACGCAGCATAGAGATATTCTGAATCTACACATTTTTCTTAACCAATTTCAAAAATAATCTGGTTTACATCAAGCAAAAACCATCTACCTATCCTTTTCTGGTTCCGCCGACTGGGCTATAATCTCGGCTTAGCCAGACGGTATTCGTGCCTGATTGGATCGTTAGAGCTTTCCGTGAAGCTTTCGGCCTCGGACGGAAAAGTCGCATTCCCGGCGAACTCCTTCCCGCTAATTAATAAAAATCCAGTCCCCGTGCCCGCGATAATCTCGATTCAGCGTTAAAACGCGACCGGCGTTGAATCCCAATAGAACAAATAATTTTTCTAAAAAAGAAAGGAAGAAGAAGGAGAGGAGAGAACCAGCACTAAGCAGAAGGTTTATGGTGTGAGCTTCATAAAATGCCAACGGACATTCTTTTTATTTCTTCTTATGACTCTAACACGGCGGCCTGCAAAAACGTACGGCTACTGGTATTCGTGCAGTCGGCCAGACAGGTAATCGAACAGAGGGAGCCGAAGAGAGCGTTGGTCGCCTGGACGGCTACTGGCATCTACGGAATATTAATTGGGGGTTTTGTGTTATTAGTTGTAATGGCTCCGCAGTGCACTGAGCTCGAATTATAGTTTTCGAACGTGGAACTAAAGTTCAAATGTATGAGTTCATTAGTCTCCACTCTTAAACACCCACCGATCCATAAATTACTGCGGCCGTGCACAAGAGGCATTAAACCTCAACGAACGTGTTCTGCAATGTGTAATGTATAATATGGGATTCATACCGGCCATCGCTTTAACTCACAAGAGTTTGGGATTTTGCTCAAAAATTTTATGACAATCCCCAAGGTTTCAACGTCATCATTAGGTAATATGGAATTCGTAAACATGAATAAACTCTATTACCATCAGTTATTAAAGTCTGCAGCAGGCGGACAGCGTAGTCGGTGCGGGGGGGTAGCTATAAGGGGTGAAAGTAGGTAATTAATTTTACGGGAAAATTTCGGCATCGATAATATGCTTGAAAATTTATGTAATGATAGGTCTTACCATATCTAAACGAAATTCCAAGTGGACACATGAGTGGGTGCACCGGGGGCCGGCGATTCCCATCTCGGCACAAGAACCAGGTAAACGACAAAATTATACCCCAGCTCGGCCTACATCTAGGCAGTTACTCCATTCTACAGTGCCCATCTCGGCATATGTTGATGCCCATCTCGGCCCATATCTTAACAGGTACTCTATTTTACAGAGCCCAGCTCGGCACAGAAATTATTTGTGTATAACCCGATCACCCTCAGGTAGATTTTCTACACACTCTACAGAAAATTTTGATGATGCCTATTATAGACCAAGTGAGTACATGTTTGATCCTTGCCCCCTTGCGTTTCCAACAACCTTTCGAGCGTATCTGATGTTCACTCGTATACGGTGTACTGCGTATACTAGGTTTCCCAAATATTATGAATTTTGCGCAACAGTGAATTACCTTTATTTTCGACAATACCGTATTATCAAGAAGGTACCTTCCTAAGATTTGTGCCGAGTTGGGTTATTATTGTAGTGTGTACCGGCTCGACCCGTCGGGCTGGACATCATCCGTTGTGCCGAGATGGGTATATTAGAAATGGACCGACAAGGTGTCGTAAAATCGACCGCAATAAAAGGAAATTAAATAAATAAATTAAAATAAATAAATAATAAAAATAAAAAAATAAAAAATAAAATTAAGTAAAAAAAATAAAAATATGGAAAAATTTGTTATCAGTAACATGTCCGCCATTTTTACCACCGATTACTGAACCCTTTAAGTACCTAAAACCAAAAGGGCGAACAGCTAGATGGGTGCGGAGGGCTATAAAATGAGGTCAAAGTACCTGTATCTACTACATTGTACTGATGCATTTCAACCTTTTATTCGTTTCCAAAAATTTCATTTTTTACATTTATATATACATATATTTATAAAATGTTTATATCACAGGGTCACCTAAATCAAAAGTACTCTTTTGAGGTTGTGTATTGAAAACAGCTCAACAGTCTACCTTCTGATAATCGGTGGACATTAGTTAGTAGTTTAAGCGTCACATTTTGCCAAAATGTTCAACCAAAAGTTCAAATTCAAGCAGAATTGCCTGCTTCCTGATCGTTGACGTTGACGCGTCGTTCTTTGCTTTTAACGTCAGTACACATCAGTAGTGTAGGCATTCTATGGAAAAAAAGGCTGTTTTGTACCACTGCAACATATGGAAAATGTTATATTAGCCTTATGATAGTACCACAGAAGATTAATATATCTAGACCCGCCAATTTACAAAATAATCATCATCAACCAGCCCTTATCGACCACTGCTGGACATAGGCCTCCCTCATGGCTTGCCATCCGCGTCTATCTTGACCTGCGTGGATCCAGTTGTTTGCAACTCTTTTCAGGTCATCAGTCCAACGTGTAGGTGGTCTTCCTCTATTTCGCTTGTCTGTGCGTGGCCTCCATTCCAGCAACCTCTTTGTCCACCTATCGTCACTCATTCTGGCCACGTGTCCTGCCCAATTCCATTTTAATGTGGTTATTCGTTCGACGATATCTTTCACACCTGTTTTTCGACGCAGGTCCTGGTTTGTGACGTGGTCCCTCAAACTCAATCCCAGCATTGACCTTTCCATTTTGCGTTATGCTACTTTGAGTTTTCTCGCTGATGTCACCGTTAAGGTGAGTGTTTCCACGCCATATGTGAGCACTGGCAGAACGCACTGGTCGAACACTTTTCTTTTTTGACAGATGGGGAGTTCGCTCTTAAAGACGTGTCTTAACTTTCCATAGGCCGCCCATCCGAGGTTGATCCTTGTGTGCAACTCGCATGTCTGATTGTCTCTAGATATTCTAATTTCGTGGCCCAGGTATGTATATTTTTCAACCAATTCAATTTCGGTGTTGTCGATGTTTATACCTTCGCTCATGACAAGGTTTGTCATGATCTTCGTTTTAGAAAAGTTCATTTTTAGACCAACCCCGGAGCATGCATCTTCTAATTCGTGGAGCATTTGACTCTCCCAAGTCATCCCTTGTTAAGACAATGTCGTTCGCGAAGCGGAGATGGCTAAATTTCTGACCATCTATGTTTATTCCCCTTTTATCCCAGTTAAGCTTTTTGAAGGCATGTTCTAAAACAGTGATAAATATTTTAGGAGACATAGTGTCCCCTTGCCTCACAGCTCTTCCGATTTCAATGCGGTTGCTGGTTTTTATGCAGTCTAACTGACATAGTAGCGTTTTTGTATATATTATAGATGAGTTTTGAGTATCTATAGTCAACACGACATTCTTTTAAGACGACTAGTATAGCTTTCAACTCGATCGTGTCAAAAGCCTTGTGGAAGTCTATAAACAGGAGGACTAGAGGTCTATTGTATTCAATGGTTTTCTCGATGAGAGTCTTAATACTCTGCAAGTGATCATTAGTCCCAAAACCGGATCGAAAACCCGCTTGTTCTCTTGGCTGGTAAAGCTCGAGTTTATTATCCAGCCTTGATGTTATGATTCTGGTAAACAGTTTGTATAGATGGCTGAGGAGAGTTATTGGTCGGTAATTTTCCAGGCTTGTTTTGTTTCCCTTTTTATGGAGTAGTATGGTGGTCGCTTCCTGCCACTGCTCCGGGATAGTGCCTGAATGCAGACATAGTACAAAATAGTACAAAATTTGGTGTATTCGTTGTACATAAATCTGTAACATTACTATTTTTTAATAGTGTTTAGTAGTTTAATAGTTTAATAGGTACATGGTGTGCAAAGTGCATAGCGATGGAGGAAAGGCGTAAGAATAATTCTTCCGTAGCTAAATATGAAAAATTACTAAAGAAATTTATAGAGGTTATGCAGGTCTGTGTAGGTCATATTTTGATTCTTTGAAGCTTCATTCATACTTTCATGTACGATAGAAAAGTGTACTTTATGATTAAACTGTGGAAATGTGTCGTTAAAAAGGAACATTGTTTTCTCTAATATACAAATTGAATAACTCCTACAAACGAAAATGAGACTTATTTCTGATTTAAGATTCAGGTATATAGCAATTTTGGCCAAAATAACAAATAATTTTTTTGTTGCAAAATATCCATTATAAACTAGAGATAGCATTGTATTTAGCAATTACTCCTTTATTTACTAACATTAATGAACGATACGTACACCTTCATATTCCTAAAGGATTATAGTTTCAAGCAAAATATTCGAAAGTAGCAAAGTTAATGATTACAGCAATAATGTTACTAAATAAAGCTAAATATAATTTCGGGCTCCGAGGCCGCTCCAAAGTCGAATTAGAGTTAATCCACTCGTAGAATTATCATTATGTTAGCTTCTAATTGTATTTTGTTGTTAAAATGTTTTTTTTACCTTCTCATAGATATATGTATAAGAGAAAGTTTTGTAATCGTGCTGATTTCCGAAATTTGAGATACAGTTAGTTCGAAAAACATGTTTTTGGAAACATGTCTGTGTGTATGTATGGAAAAGTGTGTAGGTATCAGACAGTTTCTAAAGAGTCGCACGGTGGGATCAACATAAGTGCGAGAGAAAGGCCATATATTTCTCGTTAGCGAAACAGAGAACGACCCCCTGCGATGTTGCTAGCTCGCGGAACATTACAGTCATCCGCTCCGCACACTGTACCGCACACATCCGAAAGTGTGAAGCGATACACGCGCTGACTTGGACTGCGTGCTCGGCCGGCAACGTTGCAAAACTTCTCTCTCCGTCACGCCAACGAACTACTGCTGGCTTCTCTCTTGCTCCCGCTGGTTTCCCATCAAGCGTTTCGATAGGAAAGCTCCGTATAGTCAACGATTTCTCAGAAACTATAAATAGTGGAAAGTTGAAATTATACATTTAGGCTGAGCCTCCTGAAAACTTGCGACGACATATATTTCATCAGAATCATCAGAATTAGTTAAGGGCACTTTACTCTTGTCATTTTTAGGTTTTTTTTTGGATTATCTCAAAAACAGGTCGTTGTTTTTTTTTCAAACTTTGCATGTTTACTGTACTGTTCAATACTATTGACTGCCGTTCTCGTTATCTTGACTAATTTTCTGAGAAGGGCTCTTTACTCTTGTAGATTTTAAGTTTTTCTCAATTTTCTCAATAAACGTTTTACCAATTCCTACAAAATTTTAGATTTGAACTGATCTAACTAATGGCTATAACTTTTATTTGAAACATGTTTTTCTAAAATCACCCTAAAAGGCACTTTAAAAATGTTGCCATGTAAAAATGTCCGGCCATATGAGAAAGTCTTACGATGTTAGACATCGTCATTTTTTTAATTCGTGGTACTGCGCCGAAACATTTACTAACGTGGAGTTAGAATTGCAACATTGCAACGAATTTCTCTGTTTCGACCTATTGCAAACATTATTATATGCCCTTTTGTAGCGATATTGATTTTAAGCATTTTATGAATCATCCTAATTAATGTACGTGCAATTTGGTGTGTTATTTGGAAAGATGATGTACTGGATAATCTTTATGCAATGCAAGCATTATAGTACCTATATAGTACATATACCTACTATAGGTATTACTACTATAATATATACTAGTATGTATACTATAGTGATGTAGTACAGATTAAAATAATGATGTAGCATATTTCAGAATAAAGAATATAGTGATAATTTAAATAGACTAGTCAATTGGATAAATCAATGAATAGTACGAGTAAACACATAATTAAATACATGAATAAAACAAATCAAAGCATGAGTTAATATTTATTTATTTATTTAATTATTTGTACATTTGACCAGACATATATGACATCTGAAATCAGAAATACGATTAGTATTTATATAATTATTGCGATATTTCGATATTTATAATAAGTAGGCTTCGAAGAATCCCAAGATGACATTGATCTTGGTAATCTGGCTCAGTGCCGAAGAATTTGTTATTTAAATAAAGTCAACTGGAATAAATAATTACAATATCTCACAAATTAATATGCAGCATAATCATGCTGCAACTTTTGCTCAATGCACAAAATACAAGACTTTTAAAAAGCTCTACAGATAGCTCATTTTGCAATATTTGTAACGCATTAAAATTGGCGTGTTTTACTGATTTTCGCGGATTTCTCGTTAAATAATTAATAGTTTTTGGCTTTCCATGCCTTATTTTGTGAGTATTAAAATTATCTATATCTTTTATATAGAACTATTTTTGCGTAGGCCAAAGCGTTTGAGCTATAAGCGATGAACCATATTTCCGCACCTAAACCTCAAAATTAATAAACAATGACACGTAAGCCGCATACAGAACTTGTTTCAGTTAGTACTAGACCATTGACTAGACCCAATGCATATTTTTCCAATAGGCCCTATAGACCCGTGCCTGGGGAGCCCCTGGCTCCTGGCTCAGGGGGCGCCAAGATTGACCTAAGTATCCCTACGAGTATCCCAGATGGTATATGGGCCTAGGGCCCACTTGAACCAAAAAAGTACTACCCATAAGACTTACAACGTTTTCAATCGGTTGCAGTGGTACTAAACAATCTAGGAAGCCTACATTGCATGGCAATCAAACGAAATCATAAATCTCATACCGAAACCACTAAGACATATTCAAAGTGCAAAATTAACGAGCGACACCTCGCCTCGTCTCGGTCCTTTTATTGCTCATTGCACAGAAGCGGAGGAAACTCGTGGAAAAAAGTCATCAAATAAAACCGCAAAATGGCGCGTTTTGTAGTTTCTTTTTTCGACGCGGCACGCAATCCTTCAAAGAGAGAAGCGATTTCAAATAAAAGTTAATAGCACTTATAAGCTACCGCTATAAAGATATGCCACTAATTAGTTTTTTAATTGTCGTTGCTCATCAACTAAACCGACTCGGAATAATAAAAAAACAATCGGTGGTTTGCGGTAGGGGTTATATTGCCCGTACGCGAGATGGAGGAAATTGGGGAATTGTTTAAGGGTTTCTCGTAGGTACGTACAGATGTAGTGTTTTAATCAAAATATATTAGGCTTCCTAGATACGTAACTATTTAAACACTCATAGTGATTGCTATCTACAAACAGTTAGGAAAATCATCCTATAAATTATCTAAGAAATGCTAAAGTGTCCTCTATACCAACAAACACGTGCAGAATTAAATATAGCAATCCATAGATTAACTTCAGCAAATTACAATTTACGGAATTTTACTATTCAGCAACAACGTTCGATAACTAGAATAATTCGATAATCTTAACCTCCCTCGGCCATCATTAGATTGGATTATCGAAGTTCTACTAATTCAGCTCAGTATTGTGACGGAAAGTCTCGCCACAAAATAAACACATATCGGGAGCAGTCCGTTCGGCGAATCGATGTGAGTTCTTCGAATTCGAGACTGTTCTGGAATTCGATACTCCTCGAAAAACGAATAGAATATTCGTGAAGCGATATGCGACAAAGATAAAAGGAGACGCCGGACCGAGATGGAGTAGTCATAGAACACCAAGCGTGAGGAATATTTGACCTGAGCGGCCGTGCACAGAAGATAAATAAACCACTGAGACATACATTCAGCAATAAGTGTTGAATATATTGTTATATATATATATATATATATATATATATATATATATATATATATAATGTTAAAATCCCGAAGAACTCACTATTAGTCTCGTTTGATGTCACCAACTATTCCCGAGCATACCACCTGAAGAATGCATCCAACAGGTGAGGGACCTATTGTTCAATGTTAACACTCCCACGTTTATAACTCTAGACCTGTGCAGACTTCTGGGGGTTGTCTTGGAACAGAATTTCTTCAGATTCGGGGATGATTTTTATTCACAGGAATCAGGTTTGGCTATGGGTAGTTGTTTGTCACCTTTTTTGGCCGAGGTGTTTCTGTTCTACCTGGAAAAGAACTTTATTAATAGGTTAGAGTCATTCAATATCTTGTTTTACTACCGTTATGTAGATGACTGTCTGCTGCTTTTTGAGGGGGACACTACGGTTGTAGACACCTTCTTCTCATTCGTTAATAACTTACATCCTCATATTAAGTTCACGATGGAGATGGAGAAGGACAACCGCCTCCCATTTTTGGACTTACTACTCATCAAAGATAGCTCGACCAACAGATTTAATTTTGAAGTCTACAGGAAACCCTCGGCCACAGATAGTGTAATTCCATATGAATCTACCCATCCCTGGTCCCACAAATTGGCAGCTTTCAACGCTCTGTTCCATCGAGCATTCTCGTTGGGCCTCACCGAAGACGCCTTCCAAAAAGAAATTAACACCATTAAACAGATAGGGATGAATAATAAATATCCTCTGTCATTCATTCACAAGATTTATTTTAAACATTTCGTTAAACATAGACTAAAAATTAAAATTAAATAACTTTCATCTAGATCATTCAACAGATACAGATATAACTTACAGATCTCTATCCTATTTCGGAGGTATCTCCTTAAAGTTAGGAAAAATCCTGTCTGAACACGGCGTCACAATTTCTTACAAGACCACTAATAACGCCAGAAGGTTCTTGGTTAACTCCAAGGATAAGACGAACGTTTGGAAAGAGTCAGGAGTGTATAAACTAACTTGTAGGGACTGCGACGCCGTATACATTGGCCAGACTGGACGTGCCTTCGAAAAAAGAATAAGGGAACACGCTGGAGAATATTTCAATTATAAAGACCGAGATAACATAACTTCCCAGTCTCAGTTTGCTAACCATCTGTTAAGCAAAAACCATACCTGCGATTTTAAAGAAGACGTGCAGTTCTTACATTTCTGCAACAAGGGAGTGAGGCTGAATGTTTTAGAAATGCTAGAGATATTTAAGGCATTGAAATGTAGTGGTGTGAAGTGCGTCAATGACTTAACATACTTAAATAAACACGCAATTGTAAACACATTTTAAGGTTATGTTGACAACACGCCAGGTGATTACCGCCCCGTGTATAACATTGTTTCTGTGTTGAGTTGTATTGTGTTCTACCTATACCCGCCAATTTTGAAATTGCGCATGCCCCCACATTTAGGGAACTTTTTTCATTCCATAACGTTCGAGATTTTTCTAGAAAGTCAATTTCGGTCTTTTTTGAGATGGGAAAGACAGTGGTCTTTCAACCTTTTCTCAAAGAGGATGTCAACATAATAGGGTCAATCTGTCATACAATTTTAGTTCGTGTTTCGATATGTGTAAATTTTAACTGTATTTGTCCACGTTGTTTTACTTTTTGACGTCCCACATGTCGCACACCCGGAGCCCTAGAAACTTTTGTTGTGAGTATTGCTATGTAAAATACTTACCTTCAGTCAACTAATGCATCATCATATCTAGATGAAGCCTGATGATGACTGTTAATCAGTCGAAACCGGTCGCTTAATCCTTATCAAATAAATTCGTTGGCGAAGACTTAGTCTTTTTTTCTTCGGATACTTAAGAACATGGCCAACTTCGAGAGCCTGGACAACCTTCTGTCATTGAATATATTAGTTAAGTATTTAAATTAGTGGAGTGTAGTTATTTTGAACAGTAAAACGTTACAGTATACTACTTGTTTTATGATTACATAATTAAAAGTAGGTACTAATGAAGTTGGAGGGTTATCCAGGTGCACAAATTTAACCATTTGGCACAAAACTGAGAGGTTGTTTCTTCTTCAGTTGGTATTTTAATACCGAAAATTTCAAAATATGACGTTCCAATTTGTTGAAATTAAAATAGAAAAAAAGACAGTTCTTAATGGCTTTACATATTTCAAAAATCAATCAATTGAGAATTTGATCAAATGGTCATATATACCGAATACCACAATGTGAAATGTAAAGTTCGTGTAGGGGCACAGAGTGATGAAATATTTAAGAAATCAGGGGATTCAGTGTCATTATTACAGTGGAGCTGAAACTGAAATCCTGTACATTATTTTATTTCTTTATAAATGTATTTGTGTACTACACTTAAGCAATCTTGTTTTTTTTAAGGCATCAAATGATACTTTTTTTATAAGCATAAATATCAGTTATACAATCAGTTATTGTTAATAGTAGGTTTAACGAAAGTAATCGAAGAAACACAATCTCAACTGGATCTAACACATCAAATTGTGGCCCTTTAATCAGCTGGATTCGGTAAAGCAAGGTTTCTTAATTGCCACCAATTGCATTCATTACAAGAACAATTCAAAGATTAAGAAAGGCATTGCTATTCCCAAATTAGTAGAGTACAGTAGAAAAAAAAACAACGAAACCGATTTTGCTTTATCGCTATGACTTACTGGCAGCATTGACGTTTGTGGCGGACCCCATGAAACATGTAATTGCTATGATAGGATTCAAAATGATTTACCCAAAACCAACAACGTGGTAGAACAATGGCATTGCGCAGTACCATCAGCAGCAGCAGGAAGTATCATTTAGAAATTTATAACTGTTATCAAAAACAAACGAGAATTAAACAATGTCCTTGTAGAACAATATTTGAACGGGCAAGGTCCAAACACCAAAATTGACTGTGCAAGACGCAATAAATCACTTGTAAGTAGCTGCGATCCCAAGATCTAAAATAAATCGAAAAGGATTTACATACAATTTTCGTTAATACTGAGTTGTCACCTATGATATTATGCTACCGACAGTTAGGACAACTTTACAGTCTGTCGTATTGTGTTTGTAATTTTTTTTGCCTGTTATGTATAGTTTTTTACCTAACTATTTTCATATTCAATTTATTATTTACATCTAAGAATCATCCATCAATTATTCCTATCGTTGTAAATCCTCCAAATTCTTAAAGTGGCATTCCATGATGAAGGTTAAGAAGAAAGAAAAGTCTTCGCCACGTATATGTAACGTCTATTTCAAAAGGTGACCGGTTTATATTAATTATTATGTTAATTTATAGATTGTTTAATAATAGGTCTGATGATGGCGTAAGCCGAAACCGGTCACCTTTTGAAATAGAAATTATTCCTATATTCCAATAATTAGCTTTAAGACTGTAACGTTTATAACATGCCACCGTAAAAAAAACGGACATATTTGAATCTACCTTTAATCTAACTTTTAATAAAAAAGTTACTCGATGAATTAATGATTCGGCGAATTGTATTTATGTATTTCTTAATAATTTGTTATTTGTTGAATAGTGGTTCTACTTTTAACACTCGAATAACCAAATCATTTTCTAATTGCAGCCTTTTCCTCTTCTTACATTTTATGTTCACCTCCAAAGAGAACGCTGTTTCACATATAAATAGAAATTGCGAAGTGCACTAATAATTTCAATGCATCCCTTGCCAGCTCTGGATATTATTTTCCCTTCCTCCACGAGACCTAAATCTTTTGCGAATTAAATTCCTTTTTAAGGATGATATCAACAACAAAATCAAAAGATTGTCATTATTTTCGTGGTTAGTTCAACCAGTTGCACGGGCTCATCCAAAAGAGACATGGCATCAATCTATCTCCCTTGTCAGCTTAAAAATCTAGTTCTGGAAAATAACTTAATAGTTTTTCTTCCAAAATAGTACACACGTACACAGTTTCTAAATCATACCAGAAAAAGTATGATACAATTGTATACAAAAATGCTATCAGTATATTCTCCATTGAGGGAAAATTAAATTAATTCACTGAAAATTTTGAAAAGTCAAATTTTGTTGTAAATGGTTCAGTTTATTGACATTAAAGTTGGAAGTTCAATATTCAGAACCGTGTGAATTGCGTACTAAATAGATTATCGATTTTGACTCTCTGGCCTAAGGGGTTTCGCCTTGGATCCTTCTTGGGATCTAGCCCCAAGATGGTAACTGAGGGGAAAAATATACATAAGGTCATTCGTTTTCCTAGCATCTGATTTCATTATATAGCCAAATCAGCTCATTTATTCACTGTTAGTCGATGTACTCGAATTGGCTCCGAATAGGAAATTATTGATTTTCGCATGTTTTTGAACCGTCCAACTCCACTTCATAACGGTACCAATTCACCAGTTTCTAGCTATTAAGTATTAGTACTTATTGCATAAATTTCAACCCCTTTTCCGCCCCTTCGGTAAATGAAATTGGAGGTTTGTACTTATTTTGCCCAGCCACTCCTGAGCCTATATTATGATTGTGAAGCGTTACAATTTTCTAACTAACACTCGAAAAGCACATCAGAATAAAACCGGCGGATAAAAACTTCACCCCTATTTTTCACCCCTTCTGAAATAAAAAATTCTGAACCAACTTGGAGCCTAAGTTATAACCGGCGGGTCCAAATTGGGCACCAACTACCTGAACCGAAATGGATTTAGATAAATTCGGCACCGAATCCTGTATTAGCGTAAAATGATACAGGTAAATCGGGTACCAGCCGCCTACTCTGCATTACGAGTTGGAATGAAGGCAAATTCGGTACATTAATACTTACTTAAATTAAAATCTACTTATTTGAATACTTTCGTACTGTCGAATTTGTACCGTCGAAATGTTCAATTAGACCACTTATGCCCCACGGGGCACTCGGTTGATTCTTGCTCTCTTGCCCTCTTTAATAATATTTTGTACCTGTTATAAGGCTCGGTGCCCAATTTGGAAACAGATTAACACTGGTCGGCCGTAAAAATTTGTGAGAGATTAAATATTGCCCAATTTTCCCACGCCTGTTATAACGTTACATGGTTTGTAGCTATTTAAAAACTAATTATTTAAAGTTTCTACATATTCAGCCATTGATTAATACCTGTCATTCCATTTTCTGCCCCTGAATAAGGGAAATTCGAAATTTCAGACCACTAGGGCTACTAAAGTTATAACTATACTGAGTTTCCTGGTGTCTAAGCTAAGCTTTATCTAAATAAATTAAACCAACTGTAAGAAAAGTAGAAGTGGCTGGATGCCCACCAAAAATTAAACGAAAGATAATTACTTAATTAGTAATAAAGAAATTTGTGAAGATGATTTCTACATAATTTTTCATCATAAAAAAACAATGTTAACACAGACTTACTTATTATTGAAGTAAGAAAATACGGAATTTCAGATATAAGTCGAGCAATTCCATCCAACGCAGGCAAGAAATGTGGAATTACTTAATTTCATTATGTGAATAATTAGCTAATAATTTTGCGGTCATATTATCGTGCTTCAAGACTACGAATTGAAGTTAGCATAGCTTATCCAGCTTCGGACCCGATACACAGCTAACTCGTCCCTACTTAACTTGCTTAGTTTCCTTACCTTAGCTTCGATAGTTAACTCGATAGTGAAATTTGGATATCAGACTCTCCAGAACTGCCTGGGAACCCAATCTATAACTGTACCAAGTTTTATGTTTCTAGCTCAATTAAATAATTTCTGGGCCTATTTGGGACAAAAGCTGTAAGCGTGCAAACGTTTCAGATAATCGCAATATACCTTAGCGTTTCTATTGGCAAATCAGCCACAATTTTCATGGTTGAATATTCCTGAGAGTTTCCTCCATTCCCGTTTTTAGGTATAGGATCAATTTATCCGCTCCTACTGACAGCTATAACCACAGACCATTAATATAACTAGACCCGGTGTTCCCATTAGAAACTGATGTTTGTTTACATGCCAACATAGCCGTTAGGCTGTGTAAAGGGGGAAGGAAATATGGCCGCCGTTGACGAATTTTGGCAGCATACAAAAGAGCTATCCATAGGCGTATCAATAATAAGGGGGAAAAAGGAAAGAAAATTAATAAAATAATTTATTTATTTATTTAGATCAACGGGCAATGAAGCCCTTTACATGCTAGGTAACAAAGGTGCGAAATAAGAAACAAATGAAGTATAGAAGGACATAGACTATCAAAATCATCATGCCAGTAATAATGCATACAATAAGTATAGTCCAAAACCCATCTGTCAGAAATTTGCTTTAGATTGACATAAGAAGTAACCGCAATGTTTTTACATGAATACCTCGGGAATAATGTCTAGAATAAGGATTGACTTATCCTCCAAAGCGCAGAGGTCGGGAACATTGTTTAAAATGCAACAATTTAACAACAAATTAAAAAACGCGTTTTTTCCCAAAATATTTTGCTTCTAACTTTTTAAGTATTGAATTTTGAAGAAAGTTCTACTGGAAACCTAAAACAATAACACTGATAGAACGCCACTGAGATGATATATAACTTCAAAAAATTTCATTAATAAATCTCTTTATTTACCTATGAAAAGACAATTCCGAGGCTTTCCCAGCATCGCTATAAACGTTGCATATCTTGCACCTATTAACCATTGTTAATTGTTTTCTATGTTTATCAAAATACACACACAAACCGCGTACACAACGAATTCTATCAGGGAAAGACTAGGACGCGATGTTGCCGCTCATAACAAAAGCCTACATTATTTTAGATTTACGTACAACTGACCAACCGCAGGCGAAGTAGGCTGGATGTATACGCAAATCGTAAGCGAGAATTCGTCATCTGCATTCATGCAACAGCGCAAAAAACGCTTAGAATGTGCTAAGATCTTGGCAATACATTATTTTGTAAACAAACGGGTCTAGTTATATTAATGGTCTGTGGCTATAACTAATTAAGAAAATCATGTTAGAAATGAGCCTTAACAAAATACTCAAAATAACCAAGCTACATGATTAAGTCCGGTATTTACAGGAAGGGCGAGGACAAAAGTACAAGTAATAAAAATTAGTAATTGTTAGTATTAATTACTAACAACTAATTATTAATTAGTAGTAATTAGTAATAATTAGTAATTGTGTAGTCTTTGGAACATCTGTTTCGGATATTTTGTCATCATCAGATCTATAATCAAGCTAAATACCAAGAAACCTAATAAATTAGTAGCCAAACCGTTCTTGATATCTAACGTGAAAATAGATTTAATAATGCTGAGATAGTTTAAACCAGTAATCTATTGTTCATATAAATTTCATGATTATGTATTTATTATAAACGATATTTATAAAAACACAAACGATTCGAAAAACTACTGATACTTAGAAGTTTAAACAAATTCAAACTTATTGTAAAACAGCTCAAGGCTTTAAAAATGCATTTGTCACAAATATTCGAAAAAAGGGTGTTGTTAAGTATGCCTAGAAAACGATATGAATGTGCCAATTAAGTAAAAAGCAACGAGCCAATGTGCAACTCCATTATGGAATTATTTTAAGTGATTTTAAACACTTGAGCTTTATCTCGTCCTTGACTCGAAAATAAATATATACCCTTAACGTAGCAAGACGTCAAGTGAATGACTACTAAATTAATTACATTAATTCCCGGAGTGGTCCGAGCCGGGAAAAAACCCGCCACAAAACAAAGTAATTTAATTAAATAATAATGATACAGCATTTATTAGACGCGAGGAGGCTGCGTTCCATCAAAACTTTTTTTTGTGTATGATATAGCGACTACTCGAGCTTCTGTCACTATCTATATTACATGTGATGGGGTGCGCTGAAACATGTGAAATGAGTCTACTTAGATTGGAGAAAATATTGACAATTCAAATGCAGTTGGGTGATCGATCTGTCTTTTGATTGAATTACAGATTCATAACTTCACATAATTTTACTTATTTAAAAAAAAAGTGCTTCCATTATCGCAGAAACAAATTACCGGAACATTAAATTACCTCGCTAATATCTACAAAAAAATTCAATTTTCTTAAAAGCCCTACGTATCCCATTATTGATACACCATAAATCGAAAACGAATTAATCCGGACTTACCCCTACGTTTCCAGTTCCCCATTCTCTTGATATATTTTTTTAATATTTATGCAATAAACTGGCAATTTTTCATTTCCCTAATTTAATATCGAAATGCCTCGATTCTTATGCCTATTTGCATCTCTTAATAACATCGACTGGGCGTTCGAAGGGGGTTGTTTTATTTATTTCACGGGATTATTGGAACTGCGAGAAGTTCAGGGTTGAGATTAAGTGAAAGTGCTCTTTCGAATCGATCGGTAAGCCTTGTCAAGAATTTATTCACAAATCTGTAGAAGAAAAGAAATCAAAACAATGCATTTCATCTGGGTATAATTTGTATACTTGATTATGTGAAGACTAACCACTTTGGTATGTGCAAATGAACAACGCAGGTGTCATAATTCGTACGTTTAATGTAAAGTAGGAGTCGTTTTTAGGTACGTAATGTTGCGGTTTTAGATGTAAGTAGGTATCTACTCATTAAAATCGCATAATAAGCAAATGACGGACGACTGTTGAATCGCAACTTAACGACATTTCGTACAAAAGGGTAATTATAGTTAATTATACTCAGTAATGAGACCACCCATTGCATTTTTTAAACACTCTTTACTTGATATGTCGCCATTTACATGATTTATTGGTAGAACGTTAATGGAAGCATGTTGATGCATTTCGATATGCAATAATTTTAATAACAAATATTTACAATTAGACACTTCTTAATGCATTAATTATTATCAGTATGATTGAAAGGGCTCCTTACTTATTACGACATTTTAGTATTGTCTCAACATTGAAAATTTTGCTAGGTTTAAAGTTTATGGATTTTTTAACGTTTCTACGGTATACGGGATAGTGATTAAGAAAATTCTTACTAAATCGTCTCGCACGCTTTCCGATAAATCCAACTTAAAATAAAGTAGCATGAAATGAGTTCAAAATCAGGTATACTACATACTTATAAGGAAAAAAAAGTATATAATGTATTCACGGATTTTTTAATGTTAGTGTATTTATCACTCATTAGTAATAAATGTGTCACATTTGGACGCTCAGTATCATAACAGAACCGAAATATTAATATTTGGGATAAATTAGTGAAAATATAATTTTGTATAATATCTATATAATAGAATATTATAAAACTGACTTTCGAACTGATAACATGCATGCATAATACTATAAACCACAATATAGGTAAAGTGTGAGATTGCATCACTAAATTTTGTTCTAACGTATAAACAGGACATAATTGTTCTTTTCCAAAATTTCCAAGAAATTTCCGAAAAATTTTTCGAAAAATTCCGAAAAGTTCTCTTTTTTTATGTAGAAAGGTCTAGGAGGTAATAAATCATTTTTGGCCCAATTACGGAGCGTTTTAAAGTGGCCGCCGAGGTCCGATAAGAGTAAACACGTCTCGCGCTGCGTAACGCGCCGCGTTACAATATATCTTGTGGGAAATGTTCCTTATTAACAAAATTACTGTATTTCACTTCTTTTCTACAAAAATAGTAACACATATGGTAAGAAAAATTCTTTTCTGTTTGTGATAAATGTTCGTTTTATTGCCAATAAAGTATTTTAAAATAGATTAAATGCATTTATTACTCCAACGACTCGAACTTCAATAAATAAGAGCATTTGGAGATCACATGATGATGAAATTTTCGACAATCCTTTCTTATCACTAGAGAAATTAATATATTTGGACCTTATCGTAGAAAGCCATACAATTGTTAAGGAAAAAAGCTAGATATAAACTGCAAATTGTAAGGATTAGTATTTTTTTTTGATAATTAGATACTTCGTATTTTTGTTTTGCTTAAATGGGAAAATAATACAGCGTCTTATGTTTATTGTTCAGAAAATATAAAGTATATATTATAGAAGAATGTTGGAAGTATATTTCAGTCAGTACATATTTGTAAACGTAATTTTTGTTTAAGAGAAAATATACCTACATGAGCATTTTTGTAAAATTTTTGGTCTTCAAAGCAAAGTTTTTGCTGTTATTAACAAACCATGAACATTATGCTTTACACACAAATATGAATACGTTTGAAAAAAAAATGGAGAAGCTGGACAACCTTCGGTCTTTGAAAAAAAATTGGTCTGGCTTTTTAGTAACTATCTGTTTATTAAGACCAAATGCAATTTACTATGCAGATCATTAATAGTCATAGTTCGAATCTATCTAAAGTGACATCCAAATCGGTTACTTACTTATAAATCAGAACCAGTTTCTTCAATAAAATTGTCTAACCTTCCCAAAACATTGGCATATTATTATTCTTTATTTTGTGATCTAAGTGGGTATGTGCATACAACACACATAAAATAAAAATAAAATGTGTCAAAAATACATCTTTCTTAGTACCTACTTCAGCTATATTTTAAGTTAACACTACCGTTTTAAATATGACCTGTAGGGCTTTTCTTCCTTATTTAGTATTAACAATTCAAAGATAAGATAAACTACAACTAACCCTAGTGTCGTGCTTTAATTTCAATACCAACTGAACACAGAATTACTAAACTGTGACGTGAGGATATTATAGGTCAAGGAATTTCCTCATTCGGTGCCAGGAAGTTTAAAAAAACATATTTGGGCTAACCGTTAATTTCATTTTAAAGGTCCAAGTTTGCATGAAAAATCCGATTAGAATTGTTATACTATCTGACCTTGTGAAAGACCTCACGCCCAGTGATGCATTGGGAATCCCTGATTTTCTGTGATTTCTTGTATAAGTTAATTCCTGTTGTAAATTTGAAAATAAATTAAATGCTAAACGTACACCGAGAGTTGGTTGGTAGTTCAGCAAACTACCTGCACGTAGCTAGAAGGATTCAATATATTGACTGCATATAATTCAACTAAGGGGATATCTAAGTAATAAAATAAATGTGTTCTCTTTATATTTAATACAAAATACATGATTACTGGATTATGATATTGATATCGATTATGACAAAAAAAAAAACATTATTATATAGGACAAAACTTAAACAAAAACGATATTTTAACAAACGATTTATCAATAGTGTTAGCATTAACATATTATCCTAAGTTTGTTGGATAACATCCTGTTTATTTCTTAAGTAAGTTTTAACAGTTTTAAAATTGTCACTTTGAAAATTGAAAAGTACCAAAGTACCCCTAAGGTATTAAGAAAGTCCACCTTCCAGTGGACACTTGTTCCACTGAATCGTTTGTTCACATTTAAGTATTTGTGGGGAGTAATTTTTTTTACTCCAACCATAAAATGTTTCATACTACACCAACTGTTTGTTGTGGTAGAAAACAGTTGTAGCGTTTATTCTAATTTATTTACACACCGTTCTAAACGCTACTTAGTTTATTTAGTTATTACTTAGCTAATTAATTTATATTACACACTTAATACGCTAATTTATTTGTACACTAGTCGGCGTATCGCACTTTTCACACACGACGGCTCCTGCTGGTCTGCTCTCCTCTCGCTCTTTGGCCGGCTATTTATTTTGCGGCAGGTGTTTTCCAGAACGGTCTAGATAATTCTCTCATTAATTGGACTTTTCCGGATTGTCCGAGAAAGTTTTTATGGTCTCGCGTTTTACTCAATTCTCCGGAGCGGTCTCCTCTTTGAAGTGGGTCGCCTTCGTCCGATAAGAAGGAGCACGCTTCACGCTGGTGTTTACATTTCGCGTTACAATATGCCTTTAAGAAACAAGATGAAGAGTAAGGTCAGGACAGCCAAACAACCATTGTCTCATCGAATAGATCAAAATGTTAACTTCAAAGCTCCAATATTGACCTATGATGCCATTGCACTTCGATTATCAACAGAACTTCTTGTTAGGGAAAGGCAGGAAGCGACCGATTCCAGGTGAGTGCAAAGATTGAAAATGATAAATTGAACATTATTTTCTGAAAAGCGTGAAATTAGATTCGTTTTTAAGGCCAGTGGCAAACGAGAAGTTTTCCAACTTCTAGAAATATGGGGCAGATTGAAAGAAGCTGTGTTTGCTGGTTGAGGTTAAAATTTTATTTTAGAAAAAGGCAAAAGGTGTTTATTATGTAAGTCTAATGAGTCTAAGTTAATGAGTCTAAGGTGTGAAGCTTGTTTTAGTGTTTTCAAAAAAAAATGGCAATATTTCCATATAGATATAGTTGGTGTTATAGCATATTCGGACCTATTCTGTTGAAATGCAGGGTCCGAAATCAACAAGAGCGAAAGAGAAACTAATAGTAGTTCGTTAATATTAAAGAGAAGGAAGTTTTGCAACGTTGCCGGCCGGCCGGTCCGTAGCCCATTTCAAATATTCCCGTCGGAGGCTATACAACGAATGATGCGGTAGAGTGTGGCGATGACTGTGATGTTTCACTAGCTAGCAACGTCGCAAAAGTTCTTTCTCTGTTTAGCCAAAGAGAAATATATGGCCTTCCTTTCGCTCTTATGTTTATACCATACTGCGACTCTGTAGGAACGGTCTGTATACAGTCTGATTGTTATAATAAATGTATATATATTGAAAAAATGGAGTCTCTTCTGATGATGCAATCAAAAGCTCTTTAAAGGAAAGCCAATTTACTAATTAGCCTAGCTTTCGGAGGTTGTTTCCACCTTCCTCAGGGCAAACCTAGGAAAGAAAGTACCAAATTTAATATAAGTAATACAAACACATATGCAGGCACTTAAATAAATAATAATACTCACTTGTCTAAGCAGAAATTAAATCAGTCGAACCTAAGGAGTCGACCATACTAATTGATCATGCAAGAATTTTTTTATATAAAATTTCAAATAAGCGACGTTGGCTGCTTTCAAATATTATAGGGAGGTACATATAAATATGTTTACAATGACAATGTATAGAACAGGTGAAACACAAAGTAAATAGTTTTTATACGTATATGTATATTCTCAACTTATATTCTTATACATATTTCTTACCAACTAACAAATGTTTTTAAGGACGTTCGTTAACTGGATGAGATGGTCTCCAGGGGAGGCAAGTCGGACTTCATCGTAACTGACTTACAAAGGTTCTGATATACCTTCATTTACTGAGTTTAACTAAATTAATAGATACTAGTAATACAAATACATATGCAGGCACTTAATAATAATACTCACTAGTCTAAGCAGAGTGGAGGCATGGACCCTGAAATTGTCAACAATGAATCGCATAGAAGCACTAGAAATGTGGATACATAGACGAATGCTTAGAATACCTTGGACAGCACGCATAACCAACGAAGAAGTACTAAGGAGAATCAATAAAGATAGGGAATTACTAAGGACTGTCAAACATAGGAAAATGTCTTATCTGGGTCATGTGTTAAGAGGAAGTCGCTATAGGATCCTAAAACTGATTATGTGTGGAAAAATTGAAGGTAGAAGAGGTGTCGGAAAAAAGCAAGTTTCCTGGCTAAAAAATATTAGAGATTGGACCGGTATCCGAAATGCAGGACAACTCCTACACATGGCAGAAGACCGTGAAGCCTTCGCTATGATGATCGCCAACGTCGGCTAATACTGACAGGGCACATGAAGAAGAAGAAGTCTAAGCAGTAATTAAATGAGTCGAACATAAGGAGTCGACCATAATCATTGATCATGTAGGAATTTTTTTTATAATATTTAGATATTATAATTGTCTCCAGTGGAGGGAAGTCTGACTTCATCGTAACTGACTTACAAAGGTTCTCATATACCTTCCATTTACTGAGTATGGCTGAGTTAACTACAACAAAATTATTTCAAGAGTCATGAAGTTCTTAACTGTCTTACATAGATTTTTGTGAATGACTGTTTACTGTTTGTGATTCAGATAGTTGTCATGGGACGTTTTCAAGGGAAGGAAGTCCCTAACTGGCTTGCAAGGATTCCAATGAATTCCGATTTACTGAGGGTGGTTGAGGTAATGATATTTAGATATTCCCGGAAGAATGAAGTTATTGTCGGAAAAATGAAGTTCTTAACTGATTTAGAAATGTTTTGATGAACATTTGTTAACTGTTAGTGATTTATTTAAGTACAATTATATGTTTTTAAGGGAAACTAGGTCTGTAACTGATCTGATTTACAAAGGTTCTTATGATGCTCCAATTTTACTGATTGTAGTTGAGTTAATTGAAATAAGATTATTTCAAGGGAAACTAAGTTCTTAACTGACTCACATAACACTTTTTTATGAACGACCATGCTGCTTGTGGTTTAGTTCATTACGTCTAAGAAGGTTTCAAGGCGAGGGGAGTCTATATAGCTGACCTAGAAAGGTTCTTATGTACCTACTCCTATTTACCTACTGAGTGTGGCTGAGTCAATTAGACCAAAAATTTTGTGAAGGAAAATGAGGTAATTAACTAACCTACAAAGTGTTTTACGAGTTAATGAGTTTAAGTTGTGAAGTTTGTTTTTATTTTTTTCATCAAAATGTAATATTTCCTGAACTGTTGAAGTTAACGTATTGAAATTCGCCGTTAAGATGTCATTTTGACGTGGGCATAATTGAACAGATATCCTTCAGGTATATATAGCTTTTAATTTGTTATAAGTGCACATGTACTTATTATACTTATGACGGAAGGCCATAATTTCTGTAAGTTAGGTTATGTATACCAGCAAGAGTCCTCCCAAACTTTCAATAAAATGTCTCTTAGAAATAATTATGAAACTGATTATAGTAAATCCACCGAGAAGAAAACATCCACGAAACGAGAAAAGGTAGTAAAGTTAGACAACACCTAATACACGTTGTTTGCTATTGGTGGAAAAGTCATAAAACTTTTGGCGGGAATTGTTGATGTACAGAGTCGGTTCAGTAAAATTTACAAGTTTAGTTGTCTGATCTATGCTTGTCTGTTTACAAGCGTTCAGGTAAGTCGTTGAAGGTGATAGTGGAGTTTTAGTTGATGGTTTATTTTAACGTATCGCTATTGTTATTCAGGTTTTTGATATAAATTTGTATAAACATATTTCTGTGATCTATTGCAATTATGGAAAGACACATTCCCTGCTCGCCTCCCAAAAATAGACCTGGAACATACTTAAGCTGCGGGGAGAAAACCATTATTTTAAATGTATAGGTACAGAAAAGAAAGAAATGAACATCCTTAGTAAAATCTTAGTAAAAGATAAGTTATAGTCAAGGCGATCATTCTTAATGCGACCCTGTACCTACTTATTCGCTAGCTGGTCGCGCGCTTTGAATTTCGACGTTTGTGTCTCATGGAAGTTTTCTTCTCGATGGATTTACTTTAGATAACACCATTCTCTTTACTAAAAATGATTGACTGTATCGACATTACCATAGGTATATTTGGTATCTATAATACTCGATCTTTATTTCATAAGCCAGTAATGATAGTTGTTATCCACGAAGATTAAGCAGGAGACAAATGATCAACTGCTTGCTATAAATTTTGATATTTCGGTGAGTCACGAATTGCAAACGGGTCAATTTTGTCATTGGATGAGGTCTTGTTGGTAGTGACGCTTGGAGTGTAGTATGGTAAAGTGGTATGGTGGGAGGGTTCTGGTGTAGGCGCGTTGAATCGATGGGATAATGTACGCGTTCTTCAATAGATATTATGAGGCATAGTAGTGAATGATGTTAACTGTCTGATGACAGTTATAGTTGTTATAGGGTATAGCGATAACGATTGATTGTTCACTCATATGTAACTTTTGTTTCGTAACTGTCATGAGTGTTATGGGTTATCACTGTACTGTAAAAGTGTGAAATATGATATGTAAAACAATGTTTGAGTACATTATAACACTTTGATCATCGACCACCGCCGGTCGACTGTTTGACGGGACGCCTGTTCGCGAAGGACCAATGAGTTGCGCTGGCGCACGTCCTCGTCCCACCGATTGGTCGACGGCCTGATGTAACTCTACCTTTCCGTGCGCCTGGAAACTCCTCCCACCGGCAACGTAATGTTTAATGTATTTACATCAGCAAAAAAGGCAGCTTTTGTCTGGACGTTTCGCTCGGCACAGAGGCGATATATCAAGGCGGCTTTGCCTCGGCTTCGGGAGTTTCTCCTTCTCTCTCTCTCTCTCTCGCCCTTTGCGCGATAAGCGGACTCTCGATCTCGGAATGTTGCCCCGGCTATCTCTTTGTAATAGACGGGAATAACTCTGTATTTTTCCAGAAATGTAATTCATAGCGTAGGTAAGGTATATCTGCAACGTCACGCGTATGTAGTTTCGTTAAATTGAATAAGCGGTGGGCACGCCGATGGAATTTGGCATTGGGGTAAATAATAATATAACAAGTGTAACTATTATGTTTATCGCTTTACGAGACAAAATAGTTTTGTGTCATCAGTTCTAGGCATCACTATGCCTTAACCTTTTACACATGCAAGTTGTTGGAATTACAAGAAAAGTGTTGCGGGGCTTGCTTAACTTGGTTTACAGTTGAGTTGTCGATTTACTTCAATGTTTATTAAAATACGAACTCGATTTTTTCACTTGTTTAAAATCAGTTTTGAATTTTCCATATTACTACCTAAAGAAAGTCATTTACGCATCTTTTTTATGTACCTAATACCTATATAGGTATGCAGTTTTCGAGACAAATAATTCCTATTCAGATAAAACTAAAATAAATGCTTAAGTAACCAAAAAACTGTGACAACCAAAAATTTTTACGACGGCAGGTAGAACGCAAATATATGTTTTGCTTATAAGTTTATAGAAAAAAAAAAAAAAAATCGTAGCGTATAACTCAAACCGCTCCTCTACTGGTGTTATCTTACAGGTTAGCATTAGAGGCGACCCTCCATATTCATTGAACACACCACAGTCTACCCAAGTTTAATACTTTCGACGTATTCTTATATACAATTTACCATATTTTGTTCAAATTAGTACTAAGTACTGTTTGATACATCTACATATATGATAACAAAATAAAGCTTTGTTAAACGCCAGTTGAGAGGACAATTCACCCAAAGTGAATTCCATGTAAGTAATGAATATAAGTTTCTGTCAGGATAGCTTTTCTCAGTAGTTTCTCTTACTTCACTACAGTTTATTTCATTATCATGTTGCCTTTACCTATACTTGTTATACGTGTACCTAATCCTCTGCCTAAGGAAATACTTACAAATTTAGTGCCTGTTTAGTACCTAAACATTTTCAAGCAAGTGTATATAACAATACCTAAAGCATGACATAAATTTGCCTCCATTCCCGTAGAAATAAATTAATAAGTTTTATACAGCTCCCACTTTTTAGCTAATAAAATTGGAGAAATAGCTGCTAACTAAATTTTAGCTATAGAATAGAGAAATTTATACTTGATGGAGTAATAGTTTCCTTTATTTACATATGTTGCACATAAAGTACGTATGGACAAAATGTACAGGCTTAGAAGATTTCTTAAAATTAGGTAAAATAAGCTCGTAAAATCATAACACTGCTCCAGGTGCTGGTAGAAACATACCTTAAATATTTTTTCTAGAAGTAATAGTACACACCTAAGTAAAAAGGTTGTATTATTGTGGAAGTTTGAACCGGCGGAAATTAACATATTTATTTATAAAAATCCGAAAATACCAACTTTGGTTGTATTTTTGTTGGAAAAAGTTTTACGTTAGCTAATTATTATTAAATAGGTAATAAATGAAAATGGCTGTTTTATCGAATTAGTTGTATGAATTTCCACCTTGGTATTTTGAAAATGCTTTTCAACGAGACAGTAATTACAAAACATCCCCTTCCAATAATTGTTTCTGTTGGGTTAATATTTTTCATTTATTTTCGAGTATTGCTTAAGCAAAATAAATATTTATTTATAAAAATGATGCTCTCAGACTTTAGGACTAATAATTGCAACTTCTGTAATGGTAAACATGTTGCCTTCCATCCATCCTAGTAGAAATCCAGATCATCTGTTCCATACAAATCAATAATAGGTAATAAAAAAATAAAATTAAGTAACATTCCATATATACACTGTATTTTCAATGTGTCAATTTGATAGTTTTATTAACAGCACAGTAAGCTTTTACCAGATACAATATTGATTGTTAAGTTTTTTTTTTATTGTAACATGTTTATTTGTTTATTTAGCACTTAGCACCCAAACTCGAATACTTCCAATTACTACTTTTATATTACTTAGGGTTGCATATTTCAACTCTTTTCATGTACGCTTCAAGTTCTTTACTTTGCTTATAATCCGGTTTCTAATTATAGTCTGAATGTTAGTTAATTCCATTAGCTACAAATAAGCTTACCGAAAAATTTCTTAATTAAAAATATGTTGGGATGTTCTCGGGGCCAGAAGCCGAAGCTGAGATGATATTCTCGGTGGAACCCCCAAATGACGTTTCGTCCAAGATCCTGATGGACATACTCATGGCGATTTTACAGGTAAACCACATTCAAAGCCTTAACTAATGTGCGATGGACAGGTTAAAAGGTCCAAAATTGTCTTTTGCTCACGTATGTGGCACCAGAGATCAAACAGGGGCCATTATTCCTGAATTACAAAAATAGATACCCGTACATGAGCTATAGTAAGCACCAAATTTCTTAATTAAAAATAGACTCAAAGTCTTACTTCTACTTAAGTATATATCACACTGATAGTTTTTAGCTAGTTATTAAAAAGGGTTCGTTTTTGCTGATATAGTACATATATTTATTATACCTATGGGATATTTTATACGTCATTTTTAGAAATTAATAATTAATAGAAATAATTAAAATAACGTTCAATAAAATAATGAGTTCCGTATATTAAACAAATTTTAGTTACTTCTGAAAAAGATTGAATTATTTTAAATTTGTAAAGGTATAAAACACCATTTTTAGGAATAACTCATTTCAAAATTATTATTGGTTTGCATTTCATGCAAACGATTTTACTGATTTATTTCTCCAAAATTTAAAAAAATTGCGAAGCCTGTAAATTTTGACTGCCATATTTTATGTCGTATAAATAGAGAAAAATCTTACACTTTAGTTGTCGGCTATTTATGAATTTTTATTAACTAAAAATTAAAAAGCTGTACAAAAATTTTTGGAATAATTTTTAGCAGGGTACTTGACATTAGAAGGATTTATGGAAACTTAAATTATTTTGTAGATTTTGTATATTTCATGAATACAGATTAGTTTAAAAGCAACACTTTTGCAGGGGGAGAATAAATACCTATTGCTTGAAAATCAGTTAAACTTAAACCGTTTTTTCATTGAAGATGCACACATCTTATATAGATATTACTCAATATTGATAACTCTTAGTTAATTAAGGAAGAGACTTTTCGTTTTTCGTCTGTGTAATAGGTAATAGGCTCTTTAATAAGGCTGTTTTAGCTAAAATTTGGTAATCAATATGTTCAGTTCTGTAGTTTGAACAATTGCTTGTTAATTAAAAAAAATTCTACCTACATTTAAGTAATTATTTTATGTAGGTAAGTATTTATTTCATCATGAAATGTAGTTAGGTACCAGCCATTCCACTGTTTATAGCTAAATTTGTTAAATGTGTACCAAAGAGTAATAACGGACAGCAAATTTAGAAATAAATGAAAAATTGTGAACTGAAATGAAATTTAATCAATCAAGTAAATTTGGGTTTTTTTATCATTTGTTATAATTCTTGAAATACCTATAACTTTGTAATAATTAAAAACTGTAAACTGTGAATTAAAAAAAATTGTGGATATAATATGTGTACCTACAAGTGTTAAAATATTTTTACATCTTCTGCCTTACCATAAACTGTCCTTATTTTTAAACAGAACTTTTGCTCACATAAAAACGTGTGTCAACAATGTTACATTAAACGATGTTTGCGTAAGGCCAATTACATTTCCCAAGTCCGCCAGTCAAGTAGTAGACAGATTTCTGAGAAGTAGATATGAACGTACACAATCATTTACTTTTCCATGTAATTTAAAAATGGTCAGGGTTAGAAATACAGGATACTTTGAAATATTAGCAAGGTCTGCATGGGCCATGGCAATAAGACAAACAAACAATTCCAGGAGGGGCGATTTCACAACCGACCGAGGAAATATCAAAAGGCAACCGTAGATTTCCCTACTTTTTAAATATATATCTACATTGTGTTAGTTACCTTCTACCTAATAAATTTTGTTTGTAACCAACGTAGATATTTGCATGGGCATACCCAGCGAGGGGCAGGGGGGGCAATTGCCCCCCCCTGGAAGCAAAAAAATTACTCGTAACTATATTAATAATCAAAAAAATACTTAGGTACACTATTGAAAATTATGAGATTTATTATCATTTATAAAATCAGAACTGGATTGAAACGAGAGTTTTGAACAAGTTTTCTACAAATCCAAGAAAAATGATAATTGTATAAGACGCAACTAGAATAAAAAATTTGTTCAAGTAAATAATTGTAATAACTTAGTTGATAAAGCACAGCTATAATTATACATCCTTTTTTTTAAATTTTGGTTTCATTCCCCTTTTCCGTGATAAAATGTTTCAACCTGAACGACCATGGCTTGCCCCCCCCCTAGTTTTGATTCTGGGTACGCCCTTGGATATTTGAGACATCCAATGGACAAACACGTGTACATGCAAAGAGTACAATCGACATAGTGAATACAATATGTTCATGTTGAGAGTAAGTTTAGGAAAATATATGGGAATTTAGAAAATGGGTTCTGTTATTTATCACAAAATATGTTTACTGATGTGCAAAAATATTGCACATTGGTCACTCAGAGATACGAGATTCACATGGAAATGGTGAAAATGGAAGTAGCAGGAATGTAGTGGTTGGTTTCTGATTTAAGAAAACTGTGGCGCGAACGTAAATTTTTCGAATTTATAACAACGATTCCACCTGTCAACTGGTCACTAGAAGTTTTCAAAAATTGAAATTCACGATATCTTTGAGTTTCTTACGACTGTTCACAACTACATAAAATGCCAAAATTGAGTACAGTCGTATATGACTATGGTGTTATTTAATTTCGACTGGCAATAATTTAGCAATTAAATATGGAGAAAGTTTTACAGTGATATCTCTATTCGTTCTCGAGATATAAATTTTTGAGTGTCTTTGGTGAAATGTGTGTGGCGGAGGATAATCATACCAAAAGCAATAATTTAGCATTTAAATATATATAAAGGTATATGTTTTCGTACACAAGATATAGATGTTAAGGTTTAACGCTTAAGCTTTTCTTCTTTAAGGAGGGAAAATCCTTTATGAACATCTAGTAAGTAATAGTAGTGTGACACTCCGCAAATCGCAGCGGTTACCCGAATTAAACAGCCCGGGTAAACGTAATCATTAGAAGAAGGGTATGTCTTCGACATTCGACTTAAAATCAATTGTAAAATTTCAGATGATATTAATTACTTTACGGTAGTAGGTATATTAGTTTTTATTGCGAATTTTCTATATTCTGAATATTTCTTTCAAAGGATTTTCCTTCAGAAATAATTTCTCGAATAAATTTGTTAATTCGAACGTAATTTCTTCAATTCATAATCATTAAATTTATCATGTTGGTTGCAGAAATAGTTGTGCCTAATTGCTAATTAATATGTAGAGATTTAATTGACCATCGTCGACAATCAAAAACGACGTGTTCTGCATTATCAAAATTATAATTACAATAAGGACACACAGATGTTTAGCTTTTTCCTATACGAAAAGTAAAACACCTAAATGAATGAAAATAGTCCGTCAGAAATTGGGCCAAGAAATAATCCAAACTTCTGAATTTACAGTTATACCAAATGGAAATATTTGGTATTAATTTCTTGGTCCATTGTGCCTTACTGGAAATTGCATTCCACTGTTTTTGCCATTTGTTAAAAGTCTCCTCAATGAAAGGTCAGTACTTTTGTCTCTGTTTTACTGTTAACATCTCTTTTTGCTGTCGTTTATAGTTATATCTTTTATATGTTTAGTAAATGTAAATTTAGCAATGTAAGGATTCTTTAAATTTCTTTAAAATCCTTTAAATGCATGCGGGCAAATCTTTAAATGAAAGATTCTTTAAATGCATGGGGGAGTACCTGTAGTCACATAATCGTGTAATAACCTGCAGAAACTGTTCTGTAAGTGCAAGATACACGGATTAGAGATTTTCTTTCTACCATAGTTAGGTAATTTTTATGTTTAATGACTTTTAGAGAATTTATTTATACAGGAGCCGCATACAAAACAATCTAATTTATAATTTCCAAAGAAATATCCACGTTCCGGACACCGATTTTGCAAAAAGGATTACTGAATCCCGTTTCGGACACCAACCCGAATACGAGCATTCTGTGGAGATGCAGTAAGAGGACATGTCCAGGAACATTGACAACATCCAGCGACTACCAGCCTATACATGGAAAATCCAGCCATACTTGCATTCCAGACCTTGCGAAAAACGACATAGAACTTTGCCTGCAGAAGGTTAGAAAACGTGCACGAGAAGAGCTTACTCCAATTCCGACCAACCATAGAGAAGAGATGATGGTTGCAGAAGATGCTAGACTAGACTTTGTCGCCAACATTACGGATTTTTTTTTCAGTAAAAAACAAGTTTTACAATGAAAGACGTCGGTCCTTGTACATAGACGTGCTTCCAAAAAAGCGAGAAAATATTATCCTCAACGATGACATGAAAACTCATTTGCTGGTGGATGATGGACAAGTTGATCGAATAATGTTTTTTGCGGCTGACGGTGGACAATTACTTATGGAAGCCACAGAGTTTTTCATGGATGGGATCTTCAAGAATTGCTGTACTCGTGCTCAGTTTGATCAACTGTATACCATACACATCGACCTGGGAAGTAGGTACTTTGGAGACTACTTGCATCATACCCGCTTCTTATGCATTACATCCAAACAAGAAAGAAGCTACATACGAACGATTTTTCAAGTTGCTACAAGGGAAAGTACTGAAATTTTCGCCAAGAAAGGTGCACATCGACTTTGAACGCGCTACAATCAATGCACTAAGAAATCTGTCCCCGGAAGCTGTGATTAAAGGATGCAACTTCCATTTTAACCATCCATTGTCGAGAAAAGTGCAAGAACTTGGGCTCGTCACAAAATATAAAGAAGACAAGGAAGTCCTAGATCACATACGGAAGTGGGCTGCATTGGCGTATTTACCAGAAGAAGACATCAACGCCGCATGGCTAAAAATAATGGAGAAGTCACAAAACGAAATCTCCGTTGTGAAATTAAACGATTATTTCGTGGATCAATGGTTAGATGATAGCAGGATGTGTACCTGTTACAACGAGACGCCGGAGAACAAACTCCGTGGAAGGTGGCATAAAAGATTAAACAGGCGTATTGGAAAGTACCACCCAAACATTTTTGAATTGATTGATAGTACACCAGAGTTGTGATTTGTATAGGTGCCTCCAACAAAACGTACCCAAAAACTTCAATTTGGACACACGACTGAAGAATACCTATATTGGAGGAGTGCTTACTCAGAAGAGAAGACAATGAGGTAACATTAAATCGTATACTGTACATTGTAAAGTTTGATTAAAACGTCTTATTTTTCATTTTAATTAATAACAACTTATTAATAAATCACGAAAATAAAGAGAATATTTTTTTGTAATTACAACTTTTTTAATGACTTTTCTACGTCGAACCATTTTTGGCTCAATTCGTGTGACGAATAACGAAAATTAAAAAAAAAAAAATTCGTTACATCAATAAATACACAAAAATTATTACGTACTGAAAATATTTATGCGAATATTTGGAATTACTGCTCGCGAGAGGTCAGGTAGAGGACCGCGAGGATTGGTGTCCGAAACGGGATTCAGTAATTTCTTTTGCAAAATCGGTGTCCGAAAGGCAAAAATTTCAGGTAAACATTTTGCAGTGTCCGAAACAGGAAAATATCTATCGAGGACACTGATCTTGTCATGGTCTGTAGCTTAAATTTACCTCTATAAGGGAAATTTAATTTTCCGGAGATTGTTTGGGAAACAACATTTTCCTGCTTATTTACGAGCAAGAAAATTGAATTTTCCGGACTAGTACTGTAAAGACTTTACTAGAAGCAAACTACACTGTTTTCATAGCACACGCACAAAATTGATGAAATTTTTTTGATATTGTTTGTTTTGTAACCATAGTTGCCAACAAAATTGACAAACATGAGTTTTGTGGAATTTGTAAAAAAAAATTAAATTTGTAAACTTCGTTTTTTTTAAGATTTCCGGAAAAAATTGAAACGCAAGGAAAATCTCTTGACTCGGAGCTTTAAAATGCACGGCACAAAGTGCCTCGTATTTCAATTTAGCCCTCAGTAATGTGAGATTTTCCTGACTTTTTTGTAAATAACTATTTCCTTTCAAGTGCGTATATATATATATATATATATATATATATATATATATATATATATATATATATATATAAGCGGCTTGTATACAGCTAACTTTGCCATCTACCGCATCCCAATTTCCAAGAGATTCTATCTCTAATTCCGTCTTCTTCTAGTCCTCTTTTTAGCATAGCTTCTTTTATTCCTTTTTCCCAACTCTTTCTTGGTCTTCCTCTTTTCCTCCTATTTGCAGGGCTCCATTTCCAAATCTTTTGTGGTATTCTATCCTGGTCCATCCTCCTCATTTGTCCATACCGCACAGTAGTTGTTTCCTTTCAATTGTATTTATTAATGATGTATCAACTTGCATTATTTCTCTTATTCTTTCATTTCTTTCATGGAAAATATTTTAATTAAAAGTTAGTTTCGCCTAAAATTCGTTGGCTGGAGCGTGTAAAGTACACGCTCTTACGCTCTTAAGCCATTCCCATGCATACAAAGTGCACAGTCATCCCTGTCCGAAAAGTTTAAAACCGCCCCTCTGCCCCTTTTTGCCATTCCGACCTCCGTCCCAGTAACCTACAGGGACAGGAGTGGCAAAAAGGTGGTGTCGACGAAAATATGTTAGTTTTTGTATTAAGTGGAGTGGTTTTTACTCTGGAGCTTTTTCGATCATTCGTCGGGGAGCGCATAAGCGGGATCCGAGCGTAAGAAACCAAAATAGAACGTTTTTGTTAGACGCGGGACGTTTTTATGCGGCGCGCACTTCCTTCTGCTGCTATTTACGACGATTTCTTGCAGCCACTTTGGGATAGGTCGTAACACGGAGTGAAGCCAGGACGTTCTCTCGATCTGCGAACGCTAAATTTCGAATAATGGCTCTATTTGGGTGGGTTTTTGTGCGATCGACAGCGCGTCGTTACGTTTTCTAATAGACTGACTGACGCTTTGGGGGTAAGATTACTGCAGGCAAAACGGAGTGAAAGTCGTTGTGGAAGGTTCTTGATTTCAAGAGCGCTCTGAATCGATGAAACATCGATGCACATCGATCAATGGACAAAGTACAAATCTAGTCTGAAAGTCATCATAGGGAGGATTTTTATCATCTCTCCTACAACTCGTGCCTTTACTAGACCAGTCCATACCAGTTGCGCACCGTGGTCAGAAAATCTCTAAAATCCATGCAGACAGGGACAGCCAAAAGATTAAGGTAATCAAGGACCCCCTTCGATATGCTCAACGATGATTATATTAAACCATTTTAAGACAGCGTATTCCAGTTATTACTTATCACCCAAAACAATAACTCATAAGTAAATATGTAAAAACTCTTAAACTTAAATAACAAACTCATAAGGGGATTTTTTAAAAAATAGTTTATTTTCAAGTAGTAGATACTTCCTTTTTCTGCTTTAATATTTCCTAAATGAAAAATCTCGTTCCTTTTTCTTTATTATTATTGTTATAGAATCATTCTCATAATAGAAAAAAATACAAAATTAATGTTAAACAACTAAATTTCCAATGAAATTTCCTTGGCGGCATATTTACAAATTATTTGAATTAATAAATGATATGGACTGTTGGAATGATATATTTTTGTTCGTTATTTACGTCACGTATTCGTTAACATAACCATGTATAATGTATATAAAGAAAAACTGTTGATAGATAACTGGTCAATTACATAAAAAATTCAATAATAACCGACTGAATTCAGAAATTGAATATTTTTACATTGCTATCCCAATTCTGATATTCAATCCTGTTCGGCTATACAGTGTGTCCCGCTTTTCATGAATACACCCTAATATCTCAGTTATTAATAATGCGATTTCCTTGAAATTGTGATGGCGATTATATGTTAGGAAAATAAAGTATTTGGCATAGTGAATATATTCATTGACCATTGGCGTGCGGTGTTGGGGGGTGAAAAAAAGCTGTTTTTTGGGAAAATGATATTAGGGCTCATTTTAGTTAACTTTTTTTATCAGATTCAGAATCAGCATCCCCAATGACCCCTTAATTCATATTTTCGACATCTTAAGAGCTAATTTGAGCGGAAAAAAATTAAAGTATATTTTTAATAAGTTCTTTATTTGTAACTGATGTGGTAACAAAATTACAAATTACATTATTTCAGATTCTTGTGTTTTCAACATAACTACCTTCAGAAACAATACAGTTTTCAACAATTCTTCTCAAACGTACATTCACTTTTCTTAAAGTTTGGGGAGTAATTTCCTGACACGCTTGCCTAATTGCAAAGCAAAGTTCCTCTCTATTACGAGGCCGAGTAGCATACACTTTATTTTTCAAATGCCCCCACAGAAAAAAGCCACAAGGGGTAATATCTGGCGCTCTAGGGGGCCATGGTTCTAAAGCAGAATTTCTACCTATCCATTTCATAGGGAAAATTGCATTTAAAAAGTTCCGAATTATCAGAGAATTATGTGCGATGGCACCATCTATTTGAGTGATTAAGTTTTGTCTCTGTGCTAATGGCAATTCCATGAGAAAATCATAGAGATCATTTTGTAAAAATGTAGAAAATTTTGTCCGGTCAGGTTATCCAGGAAAAAAAGACCAACAATTTGTTCGTTAAATATGCCACACCACTCGTTAACTTTTTCACTGTACTGGTTTTTACAATGAATTACCCAATTCGGATTTTCAGCTGCCCAAAACCTACAATTTTGACTAGATACCACACCGTTTGTTGTAAACGTTGCCTCGTCCGTAAACATCATGTTTTTCAGAAAAAGTCTGTCGTTAAGATAGTTACCCTGCAAGCATAAGCAAGATTCAAACCGTCGTTCAAAATCAGCATTTAACAGACTGTAGAAATTTTGGTTTAAATGCCCTAATCCTATTGCGTTTCAAACATCTCCATACTTTGTTTTTCGTTAAATTCAGTGTCCTCGCAACTGCCCTTACAGTACCATTTGGGTTGTTTCGAAATTCTGCTAAGATACGTTCGTCGTCTGGATAGTGTCTTTGATTTAAATTGTACTTCCCCGGTCTTGTCTTGAAAACCGCTCCAGTCCTTGCGAACAATCTGTTGATTTTGGCAACGGTGTCGTGAGAAATTGGTTCTCGATCATGATGCCTTCCATTGAATATTCCAACAACCTGACGCGTAGATCTTTCATTATCACCAAATAAGCGGATAATCTCTACTTTTTCTCCAATTGTAAGAACTACTCTTCGGTTGTGTGCCATCTTATTAACACTGCTTGACTTTTTGACAATTCGTACTGATTACCGAATGTCAATCAAAAACTTTTGTTTCAAAGCACTCTTTGCATTAATTTGCTTAAAAACACAAATCGGCAAGCCAACGGTAACAAAGAGCGCGTATCTTCGAAAATACCTAAATTGTAGTATAAGGGCAGTTGCAAAGGATACTGAATATAACGAAACAGAGGTGTTTGATATTCAATAGGATCAGGGCATTTGAACTAAAAAGATAGAAATAAACAATTTTGTTTCTGCTCAAATTAGCTCTTGAGATTTCGAAAATATGAATTAAGGGGTCTTTTGGGATGCTGATTCTGAATCTGATAAAAAAAGTTATCTAAAATGAGCCCTAATATCATTTTCCTAAAAAAAGCTTTTTTTCACCCCCCAACACCGCACGCCAATGGTCGATGAATATGTTCAGTATGCCAAATACTTTATTTTCCTAACATATAATCACCATCAAAATTTCAAGGAAATCGCATTATTAATAACTGAGATATTAGGGTGTATTCATGAAAAGCGGGACACACTGTATATCAGAGACAATTTTTATTATGTTCGTGGTCGAATGTAATTACAAGGATAGCATAATATAGGGGTAAACTAATATATCCTACTTTTAAAAAATCTATAAAACACATTTCATTTTTAACGCTAACCTATTCACTTATTCCTGGTATCTAACATTCCTTTCATTTTTTCATCATTTGTAGATTAATCGATTGAGCACTTGCTAAACTAAATCTACCTGCTCACTTGCTGCGATTACACAATTTACCCGGATTATTCATCTTTGGACTAATAATGAAATCATTTATTTGCTTCCCTGTTTTTTCAATCAATTTTCAATTGATAGTACATTAAAAAAAATAAAAATGGGTCATGGTTGTAAGAACCAAAGTTGGAAAATAAGCAAAAACAGGACAGGACTTTTCAAAATATATAGATATTGTAAACCTCTTCCATTTTTTGTCTCCACTTGTTTTTTAAGCTTTGCAAACTCAGTTTGTTCAGATTATCGGATTATGATTTCAATGTAAAAGTGGAGCGCGGATCTGTGCAAAGAGTCATTGTTCAACATAGATTAGGAAGTTGGAATGAAAAGGGATCGAGAAATGCTCATACAGTTCTGCATAGAAGAAAACCTTACAATCCAAAACACTTCATACAAATTATCTGAAAGAAGAACCTGGGTATACCCTGGGAATCTCCCCAGGACAATGAAATAAATAGAGTAAGGAACCAAATAGATTTTATTATAATAAACAGAAGATTCCAGATCACCATCAAACAAGTAGCAGCATATCTGGTAGCCGACATTGAATCCGACTGATAGCCACTTTCGTATACAAAGGTACACTAGTAAAACAAGAAACCAAAACTATACGATACAATATAAAAGCGATAGTGCATCGAATACAAGAATAGAAGAATTGAAGTTAGAATTAAAAACACGCTTTTCTAGGAACAATCTAGAGAAACAAAGTGAAGAGGACTTCTGTCAACATATTAAAACCAACATTCAAGAGGCAACACAGAATATATTAGGATATGAGAAAACAGAAAAAAAAATGCTTGCATGATCGATAAGATACTTAACGTAGTGGAGGAGAGAAGATTAGTGAAAAGTAAAGAAAAGGAATATAAAATGATACAATAGAAAACATGACAAGAGATTAAACATGCCAACCATGAATGGTTAACACAACAGTGTAAAGAAGCAGATGACTATGACAACAAACAGGACTCCGTTCATTTCCATAAAAACTAAAAGAGTCAACAGGAACATTCAGAAAGGCAAACAGTTCTCATATCCACAAAAACAAGACAATTATAACCAAAGAAATTAAACAAACGTGGGAAAATTGTAATAAGAATTTATTCGACGACGATCGAAACCCAAAATTACTGTGAAGAAGCTCCAGATGCACCGTATGACCTACTGGAAAAAAGGTTAGATATGCCCTATCGCACCTAAAGAATAAGAGAGCACCAAATGAAGATGATATCCACGCTAAAGTGCTTAAACTACTAAACACGATCAATCCCAGCAAACTATTCAACAAAATCTACGATACTGGCCTTACACCAACTGACTGGTTGAAATCCACTTCTCTGCCAATAAAACCTAATTCTAAATCGTATGCAGAACATAGGTTAATCAGTTTAATGAGTCATATATTAAAAGCACTATTATGAGTAATCATAATAGAATCTATAAAAAATGTGAAGAACAATTGGGTAAAACTCAGTTTGGTTTAAAAGACCACAGAGGCTCTTCTTAGTATGAAATTATTATCGCAAAAATGTTACGACGATTGAAAAGACGTTTACATCTGTGTTTTAGACTGGCAAAAGGCATTTGGTAACGTAAGGCATCTTACTCTTAACAATACGTAGACGCCGTGAAAATGATGAAAGGAGTTTGGCAAGGATGTATTCTTTCTCCAGTCCTATTTAATATTTACATAATATATATATATATATATATATATATATATATATATATATATATATATAAAGGATTTTCCAACAAGTCCTTGAGAACGAACAAAGAGGTATAAAAATTAATGGAGCACCTATTCAAAATGTCTGGTATGCTGATGATACTGCGATTATAGCAAACAACAAGCAACATCTATAAATAATAGTAGTATATAAAATTAATGGAACTGGTAAAGAACACGAACCAAATATTAATGCCTCTAAAATAAAATTACTGATAATAAGTCGCCAAAACAGAAATTATGAATCTTGAATCTTGAATAAAAAAATGCGATTGTGATGATGAAATAAAAATCGGTATAGCTCAGGCCAGAAATCCTTTCATAAAGTTTAACATTTACCTGCTGTCTCGAGACGTGGCACTACAACTAAGGCTCTGTGTTGTTAAATGCTATTTTGGCCTGTATTAACATATGGATCAGAAACTTGGTCAATGACAGTGAGATCAATGAATCGTATAGAGGCTTTTGAAATGTGGGTTTCACGAAAACTTTTAAGAATACCTTTGGTGGACCACATCAACAAAGAAGAAGTCATAAGAAGAGTGAATGAAGATAGGCAATTGCTGGATATTATCAAGAAAAGAAAGGTAAGTTACTTAGGACATTTAAGTGGTTCCAAATATAAAATATGTAAAAAGATTCTAATGAGCAAAATAGAAGATAAGAGAGGGCCAGGTCGAAAACAGCATTCATGGCTCAGAGATATTAGGAACTGGTGTGGTGTCAGAGATGTTCAGACAATATTTAGAAAAGCGAAAAAACATTCACTACAACCAATAGACTTCTATATAATTATACAGTACGAACAGTGACCCGCCTATACGCTGCAATCCGTATGACACCTAGAGAAGAAGAAGATTTCTATGATTTGATTTTCTTTCCTATTTTATTTGCATGTTCCATATAAATAGTATATTCCCGAACATTTTCCATGGTGGTACTGGTTGACATTATTTTTGTTTTATCCATATTCGAGCAAAATCCTACTATTTTGGAAGCTTCGTTGAATGAAGCGTGATTTTGAGTTCCTTAATCTCACTTGTTATTAACACCACATCTGCAAATCTCAAGTTGTTCAGATGAAAGCATCCGTCAATATTAATGCCCTTACCTTTCCAATTCAGCAGCTTGAAGACATCGTCTATAGCGCCAATGTAAACACTTTTGGTGGCATTGTGTCTCCTTGGCGAACTCTTTTCTGAATACTTATTCTGTTAGTTAGAATTACGTCATTACAGTTCCTGCTATAATTGTTTTGTTTTACATTTTTTAACCGTGTTTAGTGATGAGGAAAATACACATTTTAAAAAAAGGAAACGAACTGTCCAACCGTACCAGAACAATATATAGAGAAGTGGAAAGAATCAGCCAATTTACTTAATGCTGCTGGAGATAGCCCTTCCTAAATGGGGAAGAATGGAGAAAGGTGATTTTTAATGAATTTATATTTCTTCTAAATAATTTTCAAACTAATGGGGTTTCTATATTTTAGAGGTTCACAGACTGGAAACATGCTGTCAGGCAGAAATTTAGAAAAATATAAGAAAACAGAAAAAGACTGGATCTAGCCCAGACACTGAAATATAATTAACTTTTTGAAGAACGGACGTTGTCCATATGGGAAACAGTTGTAGTTACTGGCCCACCTTTGATAACAAGTTATGATGTGATTACAGGAACCTCTGAAACATTTTACCACACACAGTGTACTTTCAGTTGATGATAAACATTCACAAGAACACGATACCATAGAAATATGTACAGAAAGTGAACAACTGGATTCTATAATTTTATGTGTAGAAGAGCAAGTGCCACCGAATCCTGCTTGAGGAAAATATAGGCTGCGGAAAAAAGACCGGTATAAGAAGAACACTTGGAAATAAACGATCAAAACCATTATCAGAATTAACAAGTCAATTGCTAGAAACAAGTGTTATGTGAGAAAAACAATGAAGAACAAAACGTGACTCTCAAGCAATTTGCAGAAAGATACATTGCATTAGAAAAACAAAACAATGAAATTAAATATTTAAAAGTGTAGTTTGAAGTGACAAACTTTACTTTTGAGAATCCTTCGTTTCATTTTCACACCAACATTGGACAATAATGTTTGACTGAAGATTGTGACAAATAATTTTTTTGTTTTAATATTTATATGGTGATGTTTTGAAGAGAAATTTATTTTTGATTATTAAAGGATGTTAAAAAGCACATTGGTTTATGTTTGTGAAAGCTGTAGGTATTTCAATCATTTTATTTACCTGCTTCATACTTTATTTCTAAGAAACATTTTCCTTCACTTTTCAATACAAAATAAATGGTGAGTAATCAATCAATTTGTTTGTTTATTTTAAATATTATATATTATTACAATATACATCCAACAGGAAAAAGACCCCCCCCCCCCGGACAATCACCCATGAGATGGGCCCAAGGCTGTTCCTCTTCGTCCACTGAATGAGGCTTGGCAAACAGGGAATGCCCCAAGAAACAAGAAGAAAAAGATAATATTGTTAATAACAAATATTATGTATTACATATTAGTATTGTCTAAAATTGTTTCGGATGTAATTGTCTCTGGCGCTGAAAAGATTACAGAAATAGGTAAATATATTCCATTTTTAAGCTAATACACATTGATCAATTTTGAAGATCTCTGCCCCGCTTAACTATTCTTCTGGACGACATGAGAACGTATCGATTGTCTGATTCTCTGATTACTCAAAAACTGGCTACATAATTCATGTTTCTATGTATATTAACAATGTTTTATGTTAATTAGGTACGTCTTCTCACCTTCCTTTATCTTCTACTGAGTGTTGAAAGCTTGCTGTAACTATTTACGATATATCGTAGGAAGTTACGAGAAACCGTAACTTACGGTAATATTCTGAATTGCATTTGTGCTTACGAGGCTTACAGATTTGACTACGATCGCTACAGATGTGTTCAGGATGATCGTAGCAATAAGCTAAGACAACCGTTCCATATTCCATGGCAATCTTTGACCATTAGTCTATTAGACGATTTTTGATATCATGTTAGTTTCACCCTCCTGTGCGCATATTATATGTAATAAATAGATAATAATATATGTACTCGTGGTAATGTGTGCGCGTAGTTATTGTATTAAGTCCGTGTTCGGTTGTCTCGCTCCCACGCGCGCACGCCTATCCACCTGTCTCGCACCGGCCGGTGGGCGTGGCGAGCGCGTCGAGCGCCGCCGGAACGTCGCGAGCGCTCGTCCTCTACGCGTCCAAACGGTACGCGGACGTTAGTCAAGCCGCGCGACGGTTCACGACGTACCTAAATCTCATATACACACGCACACACACGACTTTCCGTCTATTTTCCTCGTTCTCTCCCTCTCGATATTATAACCACCGGAAAAAAGCTACACGACCGCCGCGAAAAACATCCTTCCAACCATCCAGCGCGCGTCGGACATGTTCACCGGGCGTCGCGTCGCGCGTCGCGGCTCGGCCCGTACGCGGACGAGCGTCGCCTTTTGAAACGCCAAAAACGAAAACTTACCGCCGTCGCCGTCGGTTTTCGGTTTTCGGTCGTCTCCGAGGGACGTAAGTGCGTCTCTGCGCAGCTGCCACCGACGAAAAAAGTGATAACGTTCCGTTTTTTGTTTCGGTTGTTGTTTGGAAGTGAGGTTCTCGCTCCGGCTCCCAGAGATTTTATTACGATTTCGTGTGCGAGAAGTTCTGTGAATTTTGTGCGCGTCGAAGGCCGAAGGGATCGTGCCTAAGCCCGACAAGTAAGGAAATCTGCAGGTTTTTCGTAGTGTTTAAGATTGATTTATTGCTAGTTAATACCCGTGTCATTTCACTCATTTCTGGGAAAACCATATTGAATGTAGTTAAACTAACCTTAAACGATATATGTTCAACAGGGAATGTAGTTTTAGATAAACTCGTTTAACTAACTAAGCGTCACCGCCAATCGTCGGTTTCTCAAATTTGTTCCTAGAGCAACTAAACTCAGTTTAATTAAACCTATCTTATTTGTTGGGTTGTTGTTTGAAAGTGAGTTTCTCTCTCCGACTCGCAGATTTTATTACGATTTCGTATTTCGTGTGCGGGAAGTTTGTGAAGTTTGTGCGCGTTGAAGGCCGAAGGGATCGTGCCTTAACCGGACAAGTAAGGGAATCTTGCAGGTTTTTTCACTTCTTATTGGATACTTACCCGAAATACGCTTTTAATTGCACATTTAAGACCTCGAAGCTCATACGTAGAGTGTTTAAAATCGATTTACTACTAGTTAATATCCGTGTTATTTTACTCATTTCTGGGAGAGCCCATATATTGAATGTAGGTAGTTAAACTAACCTTATTAAACGATAGGTACATATTCAAACAGGGAATGTAGTTTTAGATAAACTCGTTTAACTAACTAAGCGTCATTGCCAATCATCGGTCTCTCATGTTTGTTTCTAGAGCAACTAAACTCAGTTTAGTTAAACCTATCTTAATCTGCGTCCAACCGTGATTTACATTCACGTTATTAGGCATTATTATTCAATTAAACTCGCTTATGTTGCAAAGCATTGGTGTTAATCATTGGTTTCGATTTGTCATCATTAAACCAAGCTTTAAACTGTACAAGTTTAACGTTGCCCTAACCTCAAACCAAGTACCTAGCATGTATGTATCTTGATTAATTTTAACTCGCTAAAGTTTCCAACATTGTCAATTGTGGATTTCGATTAGTTGTTATTAAACTCAGTCCAGTTAAACCAAGCTTAAACTGCACAATCTATACATGTTCAACGCGGCCCTAACCCAAAGCCTCTTGTATATTGATATAAGTTAACTCTTTTAAGTTTCCAATCTTGCCAATTAATAATTTTGATAAGTTGTTACTAAGCAGAGTTCAGTTAAACCAAGTTTTAACTGCAAATTCTGCCCTAACCCAAAGCCCTTGTATGTTGATGTAATTTAACTCTTTAAGTTTCCAATCTTGTAAGTTATTAATTTTGGTAAGGTATTACTAAACCGAGTTCAGTTAAACCAAGCTTAAACTGCACAATATATACATGTTCAAGTGGCCCTAATCTAAAGCCTCTTGTATACTGATATAAGTTAACTCTTTTAAGTTTCCAATCTTGCCAGTTATTAATTTTGATAAGTTGTTACTAAGCAGAGTTCAGTTAATCCAAGTTTTAACTGCAAATTCTGCCCTAACCCAAAGCCCTTGTATGTTGATTTAATTTAACTCTTTAAGTTTCCAATCTTGTAAGTTATTAATTTTGATAAGGTATTACTAAACCGAGTTCAGTTAAACCAAGCTTAAATTGCACAACCTGTACATGATCAACGTGGCCCAAACCCAAAGCCTCATGTATATTGATATAAGTTAACTCTTTTAAGTTTCCAATCTTGCCAATTATTAATTTTGATAAGTTGTTACTAAGCAGAGTTCAGTTAAACCAAGTTTTAACTGCAAATTCTGTACATATTCAATGTGGCCCTCACCCAAAGCCCTTGTATGTTGATGTAATCTAACTATTTAAGTTTCCAATCTTGTAAGTTATTAATTTTGATAAGGTATTACTTAACCGAGTTCAGTTAAACCAAGCTTAAATTGCACAACCTGTACATGTTCAACGTGACCCTAACCCAAAGCCTCTTGTATATTGATATAAGTTAACTCTTTTAAGTTTTCAATCTTGCCAATTATTAATTTTGATAAGTTGTTACTAAGCAGAGTTCAGTTAAACCAAGTTTTAACTGCAAAGTCTGTACATATTCAATGTGGCCCTAACCCAAAGCACTTGTATGTTGATGTAATTTAACTCTTTAAGTTTCCAATTTTGTAAGTTATTAATTTTGATAAGGTATTACTAAACCGAGTTCAGTTAAACCAAGCTTAAATTGCACAACGTGTACATGTTCAACGTGGCCCTAACCCAAAGCCTCTTGTATATTGATATAAGTTAACTCTTTTAAGTTTTCAATCTTGCCAATTATTAATTTTGATAAGTTTTTACTAAGCAGAGTTCAGTTAAACCAAGTTTTAACTGCAAATTCTGTACCTGTTCCATGTGGCCCTAACCCAAAGCCCTTGTATGTTGATGTAATTTAACTCTTTAAGTTTCCAATCTTGTAAGTTATTAATTTTGATAAGGTATTACTAAACCGAGTTTAGTTAAACCAAGCTTAAATTGCACAACCATGTTCAACGTGGCCCTAACCCAAAGCCTCTTGTATATTGATACAAGTTAACTCTTTTAAGTTTCCAATCTTGCCAATTATTAATTTTGATAAGTTGTTACTAAGCAGAGTTCAGTTAAACCAAGTTTTAACTGCAAATTCAGTACATATTCAATGTGGCTCTAACCCAAAGCCCTTGTATGTTGATGTAATTTAACTCTAAGTTTCCAATCTTGTAAGTTATTAATTTTGATAAGGTAGGTATTACTAAACCGAGTTCAGTTAAACCAAGCTTAAATTGCACAACGTGTACATGTTCAACGTGGCCCTAACCCAAAGCCTCTTGTATATTGATATAAGTTAACTCTTTTAAGTTTCCAATCTTGCCAATTATTAATTTTGATAAGTTGTTACTAAGCAGAGTTCAGTTAAACCAAGTTTTAACTGCAAAGTCTGTACATGTTCAACGTGGCCCTAACCCAAAGCCTTTTGTATATTGATATAAGTTAACTCTTTTAAGGTTCCAATCTTGCCAATTATTAATTTTGATAAGTTGTTACTAAGCAGAGTTCAGTTAAATCAAGTTTTAACTGCAAATTCTGTACATAAGTATTCAATGTGGCCGTAACCCAAAGCCCTTGTATGTTGATGTCATTTAAATTTTTAATTTTCCAATCTTGTAAGTTATTAATTTTGATAAGGTATTACTAAACCGAGTTTAGTTAAACCAAGCTTAAATTGCACAACCTGTACATGTTCAACGTGGCCCTAACCCAAAGCCTCTTGTATATTGATACAAGTTAACTCTTTTAAGGTTCCAATCTTGCCAATTATTAATTTTGATAAGTTGTTACTAAGCAGAGTTCAGTTAAACCAAGTTTTAACTGCAAATTCTGTACATGTTCAACGTGGCCCTAACTCAAAGCCCATGTATCTTGATTCAATTTAACTCATAATTTTCCAATCTTGTCCATTATTAATTTGGATATACCTACTACTTATTGGATATTTTTCAACGGAATCAAAAGCCTCGAGTTCCGTGCAATTTAATTTTGACTTAATTTAACTCCCTTAAATTTCCAATCTCGTCAGTTATTTGTTTCAATTAGTCATTGTTACACATACTAGATCAGTTAAACCTAGTTTAAACTGCATAAATATGTAGTACAATGGAGCCTCTTACAAAACTCCCAGAAATCCTCACAATATATAGATAGGTATCTAGTTAACTCACACTTAACTTGGATGTCAGTTCCTCATGTAACCTGCATATTTTATTCAATTTTTGTTATAACTTCCGACAACAATTTAGAAGGAGACAAGATGAAGTAGACAAATTAGAATTTGAAACAAAGTTTAGATAAACCAAGCTGAAAGTACACATGTTCAACGGAATCTAAATCCTCAAATCCAGTCAATTTACCCTTGACTTAAATTAACTCGCTTAAGTTTCCAATCTTGTCAGTTATTTGATTCAATTATTAAGTCATTATTAAACTGAGTTCAGTCAAACCAAGTTTGAACTACACATGTAGTACAATGGAGCCGCTTCCAGAAATCCTCACGGATACTTACAATACAAATATCTAACTATAATTTAACTTTGATGAAGTCAGTCCTCCCATTTAACCTGCATATTTTGTACAATTTTTGTTACACCTCACTTCAAACAACAATTTCAGCTTCCGATTGATGTAGGCAAGTTGAAACTATTGTTTTTTAAATAACTCAACCTAGTTTGCTTAAACCAAGCTAAAACTACACATGTTCAATGCAATCTAAAGCCCCAAATCCATGCATTTACTCCTTACTTAATTTAAATCGCTTAAATTTCCAATCTTGTCAGTTATTTATTTTAATTAAATCATTAGTCTATATTAAACTGAGTTCAGTTAATCCAAGTTTGAACTACATATGTAGTATGTACAATGGAGCCGCTTATAACACTTCTAGACATCTTAACGAATACTTACAAATATCTACTTAACTCACATTTCATCTACATAACACACATTTAACTTAGATTAAGTCAGTCCTCCCATTTAACCTGCTAGTTTTATTAAATTTTTGTTATGACTTGAGACAATAATTTCAGTTTCCAATTGAACTAGACAAATTGGAATTGATGTTTTATTTAAATAAGTAAACCGAGATTGGTTAAACCACGCTTAAACTACACATGTTCGACACACTTGACTTATTTAACTCGCTTAAATTTCGAATCTTGTCAGTTATTTGTTTTAATTAGTCATCAGTCATTATTAAACTGAGTTTAGTTAAACCAAGTAGGAGGTACCTACAGTAGCCGCCCGGTTATCCGAAATAAGTTGGATCCAAGCCATTCCGGATAACTGAAAGTTCGGATAACTCTTTTTTTTCTAGGAAAGCATAAGAAAGAAACACGTGCAATTTTGAGGGGACAAGTTGCAACCATTTGGAATAATACGGCGAAATCGCTTTTAACTCCGTTTTGAATTTCGTATAGGTAACCACTATAACCCGATTCCGGATAATCGGACGGCTTGTACAATAGAGCCGCTTACAACACTCTCAGATATCCTCACCGATAATATAAATATTTACTTAACTCACGTTTAACTTAATTGTCGTTAGTTCCTCCCATTTAACCTCCACATTCTATTCAATTTTTGTTATAATTTCAGACAACAATTTCAGCTTCCGATTGAAGTAAGCAAATTGAAATTGACGCATTTTTTAAATAATTAAACAAAGTTTAGTAAAACCAAGTTTAAACTAGGTACACATGTTCAACGAAATATAAATCCCCCACCCATGCGATTTAATTTAACTCGCTTAAGTTTTGAATGTTGTCAGTTATTTGTTTTTATTAGTCATTAGTCATTATTAAACTGAGTTCAGTTAAACCAAGCTTAAACTGCAGTTTGTGTATGTATCCTGATTAATTTGACTCGCTTTTATGTTTCCAATCTTGTCAATTATTAATTTCGATATATTCGATATCCTATTCGATAATGGTCTTTTAAGTAATTCAACATTTGGTTAAACTTTACGTGTTCAAGGGGATCTAAAACACCAAATCCGTGCAATTTACAACTCGATTTAATTCAACTCGCTTCAGTTTTGAATCTTGTCACTTACTTGTTTTAATTAGTCATTAATATCTAATTGTTAAACTGAGTTCAGTTAGCCCAACCAAGTATGAACTACAATGGATTATGAATTACATAATAATTTACCGGTTTTGTCCGAACTCGGATTTATGAAAATACTGTTCCATCTTAACGGACGTCACTTCTAAAATATATTGTATAGTAGTAGAAAATTCCATATATTTTGTGATTTCTAAAATTTATACAACTTTATCAACCCATCGTGTTGTTTAAAACATTCTTAACGAATCTCACGTTGACAGGATTATCTTTGAGCCGCAGAAACTTTAGGCATTTTCTAGTATTTCCAGGGAATCAACGTTGCAAATTTTAAAATGTTTAGAAATAGAAAAAATGCCATGAGAGCGTCTATCATTTTTTCTGAGCTTCAAGGAAATCCAAAGATTATGCCAATCAAAGAATCTTTCTTACAGTGACTTTTCAATGCCTTCATATTAATTAGAGTCATTAGACCGACCAAAACTCAATGAGTAATGATAATATATATAGGACAAAATTTTTGTGCATACAAACATTATATCGAGACAATTAATCGATTATCATTTCTCAAATACTCGCATTTACAAACCAATGTAAGTAGAAATCGAAGTAATTATAGGTAACTGTTTTTGTATGCTTTAATGTCATCAAAAGTAATTTCATACTAAAATATTTTTGTGGTCATTTTTACTTAGCATAGAAACAACCGGTCGTGCAAAAGTAAAATCTTCCTGCTGTTATTTGTTTTGCTTCTCCTTATCAGCATTTTTTATTGGTTTCTCCTCAGTTTTTGTCAGGTGTTGTTCCGAACGCTACACGATAAAAACGAGACAGAAGCAGAAAAGATCGACCACAAGTAGTACAACTATAATATGTGTGTATAAGTATAGACCAGGGAAATTAGTAAAATGAATACCAAGTTCAGGACCGTCTCTATGAGAAATGTTTGACAACTGTTTTTCGTAAAGGGGAAATATGAATAAAGTGGATATAAATTATGTGCGGGATTAGTAGTTAATTTTTATTTATAAACAAATATAGGTAAAAAAATTATTATCTATGCTTTTTCGCACATGAGTTAAAAATGGTTAATCTAATTAATCTTCAACATAAATTTATTTGTACATATTTATTTGTTGTTTAGATAAAGAGAAAAACATGTCAAAACTGGATTTTTTCAATTGTTAATAACTTAAAAAATAATTGATATAAAACCCCATTTCCTCGTAACAGGGGGGGGTCTTGTACTTCATAAGTAATAAAACTTTCAAAGGGATTCTTTTAACATCTTTTTGTAAAATGGAAATTGTTTATCCCAGGACCTTTTGTTTGCAACGTTATGCGTAAACAATCAGGTTTAGATGGATTGTAAAAGCACCAAATTGGAGATAAATTATAATACTAAAAACTTGTTTGACAAACAAAAAATATTTGTAAAATCTTGTTAAAACGTTTAGAAGGGTATATGGTGTAAGGACTTAAAATTAAATTAAAATAACTTCACTGAATTAAATTATAAAAAAAATGTAATTTTTTTGAATAGCCGACATTTTTTTTTAAATTCCGCTAGATTTTGTTTACAAATATTAAGAGACAAAAATACGCCATCTTGACGACAAAACGTTGAAGTTTTACTCTACAAAATTTAAAAAAAGATTTTTTTTGAAAATAAGCCCTTAATTAAGCGTCAAATATGAATGGTTTTGTAAGCGAGCCAATGGGCGCAGTGAAGAAAGCCAACAACTTTTAATTTCAAAAAATTGAATTTGTATCTTAAATGTCACATTTGTTTCTGCACTCCGGAACTAATTAACGAAAATTAATGTTTAAATTTGTTGTAGCGTTTCGCACAGGTTAAGAATATGGAATTAGTTTTTCTTCAAATTGTTAAATAATCAAGTAATTTGTTTAAACATTTTAATATAAAGCATTATTTTGCAAAATATGAATTTTTTTTATAGTCATGGTTAACAAACTTGGGAAAGTAGTGTATATATTAAAAACTATGTATTATAATTATAAATGAATTATTTTTATTTAAACAAAAGAAAACTGTTTTCAAAAAAAGTGGAATTTTGTATTCTTCTTACAAAAAGTATTATACATTAAATTATCTTGTTAAATATTAAATATTATATGCATATATTTATTTACAAATTATTTGTCTTACAATAAATACCTATAAATATAAATTGAACGATCGAGCTATCATAATATAAATCAATAAATCGTACGATAAAATTAAAATAGAAAACATAGAAATACATAGAAACATACTAAAACTTACAATACATCTTTACTTATTTAAACAAAGCATAATTTTTTTACTACTGTAACTTCATTATCATTTTAAATTTTAGCAGTTTCATCATCATTGGCAGAGATAGGGCTTCAAAATCTCTTCAAAATGAGCGTTGATACAAGTTCTATTTGTTTATTGCTTAGAAATAGACAAAAAAGCTTCAAAATTTGATTTGTTTCAGTTGTCATTAACCTAAGTCACTAAAAAACCTACTGTAAAAAAGGGAATCTTACAGTACTTAATATGTAATAAACATTTCAAAGGAATTCATTTATTTTCTTGCAAAATTGAAATAGTTTTCCCCAAGACTTTTTTTGCAATGTTATTATGCCTAAACAATTGGGTATAAAAGAATTTTGAAGGTAGCAAATTCTAAATTCAAGGAGAATTATGTTATTAAAAGAGTTATATTAATAAAAACAATTGTTTGCCAAGCAAATGGTTTTGTAAAATTTTGTTACAGAGCTTTAGAAAAGTTTATTGTTTTATAGTTACCTAATGAACAATTACGATAACTTGGCCCCCTTTTTTTCGAGTAAATAGTTTTAACAATTATTTTTTTAAGGTATTAACAATTGAAATACATCCAAGTTTGATGCGTTTTTTTCTGTTTTCCTAATCAACAAATAAATAAACTAACTTGTAAAAAGGCTTGTTTTGAAGGATTTTTGTAGCCCTTCAATTAGATTTATGTTGATATTTAATTGGATTAACCATTTTTAATTTATACGCGGAAAAGCGAAAGTAATAAGATTTTTTTAACCTATATTTATTTATCAACAAAAATTGACTACTAATCCCTACAAATAATTTATATCCACATTATTCCTATACACTTATTTCACCCAAAACAAATTCGGTTATTGGTCACACAGACTGTCCTAGCAAATTCAAAATTTTTCTAAGCTTGTAACTTATAACTTATATGGATTATTTCGTGAATAATTTTATAATGGTTAAATTTTTACAATATATACAGTTAAATACATTAAAAACGTCACTAACTCTACTTCCTTACCATTCATTATTTTTAATTAGTATCCAAATAACGATTTTCATATCACCTGATTAATTGTTAACTAATAGTTGTGAGCGTACATATATGCATTTATATGTGTCTATGTATATAAGAACCACTCATAGCGACCTTCAGAGTTTTACAGTTATGTATGTGTACCTACATAAATTGTACCTACTACTGTTGTATTTAGTGCAGCCATTGCGCCTATAAATAACTTAACAAGCAAATTAAAGATAAAGTCAACCAATCGATAAATAAATGTACAAAATGACACCAATCTACCTAATTAGAAGCGATAACTAAATTCTCTTATTGGCTATAACTGCCATGTTATGAATTAAAACAAAAAAAATGTAAGTTTATATTTTAATGGTACATATTAATTTTGTTCAATAGTATACTTAGGTATGTCATAATATGTGTACAACTGTGCAGATTGACGGTTACCATACTGCCGATTGTTAATTCTGCGAGTGATAAATGAACATTTATTCAAAGTCCACTATATTTCTAACAACCGTTAGGTTTTTGTTTAAACCTAATGTTTTAAACAGTTCTGTAATTTAATTTCTAAAGTCTTCTTTGTTGTAATGTAAATTTAATAATCCATATTATTTGTACTACATTACTTATTGTGATAAAGGAGCTATTATAGTTTATAATATATACTGTAAAAAAAATTGGCTCAAGTAAGCCATTCTGAAGGACTGAGTGAAAACTTTTAAATGAATAATTGAGTAAGTAAAAATGGATTAAAAATACTCATTTTATACGTACTGCAACTCTATTAAGTTGTTTCGTACTTAAAATAGTGTTAAATCCACTCTCAAATTAGTACCAGAGCACTCGTTATTTGGCGAAAATAAGTACGCAAAATTTTGTTGATATAACTCGATTAACTTGATATAGAGGACATGAAAGCAATACGTAAGTTGAATTACTGTATTTGTATTGTATTGAGTGACTTCACTTAATTGTGACAGGGCCTAAAATAAGCTTAATCCAGTGATTTTTAAGTCTTTTTTACAGTGTAAGTACCCACGTTTTCCAGTCAATCTAAGATACACAAAAAATCATGACATTACCATAGTGTGATGAGAAATGTCTTTCTCACAACACGAGAGTGGGATCTCTTGATCTGGAACGCGGTTGATGTGTTGCAGGTCAATTGTGAGTTATGTGTTAGCAATTTTCATGCCTGTTAAATTGAGTTTAGAAAAATGATCCCTTCAGATATCATTTGATCTGGAACTAATATTTTTAGGTTAAGCAAGATGAAAATTGCCATATTATCGAATATTTATCCTAAGTATGTATGTATGTAGGTACGCAGTCGCTCAGTCATTATCCGGGTGTTCTCATTAAAATTCACTTCGCGATCGATCTTCGGTACATCGATCACTTCCATTTTAATAATACGTTTCTCCGTTTATCGACGTAAATCTCGAATAAAACGACAAATTTCTGATCCGATATGTAATTATTACCGTAAGGATGAAAAAAAGAGGTTTAGTTAATAAAATAATTGCGGGTTTCGGAAAACGCATGCACGGCTCGTAATTGCGCCCTCATACGCATTATTTTAACAAACTGTTTAGACGGAAATGATTCCGCGCGCTCGTTACAACTTCTAATTATTTTAATAACTAATAGATAATAATAATACAACTGGACGGTCGTAATTAGACTACTTGTTAGACGGCTAGCGTGTATGTACGTGAATGTGTGCTCCTCGATCTCGTACAAAGTTATTTTTCGTTACATTCTGTTATTACTATTACATATTAATATTATTATTAACATACAAAAAAAATATTTGTACTGTTAATATCGAAATTCGAGTCTAAATATGAACAATCGAAAGGCATCAGCACTGGTGAAATAAGGTGTTGTTATTTACAAGGTGATATGGTAATATTGAGTACATTGTAGATATTGCTACTGCTATACCTACTGATATAGTATCATAACTACTACCCTGTACAAGATACAGTACTATATTGTGTTATTTCGACAAAATAACGCTTTTTATGGTCTAAATAAATATTGATTAATTTTTCATGAAAAGTTGTTAATTAATTAAATTTCAATATATCGCCAATAAATTAAAATATGAAATTGTGTTCCTTACGTTACTTAACTGTTAAATGTTAAAAGGTTAAAACAATTCTTAAGCTAAAATAACTAAATTCTTAAGCATTTAGACCTGCCAAAAGAGGAAAATCGGGTAAGTTTTGTACTAAATATTACCAAAGGCCAAAAATCATAAGAGAATAAATTCTGATTGAAATATCTATGCTTAGGTGTAATATTTTTTTTAATACGATTAAGCGCAATTAGAAAGGCGTTATAATTGGTAAAATTTTTATTTTTAATATATTTTTTTAAATTTTTTTTTTTTTTCATTTGTAAGAACATGATTACTTAGCATAGTATTAAACGGCACCTGAAACCTTGAACCTAAAATTAAATGCACCTGGTGTTAATTGAAACAATCAGACAACAATTAATTCCTTTTTTCACAAAATTATTGACATCTATATATTTTGATAATATTTTTCTGATATAGTGCAGAACAGGTTTACATGGGATAGAATGACAACCAGATTAATCGAACTGAACGTCACCTAAACCACAATACTCTTAATAATCAATAATTAATTATATTTTTACAAAACTATAATAAGCATCAAAATGCATTTGATGATATATTTTTTTAAAGATTATTTTTTTCATTTGGAGAGAACATGATCACCTAGCATAGTATTAAACGGTACCTGAAATCTTGAACTTATCAAATGCACCTGGTGTTAATTGAAATTATCAGGTAATAGTTAATTCATTTTGCACAAGACTATTTGAATCTAAATTTGGTAACATATTTCTGTTTTCTGATTAGTAGTTGAATAATAGAATTGCACCCAATCTAAACTAACCCAACGTAGATGCATTAAAAGAAAATGCACTTAATTGACATCAATTGACACCTTCAAATAATTAGTGTCATTTTTCACAAGACTATTTAGCATCTAAGTACATTTGATGACATTTGTATTTTTTTTTGATTTGTGAAGAACACCAGATCAGCGCTATTCCATAATTTCCATCAAACAAAAATAAAATTACTTCGTACGAGATTCCTCGTTCTGCCTTGGATTGTTTTTCGTCCGGGGCCTTTCTGAATCGCAAGCAAATGAGATGAATGAACAAAAATGAATGAGTGTGTAAAATGTGAGGTTAGCCGCAGGGGTCCACGGCCGCGTTCCACATCTCTTTCTCTCACTCTCTTCTAGATCATGTGAGTATGTGTGAGGATCTGGCCATTCTGACCGCATATTTTTGTTAACCGCAGGCCGAGGGGAAAAAAAGGATAATAACGCTACTGTAATTGTATTGGGCAGAGGCGTGCGCGGATTATAAATATCGACAATAATATGGTAATGTCAGCATGTGTTTTAAATCCTATATTTTGAAACGTATCCTCAGAGCAATGTTGCACTAATAGGCCATTAAACTAGTTTCATGTTTAATGGTTTAACATTGTATATTTTGGCTGCAAGTTGTGTTTAATTTTTTGTAATAGCTGTAATATTGTAATATGTAAGTAGCTTTTCGATAATATGAACATTAAAATTTGAACAAACTACACCACCAAAATGCTACCTCATGTCAAACGAGTCACATGTCTTCGTGACGTCACATGTCAGTAAACATCTTCACTTTCTTCAGAATCAGATCGATGAAGCATTATTTAGGTATGATGTGAGAAGACATGTGGTGAAAAGTAGTGTTTTTACTAAATGGCTTTCCATTTGATTACATACGATAAATTTTATAGTGAATTCGTCACTGTACGGTGATGTCACCATGTGATGTCACTAATTTCAGAGCGTTTTCGTTCACGTATCCGAACTTCAAATAAGTACACATAAATTTCAATTACCAACGATCTAAATACCAATGATCAATACATTTTCGGTAAAGTTGAAACTATCATTTAAACGGTTAATCTTTTTTAATATCTCTAATATGTACCATATGTTAAGCAGGAGTAATATTTGTTTAAAAATAAATTATGTACGTATTTAAAAGTTATGTCTTGTACTCATAACAATTTATAAACGTTCAATTGCCAATTATCATGTTGAACAATCCGTTCTCATATTTTAAAATAATATTTTGCCTTGGGCTTAGGTGTTACTTCAAACCGATTTTAAAAATTGCTTTTTTATTAAGTATTATTAGTTTGTAATAAATTCGAATACGGATTATGATTATTCAAACATACTGTCAGCCTTTGAATAATGTATTTTACCCATGTTTTTCTTCTGTGTAATTACAAGAATTAAAATACGATAACATATGATAATGAAGACATTCAATAACTTGCCCGTCATGTATTCGTTATGGGTTATTTATATTTCGCCCATTCGCCAAAACATGCAATATCCGAGTAGATGTAAAGAGAATGGTTTTTGTTATAAACAAATCTCTTTTCACAATTACATTACATTGTGAGTATTGTTAATTTTTTACTAAATCCTCCTGGAAATTGATAGATAAATTGATTGCTGTAGCGTTATATACGTTGGCTCCACTTTTTCCACTAACTTATTTCAATTACTTCTTTTATTTTATCTATTATCTTATCCTTTCTTCTTTCAATTTATAGATTTTTTCATTCCTTGCGGTAACTCAATGATCTGCGTTTACCTGATTTAGTTCTAGTTTTATATTTAGTTTTATTTAAATTTGATTCAGTACCGATCTCATTTAAATCTTAGCAATTTTGTTTCCAGAGTTTAAAGTGGCACCTGTCGATTTTCGTCAGATATTGCTAAAACTTGGGATACTGTAAGATGAAAGTATTTAAAGCATCTGTTAAAATTTGAAATTGAATGACAGTGTAGTTTTCGTGTAATCTAAAATTTAAAATGTTACAGTTAACACTGGTGAGATGGGAGAAACGAACGTTTATGCTTATATCTTGGAAACCATTTGTCAAATTTTCTTGAAATTAATTAGACAAGTAAAAATAAAGCTAGATATTGCCTACATGAAAGATTGGGAAATTATTGATTTAATATGAAGAAAATGCCAATTCCGCTTAACACGGAAAATAGCAACAATTAGCCGACAAATAACAAATCAAGAAAACGGTTATGTGCGTGCTTCCTTTTACTTTAGTTTAGTGTACCCTTATATACATCTCCTATGTTCTATCTTAGCTTAACCATAGTGCGTTCTGTCTCATTCCTCAGGAACCATTTTAAGAGTTCAAAACTAGACAACTAGTTATAGTCCATAAGCTAAGGGTCGCTTTATAGGAAGTGACAAGCGGACTGAGAAAAAAAAGTGTTTTCTGAAGGTTTTTCTAGTCGCTGAATACGAATATGAAGGTCGATTTACCGCAAGTTGGTGCAAACAAAAGTTGTTAATAATTTAATCATATAAATCGCTGTAACTCTGAAAATATCGAGTGGACCGGAAAAAGTTGTTAAAATTTGTGCAAAATGACAATATATCTCAAAAAGTCTAATATCTGAATTTGATACGAAAATAAAAATGAAATGTCAATTTTGGGACACTTTTTAAAAACTTTTAAAAAAGAATTTAAAGTTCTGTTAGTACACCGATGATCTTTTATCTCCTAATTGAACCTTGTTTCGTTTTGATATGATAACATATGGAAACATATTTTTCCTAAACCCTTACAATCGCTAAAAGGGTTTAGGGAGGACATGATCCTACGGTAATGTATTATGCTATCAAAGGAAATAGAGTTCAATGAAATGATAAACGATAATTCTACATCGGTTGAGTAACAGAATTTTGATATATGTTTTGTAGTTTTCTTTTCAAAATTACCATATTTTCGTACTAATTTTAGATCAAAATCAGAGAAAACTCAAAATTCTGTTACATTATCTCTTTATTTCTCTCTATTTCGAAACTCTATTTCGTTTTGATACGCTAATACCTACTCTAAAGTAATATTTATTTGTAATTAGCAATTACATGTAAATATGAACATTGGAGATTGAGCAAAACTTTGTGAGACTTTTTTGGAGTATATTTACCGTAACAATTAATAAAGTTAACCAAAATGTGCATATGTTGTGCCAGAAGTGGGGTAAGAGCTGACAACACAGTCTCTGAACCGTTTCACATAAGCAATGGACTTAGACAAGGGGATGAATTGTATCCTCTTTTGTTTAATATAGCGTTGGGAAAGGCAGTGACAACGGCTGAAATCTCATGGGAGATGTCACACCAACAGGCAGGACCCAAACTACTTGGTCTTTGCAGATGATCTTGATATAATTGACACAAGTATAGTGAAAGTTAAAGTACAGCTATATGTCTGGAAAAGGAATCTCGGAAAATGAGCCTAAGAATTAATGAGGATAAAATCAAATATATGTGCATATCGAGAATAGCACGAAGGGGTAGAATAGGGCAGAATGTTGCCATGGGAGAGTATAATTTCGAAAGAGTACCTAAATACTTTCAGATCCCTCGGAACGATAATAACTGACGACAATGACATCACCGAAGAGAAAATCAACCAAAATTACACTGTACAAAGCTAATTATACCTACGTCCACTAGTTATCGATGGATCGGAATCCTGGACTCTCACTAAAGCTGAAATTTAAATATTTTGAAAGAACGGTTCTCAGGAAAATCTACGTCTCTGCGTGATCCTACAACAGCGGAGTGCAGAAGAAGGATCAATAAGGAGCTTGAAGAGCTGTACAAAATTGGAGACGTAGTCCAGGAGATTAAAGCTGGCAGGCTGAGGTAGGCAGGACACATTCACCGGAAGCCTGAGACCAGAATGATCAAACTGGCTTGTGAAACCAACCCAACGGGAAAAAGACCTCGCAGTAGGCGGAGAGACAATATGAAATCAGATCTGGAAACCATGGGTATAAAATTTGATCCAGCAGTTATATCAGATAGGAAAGAGTGAAGTAGAATTTTTCAGTCAGACAAAACCCAACCAGAGTTGTAGAGCTACAAGTGTAACTAAGTATCCGTTCAAGTTAGAATATTGACGTTGATTAAAAGTAATCCAAAGTGTCGGTAGGTACGGTGCCCCGTCAAAATAGCCCCGACAAAAGAGCCCCGACAAAACAGCCCCGGACAAAACAGCCCCGAACAAAATAGCCCCAGACAATACAGCCCCGGACAAAACAGCCCCAGACAATACAGCCCCGAACAAAATAGCCCCAGACAAAACAGCCCCAGACAAAACAGCCAGGACAAAACAGCCCCGAACAAAATAGTCCCGGAAAAAACAGCTACAAACTAAATAGCCTAGAGCAAAATTGGCTCTAGAAGAAAGTTATACTTTCCATATTTTCATAGGTTCCTACTGGTCCTTCTAAACGACGATTCAGCTGAACATATTTTGTCTTACTTCCCTCTGGATGGACAATTCCAGCAGCAATGCGAGCTAATCCGATCTCGACCATATCTTGCTCCTTGCGAAAATGCTTCATGAGCTTAAAGACGGATGGTTGATAACAATCCACAGTTTGTTGGAAGATTCTTTGCCATCCTTCCACTGAATTATTTGTTCTTGGGAACCTAGCGACCACACGTTGATCAACGTTCCAGATGTTAATGGGAAAACGTGGTTGCATCCGTCTATAATGCCTAATTCTACCTAAGTATGTGTCTTCCCAGTAATCGACGATCAGGTCTATTTCGTTGGGGCAACTCATCCCTGCCCATTTTGAGCTTGCCGCAAAATGATTAACGAAATATTTTTGCTAACAGATTTTTAATAGAAGTTGTTGGAGCTATTTTGTCGGGGCTATTTTGCTCGGGGCTATTCTGTTTTGTCCCGGGCCGTTTTGTTCGGGGCTATTTTGACGGGTCACGGGTAGGTACAGATTGGGAATTTGAAATCCAGTGGATTAGTTGATTTCTTTATTTAAATTTTATGGTTTAGTCTGAAATTTTGACTGAATTAAGTACCCATGGTAAGTGGGAGATATGAATTTGGCTTAAAACAATTTATCCAATATACGTTTTCAATGTCACATTTGAACTAAGTTGGAGCGACATGTCATATCATATTTGAAATCTACTGAAAAATCCCCAATTTCCGGCCAGCCCTTCGGGCTTCCTATTGCAACTTTTTTACTCGCTTAACTATTCACTTTTGCGCGGTAGCAGCTTGAATTTCACTCCTACCTTTGCATTATTTATGACCTTATACGTCCCTCACTGGTTGTAATTGTCTAACGTGACCAATTAAGAAAAGGGCCTCGGGGGCAGATGCGCGATTCCCAATCTGGAATCGTCGATATCGAGTCCAAAATTCCCGTACACGTTTCATTAGCCGCGAGACGGCCACGAGACGTCCACAAATCACATAAATTACCGCGGGACGAGTGAAAATATCTCGTACGAGAAGACGACCGGGTTATTATTAAATCCATAACACATAACCTACAGGTGTTTATTCACGCCCATCAAGTACGAACGGGTTTCGGCGAAACGAGAGCGAGAATGAGGGAAGAGGAGACGGGTTCAACGATACCGCCGTGGCCAAGGCGATTTTCCTCATCAGCTAAACTACACGTACTCGGTACGCACGGCACATCTATATCATCAAGTAATAACCTTAAAGTTCCATTTGTTGTAACAAGTGTAATGATTGAGGGTTACGAGCGGAGGTTGCACGCTACCGTTGGACCATTACCGCACAACGCTACCGTGCTATTATTGCTATGCGGTAGAGGCATTGGTGGAACACGGTGGGGGATCGTCGTTTCAGAATCGGTTAAATTGTTTTAATAACTTCAGGTGGTGATTGCGTGAGGAACTTCTCTTTTCAGAAAAATATTTAGAAAGTAGATAAAAAGTGAAATTATTTTTATGGCGGTAAAACCCTCCTGCTTAATATTGTGGGTCTTTATCCCCTAAATAGCTTTTCCAATTATCCCACGTCTATTGCTATGCGAATATCGAATACTATTATTATCCGGGTATTTCCTTGCAAATATTTGATACATTCTTATGTGTCGTCTATTTCGTTGTTTGTTGTTTAGGTGTTTAGGTATGTATGTACCTTTCATTTCAAGCAATAAATAGTACAGTACCAATTTTAGAACGTTTATACTTGGGTGTTGCACAATTTATTTTATTTTTACAAAGAAGAAATATTAGGTTCGATTTATTTTATTTATTTTTTTAATTTATCTATTTAGACTTATGAAACACCATAGGTAATTACAGAATAAGAGTGGAGTGCATTACGGTATGCTTACTTAAAACTAATATAACTTGGTGGTTGAACATAATACATAAAACTTACAAACAAGATAATATAATAGTATATTAAAGTATGAGTGGATATTGAGCTCTTTCAAACACGCGCAGCCGGAGTGCTCGAAATAGAGCAAGTGCTTGAAAGAGCAGTTATCCACGAATACTTTACGCGATTTTTTTTTATTGGTACCTACCTTTGAAATCATAAACAGTGTAAAAATACCCAAATACCCAATATAATTAATTTGAACCACACTCGGGACGCTTCGTGCCGGCCCGTCGCCCGTCGTGCCACCAATCGGCTCGCCCCGCTACGGCCAAAAACGCTCTGTTATTGGTTGATTTCGTCGTTGTTGATGCGATTCCATGGCAACTTTAAAACACGCGCGTGCGAAAAAGCCCGATTTACGCACGCCAAAGCGTGTTTGAAATAGGCAAAATAGAGTACCAATAAAAAAACATATGTATAAATAATATAAACATGAATTAGACAAGACACGATATCTACAACTACAACACAACACCTGTTTAGATACAATAAGATGCTTTATTTCAATGGGACTTGTATTAAAGATATCTATTTTGTACCTTAGAATGGCAAGATTGCATTCCATTAGCATTTTTTTAAGGGGGGGGGGGTAGGCGAGAGGCTTAGTGGGTAAGTATGAAATAATATTGGATTGCTATTTCTTAAATTAATTTTAGGAACAACAAACTTAATTTTATTTACAAGAAGACAGCTTTGGTACTTTAAATTATTCAGTACACTGTATACAAAAAGAACAGACATTGCTGTCCTCCTACTACTCAATCTTTCGAGATTAAAACCCTGTAGCATTCTAGTATAGGAGATCATGTATGGATAAATATTCATCATCATCATCATCATCCAGCCTGGTGTTGAGTCCACTGCTGGACATAGGCCTCCATTAAACTGCTCCACTGGGTTCTCTCTTGAGCTGTTCTCATCCAGTGTCCTCTAATCCTCTTTATATAGTCACTCCATCTTGTTGGTGGTCTACCCCTGCTTCTTTTATCCTCTCTGGGTCTCCAATTTGTTATTCTTATGGTCCACCGCTCGTCCTTAAATCTCGCAACATGTCCCGCCCATTTCCACTTTAATGCTGTTATTCGCCGGATTATGTCCTGTACCCCAGTCCTTCGTCGAATTTCGGTGTTTCTGATACGATCTGGGATCCCAATACCCAGCATAGCTCTCTCCATCCTTCTCTGGGCCACTTCCAATTTCTCCACAGTGCCTTTAGTCAAGGTAAGCGTTTTAGGCGCCATAAGTCATTACTGGCAGCACGCACTGATCGTATACTTTCCGTTTCAAGCTCATTGGACGTCACTCCTCTGTAATTCCTTTGTTTAGTTGTCTCAATTTATTCTAATTTGGTGTCCCAGGTATTTGTATTCGTCGACTTCCTCGATGGCTTTGCTGTCTAGTAATATAGTCCCTCCCAGTACTAGGTTTGTCATGATTTTTGTTTTTTGCTGGTTTATGTAAAGGCCAACATGGATAAATATTATTTTTCTTTAAATACAGGTATCTTAAAAATCTTTTCTGAACTTTTTCGAGCAAATCACAGACTACTTCAGCTTTCGATGTCCAAACCACACATACATATTCCAAATGCAGTCTAACTAAAGCATTATAAAGCTTAATTGCACATTCAATACTTATATAAGACCTTATAAGCCTTATTAGCTATTTGTTGAGAGTTTACATTAAATCTCAAACTGTTATGGAAATAAACTCCATGGTCCCTACAAGAACCTACTCTATTCAACATAGAGTGATCAATGTGATACTGTTTGTTAATAAAATTTACTTTTCGTTTGTATGTCATTAAGTGACACTTATTAATATTAAGATGCATTAAGATGCATCAAAACTTAAGCTATATCGCCTTGTAGTAATTGGCAGCCTTCCCTTCATTTTATTATTTTAAAGAACTTAAAATCGTCAGCAAACAAAAGACTTTCTGATGACCAAAGAGAGTTTATGAAAATCAAAAACAGAAGAAAAACTTCTTCTGTTGAGTTGAGGGACACCAGATGTAGGTGTGAATCTTTTGGAATACCCATTCCCAACTGTAACCCGATGTTTCCTATCTAACAAGTATGATCTAATAAAGATTCGATTAATGAAATTAATTAAATTCGAGCATTTAATATTAAATTGAAAACCATGTCATATGAAGTATCGTTTTAAAACGCCCAAAAAGCCGATTTTGATCAATATACCCGTATTAATATTTTTATGAGTTTATTAAAGTGATTATTGTTATGATGTATTATAATTATTATTATTAGTTTATTCTATGTTTTTGAATTTTGTCATAAGGTTTGAAATAATTACTAAGCAGCCAGTACATATGACAATATCTTTTATGTTACTAAATCCCCTTGGTGAAGGTTAGACAAGATTTAGTCCAACTGATCTACTTGCTTTAATCATTACAATTTCATGTTATTTGAGACATTAGTTATATGTTTTGAACTTTTTTTAATTTAGTCCTTTTTAACTTAAAATTCATCATGGCTATTTCGCGTTCTAAGCAGATTCCAGCTGGTCTTTCTACTTCTTTTTTTACGATACAGATGTAGCTTAAAATTAATAAAAAAATTCAAAAAAGGACAACTTCGCCATAGAGATTTTGCCAAAGATGTTATTTAGGGCACGGGTCATCTCGTAAGAATTTATCCCGGTCCGCATTTGACCTTCGCCGAGATCGGTCAACTCGTATGAATATGGTTCTCAGATCGGTCAACTCGTTAGAGTTGACCTGAAAAATCCCAAAAGGGGGATTATCGCATTCCTTGCGAGAGGGTAAGGAAAACCCTGCGGAACCCGACCGTTATTAACAACAAGCAAGTCTTTGCCGCGTTGACTCTTAATAAAATCCACAAATCCACAACTATCTTTTACTTTGAACGTAACAAACCACCCCTTATATCATATTCTTAGTTTCAACAAATATCCGAACTACTTCGTTGCAATCATCATCCCCTCGATTATCTCTGAGAATCCTCTTACGAGTTGACTCATCCAAAACTACCCTTTAAAAATTTACCTGCCGGTTCGCTTACGAGATGACCGATCTTAGGGTGGGACATTAAAATTCCTTACGAGTTGACCGCCGCCGGTTATTTAATATGTCATCATTATACATATTTGATAGCAGAACACTTCAGTAGATATTCAAAGTTTAAAAGAATTGTCGTAGCGGATTTCAACAAAACTTCAAAACACCCAAAAAATCGACCAGTGTAAAATGCCCCTCAGAATAGATTTAGCCAAAAGTGCTATTAAATTTGATTATACTTATTCGACGGTAGAATAAATATTTAAAGATTCAGCAAAAAATCTTTGAGCAGATTTCAAGAAAATTTCCAAAAACCGAAAACCGACAAACACTTTTGGGAATATTTAGCCAAAATTTTTACCTAAATTTTGTTGTGCAAATTTCAAATAAAGTAAATTGACAGAGAGTACACCTCTTTATTTTAATAAAAGCGCATTGGAAGTTCAGTATAGTATAAAGCCTAAATGCTAAATTTAAACTCTTAGTGATTTTGAATTTTCCAGGAAATTGTCTGCAAATGCTAACATATCTCATTGATGTTGCATTATTCTACATGGAATATAGTATAAACTTGCTATATTTATAACTACAACATATTTGTCCACATTATTATGATTTTTCCTTGTATTATAAAAATCATTATAGAATTCATCCCTCTTAGCTAATGCAGTTCAGAAATTACTTTGTGTGCATTTATGTGCTTAAAAAAATAAAATTATTTACTGGTCTAATTGGTCTAAAAATTTTTTTTATGATAGATTTATTATATGGATTTATTTATTACCAAATTTATGTGACAATATTGGAACAAGCGCATTTCACCTATTTTAATGGAGGATGTCCTTTATCTTGATCAATTTTAAAACAAAAAGCAGGTTCAGGTATCCCCTCGGAAATTCTCTTGTTTATCATCACTACCAATTCATCAACTAATAATGACATTTCCTTTCAGCATGAATATGTATCCGTGGTATCGTGACTCCGTCGGAGGACAATTAGGACAGTTGTGTGGACCTATGGCGACGACGATTAAGACTGAGAACGGTTACAACGATTGTATGCTGGCGTTGGACTACGCCACACAGAGCAAGGTTAGTCATATCTTAAGTTTAATTCTAAACTTTAATGCGGTTTTGGTCTATTTTTTTGGACAATAGTCCAATTCGGTGAAATAATCACATTGAACAACGTTGGAAAGAAATTTAAAGTAGGATTCGATTTGTAACACCTGCCATAGCGGATAATAAACTTGAACTACCTGTTCAAGTTCAATATACAAATCGTATGATATGTTTATACAAAATTTTAGCGACAAATGTTTTATTAAAAATACATTGGAATTGTATTTATTGTTGCTACTGTGTTGACAATGTCAAGTTATTGCCTTATTCATTTACTCCAAAGGAGTAATTTCTACTAGGGACGTTTACATATTTAATATTCCTCCCTAATACTTCTCGAACGGTTTTGTAAGCTTATGTTTAATTCATGTAAAAGCATGCAGGTATTGAAATTATTATGGTCTACATTTTTACATATTAATTGTTGCCTGCATTTATTAGACACTTTAAATCGATACTACCGGACAGAACAGTTAAAAACTCAATTACGTTTAATTGATTGAGCTGTCTCCTTCGCGGCCACATTCGTTTTCATTTTAGCAATAAGCAGGAATTTTTAACGTAATGTTGTTAAAAAGATATTCATACGAGTGTATTTAATTGAGGGCCTTGAGAATGGACCAGTTTTCGCTAGTATTATTGAGGATAAAGAGATATTTATTCAGTGCAAGTTGTCTAATTTTTTCCGGTAGCTAGAAGTAACCTTACACGTTGTGAAAGAGAGTCGGGAAGTCGGGATATTGATACTGTTTACTTAGGGATAATAATTGTTATTGAAATGGTGAAGTTATCTTTTAAGTACTATAATTATATCTTTACGGCTTCGAAAATTGAAATAAAATGAGTCTGTCAAAATAACATGTGGAGTAATAAAATCTCATTATAAATGCGAAACCGATACAAGGTGGCATCCTCTAAATTTTGGGAGTTTTATAATGTCTTACACGCTGCCCTTTTCGTATTTTGAGTGACTCACCCGAAACACGTGCGAATATTATACGTCGGGCCATTGTATAGATACCGGGAATAACCACTCTCTGGCGTACGGTCGGGGAAATGAGTAAATACGCACGTGTTTGTGTGTACCATGATGTCATTTATTAATTTTCGTTCATTTCTTTAAGAACGCCTCTGGTCCCCGGCGAAATAATCATTTTATTACTCCATGGGTTATTTTGACAGACTATAATTCGTGTCATGAAGTAATGCTTTGAGCATTTTATTTTATTTTAATAATGAAACGGCAACGTCGAATCCCCCCACTCGCTCCATATAAATCAAATTCCGAGTGATTACCTCTGATCTCGGTTTTCTGAAACAAAAACGCCGGCGCCCCTATCTGCGGTGTGTATATGTGCAATGGTCATGTACATAATGTATTAAAATGCGTAACGTATTCGGACTTTGTTATTTCTTTCTTACATTCCTAACCAAATGTTTACACAAAAGATTATGTAACGTCGATGCGGTGCGGGTCATCGATTACATTCCCTCTACTTGTGCGTGCGTGTAGCGTTAGAATCCTTTCGGGAATCTTGAAATTTGCAATTCTAAACGGGAGACAAAGGGGATATGCATTTTTTATTGAAGGATCGCTCTGACCTCCGATGTTGTCTGATTAATAGGTGCGGTTTTAAAAGGGGGATATTCCGTCAGTTGGAGATGTGTTTGGTTGAGTTTATAGTAAGTTGCGGTGACCTGTCGCGGCTTCGCTCGCTACTTATTTCAAAAAGTTACAACTCGAAGAGACGTTCCACCCCCGTAGAGGGTGAAATTTGAGATTGTTGGATTTTTCTGCGGCATTTGAGGTCCTCTCTAGCAGTACTAAGTTTCCAGTTTCTATATAGCTGTTTAGTAACTATTACATAAATTTTGCCCCATTTTCCACCCCTTCGGTAGGTGAAATTCGGCGTTATTGATTTTTTTCAGATCACTTGGGTGCCTTAACTAGAACCCTGCAGAGTTAGTTTCTAATTTTTCGAAAAATACCTAAGAATAAAACGGACAAAGATAAATGTTACTCCTATTTTTCACCCCTAATCTATAATCGTACCGAATCTTCAGTTTCTAGCTATTTATTGAACTTTGCATACATTTCTCACGAATTTTTTTCACATCTCATTATGGATATCCCAATTTAGAAAGAGCTCTTTTGTCTATTGCTACACCACAACCAACGATTATTTTAACAGGGATTTAAATTCTAGAACATTTATTATGATAATTTTCGTCAGAGATTAACATTAACATGACTGATAATTCCAACCTTGATATAAAGCCAAAAGATGTGGTATCAAATCGTGAAAGTAAAATGCAACACATCTATCACAATGCACTATGCACTAAATTAAAAAACAGCTTGCGAAAATAGGAGTTTCTACTAGCTATACATAACCTCAAAATAACCTACTTAACCTCTATTAACTTCTGGTTTTTCTCTGTCAAAAGAAAACGAATTCTGAGTATTTGTCTATTTGTAGTACTATTTGTTTTGGCCCTAAAAAGGGCCGTTAATTACCAGCAGTACTGATTGCCAGTTTCACAATAAATGTTCGAAGTGACACTTGTTGTCGGAATTAGATAGGTTCAAATAATAGAGCGCGGCACATCAAAAATTACATGCACAGAAATTCCAACACCAACTAGAGGACAATCATTTTGAAACACGTTGTACTTTATATGCAGTATACAGTTCATAAACGGACCTATTCTGTTGAAATGCAGGGTCCGAAATCAACAAGAGCGAAAGAGAAACTAATAGTAGTTCGTTAGTGTGACAGAGAAGGAAGTTTTGCAACGTTGCCGGCCGGCCAGGCCGTAACCCATTCCAAATATTCCCGTCGGAGGCTATACAGCGGATGATCCGGTAGAGTGTGGCGATGGCTGTGATGTTTCGCGAGCTAGCAACGTCGCAAAAGTTCTTTCTCCGTTTAGCCAATGATAAATATATGGTCTTTCTTTCGCTCTTATGTTTATACCAAACTGCGACTCTGTAGAAACGGTCTGTATAGTTCATGTATTTATCTTTCTTGATTTCTCTAGTGGGAAGTTATAGACGACCTTATATATTGGTAATTAGGTTGAATTTTGGGGTTTTTCACATTTTGATAGCCGTTTGTAGGTACGCCTAATCTACACATGTGCCGAATTTGAGGTTCCAAGCTATCACCTTATTATTTTCAAGTATTTGACACACAGACACACACATTCTTGCATCGGTTTGATTGAACTGATGCATGGTTGAATTGAAATTATTTGGCGAAATAATAATTGGAGTCAGCTGAGTAAAATTGGTAAAATTGAAGACTTCTACAGTTTTTGGTACAGAAATTTGCCGAAATTTTGTTTTAGCATATCAAATTTAGCAACAGTTTTATCAAATTTTGGCAAATAGTTCACTTCTAGATAGTTTTGCAATTTGATAAAGTCGTCAAAAAGAAAACTTTGTATGATATTGCAACACATACGTATTTTAGGTACTTACGTTTTGTAATAGATATGTATAGGTAAATATTACGTATTTTTACACAAACAAAATTAATTTGAAAGATTCCAAAAATGTTTTATAATGTTACAAATACTTCGTAATTAAGTAAATAAATTAGGTAAAATCGCACTGCTTTGTAAAACACCATTGCCCTATGAATTTCACAAAGTTTTTAGTAACTTATAATCTAAATAAATTTCGGTTATTACTTATTACTTATTACCTAATTGATTTGTGAAATAACATAACTTAGTCATTTTTGCAAAGTTGTGGTGAAGCTGTATAGTTTTAATGTTTGAATCTTAAGTGTTTAGAGCATCAACATTAAAAATTACATAGAATTTGTGAGTTTTGTTCAAAATTTTTCCAGTTGATTATTTGTCAATATGTTTACAGAAATTGAGATTATTTTATATAATGAAACATTTAGAAAATTCACACGGCGTATTTTGTGAATTAATTAAAATCATTTTGTACTGCCACAAAGAATATTTTATAAGGTAACGAGACGTGTTTCATATTTTCCCAAAACTATCTTATAAATTCCCATCAATCATTTTCTAATTTCACATAATGCGCGTTGTGCAATACACAGTATGATTTTGCGTATCATATTTCGTAAATTCACGAAACGAATCTGGTAATGTTACTTAATGCGTTTTCAAAGCAGGTTATTGTATTTTCACAAAATACATTTTGACACAACAATTTTTTTCATTTCACTGAACGTATTTAGTAATTTTTAAAGAACATTGTACATTTACAATATAAATTTTGTAAATCCACACGTGATATTTTGTAGTTTCACAAGTTATTTTTTATTCAACATTCTTTTCATGGATTCACAGAATTTTATTTTACTGAAATTACATGAATTTTTTTTGTGGCAAAAAATTTTCCAAAAATATCCAAAATATTCCAAAAATAAAAAATAACTATTAATATCTTTTAACCGAAATGAGTAAGAAGCAAAATTGAATTACTTTTTGAAACATCTTTTATAGAAGATGCCTGTAGACATCAGAAGGCATTTATATAGCTATATAGAAGATATAATCGTCAAAATATTACTAAATTCACCACAGATGTTCATATTAGTGCATTGATAAAAATGGCCACATAACAATATTAATAATTGCCAATTTTAATATACCTAGGACTTAATTATACATGGTAAAATCCATTACATTTTTCCTTGACACATTTTTAATGCATAATAGAAAATTACATTAAACCTGAAACTGACGATCACATGTGTGAATCTCACATTTTCTTTTCACAATCTTCACAATCACACAGAATTGGAGCTTTCCTGAATTTCGTGTAAATTTTTGAAATTAATCGTAAAAACAAGTTCAAAATAATTCTAAGACGAAAACAGAAAATAACTTCTTTGAAACTTTATAAACAGTTAATCAGTTTTCAATCACATTCCAATTAATCGTTCTGCAGTTTCACCAAGATTACAGTTTAAGCGATTTTCTACAAATTTCTCAAGTTGTTTGTTACAACGTATTCGAAAATTTGAGATTGGGAGTCAGTCGTATCCGATGAAACTCAAAGAGTTGATCAATATGAACTTTGTCATATTGCAGTTATCCATAAATGCATCATAATTTTAGTTTCACTTATTTCTTTTTCATATGTCTGAAATTGGTTATTAGAACGAGTTCGAAAGTACCATAAATTATGAAACAGAAGGTGATACCTGTGATTTTTTAGACGATTGAACATTTTCCGAATATTTAATAAGATGATTGACTCAATCGCTCTATAGCGCTTCAGCAAAAGTCCAGTGATTTTTCCAGAAGTTTCAGTGATTTTTCTTAATATTTAGTTGTTAAAAGTAACATGAGGTTTAAATAAAGGCGATAACTCAAAAACTTTTTAATGTAGTAACTTGAACATTTGGTAACTACTTCATGAAACGGTAATCAACGGTTATGTTAGGTTTCATAACAGATTGAATTTCTGTTGATTTCTGATATTAGTGTACAATTCTAAAGTAACTTAAACCCTGTAATAGAAGGTTGATTCTTCTTAAACTTTTCATTGTACTTATAGTAAATTGGAAATTTGGTAATTTGGTATGTGACTCCATTGGTTGTTATGCAATGTTGCACGAAAATTTGTGGTTTAATATATTTTCTGCATATTTCTATGGGTCTTTAGAACGGGATAAACACTTAAATACTATTTCTAATAATACATAGTTTTATAATAAAAAAATAAACTTAAAATAAAATTGAAAAGAAAAACTTTCTTAACTTTTTAGTAAAACAATACTTAATCAATGTAAGTACCGACTTTTACTAAACATGATTGGAATTTATATTTGTTATGTGTGTTAAATTCTGAGGCAAACAGAAAGTTAAATTATTTAAAAATAATGTATACCGCAACGCTTACCTTATGGAAACTTAACGTTCAGTATCGATATTAAGTTCAGATGTATAAACAATCAACACGGAAATGGCGATAAATTGGACGTTATTTATGCGAATACGTTGCTTGTGGTATAGCAATAAATCTTGAATATTATTTCAATCTCTGTAGATATGTCGGCAACACGAATGAAAAAATTTTAATTTCAAAACATCAGCTATCTTTACATAACAATCGACTTTTCCCATTCCCCTCTGTTTCCATAATTCAACGCTTTACTCCGGAAGGTATGTCTTCCTGAAACATTTCAGACAGAACACTGAAAGAGGGTATCCTCACCTTCAATTACATTATACGTTCACTATTATTATTTTTTGCCGAAGGTAAACGCTCCTGGTAATGAGAATCAACTCGATCATTATAATTAATTAAATATTAATGTATTAATATCGCGTTCATATGCTTGTTGCATGCCACTTATTTTTTCGTTTTGCGATATGCAAGATGACTATCGGGCTATTCTGCGCCGCTACCGATCCCTATTTTGTTTTATTCCGTCAGCTCTTGACAGCGCTGCGTCATTTGAAATATAAACATATCCTGTAGAAATTCAGAGGCGGTTAAATAAGTGTTACTCGATTATTACTCGAGAACACATCTAATAGTCCAGTAAATGAAGGAAAAAACCTAGGTTAAATTCTGCAAAGGGATGAAACCGGGGGCAATTATAGGTCTCAACTGGGTCTTTCAAAATACGAAAAGTTGTAGATTCTCCGGATCCCGGAACATGGTAAAAAATAGTCCTCAAGTTCCAAAAATCCGTTTTCAGCCTATATCTCCGAGAATATGGCATTTACAGAATTTTTGTTTAGATACAAAAGGAAGATCAGTTCATTAGCTACAAAAATGGTTCTTATGACTTTTTCCGAAAACTCGACAGCTTTCGAGATAACGGCATCGAAATGAGTCCATTACTTGTTGCACCTGTTTTGCATCAAGGAGAGCAAATTCTAGAAATTGAGACATAAGCGGGCGGACAAATTGTCCAATAACTCAAGTAGAAATGGATATTTTTTGATGATTCAAAATTCACGTGAAAGAGAAAACTCATAGCTATGGTATACTGGGTCTCGGACATCGTTTATATTTTTCTTGAATATTGTAAACCCAGGCTAAATTATTTTTTTTTTCAATATTTCTCGACTTTTAGAAAATTCATCCATATTTTAATGAATAATAGTAATTTAGTCGGGTGTTTCTTGATAATGGGTCTCCAAAACCTATCAAATGAGCCCATAAAGGTTGTTTCATTTTCTTTCATTTGCATCCCAATAAAAAGTAACTTTGAATATGTTGATTTTTTGACATTTGTGCCATTAATCGGGTATTAAAAAATTATGAATCATCGTATCGGTTCGCAATGCACATCACTGGAATGCTTGAAATACCCCCTTTCCAATGGTTTCTTCGTTTTTTGTGCCAACTTCAACATTCATGCCAATCAACTTTCAAAACTACGGAAATGTAAAAAAATCAACATATTCAAAGTTACTTTTTATTGGGGTACAAAAGAAAGAAAATGAGACAACCTTTATGGGTTCCTTCTATAGGTTTTGGAGACCCATTATCAAGAAAGACCTGACTAAATTACTATTATATATTAAAATATGGATGAATTTTCTAAAAGTCGAGAAATATCAAAGAAGAAAAAATTTAGCCTGGGTTTCCAACATTCAAGAAAAATAAAAATGATGCCCGAGACCCAGAACATCATAGCTATGGGTTTTCTCTTTCATGTGAATTTTGAATCATCAAAAAATATCCATTTTTACTGGAGTTATTGGACAATTTGTCCGCCTGCTTTTGTCTCTATTTCTCGAATTTTCTCTCCTAGATTCAGAGCAGGAGCAACAAGTAAAGGGCTGTTATCGGCTGTTTCGGAGCCGTTATCTCGAAAACTGTCGAGTTTTCGGAAAAAGTCATAAGGACCATTTTTGTAGCTAATGAACTGATCTTCCTTTTGTATCTAAACAAAAATTGTCTAAATGCCATATTCTCGGAGATATTGGCTGAAAACAGATTTATTGGAACTTGAGGACCATTTTTTACCATGTTCCGGGACCCGGAGAATCTACAACTTTCCGTATTACGAAAAACCCAGTTGAGACTTACAATTGCCCCCAGTTTCATCCTTTTGCAGAATATATCCCAGGTTTGGGAGTTTATCGGCTTTCATTTACTGGACTATAATTTAATATTAATCGAATTCAAGATGGGGAAGTTGGAGGTTGTATGTATAGTCTTAACGAAGCCAGTGTAACAACCAAGCTTATACGGGTATCGATCAATAACAACGTATACGGCATGCTCGATACTTGATACGTTATTTAGCGAACTCGTCCTGTAGAATCCTCACACTCCAGTTCCACGCCGAGCAAGTCACACGCCTAAATATTGTCAACAGTTTACTTTTCTCGCTTGTGCTGTAGTGGATTCATAAACGTTTTGGATCACTGGATCCTTCCTAGAACGTCTCGAACACGTGTCTTCAGTCTTTTACCGGTGTTGGCACGGTTTACATCACCCAGACAGGCACAATATTTCATATTCATATAATTTGCCGTTCGTTTTTATATTTATGATAATAATTAATTGTAATCGGAATGGCGTTTTGGAGACCGTGGGAGACAGAAACAGTGCGAGTTGATGTGGAAAACGTGACTACTTAACCCTCTTGCTCTTCCTCGTCTCCTTCTTGGGAGTTTGCAAATAAGGATCTATATCCTCAATTACAAACAGTAATTTTAAATATTTTTAAGCGCCTCCAACAAACACACCCCGAACAATCGGTTCGCTGCTTAATTTTAGAAATTTCAGACTTGACATTAATTCCATATTCTTCAGTTTATAAAATAATTCAGCGAGGAATTGTAGATCATCGTCAAAATAGATTAGGTAAACAAAAGAAGTTCAAAGAATTAGATGACGCTGCTAAAGACGTTATACGCAGAACCGTTTACGATTTTTATGCTAGAAACGAGGTGCCCACTTTACTATAAATTTTTCAAAAATTGCAGTCTTTTGAGGAATATAAATATAAATCTTTAGACACTTTAAGGTCAATTCTGTTAAGTTGCGGATTTAAACACAAAAAATTAGATTCTCGAATGGTCATCATGGAGTCACCTTGTATTGTTGATTTGCGTCAGGATTATTTGAGACAAATTAGGTCATTTCGGGAATCAGGGAGCAACATTGTATATTTAGACGAAACATGCTTTGACACCCATGAAGTAATTCAACGTGGTTGGGTTGATGACAGCAACAACTGTAAATTAAATACACCCAGTTCTAGGGGAAATCGGGTGGTAATTTTACATGCAGGAAACGAAAACGGTTTTGTGCCTACCTCCCTACTAGTGTATTTTTAATCCCATAGAATTAATTTGGGCTAATGTCAAGGATCGCTTGCGGAAAACAAACCACAGTCCTACTTTCACTAACATTGTTTTTGAGACCATTGAAACCGTCTTTAGGGATGATTCTTACAAACAAATTTGGCAAAATTGCGTTTCGCATGTAATTAAAAAAGAGGAAGAATATCACGTTTTACCACCTATTAACCCCATTGTCATTCGTCCCGGCTCCGAATCTTCTTCTGAAAATTACGATTAATTATTTAATGTTTAAACTCAATTATTTTACAATAATTCATGTAAAATTTTTCTACGAAATTTTACTGACGTAAGTGAGTAAAAAATATTCCGCGCGCCTATGGAGGCGGCTCGTTTACGTTGTTCTTTCTCGTCGGCAGCCCGTTGTTAGACTGGCCTCGTAAAGACTATACCACCAAAGTCTGTCCCAGTTTTACATTTGATATAAGAGAAAAAGAATGTTAAATTGACTAAAGGTAGCTTTAATATCACGATGTATTGGATGTGATGCTTTATAAACATTTTTCCAGTCGACGTCGGCTTTTAAGAACACAATGCAACTTCAAATAATGCGACAAATGAGGATTTGTCGTAGTTGTTACGTTGTCTGAATGACCGGTTCCACGAGTCTTTCCCTTATACCAGTGGTTAAGAAGAATTAAAAAATTTCTATGCTTTTTGGTGCGGTTGTTCCATTCCTTAAGTTCATATTTATTGCGGTCATTTTAAAATTAAAAGCAATTAGTTTGAAGTAATACGCGAAACTTCGTGCCATTTGCAAGTATAAGTGGTAAGTTATATGTATATGAGAGAGTGTGTGTGTGTGTGCGTGTCCGTGTCCGGTTTATTTCAACGGATTCGTCACAAACAATAAAGTCGCAGGATCGATATTCATCAACTTAATAAGTTTTCTTTTAACCAAAAAGGCCGTACAAACGAATTTAACGCTTTATTACTTCGTAATTAGTCGAAGAGGGTTAAATATCCGAAAGGTCAGAAGCCGAATCGAAAACGGGACAATCCCATATTGGTGATTGGTTTTGGAGCGGTTGTGGTGTTTTATGTCTTTTCTTCTCGCTTATGGACGTGGAGGACGTCAGAGATTTTAAAGAGACAATAAATTAATCTGAATGTTTTGTATAGTCTGAGGGATTTGTGTTCGGAAATTGCATCATTAGTTTAACAAAATGATATTCGATCTGTCAATTATAGTCGTGCCTGGAAGCGTAAATTTTGAAATTACAACAATTCGCATCAAAAACAACTTGAATACCAAGTTACCCCCCTCTCTCCCACTTCAAAATTTAATGAACCGGTCTGCATACACTGATTTCTCCTGCTTCTCTGATCTTAAAAATATAATGAAGTTAGAAGTAACACACAACCACTTACCTTCCTCCCCTCCTCATAAAAATATTGGACTGACCGATCATATATGCAACGTGAGAAAGAGAGAGAGTAGGCAACTTCCATACTCTCTGCGGTGTCGGTCGCATTTTTCTGTCACTTATTCGTTTACCTCTCTCGGAGTTATTTCTGACTTTTTTCTTCTACTTCCCTGATCTTAAAAATTATAATAAAGTTACACACCACCACTACCTTCCTCCCCTCCTCATAAAAATATTGGACTGACCCATCATTATATGCAACGTGAGAAAGAGGGAGAGTAGGCAACTTCCATACTCTCTGCGGTGTCGGTCGCATTTTTCTGTCACTTTTTTGTTTACTTCTCGTGGAGTTAAGCTAATATGAAAGGCTTCGCTACAATAAAGGAGAATCAACCTTTTACAGTAGATTTAAAAAGTAGCAGTATATGTTTAACATTGTTCCCAGTTTTAAAATTAAATTGAATTCACGGTGATGTTCCACACTATAAATTAAAGTAACGTGGGTGACCGTCGCGAATTAAGCCCAATTTTATTTTAATCCCATTGGTTTCGTTAAAATTTCGGCTCGTTCTCGCAAAATGAAAGACTCAATTCCTTAGATAGGATTTATTCGTGTACGCACGTACTACATTGTATCCTTAGAGATAACTACTACATACGAGAGAGTCATTCAGTCGTCCTAGCGGCCCCCGGCCCTCACCCAGCCGTTGTTCCTGACCGGCGGCACGTGGTGCTGGTGGCGTCCGACGACGAAGCCCTGCGAAGAGGACGGCGGCGTCGTCGACGTCGCCGTCGCGAGTACCTTCTTCCTCTTCCCGGGGGCGACGGAGGGCTCGACGGTCAGCAGGGAGCCGCGGAAGTTGTAGCCGTTGAGCTTGTCGATGGCCCTGTCGGCGGAGGACTGATCCGGGCAGTCGACGAAGGCGTAGCCGCCGCGCTTGACGAGGATAGCGTTGCACGAAAGGTTCTGCTCGTGGAAGAGCTGCCTGAGGGAGGACTCGCTCGCGTCGTTGGGCAGGTTGCCTACGTACAGCTTACTCATCGTTATCGGGGGTGTCTTGCATCCGGCCGGGGCGGAGAAGGCCTCGCGGGCGGCCGAGTGGTGCTTGTTCATGTCGAAGGAGTGGAAAGGCGACGATTGCTGATCGCCGAACTTGTGACAGGAGAATGACGGAACAACAAATGTCACGGGACGGTCACAGCCTACGACGTACTGTGATCGGCGTACCGAGGGAAGTCGGAAAGTCGGTGCTTTCGGAACTTGGACGCGGCGCATGCGCATGTGTAAGTGCGCATGTGCGGACGACAACACGACAGGTTTGTTTCAACAAGTACCGGTATAGTTCTGAATCGGGCGGAGCGTGCGCAGAAGCGGTTTGGTGTTCCAACAAACGTTGAACTGATCCCAGGACTGGTTCTATAGAGAAATTAGTAAAACTTGCGGTGCACGTGATCAAAATTTATGACGTCAGCACGTCGCCATGTTGCCACAGCAATTTTTTTACTTGACATGACTGTTGGTTTGGCTAATAAATTTATAACTGAAAAGTATACATTTTCTTCGTCTTTCATGAATTTTGCTCTGAGATTATTGTGAAATTCTTAAATAATTTAAAATATATAGGTATTAGTATACACCAATAATTAGAAATGAAATAGAATCATAATGTGTTAGGATAAGTTAGTACATGGAATTTACTCATTTAGTCAGTGTGATTTTATTAGTACTATTATTATATCGGGTGTTTTTTTTTTAAATTTCACCTCATAGTAGGCTGTGGAAAGTGTTTGTGAATGCGCCTTACTAAAAAATTTCAAAATTGACATAACCTAACTTTTTTAATATTAATTGAAACTGCTCCAATCGGTTAATAGTGTCTTGAAAAAGACAGCTCACTCATCTACGCCTAATTAATAGAGACAAGCTTGACAATTTTGACATTTTTTAGTAAGGCGCATTCACAAACACTATCCACAGCCTACTATGAGGTGAAATTTAAAAAAAACACCCGATACATTTACATTATACATATTACATTATACACTATTATGCTATTATACAATTATTTACAAACAAAATAGATATTAATATATTAATTATATTAGAAATTATGAAATTCTTAATTACAAACACATTTATATAAACTGATTACACTTCAAATAGGATCATGTGTTCTAGGATGAGTAAGGTATATGGAATTTACTCACTTAGTCAGTGTCATTTTATAAGTTTTTCTAATTTGCCATTATGCATTCTTGTTAATTGAATTACATATCTGCAAGTGCTTTGACTTTATGCATTACTTTGTTATAAAAACTCACTGTCCAGTAAAGACCACAGGGAGGTGTGAGTACCCTTTGCCAGGAAAGGAGTGGAACAGGAAGTGTACACTTTCATATAAAGAGAAACCCAGTAGAGAATGGACTTGGCACAGCACAGAAAATACAAGATTGAAATTGAATTGTTGACCAAAATGACCTACAATGTAATATTAGGTAATACAAATACAGATGAGAAAGAATAGAGGGCAATTCAGAACAAATTAACATGTGAGAAACAAACAACAATAAAGTAAGTAAAGTATCTGCTGCCAGAATATATATGTGGCCATCAATTGAAACAAAGAAACCCAAATTAAGCCTACAATTAAAAAGAATAAATAGAGAAATTTCAAATATAACTGAACTTTTGAGCAATTAGAGGAAACAACTACTTCGAGGGCAAATACCCCTACCGACATTGAATTACACCCCTAACTTCTCTCACCTGAACTCAGTTTAACATCTCAGTGATTTTTTATAAAGAATATATTTTTCGGGATTAAAGGTGCATTTTTCTTTATAATAAATAGAGAAGTATGGAGGTCGGGACTGACATTGTTGTGAAAACCATAAGTATAGGGCCAAAAATATTAAGGAATACAGTAGCAAATAGAAGAAAACGCCCCATATCAACTCGATTGGATTGAATATACAATGATAGGGAGGAAGACGTAACACTCTATGGCCATATTATTCAGCCATCTGATCCGTTAGGTATATCTTTTCTGGTTTATTTCTAGAAAAAAAAATTAAATAAACACAAATGTTTATATTTCATTTCTACTTACTGATTAACAATTTGAAGTAGTTCACTCTTCAACGTTGTATGTTTAGATTGAAAGTTATGTTTTGTAAACCAATCCTTTATAACAGGCTTTGTCGATCCACTTGTGGGAGCCTTACCTACCAATGTACTGTGGTACGGTGCGTTGTCCATAATAATAACTGACGGTTCCTACAAGTTTTTCAAAAGTTGATTCTCAAACCACAGCAAAAAGTTGTTTTGGTTCATTTCCCCATGATAGTCACCTTTGGATTTAGAGGAAAACACTAATTCAGCCCCAGGAATGAAACCATACTTGTTACCAGCAAAGAATTTACCAGCATGAAGAATGATATGTCTGCAATAATAAATCACTGTTAATTAATACTTAAATCTTTCATACCAATTCTGCGATGAGTTACTAACAAATTATATGACTTTAACAAAACCTAATCAAATGGCATTCTAACGTTTACCTTTTCCCATCAACTTTTGTGGTCTTTACACCCTTTCTGTGACCCAATGTTCCAATTTGGAATATCCAATTTTCATCCAAATAAACAAAATTGAATGTGGATTCCTCTTTAATTTGTTGATACATTCTCAAAAATTGTATTCTTTTAAATGTAATATCTGGAAGTTCCATTAGCCCCCCTTCGTGGATTATCCTTACTCCATTTGAAACCAATATCTCGTAGAAGGATACGAAGTGATGATTTACATCCCTCACAGAGCTTCATATTCTCAAGTTTTTGATGAATACTTTCAAGAGTAACAGTTTTCTCTGAAATAATTGCATTAAATTATCACTCATTGTAGTATATTGTATATGGTGAATACAATCAAGGATACAATGTAAAAAAAACTTTCTTACTTCTTTCATACAGTTCGTAAATTTGATTGCGAATAGAACCAATATCAAGGTGATCTTGATTCGTGACTCGCTTCACATGTGGACAGTTTTTCTTGGGCGACTTTAACACCACCTCACTCTTCACTTTTTGCGAGATTCTACTCACAGCACACACACTGATCTTCAGTGCAGCTGAAACACGCTAAAAATATTTCCAATAAGGGCCATAGAAGCTTAATAACCAATAGTATCAATACTTTACGTCTCTAACGCAGTTTAACGGGAGTAAGGGGCACCATGAATTCGTTCCAGTTCAACGTAACTGATTAGAGACGAGACCAGATGCTGACACCGACTATTCAATGGTTTAAGAATTTTATTGCAATTCCTTACACTCGAAAACACCCAAACACGGTTTTAATTTACAATTTACCGAAGCGAGCAAATATTTCAAAGTATAACCTCAAAATCATTACAAAACTTTCGTGTCAATACGTAAAATCGTCCGACAACAGCGCCCACGGCTACCAACTTATATTTTATCGGCTAACATCCGACAGTGTGCTATCTCTTTTTAACTGGGATAACAGTGCGCTCTGTTTAAAGCAAATTTTTATCTTACACCAACGGCAATTGGCAATAAATGTGACGTCATTGATGACGGCACCGCAAGTTTTACTAATTTCTCTATACATGTGTTCCAACACGCGACGAACGAATTCGGAATCGGTTCAGGGACGGTGAAATCAGTTCTTGGTTCTGATCAAGAACAAGAATAGGGACTCTCCCACCCATCTCCCACCATCAACGGTTTCTGTGAGGTTTGAGGTTATATATTTTAAAAATCGTAAAAACAAACTAACTAAACGCGAAATGGGCGATAGTGATTTGGATGACAACGACTATTTGGCCTCAGGATCAAGTGAGGAAGAGGAATTGTTCTTCTTTAATAATAGAACGCGTTCTATGTTCCAACAGAACTTCAGAACTGATTTTGGAACTAATACTTTGTTGGCACATGCGCATTAAAAAATTCATCACTAGAATCGGAACGGTTCGCAAAGTGCTTGTTGGAACAAACCTGATACTGGTCAAGATTCGTCTTATGAACCACGATTTTAACGATTTTTTTCTAGGGAAAGAGGGCACTATCGTTATATTGGAAAAAGAAATATTAATTATAAGAAATCGGTAGCTTTGCAAAAAAATAAACCTGAAAAAATTGGCCACTTTTGATGTACATTTTTCCAATATTCCATTAAGTTATTTTTATGCATTTAGAGATAATAATGAATTTTAGCTATCTAATTACACTTTTGTATTCAAATTTCACTCTAACAATGTGGAAAAATGACCAGAAAAACGATTTAAAACAGATACGTTTTAAGCCACCTTCGCCCTATATTGAAATTCTTCTGAGGGCTATACGAAACGGAGGAATGGTTGTGTATAAACGACCGACATAACGGGATTACGATCGGATCAACGCATCTTAGTGGGAAATGAAACGAAATTGACAGAAATATCCCGAAAATGGGCG